>CM022299.1:65547065-66276250 GCA_011799875.1 Thinopyrum elongatum
AATGTGCATCGCATCATCTCCATCTCAGGCTCGACACCCAGTGATCTCCCTCGTAGCGTCGTGGTCGTCTGCCAACTATTGCTTCTAAAATACGTACGAATAGTGATAAGTAAAGCAATACATGGCATTTGTATTTCATACAATAGAAGACAACCATAAGGCCTCCTGCGGTGCTCAGATATCTTACAAAAATATTCATCTCATACAATAACGTTTAGCACATATGTCTTGACCATATCTATCACATCACAACATGCCCTGCAAAAAAAAGTTAGAACGCATCAAACTTGTTGTCCAAGTTTTACGTGTGTCGTGGGAGTAAGTCTGACAGTAAGGAATGTGGTAAGTAGGAGGAGGCAGGATCCTTAGCTACGGTGAGGTTGTGCACGCAAGATGTACGAGTTCAGGGCCCTCTAGGAGGTAAGAGCACTACGCTCGGTGCCCGGAGGCTTGGTCGACTGATTATGCGTGAAAGTTACAGGGGGTAGGAACCATATGTGCCAGTGGAGGGGGGTGGCTTATATAGAGTGCGCCAGGACCCCAGCCGTCCCATTTACACAGGTTCAATGTTCATTAAAACGGGCGGACTGCGTACGATAGCTATTAAAGACGATATAAATGATTCTTAAGACGATCGAGTGAACGCCTGCACCGTTGCCCTCCGGTGTGACGTAGGTCTTCGTGCTTCGAGTGGTTTTTTTGTACGGTCCGAGTGACTTCATATTGGTCGAGTGGAATTGGGGATTCCCCGAGGACATAAACTGTTCGAGTGGATACAATCCAAGGGAATTCAGTCGGTTTCTTAGTGCATTTTGAAGTCTCTTGACTATAGGCAGTGTCCTGGGTAGGGTGTCTAGGTCGGCTAGGACCCTACCCTTGGTACATGTCATCGTCCATTAGCCCCCGAGGATGAGGACGAGTGAAGAAAGAGTTGAAGCGAATCGACTCGATTCCATACTTCGGAGTATTCATCAGAGTCTGCGAATCACGTGAAGCTTCATTGAAGCTTCAACGTGATTCGCAGACTCTGATGAAATATCCGAAGTATGGAATCGAGTCGGAGTCAGCTTCAACTCTTTCTTCACTCGGTCCTCAATCCATTCGGGGGCTATGACGATGACATGTACCAAGGGTAGGGTCATAGGCCCGACCTAGGACACCCTACCCAAGGACACGCCCTAGAGTCAAGAGACATTCAAAAGCAACAGAAGAAACCGACTGAATTCACCTTGGAGTGTAATCCACTCGACCAGTTTGTCACTCGGATACCCCAATTCCACTCGACAAGATGAAGTCACTCGACCGTACAAAAAAACCACTCGAAGCACGGAAGACCAAGTCACACAGGATGGCAACGGTCAGGCGTTCACTCTATAGTCTTAAAGATCATTTATATTCTTTATAGCTAGCGTTACCAGTAACGCCCTGTTTTAATGAACATTGAACCCTGTGTAACGTGGGGACGGCTGGGGTCCTGGCGCACTCTATATAAGCCACCCCCCTCACTGGCACAAGGGTTCAGACCCCCTGTAACTTTCACGCATAATCAAGTCGACCAAGCCTCCGGGCACCGAGACGTAGGGCTATTACTTCCTCCGAGAAGGGCCTGAACTCGTACATCTTGCGTTGCACAAACCTCACCGTAGCTAGGATCCTGCCCTCCTCCTACGTACCCACTATTCTTACTGTCAGACTACTCCCACGACACACGTAAAACTTGGAACAACAAAGTTGATGACGTCTAATTTTTTTTGCAGGGCATGTTGTGATGTGATATGATATGGTCAAGACATGATGTGATAAACGTTATTGTATGAGATGATCATGTTTTGTAAGATATCTGACAAACCGGCAGGAGCCTTATGGTTGTCTCTTTATTGTATGAAATACAAATGCCATGTAATTGCTTTACTTTATCACTATGCGTTAGCGATAGTTGTAGAGAAGCAATAGTTGGCGAGACGACCACGACGCTACGATGGAGATCAAGGTGTCGAGCCGGTGACGATGGAGATCATGACGATGCTTTGGAGATGGAGATCAAAAGCACAAGATGATGATGGCCATATCATGTCACATATTTTGTTTGCATGTGATGTTATCTTTTATGCATCTTATTTTGCTTAGTACGACGCTTGGCATTATAAGATGAGCCCTAATTAAATTTCAAGGTAAAAGTGTTCTCCCTGAGTATGCACCATTGCTACAGTTCGTCGTGTTGAGACACCACGTGATGATCGGGTGTGATAGATCTACGTTCACATACAACGGGTGCAAGACAGTTTTGCACATGCGGAATGCTTGGGTTAAACTTGATGAGCCTAGCATGTACAGACATGGCCTCGGAACACTGGAGACCGAAAGGTCGAACGTGAATCATATAGTAGATATGATCATACATAGAGATGTTCACCATTGATGACTACTCCATCTGACGTGATGATCGGACATGGATTAGTTGATTTGATCACGTATCATTTAGATGACTTGATGGATGTCTATCTAAGGGAAGTTCTTAAGTAATTTGATTAATTGAACTTAATTTATCATGAACTAGTCCTAATAGTATTTGCATATCTATGTGTAGATCAATGGCCCGTGCTACCGTTCCCTTGAATTTAATGCGTCCTAGAGAAAACTAAGTTGAAAGATGATAGTAGCAATGATGCGGACTGGGTCCGTGATCTGAGGATTATCCTCATTAGCACAGAAGAATATGTCTGATGCACCGCTAGGTGACAGACCTATTGCAGGAGCTGATGCTGACGTTAGAATGTTGACAAGCTCAATACGATGACTACTTGATAGTTTAGTGCGCCATGCTTTACGGCTTAGAATCGGGGCTTCAAAGATGTTGAACGCCATGGAACATATGAGATGTTCCAAGAGCTGAAATTGGTATTTCAGATTCATGCCCATGTCGAGAGGTATGAGACCTCTGACAAGTACTTTGCCTACAAGATGGAGGAGAATAGCTCAGCCAGTGAGCAATACTCAGAATGTCTGGGTAGTACAATCTCCTGAATCAAGTGGGAGTTAATCTTCCAGATAAGATAGTGATCGACAGAGTTCTCTAGTGACTATCACCAAGCTACTAGAACTTCGTGATGAACTATACTATGCAAGGATGACGAAAAACAATTCCCGAGCTCTTCGCGATGCTGAAATCGGCGAAGGTAGAAATCAAGAAAGAGCATCAAATGTTGATGGTTAACAAGACCACTAGTTTCAAGAAAATGGGCAAAAAGGGAAAGAAAGGGAACTTCAAGAAGAATGGCAAACAAGTTGCAGCTCCCATGAGAGAAACCCAAAGCTAGACCCAAGCCTGAAACTGAGTGCTTCTACTGCAAAGGAAATGGTCATGGAAGCGAAACTGCCCCAAATACTTGGCGGATAAGAAGGATGGCAAAGTGAACAAAATGTATATTTGACATACATGTTATTGATGTGTACTTTACTAGTGTTCATAGTAGCCCTGGGTATTTGATATTGGTCCGTTGCTAAGATTAGTAACTCGAAACAAGAGTTGCAAAATGAATAGAGACTAGTTAAGGGCGAGGCGACGATGTGTGTTGGAAGTGATTTCCAAGGTTGATAAGATCACCCATCGCACACTCCCTCTACCTTTGGGATAGTGTTGGACTAAATAAATGTTATTTGGTGTTTGCGTTGAGCATGAATATGATGGATCATGTTTATTGCGATACGGTTATATTTAAGTCAGAGAATAATTGTGTTCTATTTACATGAATAAAAACCTTCTATAGTCGTACACCCAAGTAAATGGTTATTGAATCTCGATCGTAGTGATACAACATATTCATAATATTGATGCCAAAAGATGCAAAGTTGATAATGATAGGCACAACATACTTGTGGCCACTGCGTTTAGGTCATATTGGTTGTAAAGCGCATGAAGAAACTCCATGCAGATGGATTTTTGGAATCACTTGATCATGAATCATTTGATACTTGCAGACCATGCCTCGTGGGCAAGATGACTAAAACTCCGTTCTCCGGAACAATGGAGCGTGCTAATGGACTTATTGGAAATAAACATACCGATGTATGCGGTCCGATGAGTGTTGAAGCACCGGCGGAGGGTATTGTTATTTCTGACCTTCACAGATGATTTGAGCAGATATGGGTATATCTACTTAATGAAACACAAGTCTGAAACATTTGAAAAGTTCAAAGAATTTCAGAGTGAAGTGGAGAATCATCGTAACAAGAAAATAAAGTTTCTACGATCTGATCGCGGAGGCGAATATTTGAGTTACGAGTTTGGCCTTCATTTAAAATAATGTGGAATAGTTTCACAACTCACGCCACCTGGAACACCACAACATAATTGTGTGTCCGAATGTCGTAACCGTACTTTATTAGATATAGTGCGATCTATGATGTCTCTTACCGATTTACCACTATCGTTTTGGCGTTATGCATTAGAGACAGCTGCATTCACATTAAATAGGGCACCATCTAAATCCGTTGAGACGACACCGTATGAACTTTGGTTTGCAAGAAACCTAAGCTGTCGTTTCTTAAAGTTTGGGGTTGCGACACTTATGTCAAAAGGCTTCAGGCCTGTAAGCTCGAACCCAAATCGGAGAAGTGCGTTTCATAGGATACCTAAGGAAAACAATGGGTACACCTTCACCACAGATCCGAAGGCAAGATTTGTGTGCCAAGAATGGAACCTTTCTAGAGAAGGAGTTTCTCTGAAAAGAAGTGAGTGGGAGGAAAGGAGAACTTGATGAGGTAATTGTACCTTCTCTCAAATTGGAAAGGAGCACATCAGAGAAATCCGTTCCAGTGATGCCTACACAATAGAGAGGAAAACTAATGATGATGATCATGAAACTTCAGATCAAGTTACTACTGGACATCATAGGTCGAACAGAGCATGTTCCGCACCAAAGTGATACGGTAATCCTGTCCTGGAAGTCATGTTACTAGACCATGGCGAACCTACGAACTATGAAGAAGCTATGATGAGCCCAGATTCCGATAGATGGCTTGAGGCCATGAAATCTGAGATAGGATCCATGTATGAGAACAAAGTGTCGACTTTGGTGGACTTGCCCGATGATCGGCAAGCCATTGAGAATAAATGGATCTTCAAGAAGAAGACATACGCTGATGGTAATGTCACCATCTACAAAGCTCGACTTGTTACGAAAGGTTTTCGACAAGTTCAAGGAGTTGACTACGATGAGACCTTCTCACCCGTAGCGATGCTTAAGTCAGTTGGAATCATGTTAGCAATTGCCGCATTTTATAATTATGAAATCTGGCAAATGGACGTCAAAACTGCATTCCTTAATGGATTTCTTAAAGAAGAGTTGTATATGATGCAACCAGAAGGTTTGTCGATCCTAAAGGTGCTAACAAAGTGTGCAAACTCCAGTGATCCATCTATGGATGGTGCAAGCATCTCGGAGTGGAATATACGCTTCGATGAGGTGATCAAAGCATATGGTTTATACAACTTATGGTGAAGCCTTGTATTTATAAGAAAGTGAGGGGAGCTCTGCAGCATTTCTGATATTATATGTGGATGACATATGTGATCGGAAATGATGTTGAATTTCTGGATAGCATAAAAGGATACTTGAATAAGAATTTTTCAATGAAAGACCTCGGTGAAGCTGCTTAATATTAGGCATCAAGATCTCTAGGGATAGATCGAGACGCTTAATAGGACTTTCACAAAGCACATACCTTGATAAAGTTTTGAAGAAGTTCAAAATGGATCAGTCAAAGAAAGGGTTCTTGCCTGTGCTACAAGGTGTGAAGTTGAGTCAGACTCAAAGCCCGACCACTACAGAAAGATAGAGAGAGAATGTAAGTCTTCCCTATGCCTCAGTTATAGGTTTTATAAAGTATGCCATGCTGTGTGCCAGACCGTTGTGTGCCTGCATGAGTTTGGCAAGGGGGTACAATAGTGATCCAGGAGTAGATCACTGGACAGCAGTCAAAATTATCCTAGGTACCTAAAGAGGACTAAGGAAATGTTTCTTGGTTATGGAGGTGATAAAGAGTTCGTCGTAAAGAGTTACGCGATGCAAGCTTTGACACCGATCCGGATGACTCCGAGTCTTAATCTGGATACATATTGATAGTGGGAGCAATTAGCTAGAGTAGCACCATGCAGAGCATTGTAGACATAGAAATTTGCCAAATATACATACGGATCTGAATGTGACAGACCCGTTGACTAAAACTTCTCTCACAAGCAAAACATGGTCATACCTTAGTACTCTGTGGGTGTAATCACATGGCGATGTGAAATAGATTATTGACTCTAGTAAACCCTTGGGTGTTGGTCACATGGCGATGTGAACGATGGGTGTTAATCACATGATGTGAACTATTGGTGGTAAATCACATGGCGAGTGTGAACTAGATTATTGACTCTAGTGCAAGTGGGAGACTGAAGGAAATATGCCCTAGAGGCAATAATAAAGTGTGTATTTTATATTTTCTTATTCATGCTAGAATTATATTGATCAGAAACCTCAATACATGTGTGAATACATAAACAAACACCGTGTCCCTAATGAGCCTCTATAGGCGCTAGTCGTTTACCAAAGATGGTTAAGGTTTCCTAACCATGGACATGAGTTGTCATTTGATAATGGGATCACATCATTAGGAGAATGAGTGATGGACAAGACCCATCCGTTAGCTTAGCATAATGATCATTTGCTCATCAGGCATAGGTCATCAGGCATAGGTTCATACAACGAGTAGAGGTGATGACCAGACCCCCTGGTCCTTGTCAGCAAATGTCCTATCATTTGACCATATGATATTTCTGCTTGTTCGCCTCACCTTGCCAGAAGAATTTGGATGATATTTGTCCATCTCCACATGGGCTCCTTCAGGAAAAAGGTATAGCCCCATCGCAAACATAGGATGGCTAGCCAAGGAAGATATAATGAGAGCCAATTCCCAGCTTTAGAAGCCAATCTTCCTTGCCATGGATCTACCAGTGTTCTCACCCTCTCCATCACCAGTCGCAGATCTTCTCATACGGACCATCGAGTCACTAACCGATACACTGAGGTACCAAATAGGGGATGACCCCGGGAAGCAATTAGGAGGTTGGCTGTGGAGGATCGCTCCTGCTCCGAATAACGCAGTACCATCACGTCACTTTTTGCGAAATTAATCATCAAACCCCAAATCTCTGGAAGCAAATAAGAAGAACTTCAAATTTATATATCCATTGGAGTTCCCTCCACATAAGGATGGTGTCGTCCGCATATTGGAGGTGCAAGACTCCACATACTGCAATCAAGTGGCCACACCCCACACAGATGGCCAGCACATCTCGCTTTATCCTAATGGCTACTAGGCCATCGACAAACAATATTAAACAAGAACGAAGAGAGTGGGTCATCTGCCTCACCCCCTTTTGAGTGCTTAAAAATGGACCCACCTCCCTATTAATGTTGATGAAAGTGTGCTCACTCCTGACAAGTTGCATAATGCGCGTAACTCATCTATCGTTGAAACCTTTGTGCTAAAGGGAATCTCTGCGGAAATCCCAAACTAAGCGTATCTTAAGCCTTATTGAAAACAATCTTGAAAAAGACCGCCTTTTAACGATTAGTATTAACCTCGTGAATGATTCACGTAGTAGTGCCAGTAGCCATCATGAATTATATCACCCTTAGTGAAGGCCGACTGGTTTGATGGGTAATTCTAACCACTATAGGTGCCTCCCTAATGGCGTGCGCCTTGGCTACGACGCGGAAGATCACGTTAATAACTGTGATCGGCCGGAACTGGCGAATGTCCATCGGCCCAACTACTTTGGAGATCAACATAACCACTCATAGTTAAGGCGGGATTGTGTCATAGAAATCCCGGAATATAACCATCACCACCCATTTGATGACCTTCCAGAATTTCATAAAAAATCGGACAGGAAGCCCAGCGGGCCCAGGGCAGAGTTGGGTTCATCGAGTTCATTGCTGCTTCAACTTCTGCCTCTGAAAAAGGCTCCATGAGCCTCAGATTCCTCCCCCTCAGAGACCCGCATCTCGAAGGGCCATACATCCTCCCGGAGACTCTCCCTAGCCCATTGTTGACCGTGAAAAGGTCTTTATAAAAACCACCAACGTGAGAGCGGATCTCCACCTTGTCCTGAAGCATCGTGGGACCATCCCAAAGGACCACAATTGAGGATCGACGATGACGGCCGTTGGCAATAGCCTGGAAGTATGCCGTGTTGGAGTCACCCTAAATGTCAAATTTAAACAGCCTCGAAAACGATAGTAAATCTCCCGTTCCGGAACAACGTCACGAGGCTATCCTTGAGAGCATATGTCTCCATCCATTCCTCCGGATCTAGACCCGCCGTGGTTGGCCGATCATCAAAGGACTGGATGGCCACAAGGAGCTCCGCCTTGCGGATCCTCAAGTCTCGCCCAGGTTGCCCCCCCCCCCCCACCCAACCCTGCATGAATTTCCTGGATAACTTGCTACAGTGATGCCGAGTGTATAACACCGACATCGATTGGTGGGGGAGTCGAGCGCCTCGAACCACTTGGACTTGACCGCCTCGGCAAAACCCGGCTGGCGTAGCCAGAACAACTCGAAATGGAACTATGGCGGCGGCCGAGGACTAGTTTCCCTGGATGACAACAAGGGGACATGATCTGACCAGTGGCGGTGCCAGCACCAGGAGGCTGTGCGTTCAAATGCACTAATCTTTTTGAAATGTCTTGTTTTCTTGTATACATATGAATAAAATTAAGCTTTCAATCAAAAAGGTTATGGGGTCAGCTGACCCCACATCTTACATGTAGAATTGCACTGGATGTGACCCAACCCTCCTAGCCAGTAGTCACTGCCCGACAGGGGCGGATCCAGCTTGGGTCATGGGTGTATAGATGTACACCCAAAATTTTCTGCAAAAAAGTTCATATACTACGTATAGTTATATGGCAGAAATACTAGCGTACATGCCTATGTGACCAAAGGCTTATCGGCAGCACGGCAGCAGGCCACCAGCCCACTAGCCCTGGAGAAGGGATCAGCCACTTCTGCTCGCTGCTCACGCACGCGAGAATACCCACACGCAGACAAGCGGCGAGACTACAAGCAATCTGAAATAGATATTCCCAACTGAATGTGTAGCTTTGTTTGGATTTAGAGAGAGAGAGAGAGAGAGAGAGAGAGAGAGAGAGAGTTTATGGAGTGAAGATCTGATTGCCTCATTTGTTTTGGTTGATTTCCAACTGAATGAGACCACTTCTGATCCCCAACTAAATGAAGCCACTTCTATTAGAGCATCTCCAATAGAAGATGTAGATGCAAAAATAATTATCTTTTGCATCTTCAAGGCCCCAAAACATCTCGTCAATAGATGATGCAGATACAAAAAAAAATTACATCTCCGCCTCCCGAAGATGTAAATTACAACACCTTGCGGTGCAAATTTGCATCTCCGCCGACTGAAGATGTAAAAAGGACAGCCGCGTGTCAACTGCCAACTGCCGTTTCTTTTCGTTTCCGCGCGACCGCCGCTCATCCGCCTCCCACCCGTCCACCGCCCTCCCGCCTCCTGCCGCCATCATGGCCGATGCCGATGACCCCGCCGCCTTCTCCGACTCCGTCGCTGGTGCCCTGACCCACCTCGCCAACTTTCCCCAATCCGGACTCCGCCTCCATGTCGCCGCCCCGGATTTGCCCCACCCCGGCCGGTTGATGATGTACTTTTGTTTGTAGAATTATGAAAATTCAATGTGCAAATGCGGCATACAACGGCTGAACAGCAGCCGCGCGGTCGGTGGTCGGGTTTACATCTCTAGTGTGCATTTCTATTGGAGTTGCTCTTTTACATTTTCGTTTTGCATCATCTGTTGGAGTTGGGCCTTTTTTTAAGATGCAAAAAGTATTTTTTGGAAATGTAAATTTTTACATCTCGTGTTTTACATCTCCAAATTTGCATATTCTATTGGAGATACTCTTAGGGTGAAAAAAAATTTGAACACCCAAAATTGAATTCCTGGATCCGCCACTGCTGTCCGAAGAGCTGCTAGTGGAAACTTATGCTCCCTTCAAACGCAACACTCATAGTATAGTAGTGCTAAGCTCTGATCTTTGTCTATTTTGCTCTTTGAAATTTTTTGAACGCCATCTTCAAAATGCTGAGCCGACAACTGGACGGAGTCTAAGCCATCAGCACACGCTGTCTACGCTCGATCCAGTTTAGTATCTCCAACATTAAATGGTAGTGATACATGGCCCTGGAAACTGATCGAACGAACTAATTCCTATAGTAGTATATGTGGACCCAATCAGTCTCCAGCGTGAATATACCTCCATCAGAAACACACTCGTCTCCTCGACCCCAAAATTAATGCCCAATACTTATCATTATACAAAGAAAGGAAGTAATTAATGCATAAATTAATGAGAAGCTGAGTATAGGACTCGAGAGCATATCTATCCAAGAGCATTCACCGATAAAAGCCCCGGCTCGATGAATCGATCCTGTGCCTTCCGAGACTGTAATCCGTTGCCTTGTAAGCCGGCACTCTTGCTTGATCGATCGACCGATCCTGTGCCCGGCCACTGGTTGGCGACCATCTTACACAATGGCAGGTCCCCCGTGTGCTGGCCCAAACCGTCACGCTGCGTTTCCTGGACCGCGTTGGGTCGAGGGCCTCGCTATACGTCGGCGACCTTGATAATGGCGTGGCGGAGGGCCAGCTTTACGCCCTTTTCTGCCAGGTGGCGCCCGTGGCGTCCCTCTTGTTGAGTTGTATTTTGCGTTGCATGTATATTGGAGTTGTGGCCCACCTCCTAGTCTTGTATAGTTGAGGTAGAGACATTTCCTTGTAATTATATATACGTGCACCAACACCCCATCAATACAACGTCTATTGTATTGCAATCTTTCCGGTCAATATGGTATCATCTTTGTCGTTCCTCTCCTAGGGTTAGCCGCCGCCGCCGCCGCCGTGCCTCCCCGCGCCGTTGCCGCCCTCCCACCACCGCGCCCCTTCCCCAACCCGCGCCGCCGCCGCCCGTGCTCGCTTCCGCCCGCGCCCATCACAGCCGCCGCCGCGCCTCCACTTCACCCGCGCCGCCGCCGCTGTCCCGCGCCATCCCGCGCCGCTTCCTGCCGCGCCGCGCCGCTGCCCTCCCCGACCCGCAGCCGCGCCACCCCGGAACCGCGCCCCTCGCGCCGCTTCCTCCCGTTACTGCCGCCGCCGCACCTCCTGCTGTCGCGGTTCCCTGTCTCCTCTCTCCACTAAAGCAAAAAAAAAAAAAACCTAGCCGCGCCGCCATGTTTCCCGGGATCTCCACCACCGCTCGTCGAACCCGTTCGCCGGCCCGAGCCTCCGCGCCGCATCCGTGACTCAACATTGGGCGCGTCTATCCGATCTCGACACGCTCGCCACTCTCTGCGACTCGCCGTCGTACTACGAGTGGAAGACCTACTTCAACCTCATCTTCCGCGAGTACTATCTCATCGAGCACATCGACGGTTCCGTGGACAGCGCGTACATGCGCGGCGATCCGGAGTGGTCCGCTATCGAGGCCACGATCATCCGTTGGTTCTACCAGACGGTCTCGAAGGACATCTTCCACACGGTCGTCGCCGAGGACGACGACGCCTGCGACGTGTGGGCCAAGATCAACGCGCTCTTCACCGACAATAAACTTCAGCGCCTTGTTTTCTTGCAGTAGGAGTTCTTCGGCTATCACCAGGACAACTCCACCATCGACGAGTACTGCATGAGGCGAAAGATGCTCGCCGACGAGCTTCGCGACATCGGCGCCAAGGTCTCCGACGACCTCATGCTGAGCACCCACACCGCCGGTCTTAACGAGGACTTCGGCAACGCGGCGTCCAACCTCACCCTAATGCCGCAGCCCACTTTTCAGCGCGTCGTCGCGTACCTCAAACTTGTGGAGTGCCGGATGACGAAGCTGAAGCAGCGGGTCTAGCACACCGCCCTCGCCGCCGGCACCACCCGCGGTGGCCCTGTGAAGGAAATATGCCCTATAGGCAATAATAAAGTTGTTATTTATATTTCCTTATATCATGAAAATGTTTATTATTCATGCTAGAATTGTATTAACCGAAACTTGATACAAGTGTGAATACATAGACAAAACAAAATGTCCCTAGTATGCCTCTATGTGACTAGCTCGTTAATCAAAGATGGTTAAGTTCCTAACCATAAAATGTGTTGTCATTTGGATGAACGGGATCACATCATTAGGAGAATGATGTGATGGACAAGACCCACCGTTAGCTTAGCATAATGATCGTTAAGTTTTATTGCTATGCTTTCATGACTATACATATTCTTTTGACTATGAGATTATACAACTCCCGAATACCGAAGGAATACCTGTTTGCTATCAAACAATCACAACGTAACTGGTGTGAGATTTAAAGATGCTCTACAGGTATCTCCGAAGGTGTTTGTTGAGTTGGCATAGATCGATGTTAGGATTTGTCACTCCGAGTATCGGAGAGGTATCTCTGGGCCCTCTCGGTAATGCACATCATATGAAGCCTGCAAGCAATGTGACTAATGAGTTAGTTGCGGGATGATGCATTACGGAACGGTAAAGAGATTGCCGGGTAACGAGATTGAACTAGGTATGATGATTACCGACGATCGAATCTCGGGCAAGTAACATTCCGATGACAAAGGGAATAAGTATGTTGTTATGTGGTTGTGACCGATAAAGATCTTCGTAGAATATGTAGGAGCCAATATTAGCATCCAGGTTCCGCTATTGGTTATTGACTGGATGGAGATGTGTCTCGGTCATGCTACATAGTTCTCGAACCCGTAGGGTCCGCACGCTTAACGTTCGATGACGATTTGTATTATGAGTTGTATGTGATTTGAGACCAAAGTTTGTTCGGAGTCCCGGATGAGATCACGGACATGACGAGGAGTCTCGAAATGGTCGAGAGGTAAAAGATCATATATTCGGACATCGAAAGGTTCCGAGTGATCGGATATTTTTCGAAAGTACCTGGGAGTACGGGAATCACCGGGAGAAGTAATGGGCCTTATTGGGCCATACGGGAAAAGAGGAGGCAGGCCAAGGGAGGTGGTGCGCGCCCCCATGGGTCCGAATTGGTCTAGGGGAAGGGGGCGGCGCCCCCCCTGCCTTTCCTACTCCCTCTCTCTTTCCTCTTTCTTCTTCCTACTCCGAAAAGGGAAAGGATTCCTACTAGGACTTGAAAGTCCTAGTAGGACTCCATGCACTTGGCCCGCCCCTAGAAGGGCCGGCCTCTCTCCCTCCTCCATTATATACGGGGGAGGGGGGCACCCCAAAGACACCAAGATTTGTCTTAGCGTGTGCGATGCCCCCCTCCACAGTTACACACCTCGGTCATATCGCGTAGTGCTTAGGCGAAGCCCTACGCTGGTAACTTGATCATCACCTCGCCAACGCGTCGTTTGCGACGGAAACTCTCCCTCGTCTCAACTGGATCAAGAGTTCGAGGGACGTCATCGAGCTGAACATGTGCTGAACTCGGAGGTGACGTACGTTCGGTGCTTGATCGGTTGGATCACGAAGACGTTCGACTACATCAACCGTTAAGCTAACGTTCCGCTTTGGTCTACGAGGTTACGTGGACACCACTCTCCCCGTCGTTGCTATGCATCTCCTAGATAGATCTTGCCGGCGCCCACCCCCGTCAACACGAAGGCGAAGGTCTCTGCTCTGGAGGGGTCTCTCGCGTCCGAGGAGTTTTATCGCTCCATGTTGGTGCTTTACAGTACCTGACGCTGACTCGACCAGACGCAGTACGCTGTTTAGCAGGTGTGCCTCCACATGCACGCTCTGCGTGACTCCCACTGGACCTTGGTGAAGCGTATCCTCCGTTATATACGCGGCACATGTTTTGGGACTCACCCTGACGGCCTCCGCCTCCACCGACCTCGTGGCCTAATAGGATGCCGACTGGGCTGGCTGCCCCGACACTCGACGCTCCACGTCAGGCTACTGCGTCTACCTTGAGCCCTGTTGATCTGTTGGTCATCGAAGCGGCAGCCCACGGTTCTCCCGCTCCAGCCCGAGGACAGAGTATCGCGCCGTGGTAATGCCGTGGCACGAGTGCTCTTGGCTCCGTAGCTTGCTCTAGGAGTTGCTTGTGATTCATAAGGCCACTCTTGTCTACTGCGATAACGTCAGCGCGGGTCTACCTTTCCGTCAACCCGGTGCACCATCGTCGTACGAAGCATATTGAGCTCGATATTCACTTCGTGCGCGAGCAGGTTGCCCTTGGCGTGTTCGGGTTCTTCACGTGCCGACGTCGCAACAGTTTGCTGATGTGATGACTAAGGGATTGCCTACTTCCGTCTTCGAGGAGTTTCGGTCCAGTCTCTGTGTCTCTGGCGACGCTTTGACTGCGGAGGGGTGTTGAGTTGTATTTTGTGTTGTATGTATATTGGAGTTGTGGCCCACCTCCTAGTCTTGTATAGTTGAGATAGATGCCTTCCCTTATAATTATATATACGTGCACCAGCACCCCATCAATACAACATCTATTGTATTGCAATCTTTCCCGTCTATACCTCCGTATCTGCCGGGACGTCACTGGCAGGTCACTTGGGTACGGGTACGTCAACTTCTACAGTCGGGAGGACGGTGAGTTTGTCTTCGTCTCTTTTTTTTCTTTTTTTTTGCGGGGTTGTCTTCGTCTCTTTGCATGTTCATCTACTCAGGCTTGGATCGGGTATACAAAGAACTTACGAGGTTGCGTGGTTTTAGATCTGTTTGGTTGTGAAGTCTGTGATTTACTAGATTTCCCATACAAGATGTGGCACACCATCGGTTGAAGTTCTCCTTTTCCAAAAAAATAAAAAATCGGTTGAAGTTCTGTTTTGGCATTTTCTTGTTCTGGTCAACCGAGGCGAGGGTCTTTTGATGGAACGTGCGTAGATAGTGTGTTGACCTGCAGTTTGTAGAACGACGTGTCATTATAGTGTTGGAATCCGTAACCGATTCGGGTTTGCGGAATCTGATGCTATCGGACTCGGACTCGGAATAGAATATATGATTGGCAAAAGTATATGGACACACGCAGTGGTTGCAACTAAATGTGTGTACATACCATATATTTCTTTTGTAAAGAAATTGACATGTTCCTATCCTTGGTGATGTCTATATTATTCATGTCGTAGCACTTGGGAATTGAATCGTTTAGCAAGATGAATTGCAGTTTGTTGTTTAGTTGGATTGGTTTGTTTTCAAGTTAGCCAACATTAATTGGTGTTTCTGTCTGAGTGAAAGGCTTCATAGATTGCCTGTGTTGACAGAACAGAATAGGAATTTGGGCTAAAATCCTCTTAAGAGTTCTCCATAGATTGTGCACCATGGGACAGAAAATAGCCGCAGAAAATAGTGCTGTCAGAATCCGACTCAGAACCAGATGTATGACTTGGGAAAAATAAGTAGACACACACAATTGTTCCAATTAATATGTGTTTGTCTGTTCGTTTCGTTATGTTGTAAACAAAATGACATGCTCATTTTACTGGTGGTTGTCTATCTTATTTATGGTGTAACATTTGGGAGTTGAATCGTTAGCGAGAGGAATTATAGTTTTTACTAATATTTTTTTTGATCAAAAGGGGTTTCCCCCCGCACCATTTTTATAATTTTTACTAAATTATAAAAATGGGGCGGGGGGAACATGATTTGTTTTCAAGTCAGCCAAGATTCATCATTGTTACCAATGAGGGAATGACTTCATAGATTGCATTTGGCGATTAGGAAGAGAATGGAATTTTGACTAAATCTCGGAAAGACTTCTTTATAGATTTAGTTTATGCACATTCCATAAAAAAACCAAGACCCTCGCTTCGATAGATCACAGCAAGAAATATAACTTCAAGGCACTGTAGATTAGGAAGAGAATGGAATCAGCAGTTTGTAGATTGGTAAGAGAATGGAATCAGCAGTTTGTAGAACATGTTGGCGAGCACTGACATCAGTGTTGGAATCCATAACCGATTCGGGTTTCCGATATGGCAAAAAATCTTCGTGGAAACAAATGCTGTCGGAATACGACTCGGAGTCGGATGTATGATTTAGAAAAATCAAGTAGGCACACACACCGGTTGTAATTAATGTGTTTTTATCTACCTATATATTTGTCACAAACTAAATGTTCCCATTATTGTTGATGTCTATCTTACTTACGCCGTAATACTTGGAATTGAATAGTCAGCGAGAGGAATTGTAGTTTTTTGTGAACTTTGGGTTAGTTTGTTTCAAGTTAGCTAACATTAATTGATGATTCCATCCGAGTTTATGTCTTCAAAGATTGCTTCAGGTCATTACGAATAGAAGAGAATAGAATTTGGGTTAAACCTATTAAGAGTTCTGCGTAGATTGTACACCATGGAGTAAAATTCGACGCGCGGATATGTCGGAATCCGACTCAAAATCGGATATATTACTTGGGAAAAACAAGTAGGCACACATAATTATTTCAATTAATGTGTTTTTTTCTACTTGTGGGATTCTGTCGGAAACAAAATGATATGTTCATATTATTGGCGTCGTCTATCTTACTTATGGTCTAACTTTTGGGAGTTGAATTGGTTAGCCAGAGAAATTTTAGCTCTTTGTTAAATTGGGCCGGTTTATTTATAAGATAGCCAAGATTCATAGATTGCACGCAGGAATTAAGAACAGAAGAGAATGGAAGTAGAGCTTAAATTTCCTTCTGATTTCATTGTAGATTGTGCACCATGCATGGTGTAAAACATCATCGTGGAAGTTAACATTGTCACAATCCGACTCAGACTCGGATGTGTATATGATTAGGAAAAAACAAATAGCTAGACACACTCAATGGCTACAATTAATGTGTGTCTATGTTCTTATTTCTTTCAATCTAAACAAAAGTACATGTTTCTGTTATTGGTGTTGTCTATCTTTTTTATGGTGTAACATTTGGGAGTTGACTTGGTTAGTGAGCGATTTTTTTAAAGTTTAGTCCATGCAGTTTGTTTTCTAGTTTAACCAATATTCATTGTTGTTTCCATTGATGCCTTCATAAGTTGGTGAGGCAATTTGGAAAATGTAAACAGGAGGGAACTGAATGTGGGTTAAAAGTTCGTTAAGAATTTTTCTAGTTTGTGCACCATGGTGTTGAAACGTGCTACATTACACTAGGTAGATTGTATGATCACGATGACCCCATGGATTTCATAGTTAACCTAGTCAATTTTTCATCAGTTTATTCATGCTCCACTCTGCCAAATTAGTGAAGAGCGAAATTGTACATAGTTCAAATTGGATTAGCTTTGCATATCGGACATCCGATAATGGTTTGTTCGATGAACATCCTGTCATATATAATACACCATGTTGTATCGTGGTCAATTATACATATACATACCATACCTACACTATTGTTTTCATCTTAACCCGATTTCTTTTTCTTTGTATGTTTGCTTGCCCTACTAGAGGATTTGAGTTTAATATTGCAATTACCTCTAATAAGTTTGTATGTGATTGTTTTGCAGCCAAACATGCATTAGACTCTTTAAATTTTACCCCTGCCAATGGGAAGCATATCCGAGTTATGTTCTCAAATAGGGACCCAACGCTGCGATTGAGTGGAAAGGCCAATATATTCATAAAAAATCTTGTCCCAAATATTGATGGCAAGAGCTTGAGTGATATGTTTGGTCGCTATGGCACTATACTGTCATGCAAAGTGGCCACTCACTTTAACGGTCAATCAAAAGGGTACGGATTTGTTCAGTTTGCGAGGAGACATCGCCAATGATAAGAATCAGTAGAATGAGTGAATGGAAAAGCGTGGGCGTAAAGACATCACACACAAACTAACCATGTACAAAAACAGTTACACAGGGTTCAATGTTCATTAAAACAGGGCGTTACTGGTAACGCTAGCTATAAAGAGATATAAATGATCTTTAAGACTATAGAGTGAACGCCTGACCGTTGCCATCCTGTGTGACTTTAGGTCTTCCGTGCTTCGAGTGGTTTTTTTGTACGGTCGAGTGACTTCATCTTGGTCGAGTGGAATTGGGGTATCCGAGTGACATAACTGGTCGAGTGGATTACACTCCAAGGTGAATTCAGTCGGTTTCTTCTGTTGCATTTTGAATGTCTCTGACTCTAGGGCAGTGTCCTTGGGTAGGGTGTCTAGGTCGGGCCTATGACCCTACCCTTGGTACATGTCATCGTCATTAGCCCCCGAATGGATTGAGGACCGAGTGAAGAAAGAGTTGAAGCTGACTCCGACTCGATTCCATACTTCGGATGTTCCGCAGTCAAAAACTGTCTTGCACCCGTTGTATGTGAACGTAGAGTATTCACACCCGATCATCACGTGGTGTCTCAACACGACGAACTAGCAATGGTGCATACTCAGGGAGAACACTTTACCTTGAAATTTAATTAAGGGCTCATCTATAATGCTAGCGTCGTCGTACTAAGCAAATAAGATGCATAAAAGATAACATCACATGCAAACCAAATATGTGACATGATAGGCCATCATATCTTGTGCTTTTGATCTCCATCTCCAAAGGATCATCATGATCTCCATCGTCACCGGCTCGACACCTTGATCTCCATCGTAGCGTCATGGTCGTCTCGCCAACTATTGCTTCTACAACTATCGCTAACGCATAGTGATAAAGTAAAGAAGCAAACATGGCATTTGTATTTCATACAATAAAGAGACAACCATAGGCTCCTGCGGTTGTCAGATATCTTAAAAACATGATCTCTCATACAATAACGTTTATCACATCATGTCTTGACCATACATATCACATCACAACATGCCCTGCAAAAAAAAGTTAGACGTCATCAACTTTGTTGTTCCAAGTTTTACGTGTGTCGTGGGAGTAAGTCTGACAAGAATAGTGGGGTACGTAGGAGGAGGCAGGATCCTAGCTACGTGAGGTTGTGCACGCAAGATGTACGAGTTCAGGCCCTTCTCGGAGGTAGTAATAGCCCTACGTCTCGGTGCCCGGAGGCTTGGTCGACTGATTATGCGTGAAAGTTACAGGGGGTCTGAACCCTTGTGCAGTGAGGGGGGTGGCTTATATAGAGTGCGCCAGGACCAGCCGTCCCAATCCAATTTGAGAGAAGGTACAATTACCTCATCAAGTTCTACTTTCCTCCACTCACTTCTTTCGAGAGAAACCCTTCTCTAGAAAGGTTCCATTCTTGGCCAACAAAAATCTTGCCTTCGGATCTGTGGTAGAAGGTGTACCCAATTGTTTCTTAGGGTATCCTATGAAGACGCCATTCTCGATTTGGAGTTCGAGCTTATCAGGCTGAAGCCTTTTGACATAAGTGTCGCAACCCCAAACTTAAGAAACGACAGCTTAGGTTTCTTGCAAAACCAAAGTTCATACGGTGTCGTTGTCTCAACGGATTTAGATGGTGCCCTATTTAATGTGAATGCAGCTGTACCTAATGCATAACGCCAAAACGATAGTGGTTAAATCGGTAAGAGACATCATAGATCGCACTATATCTAATAAAAGTACGGTTACGACATTCGGACACACAATTATGTTGTGGTGTTCCAGGTGGCGTGAGTTGTGGAAAACTATTCACATTATTTAAATGAAGGCCAAACTCGTAACTCAAATATTCGCCTCCGCGATCAGATCGTGAGAAACTTTATTTCTTGTTACGATGATTCTCCCTTCACTCTGAAATTCTTTGAACTTTTCAAATGTTCAGACTTGTGTTTATAAGTAGATATACCCATATCTGCTCAAATCATCTGTGAAGGTCAGAAAATAACAATACCCGCGCGTGCTTCAACACTCATCGGACCGCAACATCGGTAGTTGTATTATTCCAATAGTCATTAGCACGCTCCTTGTTCGGAGAACGGAGTGTTTAGTCATCTTGCCCACGAGGCATGGTTCGCAAGTATCAAATGATTCATGATCAAGTGATATCCAAAAATCCATCTGCATGGGTTTCTTCATGCGCTTACACACAATAGACCTAAACGGCAAGTGCCACAAGTATGTTGCCATATCATTATCAACTTTGCATCTTTTGGCATCAATATTATGAATATGTGTTCACTACGATCGAGATTCAATAACCATTTACCATGGGTGTATGACTATAGAAGGTTTTATTCATGTAAATAGAACAACAATTATTCTCTGACTTAAATGAAAACCGTATCGCAATAAACATGATCCAATCATATTCATGCTCAAGCAAACACCAAAAAACATTTATTTAGGTCCAACACTAATCCCAAGGTAGAGGGGAGTGTGCGATGGTATCTTATCAACCTGGAATCATTCCAACACACATCAGTCGCCTCGCCCTTAACTAGTCTCTATCTTTTGCAACTCTCTGTTTCGAGTTACTATATTAGCAATGAACCAATATCAAATACCCAGGGGCTACTATGAACACTGTAGAAAGTACAATCAATAAAATGTGTCAAATAACATTGTTCACTTTGCCATCCTTCTTATCGATCCGCCAAGTATTTGGGGCAGTTTCGCTTCCAGTGACCATTTCCTTTGCAGTAGAAGCACTCAGTTTCAGGCTTGGGTCTAGCTTTGGGTTTCTTCATGGGAGCTGCAACTTGTTTGCCATTCTTCTTGAAGTTCCCTTTCTTTCCCTTTTGCCCATTTTCTTGAAACTAGTGGTCTTGTTAACCATCAACATTTGATGCTCTTTCTTGATTTCTACCTTCGCCGATTTCAGCATCGCGAAGAGCTCGGGAATTGTTTTCGTCATCCCTTGCATAGTATAGTTCATCACGAAGTTCTAGTAGCTTGGTGATAGTCACTAGAGAACTCTGTCGATCACTATCTTATCTGGAAGATTAACTCCCACTTGATTCAGGAGATTGTACTACCCAGACATTCTGAGTATATGCTCACTGGCTGAGCTATTCTCCTCCATCTTGTAGGCAAAGTACTTGTCAGAGGTCTCATACCTCTCGACATGGGCATGAATCTGAAATACCAATTTCAGCTCTTGGAACATCTCATATGTTCCATGGCGTTCAAAACATCTTTGAAGCCCCGATTCTAAGCCGTAAAGCATGGCGCACTAAACTATCAAGTAGTCATCGTATTGAGCTTGTCAAACATTCATAACGTCAGCATCAGCTCCTGCAATAGGTCTGTCACCTAGCGGTGCATCAAGGACATAATTCTTCTGTGCAGTAATGAGGATAATCCTCAGATCACGGACCCAGTCCGCATCATTGCTACTATCATCTTTCAACTTAGTTTTCTCTAGGAACGCATTAAAATTCAAGGGAACGGTAGCACGGGCCATTGATCTACAACATAGATATGCAAATACTATTAGGACTAAGTTCATGATAAATTAAGTTCAATTAATCAAATTACTTAAGAACTTCCACTTAGATAGACATCCATCAAGTCATCTAAATGATACGTGATCCAAATCAACTAATCCATGTCCGATCATCACGTCAGATGGAGTAGTCATCAATGGTGAACATCTCTATGTTGATCATATCTACTATATGATTCACGTTCGACCTTTCGGTCTCCAGTGTTCCGAGGCCATGTCTGTACATGCTAGGCTCATCAAGTTTAACCCAAGCATTCCGCATGTGCAAAACTGTCTTGCACCCGTTGTATGTGAACGTAGAGTCTATCACACCCGATCATCACGTGGTGTCTCAACACGACGAACTGTAGCAATGGTGCATACTCAGGGAGAACACTTTTACCTTGAAATTTAATTAAGGGCTCATCTTATAATGCTAGCGTCGTACTAAGCAAAATAAGATGCATAAAAGATAAACATCACATGCAAACAAAATATGTGACATGATATGGCCATCATCATCTTGTGCTTTTGATCTCCATCTCCAAAGCATCATCATGATCTCCATCGTCACCGGCTCGACACCTTGATCTCCATCGTAGCGTCATGGTCGTCTCGCCAACTATTGCTTCTACAACTATCGCTAACGCATAGTGATAAAGTAAAGCAATTACATGGCATTTGTATTTCATACAATAAAGAGACAACCATAAGGCTCCTGCCGGTTGTCAGATATCTTACAAAACATGATCATCTCATACAATAACGTTTATCACATCATGTCTTGACCATATCATATCACATCACAACATGCCCTGCAAAAAAAAGTTAGACGTCATCAACTTTGTTGTTCCAAGTTTTACGTGTGTCGTGGGAGTAAGTCTGACAGTAAGAATAGTGGGTACGTAGGAGGAGGCAGGATCCTAGCTACGGTGAGGTTGTGCACGCAAGATGTACGAGTTCAGGCCCTTCTCGGAGGAAGTAATAGCCCTACGTCTCGGTGCCCGGAGGCTTGGTCGACTTGATTATGCGTGAAAGTTACAGGGGGTCTGAACCCTTGTGCCAGTGGAGGGGGGTGGCTTATATAGAGTGCGCCAGGACCCCAGCCGTCCCACGTTACACAGGGTTCAATGTTCATTAAAACAGGGCGTTACTGGTAACGCTAGCTATAAAGAGATATAAATGATCTTTAAGACTATAGAGTGAACGCCTGACCGTTGCCATCCTGTGTGACTTTAGGTCTTCCGTGCTTCGAGTGGTTTTTTTGTACGGTCGAGTGACTTCATCTTGGTCGAGTGGAATTGGGGTATCCGAGTGACATAACTGGTCGAGTGGATTACACTCCAAGGTGAATTCAGTCGGTTTCTTCTGTTGCATTTTGAATGTCTCTGACTCTAGGGCAGTGTCCTTGGGTAGGGTGTCTAGGTCGGGCCTATGACCCTACCCTTGGTACATGTCATCGTCATTAGCCCCCGAATGGATTGAGGACCGAGTGAAGAAAGAGTTGAAGCTGACTCCGACTCGATTCCATACTTCGGATGTATTTCATCAGAGTCTGCGAATCACGTTGAAGCTTCAATCTGGTTTCAGTCGCCTTGGTCCATTCAGATGCCGTCGTCGAGTGAACTATACTGGCAATCTTCGAGTGTCGACATGGAACGAAATCTTCGGTGTGATTGGTTGCTCTGCAGTCCCCGGACCTCACGGGATTCGAAATTTTGGGGAAGCACGCAGGATGGAGCGTGCCACAATAATTGGAGTGATCAGATAGGGACGTCTCGATTTTCATGCCGCCTTTTTCGCCATGTATCGGGCGCGCGACTGTTTGCGGGATTTGACAGGATTGCTCGGGCCCATGAGTCAGTCACTCAGAAATAGGCCCATATAAGGCCGTCGAGGCCGATGAGTTTGCACAGTGCGCCTCATTCTCTCCCTTCTTCCTCTATTTCCCCACTGCATCCTCCTCCACGCCGCCGTTCCACCCGTACGCCGTCCGCCGTGATGGGAAAGGAGAAGACGGCGGCCCTGGAGCGCGCTAAGAAGACGGCGGCCCTGGAGCGCGCTAAGGGCAAGAAGACGAGTCGGGGATCGTCGTCGAGGTCCGGTCTGCTGCCTGGTTGGATCCAGGGAGACTGGATTTGATGTACGATCCAGCAGGAGGATTTGGAAGACCTGGTCGAAGCGGGTTTGATTGCCCATGGATCTTGGAGGTTGCCGGGGAACGAGACCGAGCCTCAGCCGCAGGAGGGTGAGTGCGTCCTCCTCGCAACTCATGTTGACCGCGGTTTCACTCTGCCTCCACATCCTTTTTTCCGGGGTTTCCTGAACTTTTTTGGTGCCCAACTTCATCATTTCTCTCCCAACACCATCGCATATCTCGTTGCGTATGTCTCTCTGTGTGAAAACTTCTTGGGTTGTCGACCGCATTGGGGCTTATTCAAACACATCTTTACTTGCCGTTCCCAAACTGTGAAGAAGGCAAATCCGACTGACGCAAGAACGCACGTGATCCAAATGTGCGGGGGTTTAGGGATTCAGACGAGGGGTAGGAGTACTTTTCCTTCTATGACTCTTCCCGAGTCAGTTAGGGGGTGGCAGTCGACCTGGTTCTATTGCCGAGATATTCCGACCCCTGGTCAGTCGACTGGCCGTCTGACCTTCACCATGGAGCGAGTCCGCCAACCCTCTTCATTGACAGTGACTCCAACAGAGAAAGTAGAGGTGTCCATGCTAGTCGACCGGGTAGTTCAATTGGTCCGTGATTGTGTGACCGGCATGGATTTTTTGGAGGTGTTTCTCAGTCGACGCATCCAGCCTCTCCAAGCCCGCGATCATCCAATGTGGATGTACTCGGGAGCTAACGACACCGCTCGGGTCCACCCAGAGGAGGTCACCGAGGAGACGGTGGCACAGTGGCTGCAGAGCATCACGGGAAACAAAGACAACCCCAGGGGGTCTAGAAGAGTTGCGCCATTCGACGCCGACAATGAGCCGGACAAGGTCTGGCCTTTGTTACCGAGTGACTTTTTATTCCGATTTGTAACTGTCCTTGGATCTGATTGATGCTTGTTTGACTCCTTGCCTTGCAGATTTTTACTGAGATGTACTCGATGCCAAATGGAGAGCAAGTCCTGGAGGGAACGGAGAGCGGAGGCGAGAGTGGTGACTGGCAATCCCCCGACGACAATGAAGACGGCAGTGACAACTCGGACGATAGTGAGGAAGCCGACTCACCACCTCGCTTGGAAGGCCGATCCAAACAGTCCCAAGATCCTGCAAGTGGTCGTGGCAAAGCAGCTCCCCCAAGCACACAAACACAAAAACGCACTCGGACTTTGACTCCGGAGCCGTCTGAAAAGGCCGCCAAGCAGCCCAAGGTCATCCCTTCAAAGCCTCGGAAGGCTTTGCCCAAGATCAAGGTCGATGTTCCCGTCGCTTCTGCGTAAGTGTTTTGCTTTCTCTCTTCGGTTTGCTTGGGAACTTCTACGTTATTTTCGACTCGTTCTCTTGCTTGATTGACTGAATTCTGAAACTTTCAGCACTGCTACTTCTGGGACCTCCATGGACATTTACAAGGATCAAGATGACAAGGAGACCGAAGACGCGGCCACTTGCAAAGCGGGTACAACTCTACCATCTTGTCCTCATTTTGTCAATTGTACTGTCGGTCAACTGAACTCTTACGGTCGAGTCTTTTGCAGCACCACCAAATGTCATTGAACTTCCAGATGATGATGATCATGAAGCTGTGCCTCAGAAGACTACAGGAAGAAAAGGCAGGACTTCGAGCAGGAGGGTGCCTGCCAGCAATGCACCTCAGTCGACATCAGCGCCAGAACCAGTGATCCAGCAGTCCGGAGATCCAATTCAGGCTTCTGTTTCATTTGCCGATCCTGTGTTAACTGATCATCCTTCGGCGTCGACCGCCCAAGCCCCTGCTCCGTCTATGCAATTCCATGCTTCAGATCCCCTGGCTGCCTTGACTATTCCACCAACTCCGCTCATTGCTACCCATCATGTCCCAGAGGACCCAATGAGTGCTGCTAAGGAAGCTATACGCCAAGCAGGCCTGATGATGGAACAAATGAAGGTGGTGCACGAAGCTAGCAAGGCTGCCTACGATGCCAGCTCTGCTCTTCAGACCAATGTCCAGGTGAGTTTATTTTCGACTGAGTTTTTCAGCTTGATCTTTGCTCTGTTAGGATATTGTACTTGAAAACTGCTGCTTTATTATTCGTAAGATGTCCGTGGATGAGCGTTTTGACCTTTAAAGTGCATCTATCATGAGTCTGCACCTTGCATCCGTTCACCCACTGGGTGCTTTAACTTTTTCTGAATAATTCTTCCGCTTGAGTCGACTAGGTCGCGTCGAGTGTATCCTTGAATCAGTGGGGGCACGCAGAGTGCACCCAGTGGGTGTAGTCCCTGAGACCGCCGTCGAATGTTTGATTTGGCGGGGGTCTTTGTCAAATGACTCTTTATAGTTCTTCCACTCGGTCCAGATAGGCTGTGCCGAGTGGGATCCGGACCAGTGGGGGCACGCCAAGTGCACCCACTGGGTGTAGTCCCCGAGACCGCGGTCGACTGCGGGTAGTCGGCGGTGGTCTGAGAACAAATGTTGCCGGTTTTTTTTTTCTAACTGGACGGACCATGTCTAGTGGAAAGTCGAACCAGTGGGGGCACGCCAAGTGCACCCACTGGGTGTAGTCCCCGAGACTACTGTCGAATGTTTGATTCGGTAGTGGTCTTAGAACTCTTTTTGCCATGATGACTTGAACTTGTATCTTATCGCTCGGAAGCAATCAATCTTTGTGCCTGTCGACTGACGTGTCTTATTCGTTGATTGCAGAAATCTTGTGAGTTTGGGGCCCAGTTTGCTGAATTGCAGAAGAAATAAACCCAGCTCAATCTCGACCTGGAGCTGGCCAAGGAGAACTTGCAAAAGGCTAAAGCGGCTGCCATGGGAGGTAATAACTCGCCGACTGTTTGCCTTGCCACCTTTTCTTTTCGAAAAACCTGTTGAACATCTGGTTATCTCGTTGAATTTGAACTATTGTTGTACTTTTTCAATAAAGGGCGCTTTTATTAACTCAAAATGTAGCGTCAAGCGGATACAAAGCATAATGAGTAATAACCGACCTCTCCATAACTAGGATGCACACAGCCAGTCACGGACAGTCTGACACAAGAAAGAAAAAACCAACATATTGGCACAAATAAAGTCATAACAGACCAACATTATGCCTATGTGTAAGGAGGTGGTGGACCGATCTGGAGATTATGCTGCCACCCATGTTGGGTGAAAACCTCCCTGGCCACCCGCTCCAGCCGCATGCACGCCACCTTGAATAATGGTTGGTACTCTGTTCGATGTAGCATAGACCATGTACGAAGCCAGTGTGTACAACGAAAAATTACTTGCAAAGGAGCAGAGTTTTTGCCATTGAAAATCAAATCATTTCTACACAGCCACAACGACCATAATAAGGCATACGCTCTCACCCTTATTAGCGTTCTGAACCTATTTGGAATACCGTCTAACCAATGATCAAAAATATTGGCAACACTTGTGGGAGGATACAAATTGAACGCTATTTGGAAAGCTGACCATGTAGAACACCCAAACGTGCACGGGAAAAAAAGGTGATTGATTGTCCTGTCGTGAGTATAGAAACTATACTTCGTGCTTTTTTGCTAGTTGCAACGGGCGAGGTTATCTTTCGTTAGCACAACTCCCCTCTGAAAATACCACATAATTTTTTTAACTTATATCTTCGGTGTGATTGGTTGCTCTGCAGTCCCCGGACCTCAGGGATTCGAAATTGTGGGGAAGCACGCAGGATGGAGCCTGCCACAAAATTGGAGTGATCAGATAGGGACGTCTCGATTTTCATGCCGCCTTTTTCGCCATGGACGGGCGCGCGACTGTTTGCGGGATTTGACAGGATTGCTCGGGCCCATGAGTCAGTCACTCAGAAATAGGCCCATATAAGGCCGTCGAGGCCGATGAGTTTGCACAGTGCGCCTCATTCTCTCCCTTCTTCCTCTATTTCCCACGCATCCTCCTCCACGCCGCCGTTCCACCCGTACGCCGTCCGCCGTGATGGGAAAGGAGAAGACGGCGGCCCTGGAGCGCGCTAAGAAGACGGCGGCCCTGGAGCGCGCTAAGGGCAAGAAGACGAGTCGGGGATCGTCGTCGAGGTCCGGTCTTGCTGCCTGGTTGGATCCAGGGAGACTGGATTGATGTACGATCCAGCAGGAGGATTTGGAAGACCTGGTCGAAGCGGGGTTTGATTGCCCATGGATCTTGGAGGTTGCCGGGGAACGGACCGAGCCTCAGCGCAGGAGGGTGAGTGCGTCCTCCTCGCAACTCATGTTGACCGCGGTTTCACTCTGCCTCCACATCCTTTTTTCCGGGGTTTCCTGAACTTTTTTGGTGCCCAACTTCATCATTTCTCTCCCAACACCATCGCATATCTCGTTGCGTATGTCTCTCTGTGTGAAAACTTCTTGGGTTGTCGACCGCATTGGGGCTTATTCAAACACATCTTTACTTGCCGTCCCAAACTGTGAAGAAGGCAAATCCGACTGACGCAAGAACGCACGTGATCCAAATGTGCGGGGGGGTTAGGGATTCAGACGAGGGGTAGGAGTACTTTTCCTTCTATGACTCTTCCGAGTCAGTTAGAGGTGGGGTGGCAGTCGACCTGGTTCTATTGCCGAGATATTCCGACCCCTGGTCAGTCGACTGGCCGTCTGACCTTACCATGGAGCGAGTCCGCCAACCCTTTCATTGACAGTGACTCCAACAGAGAAAGTAGAGGTGTCATGCTAGTCGACGGTAGTTCAGTATATGGTCGTGATTGTGTGACCGGCATGGATTTTTTGGAGGTGTTTCTCAGCGACGCATCCAGCCTCTCCAAGCCCGCGATCATCCAATGTGGATGTACTCGGGAGCTAACGACACCGCTCGGGTCCACCCAGAGGAGGTCACCGAGGAGACGGTGGCACGTGGCTGCAGAGCATCACGGGAAACAAAACAACCCCAGGGGGTCTAGAAGAGTTGCGCCATTCGACGCCGACAATGAGCCGGACAAGGTGGCCTTTGTTACCGAGTGACTTTTTATTCCGATTTGTAACTGTCCTTGGATCTGATTGATGCTTGTTTGACCTTGCCTTGGCAGATTTTACTGAGATGTAATCGATGCCAAATAGGAGAGATGATGGCCGGAGGAGAGAGGAGGAGAGGGAGGGAGAGTGGTGAATGGCAATCCCCGACGACAATGAAGAGGAGTGACAACTCGGACGATAGTGAGGAAGCGACTCACCACCTCGCTTGGAAGCCGATCCAAACAGTCCCAAGATCCTGCAAGTGGTCGTGGCACAAGCATCCGCCAAGTATTTGGGGCAGTTTCGCTTCCAGTGACCATTTCCTTTGCAGTAGAAGCACTCAGTTTCAGGCTTGGGTCTAGCTTTGGGTTTCTTCATGGGAGCTGCAACTTGTTTGCCATTCTTCTTGAAGTTCCCTTTCTTTCCCTTTTGCCCATTTTCTTGAAACTAGTGGTCTTGTTAACCATCAACATTTGATGCTCTTTCTTGATTTCTACCTTCGCCGATTTCAGCATCGCGAAGAGCTCGGGAATTGTTTTCGTCATCCCTTGCATAGTATAGTTCATCACGAAGTTCTAGTAGCTTGGTGATAGTCACTAGAGAACTCTGTCGATCACTATCTTATCTGGAAGATTAACTCCCACTTGATTCAGGAGATTGTACTACCCAGACATTCTGAGTATATGCTCACTGGCTGAGCTATTCTCCTCCATCTTGTAGGCAAAGTACTTGTCAGAGGTCTCATACCTCTCGACATGGGCATGAATCTGAAATACCAATTTCAGCTCTTGGAACATCTCATATGTTCCATGGCGTTCAAAACATCTTTGAAGCCCCGATTCTAAGCCGTAAAGCATGGCGCACTAAACTATCAAGTAGTCATCGTATTGAGCTTGTCAAACATTCATAACGTCAGCATCAGCTCCTGCAATAGGTCTGTCACCTAGCGGTGCATCAAGGACATAATTCTTCTGTGCAGTAATGAGGATAATCCTCAGATCACGGACCCAGTCCGCATCATTGCTACTATCATCTTTCAACTTAGTTTTCTCTAGGAACGCATTAAAATTCAAGGGAACGGTAGCACGGGCCATTGATCTACAACATAGATATGCAAATACTATTAGGACTAAGTTCATGATAAATTAAGTTCAATTAATCAAATTACTTAAGAACTTCCACTTAGATAGACATCCATCAAGTCATCTAAATGATACGTGATCCAAATCAACTAATCCATGTCCGATCATCACGTCAGATGGAGTAGTCATCAATGGTGAACATCTCTATGTTGATCATATCTACTATATGATTCACGTTCGACCTTTCGGTCTCCAGTGTTCCGAGGCCATGTCTGTACATGCTAGGCTCATCAAGTTTAACCCAAGCATTCCGCATGTGCAAAACTGTCTTGCACCCGTTGTATGTGAACGTAGAGTCTATCACACCCGATCATCACGTGGTGTCTCAACACGACGAACTGTAGCAATGGTGCATACTCAGGGAGAACACTTTTACCTTGAAATTTAATTAAGGGCTCATCTTATAATGCTAGCGTCGTACTAAGCAAAATAAGATGCATAAAAGATAAACATCACATGCAAACAAAATATGTGACATGATATGGCCATCATCATCTTGTGCTTTTGATCTCCATCTCCAAAGCATCGTCATGATCTCCATCGTCACCGGCTCGACACCTTGATCTCCATCGTAGCGTCGTGGTCGTCTCGCCAACTATTGCTTCTACAACTATCGCTAACGCATAGTGATAAAGTAAAGCAATTACATGGCATTTGTATTTCATACAATAAAGAGACAACCATAAGGCTCCTGCCGGTTGTCAGATATCTTACAAAACATGATCATCTCATACAATAACGTTTATCACATCATGTCTTGACCATATCATATCACATCACAACATGCCCTGCAAAAAAAAGTTAGACGTCATCAACTTTGTTGTTCCAAGTTTTACGTGTGTCGTGGGAGTAAGTCTGACAGTAAGAATAGTGGGTACGTAGGAGGAGGCAGGATCCTAGCTACGGTGAGGTTGTGCACGCAAGATGTACGAGTTCAGGCCCTTCTCGGAGGAAGTAATAGCCCTACGTCTCGGTGCCCGGAGGCTTGGTCGACTTGATTATGCGTGAAAGTTACAGGGGGTCTGAACCCTTGTGCCAGTGGAGGGGGGTGGCTTATATAGAGTGCGCCAGGACCCCAGCCGTCCCATGTTACACAGGGTTCAATGTTCATTAAAACAGGGCGTTACTGGTAACGCTAGCTATAAAGAGATATAAATGATCTTTAAGACTATAGAGTGAACGCCTGACCGTTGCCATCCTGTGTGACTTTAGGTCTTCCGTGCTTCGAGTGGTTTTTTTGTACGGTCGAGTGACTTCATCTTGGTCGAGTGGAATTGGGGTATCCGAGTGACATAACTGGTCGAGTGGATTACACTCCAAGGTGAATTCAGTCGGTTTCTTCTGTTGCATTTTGAATGTCTCTGACTCTAGGGCAGTGTCCTTGGGTAGGGTGTCTAGGTCGGGCCTATGACCCTACCCTTGGTACATGTCATCGTCATTAGCCCCCGAATGGATTGAGGACCGAGTGAAGAAAGAGTTGAAGCTGACTCCGACTCGATTCCATACTTCGGATGTATTTCATCAGAGTCTGCGAATCACGTTGAAGCTTCAATCTGGTTTCAGTCGCCTTGGTCCATTCAGATGCCGTCGTCGAGTGAACTATACTGGCAATCTTCGAGTGTCGACATGGAACGAAATCTTCGGTGTGATTGGTTGCTCTGCAGTCCCCGGACCTCACGGGATTCGAAATTTTGGGGAAGCACGCAGGATGGAGCATGCCACAATAATTGGAGTGATCAGATAGGGACGTCTCGATTTTCATGCCGCCTTTTTCGCCATGTATCGGGCGCGCGACTGTTTGCGGGATTTGACAGGATTGCTCGGGCCCATGAGTCAGTCACTCAGAAATAGGCCCATATAAGGCCGTCGAGGCCGATGAGTTTGCACAGTGCGCCTCATTCTCTCCCTTCTTCCTCTATTTCCCCACTGCATCCTCCTCCACGCCGCCGTTCCACCCGTACGCCGTCCGCCGTGATGGGAAAGGAGAAGACGGCGGCCCTGGAGCGCGCTAAGAAGACGGCGGCCCTGGAGCGCGCTAAGGGCAAGAAGACGAGTCGGGGATCGTCGTCGAGGTCCGGTCTGCTGCCTGGTTGGATCCAGGGAGACTGGATTTGATGTACGATCCAGCAGGAGGATTTGGAAGACCTGGTCGAAGCGGGTTTGATTGCCCATGGATCTTGGAGGTTGCCGGGGAACGAGACCGAGCCTCAGCCGCAGGAGGGTGAGTGCGTCCTCCTCGCAACTCATGTTGACCGCGGTTTCACTCTGCCTCCACATCCTTTTTTCCGGGGTTTCCTGAACTTTTTTGGTGCCCAACTTCATCATTTCTCTCCCAACACCATCGCATATCTCGTTGCGTATGTCTCTCTGTGTGAAAACTTCTTGGGTTGTCGACCGCATTGGGGCTTATTCAAACACATCTTTACTTGCCGTTCCCAAACTGTGAAGAAGGCAAATCCGACTGACGCAAGAACGCACGTGATCCAAATGTGCGGGGGTTTAGGGATTCAGACGAGGGGTAGGAGTACTTTTCCTTCTATGACTCTTCCCGAGTCAGTTAGGGGGTGGCAGTCGACCTGGTTCTATTGCCGAGATATTCCGACCCCTGGTCAGTCGACTGGCCGTCTGACCTTCACCATGGAGCGAGTCCGCCAACCCTCTTCATTGACAGTGACTCCAACAGAGAAAGTAGAGGTGTCCATGCTAGTCGACCGGGTAGTTCAATTGGTCCGTGATTGTGTGACCGGCATGGATTTTTTGGAGGTGTTTCTCAGTCGACGCATCCAGCCTCTCCAAGCCCGCGATCATCCAATGTGGATGTACTCGGGAGCTAACGACACCGCTCGGGTCCACCCAGAGGAGGTCACCGAGGAGACGGTGGCACAGTGGCTGCAGAGCATCACGGGAAACAAAGACAACCCCAGGGGGTCTAGAAGAGTTGCGCCATTCGACGCCGACAATGAGCCGGACAAGGTCTGGCCTTTGTTACCGAGTGACTTTTTATTCCGATTTGTAACTGTCCTTGGATCTGATTGATGCTTGTTTGACTCCTTGCCTTGCAGATTTTTACTGAGATGTACTCGATGCCAAATGGAGAGCAAGTCCTGGAGGGAACGGAGAGCGGAGGCGAGAGTGGTGACTGGCAATCCCCCGACGACAATGAAGACGGCAGTGACAACTCGGACGATAGTGAGGAAGCCGACTCACCACCTCGCTTGGAAGGCCGATCCAAACAGTCCCAAGATCCTGCAAGTGGTCGTGGCAAAGCAGCTCCCCCAAGCACACAAACACAAAAACGCACTCGGACTTTGACTCCGGAGCCGTCTGAAAAGGCCGCCAAGCAGCCCAAGGTCATCCCTTCAAAGCCTCGGAAGGCTTTGCCCAAGATCAAGGTCGATGTTCCCGTCGCTTCTGCGTAAGTGTTTTGCTTTCTCTCTTCGGTTTGCTTGGGAACTTCTACGTTATTTTCGACTCGTTCTCTTGCTTGATCGACTGAATTCTGAAACTTTCAGCACTGCTACTTCTGGGACCTCCATGGACATTTACAAGGATCAAGATGACAAGGAGACCGAAGACGCGGCCACTTGCAAAGCGGGTACAACTCTACCATCTTGTCCTCATTTTGTCAATTGTACTGTCGGTCAACTGAACTCTTACGGTCGAGTCTTTTGCAGCACCACCAAATGTCATTGAACTTCCAGATGATGATGATCATGAAGCTGTGCCTCAGAAGACTACAGGAAGAAAAGGCAGGACTTCGAGCAGGAGGGTGCCTGCCAGCAATGCACCTGAGTCGACATCAGCGCCAGAACCAGTGATCCAGCAGTCCGGAGATCCAATTCAGGCTTCTGTTTCATTTGCCGATCCTGTGTTAACTGATCATCCTTCGGCGTCGACCGCCCAAGCCCCTGCTCCGTCTATGCAACTCCATGCTTCAGATCCCCTGGCTGCCTTGACTATTCCACCAACTCCGCTCATTGCTACCCATCATGTCCCAGAGGACCCAATGAGTGCTGCTAAGGAAGCTATACGCCAAGCAGGCCTGATGATGGAACAAATGAAGGTGGTGCACGAAGCTAGCAAGGCTGCCTACGATGCCAGCTCTGCTCTTCAGACCAATGTCCAGGTGAGTTGATTTTCGACTGAGTTTTTCAGCTTGATCTTTGCTCTGTTAGGATATTGTACTTGAAAACTGCTGCTTTATTATTCGTAAGATGTCCGTGGATGAGCGTTTTGACCTTTAAAGTGCATCTATCATGAGTCTGCACCTTGCATCCGTTCACCCACTGGGTGCTTTAACTTTTTCTGAATAATTCTTCCGCTTGAGTCGACTAGGTCGCGTCGAGTGTATCCTTGAATCAGTGGGGGCACGCAGAGTGCACCCAGTGGGTGTAGTCCCTGAGACCGCCGTCGAATGTTTGATTTGGCGGGGGTCTTTGTCAAATGACTCTTTATAGTTCTTCCACTCGGTCCAGATAGGCTGTGCCGAGTGGGATCCGGACCAGTGGGGGCACGCCAAGTGCACCCACTGGGTGTAGTCCCCGAGACCGCGGTCGACTGCGGGTAGTCGGCGGTGGTCTGAGAACAAATGTTGCCGGTTTTTTTTTTCTAACTGGACGGACCATGTCTAGTGGAAAGTCGAACCAGTGGGGGCACGCCAAGTGCACCCACTGGGTGTAGTCCCCGAGACTACTGTCGAATGTTTGATTCGGTAGTGGTCTTAGAACTCTTTTTGCCATGATGACTTGAACTTGTATCTTATCGCTCGGAAGCAATCAATCTTTGTGCCTGTCGACTGACGTGTCTTATTTGTTGATTGCAGAAATCTTGTGAGTTTGGGGCCCAGTTTGCTGAATTGCAGAAGAAATAAACCCAGCTCAATCTCGACCTGGAGCTGGCCAAGGAGAACTTGCAAAAGGCTAAAGCGGCTGCCATGGGAGGTAATAACTCGCCGACTGTTTGCCTTGCCACCTTTTCTTTTCGCCTTTTGAACCGAGTGACTCCACTCGAACAGATGTGCGTAGTGAAAACAGACAACTCCAAGCTTGTCTGAAGAATGTTATTTCTTTAGACAAAATGAAGCAGGCTCTGGAGCAGAAGGACCTCGACCTTGCAGCAGCACAGAAGACGGCGCGGGAGAAAACTGAACTTGCCGACAAGAAGCTGGCTTCAGTCGGCAAGTTAGAAGAAGAAAACACCAAACTGAAGACTGCCATTGATGAAGTCAACAAAGAAGTCATGCAGCTGAAGAAGGACAAGGTGGCCTTGACCGACAAAGTTGAGGATCTCACTCGGAGGAGGGACGAATTGGAGACCTATCTGGGAGGACTTGCCAAGAAGATGTTCCTTATGCTTGAAGGTACTTTCCCTTTTCCGACTGATTTGCAACTGTTGACTCATCATGCAACTGGCGACTCATCATTTCTCTGTGTGTGCAGAGTTCTGTCAAAACTTCGAGGAAGAGACTGGGCGGATTGCGACGAATCTGGATCCCATTAACTCCCCTGTCAAGGACGAAGCTGCAATGAACGTGTTGCGACTGGAAACTCGCCTCACCGGCATTATGGACTATCTTGCACGACTAAAGGTGGTGGCGTCGCGGATTGACACGGAGCTCTGGCCAGGTGTGACATTCCAGAATGACCTCGAGTCTCTGATGACTCGACTTAATGAGATCCCCGGTCGAGTACAGGCGTGGAAGAAGTCATCTGCTCGGTGCGGCGCTGACGTGGCTCTGTCTTTGGTCCGCGTTCATTGCAAGGAAGTTAAAGAAGAGAAGCTGACCGCTCTCAAGGTCGCCAATACCAAGAAGCTTCAATTCCAGTCCTTCATGGAGACTTTCATCGACGCTCCTACTCGTATTGCTGATGGAATCGACCTGGATGAGTTCGTCGAGCCAGCTAGCCCTCCTCCTGCGGAGTGAACAAACTTTATGCCTCGATCTTATTTGCCTCGGAATGCCGAGTGATTTTGTAACCGTTAAACTCTTTCGGGCCTGAGGCCTGAGCACTTCCGTTCGCGGTTCTGAACCTTGCTGGATTTATCCGAACTTGGTTTTTCTTTGAATATGGTTACTTTGTCTTTACCACTTTCAAGTCTCTTGACTCCGAGTGAAACTTGACTCGGAATAGACATTGTACTTATGGTGCAGCTCCGACGAGAGGGCCGCGCGTTGTATTTATGACGCAGCTCGGAGCGTGTGGCCAAGTTTCCGAGTGAGGAGGTTGCTCTTCACTCGGAATTTGTTTTGTAACTTAGGCGAGTACGGGGTCGCAGCTAAGTCCCGGGGTGGGAGGATTGCTCTCCTCTCGGAGTGTTTTTTGAACTTGGGCGAATCGGGTTCGCAGCTAAGCCACCGAGTGAGAGGGTTGCTCTTCACTCGGAGTGTTTTTTGAACTTAGGCGAATCAGGATCGCAGCTAAGCCCCCGAGTGAGAGGGTTGCTCTTCACTCGGAGTGTTTTTTGAACTTAGGCGAATCAGGATCGCAGCTAAGCCCCCGAGTGAGAGGGTTGCTCTTCACTCGGAGTGTTTTTTTTTAACTTAGGCGAATCGGGTTCGCAGCTAAGCCCCCGAGTGAGAGGGTTGCTCTTCACTCGGAGTGTTTTTTAAAACTTAGGCGAATCGGGTTCGCAGCTAAGCCCCGAGTGAGAGGGTGCTCTCACTCGGAGAGTTTTTGAACTTAGGAGAATCGGGTTCGCAGCTAAGCCCCCGAGTGAGAGGGTTGCTCTTCACTCGGAGTGTTTTTTGAACTTAGGCGAATCGGGTTCGCAGCTAAGCCCCCGAGTGAGAGGGTTGCTCTTCACTCGGAGTGATTTTTGAACTTAGGCGAATGGGTTCGCAGCTAAGCCCCGAGTGAGAGGGTTGCTCTTCATCGGAGTGTTTTTTAACTTAGGCGAATCGGGTTCGCAGCTAAGCCCCCAAGTGAGAGGGTTGCTCTTCACTCGGAGTGTTTTTTGAACTTAGGCGAATCGGGTTCGTAGCTAAGCCCCCGAGTGAGAGGGTTGCTCCTCACTCGGAGTGTTTTTTGGACTTAGGTGAATCGGGTTCGCAGCTAAGCCCCCGAGTGAGAGGGTTGCTCTTCACTCGGAGTGTTTTTTGAACTTAGGCAAATCGGGTTCGCAGTTAAGCCCCCGAGTGAGAGGGTTGCTCTTCACTCGGAGTGTTTTTTGAACTTAGGCGAAACGGGTTCGCAGCTAAGCCCCCGAGTGAGAGGGTTGCTCTTCACTCGGAGTGTTTTTTAAAACTTAGGCGAATCGGGTTCGCAGCTAAGCCCCCGAGTGAGAGGGTTGCTCTTCACTCGGAGTGTTTTTTTTAAACTTAGGCGAATCGGGTTCGTGGCTAAGCCACCCACTGGGGGATTTGAACACATATGCTTAAGGGAGCACAATCACTAAGATACTGCAAAAATCTTGTCTTTGATAAGCAGACTGAAGGATTCTTATTACAACTCGTCGATCCGAGTGCTTAGGTATAAAAACAGCGGAGCAGGTCTGCATTCCACGAGCGTGGCTCGTCTTCTTTCTTGGCTACATTGTAGAGGTGATACGCCCCGTTGTGGAGTACCTTGGTGATGATGAAGGGGCCTTCCCAGGCCGGAGCAAGATTGTGAGGTCGCTTCTGGTGTACTCGGAGCACAAGGTCTCCTTCTTGAAACGCTCGACCTCTGACGTTTCTGGCGTGGAATCGACGCAGATCTTGTTGATAGATGGTCGACCGGATCAGAGCCATCTCTCGTTCTTCCTCTAGGAGGTCGACTGCGTCCTGGCGTGCTTGTTCCACTTCAGCTTCTGAGAAGAGTTCCACTCGGGGGGCGTTGTGCAGTAAGTCACTCGGAAGCACAGCTTCAGGACCATACACCATGAAGAAGGGGGTTCAGTCAGTCGACCGGTTGGGAGTTGTTCTCAGTCCCCATAGGACGGATGGCAATTCAGTCACCCAAGCTCCAGCGGCATGCTTGAGATCACGCATCAGTCGGGGTTTCAGTCCTTGTAAGATTAAGCCATTTGCCCTTTCTGCCTGTCCATTCAACTGCAGGTGTGCAACAGATGCGTAATCGACCCGAGTGCCTTGGGAAGCACAAAATGCTCTGAACTCGTCAGAATCAAAATTGGAGCCGTTATCTGTGATAATACTGTGAGGGACTCCATATCTGAATATCAGCTCCCTGATAAAACTGATGGCGGTGCTTGAATCAAGATTCTTGATAGGCTTGGCCTCAATCCATTTTGTGAATTTGTCGACTGCCACAAGCAAATGAGTGAAACCACTTCTGCCGGTCTTGAAAGGTCCAACCATATCCAACCACCAGACTGCAAACGGCCAGACGAGTGGAATGGTCTTCAAGGCATATGCAGGTTTGTGAGACATGTTTGAGTAAAACTGGCAGCCTTCGCACTTGTTGACTATATCTTTTGCCATCTCATTTGCCCTCGGCCAGTAAAATCCTGCTCGGTATGCTTTGGCCACAATGGTCCAAGAGGATGCGTGGTGGCCACAGGTTCCCGAGTGGATCTCATTTAGGATCATTCGACCTTCTTCCGGAGAGATGCAACGCTGAGCAACTCCTGTAACACTTTCCCTGAAAAGTCGCCCTCCAATGACTGTGAAGGCTTTGGATCGACGAACGATCTGGCGGGCCTCATCCTCATCTTCTGGGAGCTCTTGTCTAAGCAGGTACACAATATATGGCACTGTCCAATCGAGGATAATCACCAAAACCTCCATGATCAGGTCGACCACGGTTGGGACTTCAATCTCAGTCGGATCGGTTGAGCTTATCAGTTGTGGGGGCTCCTCTGTAAAAGGATCTTCTTGAACTGGCGGGGAGTGGAGATGCTCCAAGAACACATTACTGGGAATTGGTTTCCGAGTGGAACCTATCTTCGCCAGATCATCAGCAGCTTGATTCTTGATTCGGGGTATGTGGTGGAGCTCTAACCTCTCAAACTTCTTCTCCAACTTTCTTACTGCATTGCAATAACCAGTCATAGCTGGGCTTCTGATATCCCACTCCTTCATCACTTGATTGACCACTAAATCTGAGTCGCCGTAAACCATCAGGCGTCGGACGCCGAGTGAAATGGTCATACGTAACCCATACAAAAGTGCCTCATACTCAGCTTCATTGTTTGAAGAATCAAAGTGAATCTGGAGGACATAGCTGAGCTTGTCACCTCTTGGGGACACTAAAACCACTCCAGCACCGGAACCATTCAACATTTTGGACCCATCGAAGAACATAGTCCAATGTTCCGAGTGAACCTGAGTCGGTTGCTCCTACTCAATCCACTCGGCGCGGAAATCTGCTATTGCCTGAGACTTGATTGCTTTCTTTGCCTCAAACTTGATATCCAAAGGAAGGAGTTCAATCGCCCACTTGGCCACTCGACCAGTTGCGTCTCGATTGTTCAGAATTTCAGATAATGGGGCATCGCTGACGACTGAAACCGAGTGGTCTGCAAAATATTGTGCAACTTTCTTCGTGGTCAAGTAAATCCCATAGACAAGCTTCTGATAATGCGGGTATCTTTGCTTGGATGGAGTTAAAACTTCAGAAATATAGTATACTGGGCGTTGAACTTTGTAGGCTTTGCCTTCTTCTTCCCGCTCGACCGTGAGTACTATGCTGACAACCTGTCCAGTGGCTGCAATATATAGCAACAGAGGCTCTTTGCTGACTGGAGCAGCAAGCATCGGCTGGGTGGAAGGCAGGGCTTTGAGCTCTTCAAACGCTGCTTCACACTACAAGAAATATGCTATCTTGTGACCTCCACTATTGGTCACTGAAATGGTCACTGGTTTCCGTTTGTGACCTTTTTGTGACCGAAAACTGATGGTCAAAAGCTGACCGTCTTTAATTGAAATTAACGACCTTCCTTCTGGAAAGGTCATAGACGTTTATGACCAAAAACAAAGGTCATAGGCTCTACGACCTTTATTTTTGGTCACTAGCAGTCCACCCATGCCACGCCGGATCCACCGTGGCAAGCTGACATGGCAGCATTACGACCAAATAAGAAGGTCATAAATTAGAATCAGCCCGGTCCATTTCGACCGTCTACATGGGCCAAGCCCAATAATTCTGCCCATTTTACTTTTTTTTCCCTCTTTATTTTGCTTAGCTTCATGGGCTTGGCCCAATAATTTGGCCTTTTATTTTCTGGGATGTAGCCTTTTGCAGTCCACTATTTTTTTCCTAGTCAACTTTTTTTTTGTGCCACAGCCTTTTTAGTCTAGCTCTTGTTTGGGCCTTGGCCTTTTATTTTTTGGGATGCAGTCCTTTACAGATTGGCGCAAGCCATTATAGTCTAATTCTTGTTTGGGCCTCAGCCTTTTTGCGGTCCAACTAAGGTTAGAGCCCAATTCAATAATTATCCTGTGAACCAGGTGCTCAGCTTCACAAAATGGTACAAACAAAACTCAAATAATTCACACAAAATGCATAACTTCACGGTTTCACGAAATGCATAACTTCACAGGTTCACAAACTGCATAACTTGACAGGTTCAGCATCACCAAAATGAGCCATCTATCTAAAACAGGTCCTACGACAGGTTCAACTTCACAGGTCCTACGACAGGTTCAACTTCACAGGTTCACCAAAATGAGCATAGAGCTTCGATGATGCTTCAGCCATCATAATGCTTTAGCTCCAAAGAGAGCCATCAAGTGGGCTAACTTCTCATCCTGTTCTTGAGCTTTCTTACGCAGCAGCTCAAGTTCCTTGTCGCGTGCAGCTTCAGCTTCTTCCGCCTTCATCTTGATTGCCGCCACTTCATCTTTCATCAATTCAGCTTGAAGCTCTGACCTCTCCAGCTTCTGCTCAAGATCACGAACATGAGCAGCCACAGCAGCACTTGCTTTGCCCGATTTGTTCGTAGATGGCTGGAGCCCAACATTCATGAGGAATGTGCTTTGCTTTACTTCGGTCTTGAGCACTTCGTCAATAATTTCAATAGCAGACTTTGGCTCTTCACCTTCTGGTATCGACGCGTCCTTCATGTTTTCCATCTCAAGCTAGCATATGGAGGAAAATGATAGACATTAGTGGCAGATCTATTTCACATTTTGCAAACCAAACCAAGCAAGAGAAACCAAACAAGAATGCCACCAAACCAGCACACAAAATGAATTATTTGAAGTAACCAAACCAGCACACAAAATCTATACGTAGATATTTTACCATATCATAAAAAATGCAACAAATAGCTACAGCAAATTATGTTATCTGTGTTTAGAACTATACAACAAATTCTGATATCTTTGTTGAGATACCAAACCTATCTTAGGCTGTAGCAAACAGCATCAAAGTTTGTGTTCTTGTTGGCTGTGACTCAAACAGTACATGACAGAAGTTTAAACTGGCTGGACAAACCAGTAAAACAGCATCAAACCTATCTTAGGCTCTAGAAGTTTGAACTGGCTGGATAAACCAGTAAAACAGCATCAAACCTATCTTAGGCTCTAGAAGTTTGAACTGGCTGGACAAACCAGTCAAACAACATCAAACAAGGCATGACAGAAGTTTGAATTGGCTGTGAATCAAAACAGGGCATGACAGAAGTGTGAATCAAACAGCATCAAACCTATCTTCGGCTCTAGCAAACAGCATCAAAGCATACCAAATCTAGACAAAAGTTTGAACTGGCTGGACAAAGCATGGAGTGACTTACTATAGCTTTCTTTACTGGCTCCGAAAACCCATGCTTCCTGCTGTTGTGGGTGGCCTTGAACAAGTCAATCGCAGACAGCTCCTCACCCTTCCGCTCTTCTTTCTGAAATGATTTTCAACAAAAATCAAAATGTTATTCGGCAAGAATCAAAAATGTTATTCAACGAGGATCAAATGGTCAGGTCTCTAGACAAAAGTTCTCACAGTGGCAAAAATGTGTGTTGTGTAATGCCTGGAACCAGTTCTCTGTTGGTACACAACTTTTTCTCGATTCATCTTGTTCGACAGACAGGTATTCTACAAAAAAAGCATTCTGTCATCATGATCTAGCACTAGCATATCATGTGCAGAACATAAAGCAGCAAACAAAGCAGAGACAAACCTTGTGTCTTGTGGTAGACCACATCTCCACCAGAGCTTGCCATTCACCGTCTGTCAGATCCAGCACCGGAGACTTGATGCTGACTTTGTTTGCTGCTACGGAATCAAAATACTTCTTCTTGATCAGATGGCGTTTGTTCTTTGAATTTTTCTGCAGAATATCTTTGCAAGCGGTCTTGATGGTCTCTGAGTCGATGTTCATCTCAAAATTTGCCTACCAAGACAGCAAACAAGGTAGGAACAATATTAGTGATCATACATAGGTGTAACAGAAAAAAGACAGCACATTAACTACGAAACAAGTAGCTTACAGCAACTTTCCCAATGTAGTTCTCCAATAGATTAGCCTTTTTTTTGTATTCCTTGAAGTGAGGAAGAACCGGCAGATGGGTTCTTGCAACGAGTCCACACTCAGAAGCAAGCTTTGCTGCCTGCAGGGGCTTCTCTGGACGCTTCATCCCTTTGGCAATTTGGATAGGCACATTGCTACCAAGCGACTTGGTGATTCTCTCTAGCCCTTTGCCCTTTCTCTGTCTAAGCTTGGTAGTCAGTGCATCTGAAAATGAAATTGAACTCATAAATTTGAAGAGAAATCGACAAATGCAGGAATGGTTCTGCTAAACAGGTAACCATACATGATCACTTCCATTTGGACAATGCACTAGTAAAAGAGAGCATTGCAAAGGTGAACTTGCCTGATTGAAGCACAAGCTGCTGTTCTTCTTCACTGATGACAGCATTCCTGTCAATAGAAGGTGCAACAGGGCTGAGGTCTCTGAGGACAGTGCCTGCTTCATCCATGCAGATAGCTCCTCCTTCATCTGGGCAGACAGTGCCTCTTTCATCCATGCAGACAGTGGTTTCATCATCCATGGGCGGAAGCACATCACGCATTTGCACCGAGCTCTCAGTGTCCATGCGCAGCGGACTTTCTTGATGGTCTGTCGCAGCCAGCATGTTTGCTTTCTGCTTTGTGACTCTAGTAGGGGGCGGTTCATCAGGTTCCAGGATCCTCTTTGCTTGTCCTGGAGGTGGGGCCATCACCCTTCCTGGAGGCATTGCAGCAGATGTATCTGAGCTCTTCCTCTTCTTGTTGACTGTCTTCTTAACACCAGGCCTCTTCTTCAGAGACTTCAGTGGCTAGTATAAATAGCACGGAAAAAAGCATTAGATCACGAGACAAATATGTGAGCACAAGGAAACACAGAGCATACAAGAACCCCAACCCTCCAAGCAAGACAGAGTTTGCACCTTAACAGTCTTCTGCACTACAACATCGTCCACTTCCTCCCCATCAATAACTTCATCCTCTTTAGGATTGTACTCTGGGTCATCATTGATAACTCCACTACCTTCTTGAACCTCTTCAGTTCTACCCTCTTGTACATCATTCGATTTCCTAATCATCGACGCTATTGCACCGATGCCAAGAGACTGGAACATCTGATTGTTCCTCATGATATTTCTAGCCCTAACCTTCTCGTACTCGGTGAGAGGATCCTCTTTGCATGATAAAGGAAACATAATTATTAGGTGAATGGTTGGAATGCATGGACAGACAACCAAACATGTCTTTAATTAAGGCAGCAAACATTTAATCCTAGTTGCACAATTAAGACAGCTTATTCAGATTGCAGCAATACATTTCACTTATCATATTAAGACACATATTTTATAAAACTGACAGTATAACCACAAGGAGCTAGCTGCATACCAACGGTTGGCCGATTATTTGACCTTGTCATCCTTGCCATGGATGATCTTCAGGTGGTGCTTGCAAAAAAGAATAAACAACAATCAGATACAACAGGGATAAAGTAAAATGATGCACTTGTATCAATAAAGGAAAGCATTTGGACCAGCATGCACATACATGGAATACATGTGAAGCAAACTTGATGGATCAACAATGTAGTGATGTAGTGTTATTAATTAAGCAAACATGTAAGTGCACTAAACAAGCATGCATGTACACTGGAAAGATATGAAGCATCTCTTAATATCTTCACTACATCAACATGGCAATTTAGATGCAACATTTAATTATGATGAAGAACTCAAACAAGGAAACAAATGACATGGAATGATAGTAGATAACATTGACTACAAAACAGGCTTACTGAACTATTTCTAAAACTTCTTATATCATTAGGAAAACAGCATGGATAACTGACAAGTGATACAGATTTCCAGACTTAGTGAAAAACACAGTTCATGGCAGAAAACAGATTCATGATGCAATGTTTAGAGCTAGCAAACTACATGCAACAGGAGTTGTTCATGGCAGATATGATGATAGCATCAATGCAAAATGACAAGTTATGCTGACAGTTTCAGACTTTGTGAAATAACAAGGCAAAATAGGGCATGCCTTGTTATGCACATTCTATCTACAATGGACCATATCAGCATGAGCAGCCACAACATGATATGTGCCTAACAGATTTGAGTAGATAGAGCAACTGTTGTGCCAATTCAGCCCAATTTGCTACTACTCTATCTACAACATGAGCAGCCACAACAACTTCTTGTAGTAAGATAACAAGGCATTAACAGATTTGAGTAGGCAATAACAACATGAGCAGCCACAACAACTTCTACTCCATCTACAACATGAGTAGCAACAACATGAACCCTAACCCATGGCGTGCAACAAGAACCCTAACCCCATCAATAGTTTAGCCATGAGCAGCAACAACAAGAACCCTAACCCTAACCCCATGAACCATGAATCACCATCAATCCTTCCCCATGAACCCCATGAACCAGAGAGCAACGTGTACCAGATGAACCCTAACCCTAACCCCATGGATCTACCGAACCATCCCTATCCCCATCGATCCATCCCCATGAACCCTAGAAGAACCCATGACAGGGATCTACTGAACCCTAGAAAATCTACCCTAACCCTAGAAGATCGAGGGGAGATGGAGCGAGGGGAGAAGTACCTAGTAGATTATGCAGTGGTAGATGTGGCCGCCGTCGTCGATGACGCAGCGGTGGTCATCGTCAATGTGGCCGCCGTCGTTGATGTGGCCGCCGTCGTCGATGTGGCCGCCGTCCGTCGTGGCCTAGGGTTACGAGGCGGGCGATGTCGTCGATGGTGCCGTCGTCGGGGAGTGGGGAGGAGTGGCGGTGCGGAGTGGAGGTGCGGCGAGGAGCTGGGGAGGGACGGGGCGGCGCGGAGTGGCGGTGCGGCGAGGAGCGGCGCGGTCATGGGAATGAGGGGAGGGGAGCGGAATGGGGAAATTTTGGGAGGGAGAGGAGGGGATCCTGCGGGTTAGTGGGAGAGGGGGTGGTGGGTCCCGCCTGTTAGTGGGAGAGGGGTTGGAGGGAAATTTTGGGAGAGTGGAGGGAAATTTTTGGGGTGGGAGGGAAATTCTTTTGGGTTTTGAGGCAGAAAATTTTAGGGGTTTTTTTGTAAACTTTGTACAAATAATGGTTAAAATCATACCGAATAGCTCAAGAAAACATCGGTATTCCAAGTTTAATATTTTTACTAGTTGGTAGGCCACATTTGATGATGTGACGCGGAGGTCTCCCATTTTTTTGAATTTTTTACGGTGTTTTCAAAAACCGGTCTAACTTGTCGCGTCGGCCGTCCATGGCTAGGGGTTTGATCATGCATATCTGTTGGTGATTCTATGATGAAATGCCTACCTGTGAAGCTAAAAATGATGTTTAGCAAAAATAACGGGCAAGCTATGGAGGACCCGCAGTTCAAATTCCAACCGGTTCCAGCTGAATCGGCCGATGGTTGTCTGAATGGCCGGGAGTAGCTACGAGGGTCAGAAATGCATGATTTTTGGCGACCGTCTGTAGAATAGGGTCTACTTTGAGATAAACATGGAATGGCGCCGTTTGGAATGTCCCTCTTTGTAGCCGCTTCACAAAAAACACGTGTTTTTTGCATTCAAAAAATGAAAAATGTTTTTTTTGTGAAACAAGTTGGAACCTCTCTTTGGCAACATTGTTTGCCATCACAAGATGGAGGCATGTGCCAAATTTGGGCATATTATCACAAACTATTCAACGAATGTGGCCATATCATTGCTCGTTTGGCTTGAAAGCCATGAATCTTCGTTCATGGTAGGTCGTTTTTTAGAACACTTTTTCAAGAAAACATCGGTATTCCAAGTTTAATATTTTTACTAGTTGGTAGGCCACATTTGATGATGTGACGCGGAGGTCTCCCATTTTTTTGAATTTTTTTGAATTTTTTACGGTGTTTTCAAAAACCGGTCTAACTTGTCGCGTCGTCCGTCCGTGGCTAGGGGTTTGATCATGCATATCTGTTGGTGATTCTATGATGAAATGCCTACCTGTGAAGCTAAAAATGATTTTTAGCAAAAATAACGGGCAAGCTATGGAGGACCCGCAATTCAAATTCCAACCGGTTCCAGCTGAATCGGCCGATGGTTGTCTAAATGGCCGGGAGTAGCTACGAGGGTCGGAAATGCATGATTTTTGGCGACCGTCCGTAGAATAGGGTCTACTTTGAGATAAACATGGAATGGCGCCGTTTGGAATGTCCCTCTTTGTAGCCGCTTCACGAAAAACACGTGTTTTTGGCATTCAAAAAATGAAAAATGGTTTTTTTTGTGAAACAAGTTGGAACCTCTCTTTGGCAACATTGTTTGCCATCACAAGATGGAGGCATGTGCCAAATTTGGGCATATTATCACAAAATATTCAACGAATGTGGCCATATCATTGCTTGTTTGGCTTGAAAGCCATGAATCTTCGTTGATGGTAGGTCGTTTTTGAGAACACTTTTTCAAGAAAACATCGGTATTCCAAGTTTAATATTTTTACTAGTTGGTAGGCCACATTTGATGATGTGACGCGGAGGTCTCCCATTTTTTTGAATTTTTTACGGTGTTTTCAAAAACCGGTCTAACTTGTCGCGTCGGCCGTCCGTGGCTAGGGGTTTGATCATGCATATCTGTTGGTGATTCTATGATGAAATGCCTACCTGTGAAGCTAAAAATGATTTTTAGCAAAAATAACGGGCAAGCTATGGAGGACCCGCAGTTCAAATTCCAACCGGTTCCACCTACATCGGCCGATGGTTGTCTGAATGGCCGGGAGTTGCTACGAGGGTCAGAAATGCATGATTTTTGGCGACCGTCCGTAGAATAGGGTCTACTTTGAGATAAACATGGAATGGCGCCGTTTGGAATGTCCCTCTTTGTAGCCGCTTCACGAAAAACACGTGTTTTTGGCATTCAAAAAATGAAAAATGTTTTTTTGTGAAACAAGTTGGAACCTCTCTTTGGCAACATTGTTTGCCATCACAAGATGGAGGTATGTGCCAAATTTGGGCATATTATCAGAAACTATTCAACGAATGTGGCCATATCATTGCTTGTTTGGCTTGAAAGCGATGAATCTTCGTTCATGGTAAGTCGTTTTTTAGAACACTTTTTCAAGAAAACATCGGTATTCCAAGTTTAATATTTTTACTAGTTGGTAGGCCACATTTGATGATGTGACGCGGAGGTCTCCCATTTTTTTGAATTTTTTTGAATTTTTTACAGTGTTTTCAAAAACCGGTCTAACTTGTCGCGTCGGCCGTCCGTGGCTAGGGGTTTGATCATGCATATCTGTTGGTGATTCTATGATGAAATGCCTACCTGTGAAGCTAAAAATGATTTTTGGCAAAAATAACGGGCAAGCTATGGAGGACCCGCAGTTCAAATTCCAACCGGTTCCGGCTGAATCGGCCGATGGTTGTCTGAATGGCCGGGAGTAGCTACGAGGGTCGGAAATGCATGATTTTTGGCGACCGTCCGTAGAATAGGGTCTACTTTGAGATAAACATGGAATGGCGCCGTTTGGAATGTCCCTCTTTGTAGCCGCTTCACGAAAAACACGTGTTTTTGGCATTCAAAAAATGAAAAATGTTTTTGGCGGCGGGGATGAGGTGGGGGAAAATGACTGAGGGGGGAAAATGACTGCAGTGGGGCCAACTTGTCAGCGAAACCGGAAGCATCGTCTCACACTGACAAGTGCGACCCACTGGCAGCATCGTCTCACACTGATGAGTGGGGGAAAAGAGTCGAGTGGCGGCACTGATGAGTGAGTGAAAATTTCCCCCCTCTCAAGCCAACACTTGGCGAAAATTTCCCCCCTCTCGTTTTTGAAATGGTCTAGCGTAGGCGACGGCGGCGGAAGCAACCGGCGGGGGTGGCAGGGCCGGGGCCGGCGGCGGAAGCAACCGGCGGGGAGGCCGTGGGCCGGGGCACGCGCCTCGCCCACGACGACGGAAGCAACTAGCAGGGCGGCAGAAGCAACTCGCCTCGCCCACAACTCGCCGCTTGGCTCGACAGGAGCGGCTCGCCGAGCATGGGGGACTCTCCGCCACCGCCGCCACCGCCGCCGCAAGCAGGCCTCCCGGTATGCTCTCCCCCCCTCTCTTCTGATCCCTAGAACCCTAGATGCGCACTGTTAGGAGTTGAACCCTAGATGCGCACTGTTAGGAGTTAGGAGCTAGATGTGTGATGAACACTAGCTAGTAGTCAAGTGTAGCTTAATTTGAGTGTGAATCCATCAGCTGCAGCTGGATGCTACTCTGTTTTTTAGTGTAGCTGGAGATGGATGCAGCTGGAGCTGGATCTCCTCTGTTTTTTAGTGCAGCTGAAGATCTATTTTAGGTTTTACATGCTTTTGTTAGCTTTTCTTTTCTCCCATGTGAAATCTGTATTTCCTGTGAACTGCTTTTTATTGCTCCCATGTGAAATCAGTAAACCATGTGAACTGGACTAAAGTAGTGAGAAATTGGAAATAGCTGAATGTTGTGGTTAGGCAGTTAGCATATAAAGTTGGGTGCCTACCTTATTTTCTGGATTTTTAGCTGCCATTACTGCCATCCATTTTCATTAATTAATGTTGATGCACTTAGATTGGTTGCTAATTTGCAACAATTTGTTGTCTTTGGCAGATGGACAGAAGCTGGATTACAAAAGGAGTTAGAAGGTTTTCCAAAGAACATATGAAGGGAGTTAATTAATTCATGCAATTTGTTCGGGAAAATTTTGCCAAGGATGCTGCCATTCTTTGCCCATGCTGCGAATGCCTCAACCGTTCAAGAATAGCTCAAGGAAGAGTGGAAGATCATCTGCTTCTTAATGGGATGGCCAGCACATATGATACATGGATATATCATGGAGAACCTTTAGATGGACAACCTCAACATTTTGAAGATGATACACAGGCCCCTCATATGATGGGTGGTGGTGATGCTGCCATTGATTTTATGGAAAAGGTTTTGCGAGAGAATGCTGGTTTGGAGGAAGAGGATGGGCATGAAGATGATAGGATTCCTGACCTGTTGAAGGATCTCTACAACTCTGAAGGCCTTGCTGATGGACAGAAGTCGATGTTTGCTGAGGTGTTAGAGGAGGCAAAGCGCGCAGCTCATGAAGGGGGTAAATTTTCAAGATTTACCTTCATCGTGAAGTTACTCCACATCAAGTCTTTCTACCAGATTAGCAATGCTGCATTCAACGCAATACTCCACCTTTTGACCTTGCAATTCCCTGATAGCTGCATTCCCAAGTCTTACGATGAAGCATTGAGCATAATCCGCAGGCTGGGGCTAGGTTATGTTTCAATACATGTGTGCCCAAATAACTGTGTCTTGTTTCGGAAGGATTTAGCGAAGCATGACAACTGTCCAAAATGCAATGCCTCTAGGTGGAAAGATGCTAATGGGAAGAAGTCAATACCGGAGAAGGTACTGAGGCACTTTCCGTTGATACCAAGGCTGCAGCGCATGTTTATCTCAAAGAAATCATCACTGGAGGTACAATGGCACAAGCTGAAGCGGCAACCTGTGGACAATGAGCTGAGCCATCCAGCGGACGGAGATGCATGGAAAGAATTTGACAGTATACATGTGGATTTTGCTGCAGATCCAAGGAACATAAGACTCGGCATTGCCACAGATGGCTTTAATCCATTTGGGAACATGAGCACGTCTTATTGCTTGTGGCCTGTTTTTGTTGTGCCGTACAACCTGCCACCATGGGCATGCATGGATCAGTCCAACTTCATGATGTCGTTGCTTATCCCGGGTCCAGAGTCTCCAGGAAAGGATTTTGATGTCTTTATGGAGCCCCTCATAGAAGAACTGCTCCAACTCTGGACTGGTGTACCTACATATGATGCCAATAGTCTGAAAGAAAAGTTCAATCTACGTGCTGCAATCATATGGTCCATCCATGATTTTTCGGCGCTGCACACTCTGTCTGGGAGGATCACAGCGGGTTATCAGGCCTGTGTCCATTGTGACAAGGACCCTTGCTCAAAGAGAATAAGGAACAAGATCTGCTATATTGGGCACCGCCACTTTCTTCCCCGAAACCATCGCTGGTGAAGAAGCAAAGATTTTAATGGTGAGAATGAAACCCATGACAAGCCAGCTGAATTCACTATAGAAGAGCTGCAGCAGCAACTTGAAAAGGTGAAAGATGTGAGACCAGGAAAGCTTTCCAAGAAAAGAAAGCGTGAGGAAGGTCAATGTTGCGACCGGAGGTCTTGTTTGTGGGACCTGCCATACTGGGCTGATCTGAAGTTAAGGCATAATCTCGATGTAATGCACATTGAGAAAAACATATGCGAGAATCTGCTAGGGACGTTTCTGAAAATTGAAGGGAAGACAAAGGACACGGTTAGTTCTAGGCTTGATTTGGAGGACATGGGCATAAGATCAGATTTGCATCTACAGCATGATGATGATGAAGATTCATTTGAAATGCCACGAGCATGGTATACAATGAGTAAAGAACAAAAGCTTGCATTCTGTGAATTCATAAGAGCGGTGAGATTTCCAGATGGTTATGCTGCTAACCTAGCAAAGTGTGTTACTTCTGATGGATTCAAGCTTTCAGTACTGAAAACCCATGATTGTCACATCCTCCTCCAAAGGATTTTACCGGCGGGCCTCCGAGGAATCATGGACAAGGATATATATGAAGCGGTTGCTGAGCTAGGAAATTTCTTTAGAGAACTGTGCTGCAAAACACTCAAGGTAACTGTTCTGCAAAGACTTGAAAAAGAAATCCCAATTATTCTTTGCAAGCTCGAGAAGATTTTCCCTCCAGCTTTCTTCACCGTGATGGTCCATTTGGCGGTGCACTTACCAAAAGAGGCAATGCTTAGAGGCCCTGTGCAATACGGTTGGATGTACCCAATCGAAAGAAGGCTGCTTACTTGTAAGCGTTATGTGCGAAACACGGCAAGACCTGAAGGTTCGATTGCTGAAGCATATGTTGTTGACGAGTGCTTGACATTTTGCTCTAGATACTTTGAAGATGTGGAAACGAGATGGAACCGGCCGGCCAGAAATATAGAGCGGTCTGATTCGCAAAGTGGTGATGTCTCGGTTTTCAACCATGGTGTGAAACTTCTTGGAGCCTCAAAATACTTGGAGGCTGGTGATGAGTATGACAAGATGGTTTGGTTTGTGCTCAGCAATTGCGCTGAGGTTCTACCATATATCGAGTACGTTATATCTTGTGCACTCGTTATATTTTTTTGCTTGGGTTGGCACCAGCCTAATGTTTTAATTCACATGTTTTGTTGGCATTGCAGGAAATGCAAGGAAGAGTTAAATCAAGAAGAAAGCCAGATTCATGTTGATAAAAGGGTTGCCAAGGGATTTGCTAAATGGTTTAAGAATCATGTGAGATCTTTAGCCACATGTTTTATGTTTTCTGTGTTATTCACCAACTGTTAAATACCATTGTTGCTAAATGGTTTATTTGTGCAGATTGGAAAGTTGCATGAGGAGAAGAAGGTCAGTGATGATCTATTTGCTTTGGCATGCTTACCGGATAAGCGAGTGAGAGTGTATTCAGCATGCATTCCTGACGGTGTCCGGTACCACACCGTTGACCGCGAGGAAAGAAGGAAGACACAGAATAGTGGAATCGTCACCGAGGGGACATATGATGGTGAGAACATTGACTTCTATGGTCAGCTGAGAAGCATCGTAGAGTTGCAGTACAACTCTAGTGGAGGCATCCATCGCTCGGTTGTCTTATTTCGCTGTGACTGGTTTGATCTTGGTGGCAAGAAGAAGAGAGACTCTTTTGTCAAATATGATGGCCACTTCAAAAGCATCAACACTGGAAGGTGCTGGTATAAGAATGATCCCTTTATTCTATCAGCACAAGCAACAATGGTGTTTTATCTGCCAGACACTCTTTTGCATGGAAAATGGCGAGTTGTGCAAACCTTTCAGCACAGACACTTGTGGAGTGTGACTGAAACTGAAATGGAAAAGGGCCCCGGTGGTAGTGGACTAACATACCAGGATGATGACTCTACGGAAGTTCCGGTGCAAGCTGATGATGACTCTATGGAAGTTCCGGTGCAAAGCAAAGTGCGAAGGGACCGGGAATGTGTGCTCGTTGATGCTGCAACAGTTGAAGACATTAATAAAAGAACAAAGGTGGTAGCAGATGGGCATGAGAGCGAGGATGAGGAAAACAGGACTGATCATACCATGCTGCAATATTGTAGTGACGATGAGGAAAACAGGAGTGGGCATAGAGTTCCTTTTTTTGGTATCGATGACGATGAGTAGCGAATGGACATGAAGGTAAATTTTGTCTCCTTGGTGACCTAATACTATTACTGCATGTTCCTTGTTTTGATTGGTGATCAACCTTCTCTGTAGTTTTTGTTGATGTGATCCTGATGTAGTTTTTCTACTACAATTCTCTCCAGGTAGCAAAATGCATGAGACTTTGGTGATGAAGAAGCATATGGTGAAGATACAATGCAAAATCATGTAGTTTTGGTGCCATTTTGGCTGATGGTGAAGATGGCTGTAGTGACTCTGGTGCCATTTTGGCTGATACTTTGGTGCCATTTTGGTGGCATTTTTTGCTGTAATGTTGTTTTGGTGCTGTTTTGGTGCCATTTTGGATGGCTGCAGTGACTGTTTTGGTGCTGTTTTAATGCTTGAAGATTGAGCAAAATATGGCTGCAGTGATCATTAATTTTAGAGCAAAATATGGCTTTTTTTTTGTTTTGTTTCAGAAACAGGAGAAGGCCGGGGTTTGGACACTTGCGAGAAACCAAAGGGCCGGGGACGTTTGAGTTTTCGAGGCAACTGCGCGCCCCACGTCTCCCCTCCACTAGCAACTCCCCACGACGCAGAGGGAGTTTGGGTTTTCTTCCAGTCCAGGTAACTCCCCTCCTATTCCATTGCCGCTCCATCTGCCTCCCTCCTCATTCCATTGCCGCTCCATCTGCCTCCCTCTGCCTCCACCATCAAGCAACTCCCCTCTGCTCTATCTCAAGCCCGCCATCGCTGGCCAGGAGGGCAATGGCGGAGGAATCATGGAGCAACTCCCCTCCGTCTGCCAAGCGAATGGCGGAGGCATCATGGAGCAACTCCCCTCCGTCTGCCAAGCATCACCGTGGTGAGGCGTCTGGCAAGGAGCCGCTGGTGGTCGACGAAGACGTTCCGGTCCCCGGGCAGAAGCTGGACTACACCGTGCCGCTCAAGGTTGATACCCACCTGAAGGAGCCGCTGGATGTCATATGCACCAGCAATCCAGACGAAGCCGACAAGAGGATCCGCGAGATCAGGAAGAGGCTCGGCGGCATGCTTCCTCGGTCGATCGGCGTAGATGTCGAGTATACCAGCGAAGACGAACCTCCGCAAATGGCTGCAGTTCTGCAGTTATGCGTGGAGGATCTCTGCCTGGTATACCACATCACTGCGGCAACCAAATGGTAAAAACATCCAGTTCTGAAGTTTCTGAAGTTCTGAAGTTTCTGTCTAATTAGTAGTTTCTGAAGTTTCTGTAGTTCTAAAGTTTCTGTAGTTTTGAAGTTTCTGAAGTAGATGCAATAGTTCTGAAGTAGATGCAATACTAGTTCTGAAGTTCTGAAGTTTCTGAACTGGCTGTACTAGTGTAGTTTCTGAAGTAGATGAATTTGATGCACCAGATTAATTTCTGAACTTGATGCAGGCCCAAGGAACTCCGCCCGCTCCTGCAGGAGAAGGAGCTATACACCTTTCTTGGCTTCTGCATTGGAGGTGACAAGGAGAAGCTGAAGTTGTCTGGTTTGGAGATCAACCCCGACAAGTTCGTCGACATGCAGCGCCAATGGAAAGTTCCAAACAATGGAAAGAGGTGGCAGTCTTTGGCTGAGTTTGCAGCCAGCCTCATCCACCCATCCTACAAGAAAATGAAGCAGAAGATCAACAATGAAGAGGACCACAAACTATGGGGGATCAGCCCACTGCCAAAGTACCTCATCGAGTATGCAGCGAAAGATGCGTACGTCACCTACGAGGCATGGAAGAAAATCGAAACCACCAGAGAAGGTTTCAAGCAATGGCGAGAGGCGGAGGAGCATTGGGATGACCCCTACTACTGGGGACAATGAGTTGCTTGTGCTTGTGCTTGTGCTTGTGCTATTATGTGTCTCAGTTTGTAGTTATGTGGTTGAACAAGTTTGCTTTTGTTATGTTGAACAAGTTTGTAGTTATGTGTCTCAGTGATCATTTTGAAGATGTTTTTTTGAACTGGATTTTGATGGAGCTGTTGTTTCAGAGCTGTTTTTGCAGTGAGCATTTTGATCTTGTTTTCATCAATTTTGATGTTAAAAAAATCATCAAACCAGTCAAGTATCAAACACACAACTCGCTAACAAGTTGGCCCCACGCTGTCAAATAGGTCCCACCTGTAAGTGAATTGGTCCCACTTGTCAATGAGTTAAGACAGCTACTGGATATATAATTTTTTCCAGAAACTGCTACTGGATATATAATAGATACAATACTACTGGTACTTGAGCAACAGAGCTTCTCTAGCCCAGTGGCTGGGAACGCAGCCCCTCTACCGCGGGTCGCGGGTTCGAGTCCCCGCCGCGCTTCTTTTTTAACGAGCGAATAAACGATAAGGCGTCTGTCAAATGGGTCCCGCCTGTCAGAGTGTGATCCTGTCAGCAAAAATGACACGTAAACATTGACACATAAGCGAGATTGGAGAGGTGGCTGCCTAATCATCCTAATGCATTCGAACTCTAGTGTAATGACCTTTTATATTGATCATGATCAGTTACAAATAAGGCACCGGACCAGTGCCATCTGGTTTATGACCTTTTGGTGTAATGAAATTATGACCTTACTGGCCCTAATGGTCATTATGGTTTAGGGTTTGGAGCACCCCGAACAACTTACAACCAAATGGTCTGAAATGGTCATAGATTTACGACCATTCCTTACAGGGTCACTGACAAAAGGTCACAAGATAGCATATTTCTTGTAGTGTCAGCTTCAGGATTCCACTCGAACTTGTCAGACTTCTTCATCAGTCGGTAAAGAGGTAATGCCTTTTCACCGAGACGTGAGATGAATCGACTTAATGCAGCCAAAAAACCAGTAAGCTTCTGAACATCGTGCACGCGCACAGGGCGGTTCATTCGGAGGATTGTGCCAACCTTTTCTGGGTTTGCGTCGATCCCTCATTCGGAAACGAGGAAACCGAGTAACTTTCCACCTGGAGCTCCGAATGTGCACTTTGACGGATTGAGCTTGATATCATATCTTCTTAAGTTGGCAAAGGTTTCAGCGAGGTCAGTCAGTAGGTTGGAACCTTTGCGTGACTTGACCACGATGTCATCCATGTAAGCTTCCACATTCCGACTGATTTGAGTGAGCAGGCACTTCTGAATCATACGCATGAAAGTGGCACCAGCATTCTTGAGGCCAAAGGGCATGGTAATATAGCAAAAACACCCGAATGGGGTGATGAAAGCTGTCTTTATTTCGTCGGGTCCGTACAGTCGGATCTGATGGTACCCGGAATATGCGTCCAAGAAGGACAATCGCTCACACCTCGTAGTCGAGTCGACTATCTGGTCGATGCGGGGCAGAGGGAAGTGATCTTTCGGGCAGGCCCGATTGATATGTTTGAAATTGATACACATACGAAGTGATTTGTCTTTCTTGGGGACCATGACAACATTGGCGAGCCACTCGGAGTGGTATATCTCGCGGATGAACTCAGCTGCCAGAAGCCGAACCACCTCCTCGCCAATTGCCTTCCTCTTCTCCACGGCGGACTGACGGAGATGCTCTTTGATGGGTTTTACTTTTGGGTCGACTCACAAACGGTGCTCAGCCAGTCCCCTGGGTACACCCGGCATGTCAGATGGTTTCCATGCGAAGATGTCCCAGTTCTCACAGAGGAACTGGATGAGCGGTTCTTCCTATTTGCTGTCGAGTGTTGTTGAGATGAGAGTCGGAGCAGCATCGGGATCGGTCGGATGGATATGGACAGGCTTTGTTGCACCGGCCGACTGAAATGTGGACTCCGAAGTGGGCTTCTTTGCTCGGAACAAATCACTCGGATCTGCGTTCTTTTTGTATTCTTCCATTTCTACTGCTGCCATTTGCTCATGAGCAATCTTTGAGCCCTTTTGGAGGCACTCTTCTGCCCTTTGCTGATTCCCTGTGACCGTGATCACACCTCTGGGGCCAGGCATCTTCGGCTTGAGGTATACGTAACACGGTCGAGCCATGAAACGAGCATATGCAGGCCGACCCAGAATCGCATGATAAGCACTGTGGAAATCCACCACCTCGAACGTTAACTTTTCCTTACGGTAATTCTTTAAATCACCGAAAACCACATCAAGAGTGATCTGACCGAGTGAATCGGCTTTCTTTCCTGGGATGACTCCGTGGAATCTCATGTTGCTCTCGTTGAGCTTGGACATCAGAATGCCCATCCCTCGGAGGGTCTCAGCGTACAGAATGTTCAAACCACTGCCACCATCCATCAGAACCTTGGTCAGTCGGGTGCCCCCAACGACTGGGTCGACCACCAACGCTTGCCGCCCAGGGGAAGCAACGTGCGCTGGGTGATCGGACTGGTCGAATGTAATGGGAGTCTACGGCCACTTTAAATATGTCGTAGTTGCCGGAGCAACCATATTCACTTCGCGATTGATAACCTTCAGTCGACTTTTGCTCTCAATGTCAGCAAAAATCACTAAAGTGGCATTGACCTTGGGGTAACCATCATCCTCTTCTTTATCCTCATCCTTATCAGATTCCTTTTCCTTTTCACTGGGTTGACCCTCTCGGAAGCTCTGAATCAGGAGTCGACACTGTCGAGTGGTATGCTTGGGGTAAATCAGGTTTCCCTCTTCATCTTTCTTGGTGTGTATGTGACATGGTAAATCAAGCACATCATTTCCCGCTTGATCTTTCACTTTCTTGGGGACCCAAGGTCCCTTAGGCTTTCCTTTGAACTTCCCTTGGTTCAAAACTGCGGCTTCACCAGGACCTGCGGGTTCGGCTTTGCGCTTCTGCTTCCGACTGGAATTTCCTCCTCCGGCGTCCTGGGCGACTGGTTTATGCTTGCCACTGCGGAGTCTGTCTTCTTCCTCGCCGTTAGCATACCGAGTGGCTATTTCCATCATCCGAGCCAGGGACATGTCTCCTGTCCGACCGAATTTCAGGTTAAGTTCTCGGTACCGAACGCCCTCCTTGAAGGCGGAAACTGCCTGATGCTCTGACACATTCTCCACGGTATGATGAAGAGTGGTCCATCTCTGGATATAATCTCTCAAAGTTTCACTCGGTTTTTGGACACAATGCTGCAGTTCAGTCAACCCTGCAGGTCGTTTGCAAGTGCCCTCAAATGTCCTGACGAACATTCGGGCTAAATCTTCCCAACAGAAAATACTACCAGGGGCCAACTGATTCAACCAGGCTCTGGCCGAGCCCTCCAGCATCAGGGGGAGGTGCTTCATGGCTACATCATCATTGCCACCACCAATCTGCACAGCCACTCGGTAATCCTCTAGCCAAGTGTCTGGCTTCGACTCACCGGTGAACTTGCTAACTCCTGTCGCCAACCTGAAGTTGGGTGGAATCTCAGCAGCTCTGATGGCTCTGCTAAAACATTCAGGCCCAGACACGTGAACTCTGCTTCCACTCGGATGATACCTATCTTGTCCTTCCCTGTGTGCTCGGCCTCTGTCGACCAAACCTTGCACGAGAAGTGATCTTGCATCAAACCCAGGCTCTCTTGGGTCGACCGGAGCTCTCCGCTCACCACCATATAAGCGCCTGTCATTATGCCGCCGAGGCGCATACGATCCGCCTCTCGGAGGAGGCGTAGGCACTCGACGGTCGTCATCACGGCCGTACCGATGATCGTACTGTCCGTGGCCTCGATCCAGGTACTGGTCCTGGCGATGCCCACGATCTTCGCGCCGCTGAGGTGATCTTGGGCTGTGAGCCGATTGAACAGTGTCTGCGACCACAGATCTGCTATGGATCCTGTTGCGCGACTGAGAAGCGGCAGAGTTTTGCTCACGTGCTGCCCGGAGCAGCGCTCGAATCTGCATCAAACCTCTTCTAGCCTCTGATTGGGACGGCTGAATCGACTCTGCTATACGGGCTGCAGCTGTAAGATTCTGGATCGGAGTGCGGTATACCTGGGGCTCAGGAGGAAACAACTGTCGTTGCCGTCGACTGGATTCGGGGATCTGCCGACGGGCTCGCTCGTCGAGTGAATGTTGGAGATTTTCCAGTCGGGCACGCTCAGCCAAGGTGGCTTGATGCGCAGCTTCCAAGGCCCGAGCCTCGGAGGTCTCCCCCATGATGGGGGTGTGGAGGGCCTCCATATTGCGATGATGCAGCTCGTCCCTCTGCTCCGAAGTGAGGGCTTCAGGACGACATTCTTTGTGACCATGCGACGAGCCTCCGCCGCCACCGCGACGGAAGCCAGGCGGTCCGCGCGGCGTATCGACCATCAGGACCTCCGCCGCAGGGTCACTGCTTCCACACTCGGACAGAGTCTCGGCGGAACCAGTCGACAGGTCGAATAGTCCATTGGGAGATTCATCGGGCTCAATTGCCGCGATTTGTGGGGTGGCCGACTGGCGGGCCACCGCATGCTTCACCCACCGCTGAAGCCGGATTGACCGGATCGCTTGCGGCGGCGAACAGCGGGGGGTGAGGATGCCGCGGGAGCCGACCGATACTGGGTCAACGGCTACTGCAGAACGACGCCGCAAACACATGCGCGAAAGTGCGTCGCCCCGCGGACGGGGAGCGTCTCGACGTCGAGGGGGGCCTCCTGGAGCCAGGCGGAGTCATCGGCGATGAGAACGAGCGCGCCGAGACGGATCTCGCGGCCCTCAGCCAAACCACCGCCAGAAACCATGTTGATGGAGATCGGAAAAACTGCAACCTCACTGGAAGTCGCTAAGACGCCGCCCCACGGTGGGCGCCAACTGTCGTGGGAGTAAGTCTGACAGTAAGAATAGGGGGTACGTAGGAGGAGGCAGGATCCTAGCTACGGTGAGGTTGTGCACGCAAGATGTACGAGTTCAGGCCCTTCTCGGAGGAAGTAACAGCCCTACGTCTCGGTGCCCGGAGGCTTGGTCGACTGGATTATGCGTGAAAGTTACAGGGGGTCCGAACCCTTGTGCCAGTGGAGGGGGGTGGCTTATATAGATTGCGCCAGGACCCCAGCCGTCCCACGTTACATAGGGTTCAATGTTCATTAAGACAGCGCGTTACTGGTAATGCTAGCTATAAAGAGCTATAAATGATCTTTAAGACTACAGAGTGAATGCCTGACCGTTGCCATCCTGTGTGACTTTAGGTCTTCCGTGCTCCGATTGGTTTTTTTATACGGTCGAGTGACTTCATCTTGGTCAAGTGGAATTGGGGTATCCGAGTGACATAACTGGTCGAGTGGATTACACTCCAAGGTGAATTCAGTCGGTTTCTTCTGTTGCATTTTGAATGTCTCTGACTCTAGGGCAGTGTCCTTGGGTAGGGTGTCTAGGTCGGGCCTATGACCCTACCCTAGGTACATGTCGTCGTCAACGTGGCTGCTACGGGCTTCTAGCAAGAACCGTTCTTACCTACGGCAAAAACCACAATGATGATTCATGAAGTTTGCTGTTTTAACCTTCTTCAAGGACTGGCCGTAGTCATATTCTATTCAACTAAAGTAGGAGAAACAGACACCCGCCAGCCACCTTTATGCAAAACTAGTTGCATGTCTGTCAGTGGAAACGGTGTCATGTCCGTGGACATGTAAGGTTGGTCCGGGCCGCATCATCCCACCATACCGCCGATCAAAATAAGACGTTGGTGGTAAGCAGTATGACTATCATCGCCCACAACTCTTTGTGTTCTACTCGTGCATATCATCTACGCATAGACCTGGCTCTGATACCACTGTTGGGAAATGTTGCATGGAAAACAAAAAAAATTATGCGCACACGCAATGATCTATCCATGGAGATGCATAGCAACGAGGGGGAGAGTGTGTCTACGTACCCTCATAGACCGTAAGCGGAAGCATTTCACAACGTGGTTGATGTAGTCAAACTTTCTTCGCGCTCCAACTGATCTAGTACCGAATGCACGGCACCTCCGTGTTCTGCACACGTTCAGCTTGGTGACGTCCTCTGCCTTCTTGATCCAGCAATACAGCGAGGTAGTAGATGAGTTCCGGCAGCACGACGGCGTGGTGACGGCGATGGTGAAGTGATCTCCGCAGGGTTTCACCTAAGCACTATGAAAATATGACCGAGGGAGTAAACAGTGGACGGGAGCGCCGCACACGGCTAAGACAATCTTGTTCTGGTTGTGTGGTGCCCCCTACCCATGTATATATAGGTGGGAGGGGAGGAGGCAGCCCCTAGGGTGCCCCAAGAGACCTGGCGGCAGCCCTAGGGCTGCTGCCTTGCCCTGCGCCCCCCCTTTCCTTGTAAGAAGAAGTGGGAAGGAAAGAGGGGGGAGAGGGAAGGAAGGGGGAGTCCTACTCCACACTTTCCTTTCCCTCCCCTCTTTCCTTCTCCTCCTCATAGGGCCGGCCTGTATAGGGGCGCACCAGCCCCTTGTGGGCTGGTGTGTTCCCTCTCTTGGCCCATAAGGCCCATATCTTTGCCGGGGGTGCCCGAAACTCCTTTCCGGTGACCCGATAAGTACCCGGTACCCTCCGAAACACTTCCGGTGTCTGAATACGATCGTCCTATATATCAATCTTTACCTCTCGACCATTTCAAGACTCCTCGTCATGTTCGTGATCTCATCCGGGACTCCGAACAACATTCGGTCACCAAATCACATAACTCATATAATACTATATCGTCATCGAACATTAAGCGTGCGGACCCTACGGGTTCGAGAACTATGTAGACATGACCGAGACACCTCTCCGGTGAATAACCAATAGTGGAACCTAGATGCCCATATTGGCTCCTACATATTCTACGAAGATCTTTATCGGTCGAACCGTTATGACAACATACGTAATTCCCTTTATCCATCGGTATGTTACTTGCCCGAGATTCGATCATCGGTATCTTCATACCTAGTTCAATCTCGTTACCGGCAAGTCTCTTTACGGGTTCCATAATACATCACCTCGTGACTAACTCCTTAGTCGTTTGCTTGCAAGCTTATGATGTGTATTACCGAGAGGGCCCAAAGATACCTCTCCGATACTAGGAGTGACAAATCCTAATCTCGATCTATGCCAACTCATCAAACACCTTCGGAGATACCTGTAGAGCATCTTTATAATCACCCAGTTACGTTGTGACGTTTGATAGCACACAAGGCATTCCTCCGGTATCCGGGAGTTGCATAATCTCATAGTCGAAGGAATATGTATTTGATATGAAGAAAGCAATAGCAATAAAACATAACAATCATTATGCTAAGCTAACGGATGGGTCTTGTCCATCACATCATTCTCCTAATGATGTGATCCTGTTATCAAATGATAACTCATGTCCATGGTTAGGAAACCTTAACCATCTTTGATTAACGAGCTAGTCTAGTAGAGGCTCACTAGGGACACGGTGTTTGTTTATGTATTCACACATGTATTTAGGTTTCCGATCAATACAATTCTAGCATGAATAATAAACCTTTATCATGAATAAGGAAATATAAAATAACAACTTTATTATTGCCTCTAGGGCATACTTCCTTCAAGAACGGCCCTGGGAATGGCTGTGCCCGTTGTGTGGGGTTGACGAGGACCTGAACCATATTTTCTTCTACTGTGTGTCGGCCCAATTCATGTGGAGTTGCTTCAGGGAGGTTTCGGGCAATAGTTAGTTAAATTGCAATCTTGCCCTTAAATATATTTTGATGTTGATGACAAACTACATATAGGGGACTAATTATGTTTGTTGAGTATGTACACAGGATATTAGTTCCCTTGGCAGTATAAAGTGGGATCATGGACACATCAAATGAGATATGGCTCAAGCAGATGACCATCAATAAAAGAAGCGTTCGTTTCTTTTATGCATTTCTTGAGTAATAGGGATCCCGCACTATTAAGAGGGGATCCAAGTGGTATGTTCAAGTTTTTCTCAAGTCTCATCATTAGGTCACTATCTCTTGGCGCACACACTGCTTCATGAAGTGTTTCAAAAAGACAAAATATTTCTAGGAAAATCACCTAACCAAAACCTACAACTTCTGTGTTCCACATTCTGGGTCCTAGCCAGATCATCCGGACCTTAGTCCTGGATCATCCGGGCAATGCCTGGATCGTCCGGACCCAGTACCGGATCATCTGGCTGACCTCTCCAATGGCAACAGCAGCCCTCTGGTTAGAGCTGGGTCGTCCGGACATACGTCCAAATCATCCGGGCAGTGCCCAGATCGTCCGTACATGGTCCCGGATCATCCGGTCATTTCGCAGTATCCTTCCTCGCAAACGTTGTCTGAGGTTCCTCCCGGACATCCGGATCCCTTTCTGCTCTGGTTGTTTTTCGAGCTAGCCAGATCCTCCGGGTCCTTACCCAGGTCATCCGGACGTTATCCGGATCATCCGGGTTGGCATCCTGATCATCCGGACAGGTCAACTTCTGCTCCAAACGGCTCTAAATTGTTGGAGGTATATATAGGTCTTTGCCTCTTCGGGATAAGGGAAACCACACTCTCAAACATTTCCGAAGAACACAAGTGCTCCCTCTCTCTCACTCTTCCACTAAATCCTAGATCCCGAGTTGATCTTTGTGAGTTTAAGAGAGTTGTTCCAATCAAAATAAAGATCCACTCCTTCTCCCTCTTGTGACCAATGCAAATCGTGATTTGAGCAAGGCTTGAGTTTTTCCCTTGGATCTTGTTACACTTGGAGGTTGGAGACTCCTAGGTGGTAGGAGTTCTTCGGTGAGAAATCGTTCATTGTGATTACCCCCGAAAAGTTTGTGAGGGTTTAGAGACCACCCCAAGGTCTACCACTAGTGGTTGGGAATCGCCTTCGTGGTGATATCTCAAAGAGAGATTAGGGTGAGCCTTTGTGGCGTTTGTGTACTTCGTGGTAACATCCACCCCTCTAAACGTTGACATAGCTTCCCTACAAGTAAGTGAACATCGGCATACATCCTCATCTCTCAGAGTTGCGATTGTTTCTAACCCTAGCCCCCTACTTGTGGTTATTTGTCTTGTAGTCTTTACTTGCATTATATTGTGCTTGCATATCTAAATACTAGTGTATTTGTTCACCTTGCTTAGCACTCATATCATCTTTGCAATTGTTAGGCTCACTTTCATATTCCGCAACATTGCCTAAAATTGCTAAGTAATAATTAAAATTTGTAAGTGTACCTATTCATCCGCCCTCTAGGTCCATCTCGATCCTTATTAGTTAGCGCCCAACCAACTTTCCTGATTGGCATCAACTCATGGCAAATTGCTAGGGGCAGGTCCGCAGAAGGTTGTGGGTGAATTTTGGAACCTTGGCTTCGACCATGTGGTGTGATAGAAATAAACTTGTCATAGAACATATATACCCATCTAGGGCCACCGATGCGATTTACAAATTGTGCGAATTTTTGCAGCTTTGGAAGCCTCTCTCTAAGCAGCGGGATAAGACGGCCATCGACGAGCTGACAAGGAAACATAAGGAGGTTGCGTCCAGATTACTTATGATCATCTACCCGCCTTGAGACCCTGGGGATGCTCGAGCCCTAACGTATTTATTTTGCATTAATATGGTAGTGTACAAAAATCTCGGATGGGTGCACAAATGGTCACCACTTGAAGAAGAGACCACCGCCACCAGGAGCGCCCCAAGCAAGCAGCCACCTACATACTTCCCCACCCAAAACGGCGCCTTCAAGAAGGTGACGGCGCCGCCATGGCGCCGCAGCCGTCCAAGCCGAAGTTGTGGGTTTTCACCCGGGTGCAGGGGGAGTGGGAGAAGGGGGAGATGGACCTCCAAGTCGCCTTCAGGAAGGGGAACAGTGCCCGGAGCACCACCGACGAAGAGGACGCCGCCGCCGGCCAAGGGTTTACCCCGATCCAGAACTCCCCACCCCACAGCCACGCAGCCAGCAGCCGAATCTGGCCGCCAAGACATGAAGGAGGCGGTTGCACGCGTCAGGGGCACTGTCTATAGATCTAGTGCAGGGGGTTGCGGGGGACCCGCCGCGTGACGCCCATGCCCACTGCCGCCTCGCAACCCACGCAGCCGAGGGGGAGCGGCCAACAACTCCGGCGACCGCCGCCCGCCGTCGGGACGACGCTGCCCACTCCGCCTGAGCCGCCGCTTGGAACCCTAGGTCCAATCCCAAGGGGAAAAGCGACCGAGGACCTTGTCGGCACCCTCATCGGTGGCCGCGCGGGGATGACGGCGACTGCGTCCGGCAGCAGCAAGGGGAATATGCGGAGGAGGGGGTGGCGACGGACGTTATCTGGTCGCCCCGAGTCGCCCCTGGGAGGGCGACGCGAGGGAGGAGCGGGGCGGGGGGGGGGATCTCGATAAGATTAGTTTTTAAATTTATAAACATTGCTTTTGTTTGGACTAGAAATATTGCTTTGTTCAATGGCAATGTGTGCGGTGGGAAGGAGCGACAACACAGGTGGGGCCGGGTTGACAATGAGGATGTCAGGGCGTGGAGGGTAGTGATGGTGTTTGTGGGCGGGGACTTGTCATATTTTTTTCTCTCGTTGCAACGCACGGGCATATAATCTTCCACCAAATAAACTGGCTAGCATCAACTACAAGATGTAATAAACACTACTAGTCACCCACTGATACCAATCTGAGGTTTTGATACAAAGATTGAACACAAGAGATGAACTAGGGTTTGAGATAAGATGGTGTTGTTGATGAACATTGGTCTCCCAAAGATAAGAGGGTTGTTGGTGATGACGATGGCTTCGATTTCCTCCTCCGGGAGGGAAGTTCCCTCGGCAGAATCGCTCCGCCGGAGGGCAAAAGTGCTCCTACCCAAGTTCTGCCTCGAGACGGCGGCGCTCCGTCCCGAAAGTCCTTTCTTTATTTTTTTAGGTCAAAAGACCTTATATACCAGAAGATGGGCACTAGAGGTGGGCCTGGGTGCCCACTACCCACCAGGGCGCGCCTGGGGGGCCTGGCGCGCCCTGGTGCCTTGTGGCCACCTGGCAGCCCCCCTCTGGTAGTTCTTTTCTCCAATATTTATTATATATTCCAAAATAATTCTCCGTAAAATTTCAGCTCATTTGGAGATGTGCAGAATAGGTATCTCTGACATAGCTTTTTCAGGTCCAGAATTCCAGCTGCCGGTATTCTCCCTCTTTGTGTAAACCTTGCATATTATGAGAGAAAAGACATTAGAATTACTCCATAAAGTGTTATAATGAATAAAAACACTATAAATAACAGTAGGAAAACATGATGCAAAATGAATGTATCAGACTGCTCCTTCCCTTTTTTGTCCCTTTTTTTGTTTTTCATTGTATCTTAGGGTTTTATTGTTCAAGGTAGGAAGATCAAGAACTCGGGATTGGAGTGGCATAAGATAGGTGTATATAGATCTGTTTTTTGTGTGGTAGTGTTTAGATCCACCGCAATTCTAAGATCACAATCACATAGAGAGTAGGTGAATGTTTTATTGTCGGGGGGATATCTGAAACCTATTGTAAGTCCACACTCAACTAGCAACTAGCTCGTTGTAGTTGTAGGTTCCCTAGTTGCAAGTCCACCCCTGACTAGCAACTGGGAGCTTTGTAGTTGTAGTTTCCCTAGTTGCAAGTCAACCATCCACTCGCAACTCACGTTTTTGTAGTTGTAGTTACCCTAGTTGTAAGTGCACCCTCGATTCGCAACTGGGGGCTTTTGTTGTTGTAAGTGCCCCAGTTGCAACTGCACGTCTACTCGCAACTGAGTTTGTAATAGTGTAGTTGTAGGTGCCCCAGTTGTGCGTTTAAATAGTGGTAACTGCTAACTCGTCTGCTTGTTTTTTATGCTTGTTGGCCACATGTTTTACAATTCATGATTGTTAGGATTTGTAATAGGTTTAAATTTTATTATCAGCTACCTGCATGTAGAAGTATTTTGCTACCATTTCTGAAGTTGTGAATATTTGTTTGTTTATTTGTGGATTTAGACGGCATCAACTATACTAGTGTTGTTGTGTATCCAATTCGTTTCATCTGCATTTGTGGTACCTGCGTCACAAATAGGTTATTTTGGTTTAGACTTTGCGTTTGATACATGACTCGTCAAATGGTCGGGTTAATTTACGCAGCAACTGGTCTTAATGTATGTCCCAATTTTTTGCAGAACCACTACATATGAACTTACCGGAAGTAGGTAACTCTGGTCATTGTTCACTTTAGATGGAGTCGGAACAGTGGCAATCATGCATTTGAGCCATAGGAGCATGTAGAGTAAACCCCACTGGACAAGTGGCCATAGCCGTACCATTGATGAAGGCAGGTCAAGAAGTTAAGTGCGACCGAAAACATGTGAATGTCGATCTAACTGATACTTGCTGTTTAGGGAATGAAAACACTGGTAATAAATTTTGCTGTGTTTTTATTCCCATAGTAAAACTTAAAAGCAATTTTTTTCTTACAACGCACCTTTATTTTTGTTTTTCTTTTTTTTCAATTTCTGCAGTTCAGTAGGAGTAATGAGAGAAAAGGAAGAAGGACCATTGGAAAGAATTTTAACATTCCGAAAAATTGAAGGGCACACACATTTTGTAAACTTAATTTTGGTTTTAAATATTCCTTCAAAATTATTTTCAGGGGTGGTTACAGACGCCCAGTCACTAGCCGGTCAGAACAATGGCTCATGGCGTCGGTTTATTGACAATCTTAACACTCTAGAATTCGAAGCAGTAGTTGAGTAGATTGTGTTGTTGTTAAGCAAATGGGATGTGGTGTTGCATCATGATTCATGCTTGCCTTTGACGCTCTTGGTTCATATGTCCTTTGAGCGATTAAAGATTATGTTTCTATTGATTCCAGTAGTAGTTGATGTATTATATGGCTGTTCATGTTGTAGTAAAGATTGGATTTTGATCACGCGTTGTGTGCTATGTAGGAATGAAATTGTATGTTATGAGAGCCATTAGTCAATTATATGTTGAAATAAAGCCGAAGCAATTCTTTCTCAGCGTAGCAAACACTGAAATATTGCAGACCGGGAAGGGGTTTGGAGGGAAAAGGGGATTAGTTGGGATTTGTGAAGGGAAAGGATTCACCAAATCCCCCAAAAGCCCCAGACCCATTGGGGTTTAAAACCTCCTGAACACTAAGCAGACGATAAGAGAAGAGAACTACCGAGATAACAAACAGATCAGTCAATGTATGGTAACTGTTGACGTATAAATGTATTGCGTAGTTTCTTCCAATAAATCGGTTTTTGATTGCATTGACTAGAGCATGCACTTCTATAGTAACAATAGAGTTGACCAAAAAAATCATACATATTTTCTTTAGCCCAAACTGCTCTTTCTCATCACAGTTTAGTCATGTCGAGATGAACTTGACACAGTATTTTTCTAGTTCCAAGCAGTGGTGACGTTGCGCCAGTTTCAACGTGCACAATGCATTCTTATTCGAGATGTGGTCAGCCAAAACATTCTCGCATGCAATCTTCAACCTCTCGAGACGGAATCGGCAAGCTGCCGCGAGCATGTCTTCCAACAGCAAGGACTGGGTTATCCATAGAGGGTAGCTTGTCGGTGTAGATGAAGTGGAGAATACACCTGAAGACCGCTGCCTTCATGTCGTCGACCCGTATGATGTGATGGTCGTCCTCCTTGGCTGCCGCCGCTTCAACCACTTGGTATAGGACCGGTGATCGAGCCGCAATTACGAGCCCATGAGCACGGATGTCGCAGTCCTCAACCATTAACCTCACATCGGACCTTTGCCCACTCACCAACAACTGCTCAAGGTGCAAACCGATGTAGGGTGGAGGCACAACGACCGTGACTCCGGTCTCCGGCACCATCAGAGATGGTGCTAGAACTAGTGCAAGCAGCCTCCTTGGTGACATTGAGATGGCAGTGTACAGTGAGGGAGTCATCATGTGAGGAGTTGGTCGATTTCATGAGGGTGAACTCCGCACGCCTGAAGTTTTCTGCAATGGTAAATATTTCTTCTACCATTGTTATCGGCGGCAATGACTTGCCACAAGGGTCATCTATCTTGAAGCCAATTGACGTAGTGACAGGGGAAGTTTCAAAACTACTCCTCACCAAACAGAGATACACAACGAATGCCGAAGATTGGATGGGTATAACCACCGTACGCATAGCTGCCAGTTGTAGCCGCCAACCTGAAAAATGCCGGAACCGATGGTATTTTTGCCAACAGCAAGCAGGCTCCTCTGGACAGCCCTAAAGTAGGGGATCCTAAACTTGTGTGAGCCGTGGACTACCACCTGATCTGGCAAGCCATCATTTCGCTTTCTTTTGTTGGAGCTTGAGTTTGGAGCCATATTGATCGTGTCTACTTTGTCGGTGACCTCGAGTAGGAAAGAGCAGCAACTATTCTTGATTTCGTTATACTCCTCGGTCGCACTTATTATCATACATCTGATAGAGAGAATCCTTCAGACCGCTCGTGGACCGTAGATACGTGTTTTATCACATGGCTGAGATGCGCATCTGAAATCCATTGCCCGGTTTTCCAATCAGACCTATTTTAACGCCACAGCCCCATAACTCCTCGTCAGTTTATATATCCCGCATCAATCTCGCCTGCCCCCGACCCACATGGCATCGTTCCCATCTCGCATGCTCCCTCATCGCCGAGCTCGCGACACCCTCGCCGCGCCGGATATATCCACTAGGACCTGCCGTTCCCCACTACGGTCCTGAAATCCCTCGCGCCGCGCCGGTGCGTCGTCCCGTCCGACGGCAGTGCACATGCATCGCCAGCGGGGGTAGGCTCTCACCATGCGGCTGTGGGCCGGGTTCAAACGATTTTGTATCTCATGCATCACATGGCGTTCTCCGTGGAGTAGCAACACACATACGGCAGCCCCCCAGGTTGCCACGTAGCCAGGTACGTGACCTGGGTGAAGCCCATGCATGTGAGGTATCTATGATGCGTTAGCTTGGAACTAGATTGCACGTAGCATTAATCCATTATGCATTGCTCTTTTTTCCTAGAGATATTTCCGTTATTTGAAGCATCATAGTCTGTAGAATTCTTCATTTCTCTTGGATTCGTTCATCGGATTTCGCTAACTCCTTTGCATGATTATGTACTCGGATTTCAGGGAGCACATAAGAAGTGTGTAAGAAGCAACTCGTCTGTCCATATGGCGACGGTGCGAGACAATGTCGTTGCACCTTTTCTTGCATGCAATTCGTGTCACACGCCGGTATATGGTGTTTTCGTGATATCATAGAACCAAATGTCCACCGTGGTGAAAACATGTCCCCATGTCGTTTGAAATAAATGTGTTTTCCTTTTTGACGGAAACGAATCTATATTCATATGAAAGCAATTCTATTGTCTATGAAAACAACAGTATTGTAATGATTTGGAAGCAAAATATAAACCTCTCGGAGCAAGACTTCTGCATTGTGCTTAGACGATGCAAAACCTGGGGCGTATGAAATCATTTTAGTTGTACCGAAGCAAATTCTTATTTCTTTGATTCAGATTCAAAAATCTATGGAAGCCAATAATCATTTCTTTGGATGCAAATTTCAAATTCTTTGGAAGCAAATTCCCATTTATTTAGAACGGCATACCAATTTCTCAGGAATCCAAGTTCCAATTTACACTTACATTGGCGAAAGATTCAAGTTATTCTAAGAAAAAGATTCACATGCTATGGACAAAATAAATTGTCACATTGGACACATCTCACCAAATTGAAACAATCTCCGATTGACATAGAAGCAAACTTGCTATACGGTAGAAGCAAAAAAAAAAAAAAATACCAGTCGGTAGAACAAAGATGAATTGCTGAAGTCCTAGCATTCAGTACCACACAAGTGGTTGGACAGCTTAATTTTTATGCTTCTACTGTTAGTAGAACATGTATCTATATATGACATTATGTGCTTCCTATCATGAAGGATTCTCATGGAAGAAATATCTCTTGAAATAATGTGCTTCCATTAAATTATATTTTGCTTCATACAACTTGCTTTCATGCTTCAATGGACGACCCCCCTGTTTCTCGTGTTCAGGTCGCACCCTCAGTCGGCAACGTTTAGCGTTGCTAGCTTGTTTACTACTCCCTCCGGAAACTAATATAAGAGCATTTAGATAACTACTTTAGTGATCTAAACGCTCTTATATTAGTTTACGGAGGGAGTACTGTATAAGTAAATATGTGTAAGCAGACAGATGGATAGCAGAGTGAAGCAAATATGTGTTATGGAGGAAACATGTGATCTGAGAATATGGTGTGCACTATGATATTGATGTAACTCTGCTTTTCTGACTACTTCAATATAATCCATCATGTAATTCTTTTTTTGGGATCATATTCTTAAGAGAATATGGTGTGCACTATGATATTGGCTGCCAGAATGAAGCAAAAAATTTCCCCTAAAAAAGAATGAAGCAAATATTTATGTCGTCGTCGAAAACATGTTATATGACCTGATGAAGCATGTTAATTTTTAGTAAACAATGGAAGCATTCTTCTTCTTTTTGGAAAGACGATGGAAGCATTCATTCAGCAATGAAGCAAATTTCCTACTCGGCCGAAACATAGTTTGCTGCATCGGCATTGTAATTGCTTCAGTAAAAAACAAATTTATTTTTGACCGGTTAAGATTTTTTTTTTTTGGGGGAACAAAATCATAGGCTAAGTTGCGTTGGAAGCAAATCTTGGTAATATAAGATACAAATCTCCCTTCGTAAGGGAACCAATTGATGGTGCGAAAGCCTATTCTGCTATATTAGTTATTAAAAAAACTAGAGTTACCTTTCTAAGATTTATTCTGCTTCCTAAAATTATGGGTTAATTTCCTCAAATCACGTGATGTCTGGCAGTTAGTAGTTTCCTCATATCACGTCACGTATTTAAACAACTTCCCTGGCGTACGTCTCCAGTACCATGGATCGGACGCTCAGCTAGCTTTGCATCCTACGGCAGAAAAGTAGTCTGATGGATCGCTGGGATCAGTAGTCTGACTCCTAGTGTTTCCCTAAACATTTGGATGGGACGCTATGTACTCGATGCATAAATCCTCGAGCTGCCGACAATTGTACCTACCGTGCACCACCATCAATGTAGGTATGACAGACTTATCATTCATGCCCTCAGCTAGTACCTTCTCGCACAAGAGCCTTAGCCTCTGTAAGTCATACCGATCGGCGGCTACCAGCAGGTCGCGCACCATGGCCTCGTAGCGCCTTGCCGCATGTTTATCTTCGCTTTTTAGTATCATGGGGTCGTTGTTTGGTTTGATGGGCAGCTCGTCGGTGTAGATGAAGCGAAGCATGGCCCTGAAAGTGGAGGCACTCATGTCGTCGTCGTCGACCCTGATTATGATACTCTCATCCATGTGCCATCGAAACTCCGCCGCGAAAACTGGTGACCGCACGGAGAGGACAAGCTTGTGTGCATGGATCTCGGTCTGCTCCACGATGAACGTCACGTCCGGCCTCATGGCGTGCTTCACGGACTCCGATTTAGACAGCGACGCAAAAAGAAGCATGAGGAGATCTCCGGAGATGGTTGGTGGCGGCACGGCGGAGATGAAGCAGCTCCTGGTATTTGCGAGGGTGAGGTCCAGCCGGAGGACATGGACGACGCAGAGGATGGTGAGGCGGTCATCTACCACGTATCGCTCCTCCTGGCTAAATCTGGACGCTCAGCTCGAGCTTTTGGGCTCGGCCCGAGTTTGTGTGGGCTCAGAGCGAGTCAGGCTCGGCCCGTAGCACAAAAAGGCCGAGCCGAGCTGCAGAATTGGGCTTGTTTTCACCTCGAGCCGAGCCTGGCTCGACTCGGGCTGGCTCGCGAGCCGAAATCTGTGCACAGCAAAGCAGCCCATAGCAAGCAGCCCAGCACGCTGCTGCATGCAGCCCATAGCGAACACACTGCCTTGGCCCAGTTATTGCATAATATCTTCATGCTCGCACAATACGACGAGAAAGAGAGCTAGACACGCACAGGTTTCATAGGGTTTCCGCGCCGCCACCAACAGCACGCCGCTCGCCGCTGGCCACCATTCCTGCCGCTCCACCTCGACTGTGTTATCCTCCTAGTCGCTACTGCGGTCGACGGACTCGACGACCTGGCTCTACTCGCTCCGCTCGTCGTCGCGGCAACCGATGTCATCTCACGCTCCCGCCACCACCTGAAACGATGCCCGTCCACTTCAAGCTCCCTCGGCCGACCATGGTGGGGCAGAATCGACTCGCTCCCCCAGCGGCCGACGGCTACAACCTGCACGGCTGCCATCCTGAAGCCCGCAAGCTGCCGGATGCCACTGTCAGCTGCCGATCCGTGCACTCCAGACAGTGGCCCCACATGGCAGTGACCAGTTGTCGCTAGGCTCGACAAGCCTGCCGAGCTGCACCGAGTTTGCTTCAAACTCGAGCCGAGCCCCAATCTCTAGCTCGCCTAGGCACATGGCTCGGTTCGGCTCGGCCCGAGAATAGCGAGCTCCAGACTGGCTCGGGGCGAGCCCGGCTCGGCTCAGCTCGTGTCCAGGCATACTCCTGGCAATGGAAGAACGCCTTGGGGACCGACAGCTTCCAACTACTCCTTCTTTCACTTGTTGTTGCCGGGAAGGTGTTGGTGTCCGGGCTTCGCCATACTGCGGCAGGCCACCGGTGAAGCGGGTCTTCGATCCTCAAGCTGGCCATGGCGGTGGCGGCGTACTTGCCGCTGACCAGCTCCAGGGAGATGGACGCCAGTCCTTGTTTCCTGGACGCCATGGCCGGCTCCCGGCTGCTAGCAGATCAATTGCTTGATTGCTCGGTCGATCACGTACACGGACGAGCCATCGGGGCTTTATATCGATTTCTTCCTTGTTTGTCTTATTGATTTTGATCCCGATCGCCTCTGGTCTGGATCCGATATATGCTAGGACCCAAAAAAGTTGGATCAGATTAAGAATATGTTTGATGCAGGAACGGCGGCCCAAGGGATGAGTTGGTTAAGATTAGACGGGATCCTCTGTCGTTAGCTAGTATCCCCTAAAAAAAACTATAGATGTTGGATTTCCTCTTATAGTTATCTCAATGGGTGTGGCTAGACATTCATTCAAGTGACATAACATGTATGTAAGATAAAAGAAAATTTTACACGGATCTCAATGTAAGATCTCACGAATATAAAATCGATTAAGACATAACCAAGTCTCAATCAACTAAGATTTAGCAAAACTCTAGCTATCTCAATCTACTCTACTCAGATTACAACAATGCACGCACGCACGCACTACTAGAATTTTCCTATACTCCGGGTGCCAGACTCTTCGCCGAGAACCAAATCACAGGCACTCGGCAAAGTAAGAGACGCCGAGAGGGCCTCTCGGCAACAGGCGCATCTCGGCAAACACAGGATATTGCCGAGAGTAGACCTCGGCAAAAAGGCAACACTCGGCAAAGGCACTATTTGCCGAGAGCCATGCAGTGCCCGCACGACAACGTTTTGCCGCGTGGCACATCCGGCAACGGTTAACGGCACGGCCACAGTTTGACTTCTTTACCGAGAGCAGCTCTCAGAACAGTTACAGTTGCCTATTTTGTAGGAGATATGCCCTAGAGGCAGTAATAACAGTTATTTTGTATCTCCAAGTTTGTAATGATGTTTATGTCCCATGCTATAACTGCCATGATTCTCGAGTCTGCAATATCCACGAACGCTCAGAGAGAAACTCATGTGCACGTGTGGTATAATAAACGGTAAAATGTATTCCTGGTCATGCCTCTAGGACTGGCTCAAGTATTGCATGATGATCCTGCTTTCCTGATCATGGGCATGACTATGCCGACAATTTTGAGGGCACAATCTTAGAAGAACACTTGTGTTGAATCTACCCGAATTGATGTTATGCTATGAGATACATTCGCCACAAGTTAATAGTTAATAACACAGAGATAGTTAATGTTAGCATAATTCCTTAGACCGTGAGAGTATCAACTTCCTTCGTACTTGCTTCGTGAACTTTGGGCTCTGTTAAACGTCATCCGTAACTGGGTGGCTATTACGGCGGCTTACGGGTTAACAGAAAAGTATGACAAGAAACGAGATAGCTCGAGATTGGGATTTGCTCCTCCGACGATGGAGAGATATTCTCGGGCCCTCTCGGTGTTACGGTATCCATCATCGTCTGGCCAGGCACATTGTGATTTGATCACAGGGATGCCGGAACACGGAAACGAGAAAAGAGAACAAAACCGGCAACGAGGTAACTGGCATGGTGGACAAGTGTTGATCCACGGGGATACCGATAAATCTCACCTCGGATGTTTGTAACATATCGCGAAGCAACAGGAATAGCACAGGACAACTGAAGGTTCACTCGAATATTTATTCGTGTGGGTATAGGGATCAATATGGGTGTCCACGGTTCCACTATTGATCATTGATTGGAAAGTGTTCCGGTCATGTCTATAATTCACCGAACCTATAGGGTCACACGCTTAAGAGTCATCTATCTGCTGAATACCAGACACAGAGTCTGAGAGAAAATCACAGAAAAAGTTTAGGATAGAAAACCGGAATTGTTTCGGAGTTAAAAAAATGTTTCTAAATTAAACCACCATATCAAAAATGTTTCGTAACATGCCCAGAATAATTTTAGAGGATGACGGAAATGTTCTGGGATTTTCTGAAATTTTTCAGAAGAAACAATCGCAGAAAATATCTTGTCCCAGCATGAGGGGACAAGATCCCACGATTCGTGGGCTGATTTGTTGGGGCGCCCCCTTTGGGGGGCAGCCCATGTTTGGTGGCTTTTTGGGGAGGGAGCATCTATGTTTGATGGAGCCCATGTTTGGTGGCTTTTTTGGGAGGGAGCACCCATGTTTGGTGGCTTTTTGTGAGCCACTTCCATGTGGGAGCCACCCACCTTTTGGGCTGAAATTTCAGCCACCACCGCCTCCTCCTTCGCTATAAATAGAGGTGGAGAGGAGCTCTCCACACTTACTCCAACTCTCTCACAAATGCCATGCATGATCTGGCTTTCTTCTCTCCCTCCCACGAAATAGTTTCGTAGAGCCGAAACGCTGTCTGGGTTTCGGTGGGAACTTGTTCTGGACGGCGAAGCCCAGCCGGATAGGTGACACCGTATGTGTGCAACCCCGTAGAGAGGTTATAGGTTCGATCTTTTGCCCGAGGGGCTGTTCGAGTGTCCTCCCGAAGGGCTGTCCGAGTGACCATCCGAGTTTTGAGGGTCCTCCCGAAGGGCTGTCCATGACACCGTCCGAGGGACTATCTGACCGCCTCCCGAAGGGCTATCTGAGGGGCAGACGAGGGAGAACATCCTCACGGTTGGGAGGTTGTAAATCCTAGCTGCGGGGATCTGCACCAATGATCTACATCGACTCTACTTTCGCTGTGCTATGAGTCGGTAATGATCAGATCAAACCTTGTATGCCATCTCCATAGTGATTCTGGGCGTGCTCGTTGTGCTGATTTTTTTTTGTTTTCTATCGCGTTCCCCTACAGTGGCATCAAGATCCTTGCTATGCGTAGATGCAGGTTACAATCTAGAATACATAGAGATGTATGTGTATTGCATAATATAATTTTGTAGTAGATGAGATCTATTGCTGAAAATTATTTATGCGGGTGGCAGATGAAATTTGTTACCCGATGTTCTTGTTGCTTCCCTAGAATTTGCTTATTCTGATCTTGAAATGGCATGGTGGAATTTCACAAAGTTCTGGCAATCCGCGATCCTGATTGATCAACGAAGTGCTATCAGCTCTTTGGGTTCCACCATAGTTAAAAAAAAGATGAAATTTCACAGACGAAAGGGCAATGCAGATATGATCTGCACGGGGGTCATGCATATGACGAAGTTTAGTATGGGGCTCGAGATTTTATTATCTCGTGTTTCATACACCCCGCAAACTTAATCTAGCGACTTGAATAATCATACTTGATGATAAACGTTGGTAGCTGCGGTTTAAGTCAAAACCTTAGAAGCCACGTAAAATAAAATTTTGCATAAACCGATTAGAGGCGTCTAACTTGGTTTTGCAGGATGGCATGTGATGTGGTATAACAGTGCTCATATTAATTCGATTATGTATGAGATGACTATATGATGTAAATTAATTAACATGACCTGTGTGTCATGATTCGGCATGATGGCTGGAGCCATATGATTGTCACTTTAATGACCTGCGTGTCAACCTTATGTAACGCACTTATTTTATTAGCTATAGAGATAGCAATATTATCTGGTGTATCGACAAGGTGGTGGCAATCTTCGCGAAGGTGAACACCGATGCAAATGCTGAAGACTAAGAAATTAAAGACTTCTCCGTTAGAAGGGGCTATGACATATCATGCTATTATGAATTGCATGAGATGTTTATCCCTCTTGATGCACCCTTTTTGATTGCACGGTGGTCGCTTTTTATTAGGGTGATCTCTCACTTAAAATATCAAGTAGTTAGTGTTCTCCCAAGTGTAGCACCATCACGGCACCTATCTCTTTGGAGTGCGTCATGTTTCCATGAGTACAAACGATTAGAGAAGTGTGAGGCGGGTGAGTTGAGACCTCGTAGCGAGATCAGTTGGTTATCTTGATGTTCAGGCAGGATAGTCCTGAGCTCGGAACACGCCCATCGAAAGATGAACAAGAATCACATTTAGATGTGATCGGCAAGTTGGCCTACCGATTGAAATTCCCGTCACCAGTGATGTTCCCATCAATGGCGTGGAATTGAAATGCGGATCTTGAATCACTCACAATCAATTATGAGAGATATTGACTTGAGTGGGAGTGCACTTTAGAATAAAATTGTTTATTCACTAGTGCAAAATTAATTATGAACAAAGTCTAAAGTGAAACTTGTGTTTACCATTGTAGAACAAATGGCTCACAACACCGCATTCAACTTAGGCCGATGTTAAAGAAAGAGAAGTTAGCTGCGACTGGAAACAACTATGCGGACTGGGTCCGTAACCTGAGGATTGTCCTCTGGAGCGCTAAGAGGATGTACGTGCTTGAAACTTCTCTTCCAGCTAAACCGGCGGCAACTGCCCCGGAAGATGAACAAAATGTCTGGGCCACTAAGGATTATGATTACAACTTAGTGCAGTGCCTTATGCTAGCTTGCATGAGTCCAGAGCTTCAAAAACATTTTGAATTCCATAATGCCCGCGGTATGATCCGGGAATTGGATGCTCTGTACAAAGAAACCGCACGGTCTAAACGTTTTGATATCATGAAGGTCGTGATGGATTGCAAGATGGCTAAGGGCATTTCAGTTAGCGAACATGTGGTCAAAATGATTGGCTATGCTGAAAGGCTTAAAACCCTGGAATTTCTAATTCCACTAGCCCATATGATGGACATGTTGCTTTCTTCACTCCCCCCATCTTACGATGGTTTTGTCATGAACTACAACATGAGTGGGATGGAGAAGACACCAAATGAGGTGCTCGCCATGCTGAAAACTGCGGAAGGAGGACCGCGAAAAAATCGCAAGCAAGTGTTGCTTGTGAATAAAACCGCCAGTTTCAAAAAGAAAGGCAAGTCCAAGAAGGGCAAGGGCGCCGGTAAGACCGTCTCCCAAAGAAACTCTAAGGGTGGAGCCAAGAATGAAACTGAGTGCTTCTACTGCAAGGGCACAGGACACTGGAAGAGAAACTGCAAGAAGTACCTGGAAGATAAGAAGTCCGGAAAAACCGAAAAGGTATAATTGTTATACAGGTTAATGTCATTGACGTTTTACTTGCTTGCGAAAATTCTAAGTGTTGGGTATTTGATACCAGATCGGTTGCTCATATTTGCAACTCGATACAGGGGCTTTAGAAGGTGCGCAAGCTGGCAAAGAATGAAGTCATGATGTGTTGGGGATATAACTATTGGGTATAACCCGCCCAGGAGGGGCCGGGTCATACCACTGGCGGTTCATGATGAGAAGGCCCAAGAAGATGCTGAAGATGGCGGTTCATGTAGCAAGCTTACTGAAGGCCCAAGACCCGGAGGCGACTTGAGGCCCACGGGCATAAACCGCCATATGTTTAACTTGTATGTTAAGGAAAGTTTAGTATTGGTCACCGAGCCGGACACATTGTGTATGAGCCGGCCGGGACTCTGTAAGCCGTCGGGCATCAACCTGTGTATATAAAGGGGTGACCCGGTGGCAGGTTAAGGCGAGAAACGATAAGTCGAGAACTAGGTCAAGCGTATTCGCTCCCTAGTAATCGAAACCCAAGCAATACAACCTAAAGCAGGAGTAGGCCTTTACCTCATTGAGAGGGGCCAAACCTGGGTAAAACTCTCCATGTCCTTTGTCCCGTTTAACCCCTTCAAGCTAACTACGTGACGATGGCTCCACACCTAAGTCCTCATGCTAGGGCATCTGCCGTGACAATTCCACAACAGTTGGCGCCCACCGTGGGGCCAGCGCACGGTGGTTTCGAGTTCTTGAAGGGCAGCTTCGCAGGGCTCAAGGGATACGCTGTGGGCCGGATGACTAAAAGTCGTCGCGGCAAGCTCTACATCGACGACGCGGGCTGGGGCCCCGAGGCCGGCCCAATCGAGTACGGGTACCGGGTCCCCTTCGGCGGAATTCATGTCTTCATCGGCAAGATTGGTGAGTCGGAAGCTGAGCCGGACACCTGCGCCGACATCGTCGAGACGGCTCAGCGCGCGCGACCCGCCAAGGTTCAAGCCACCCCGAAGCATGTCTTTGTTGGCTTTACTCAAGGAGTAGATCTGGAAGGAGGATCTGAGTCCGGTGGTGAGACGGCGTTCTATTCAGGCGATGAATCCTCAACCGGTGAGACCAACTCCATGTATCAAGTTCAGGATGGTGGGCTTGGGGGCTGTTCCGATGGCGACAGTATTCTGGACCCCTATGAGCCGCCAAATCGGATTACAATCTTCATGGCCGGTACACAGCCCGGGCAGAATTCTTCAACTGCGGCAGCAATGATCTCCGATTCAGCAACGGCAACGGCAGCTGGGGTAAGAGGCGTTGTGCGCCCACCGGCTCAAGTTTTATCTGAACTATTGGAGGCTCTGGCAACTTTGTTGATGGCGGAGGTGACCCCGGCAAACCAAATGCAACATAATGTGGACGTTGCAAAGTTACGTGATGAAATAGCTCAAACAAAGGAGGATCTAAACGCTGAGAACACCCGGATGGCGACGGAGCGAGCCGCCTTGGAGAGGGAGGCAGAACGGCTTCAAGCAGAAAATTTTCGCCTGAGCTTGGATCGGGACGCATCAAACACTGTCTTTAACAGAAGGCATGTGAGTCGTTTACCCCTGGTTTACGATGCGAGAAACCTTTTCAACACGCCTGGGGCAGGAACCAGTAACCCGCCTGTGGTGGATCGGGCCATTGAGGCGCCGGCGGCTGGAGCACTGGTTCAGCCACGTGCTGCAGACCCCCCACGTTTGAATCTGACCCCTCCTCAGCATGTTCCGACGCCCCCGGGTCATTACTCTAATCCTCTGGATAACATGATTGCTGCGGCTACTTGATTGGCGGCTCTCACAGTTCAGGATGAGTCGCCAGCGGCGATGGAAATACGGTGAGCCGGAGAACTTCTTAAGACGGCTGTGGCTCAACAGGCGGCTTATTCATACAGTCGTGAACGGATTCACTCGACCCCGCGTCCAAGTCGGAGTTATAGCAGACACATTGATGAACCGGCTGTATCGAGCAGTGAGCGGCACCGCAATCAGCCTCGTAGGCCTGACCCGCCGCGTGCTGGTAATGATGCTCAGGCTTTAGTGGACCAGGGTAGGGCGTGGCGTGAGGCTGAGCTGGCGGCTCAGTTGGCGGCTCAACAGCAACCTCCGGTTTATTCGTCAGCGTCTGTGGAGATAGGGGTGACTTCTAGAACCTTGGGCGTGCCGTGTTTAGTGCCGACTCTACGCAACGAGCGCTTGCCTAAGGATTTCAAGGGCCCCCGTAAGGTGCCTAACTACACGGCGGATCAACCCCCGGAGGCTTGGATTGAAAGCTATGAGATGGCTATGGAGATGTTGGATGTTAGTGATGCTGCATGTGCCAAGTATTTCACCATGATGTTGGATGGGCCGGCTCGTACTTGGTTAAAAGGTCTGCCCGCTAACTCCATCAGATCGTGGGCAGAGTTGAAAGCGCGTTTTATCCAAAAAATTTAAAGACACGTGCAAGCAGCCTATGTCGATTCTGGATTTGGACTCTTGCATCCAAGGTGAACATGAGTCAACAACCAATTGGGTGCGCCGGATCTCAGCTGTTATACACTCGTCGGACAGTATCAACGCCGGTTCAGCAGTCCTGATGTTGGAGAAGAATTGCCGTTTTCTTCCCCTTAAGCAGAAATTGGGGCGGCTTAAGCGCAATTGCAATGATATGGGGGAGCTCATGGCGGCTCTCGTCAAATATGCCGACTCTGATAGCACTAAAGACCCTGAGTCTGATGAGGAGAAAGCTGGTAAAGGGAAAAGGAGTGGCAATACAAAGGGATAGCATAACACGGCGGGTCAAGGTGGCAATGGTAAACGCAAGGCTGACGGCGGTTTAGACTTTGTGGCTAACACCAATGCGCAGAGTAATAACCAGCGTCGTAAGGGGAAAACGTCAGCTCCCCGGTTTGGAGGGCCGAAGTTCAACCTTGAGGCCATGATGAATCAACCTTGCCCAAAGCATGGAACCCAGGAAAAGCCGGCCAGTCATCTGTGGAAGGATTGCTTCATCATGAGTGAATATAGAAACTCTAATTTTTTCCAGAATAATCATGGCCTGCATGGCGGTTCAGGATCCGGCCCTCATGAACCTGGATTTGGAGGTGGCGGTTCAAGTTCTGGTTTCAAGGGCCAAGGCAATCAAGGCGGTTTTAATCAACAATCTGGCCAAGGAAATCAGCAACGGCAGTCTGGTTATCAAAGCAATCCAAAGCAATTGAATAGTGGTCAATATCATGTATTCACCACAAGTCTGTGCAAACAGGATCAAAAAATCCATAAGCGGACGGTGAACTCAGTTGAGCCGGTAGTACCTCGTTATTTGAGGTGGTCTGAGCAGCCTATCGTATGGAGCCGTGAGGATCACCCGCCCCGGGTTGACAATCCGGGTCAATTGGCATTGGTGGTGGCTCCTTAGGTAGGAGGATATAAGCTTACAAAGGTGCTCATGGATGGGGGCAGTAGTATCAATATCCTTTACTATGATACTTTTCGCCGTATGAATTTGACTGACAAAGATCTTAAGACGTCTTCTACTATTTTTCATGGGGTGGTGCCTGGTAAGTCGGCGTATCCAGTGGGTAAGATAACCCTGGAGGTAGCCTTTGGAGATGACCATGATTCCAGAGCTGAGAAATTGACCTTTGAGGTGGTCAAGATCAAAAGCCCGTATCACGCTTTATTCGGGCGGCCGGCTTACGCCAAATTCATGGCACGGCCTTGTTATGTTTATTTGCAGCTTAAAATGCCGGGTCATAAGGGCACCATCACGGTGCACAGTGATAGGAAGGTTGCTCTGGATTGTGAAGAGGGTGATGCTGCGTATGCTGAGTCGGCCTGTGCCGCCGAGGAGTTGAAGTTTTATAAAGATAATGTTGACCCGGCGGATATGACACCTTTGAAGAAGCCAACTATAGAGAATGACCCCCTGTTGAAGTTTAAGTCGGCAGATGACACTAAGTTGGTCGATTTTGTTCCTGGCGACTCGTCCAAGCAGTTCAGCATCAGTGCTAATATGGATCTGAAATAGGAAAGCGCGCTCATCGAGTTCATCCGTGAGAACCGGGACATCTTTGCATGGAAACCTTCTGACATGCCAGGTGTACCGAGGGAACTCGCTGAGCACACTCTTAATATTGATCCAAAGTTTAAACCGGTCAAGCAGTTTCTTCGTCGTTTCAATGAAGAGAGGCGCAAGGCAATTGGTGAAGAAGTGGCCCGGCTCTTGGCTGTTGGATTCATCATTGAGGTTTTTCATCCGGAGTGGTTAGCTAACCCGGTGCTGGTGCTTAAGAAAAACGGCACTTGGCGTATGTGTGTGGATTATACAGACCTTAATAAGGCCTGTCCGGCTGACCCTTTTGCTCTCCCTCGTATTGATCAGATTATTGATGCTACGGCGGGTTGTGAGCATTTGAGCTTTTTGGATGCTTACTCTGGTTATCATCAGATCAAGATGGCAGTTAAGGACCAGGAGAAGACAGCTTTTATCACTCCCTTTGGAGCCTTCTGCTATGTGTCTATGCCCTTTGGGCTCAAGAGTGCCCAGGCGACTTACCAACGGTGTGTTCAGAATTGCCTCCATGACTAGATTGGATTCAATGTTCACGCCTATGTGGATGATATTGTTGTGAAATCCAGGAAGAAAGAGACTTTGATAGATGATTTGAAAGAGACCTTTGACAATCTCCGGGTCTATAAAATGATGCTTAACCCGGCCAAGTGTGTCTTCGGCGTGCCAGCGGGCAAACTTTTGGGTTTCCTGGTTTCTGAGAGAGGCATTGAAGCTAACCCGGAGAAAATCAAGGCTATCACTTCTTTGGCTAAGCTGGTATGTATCAATGACGTCCAACGGTTGGCGGGTCATATTGCAGCTTTGAGCCGGTTTATAAGCCGCCTGGGAGAGAAGGCTATCCCTTTGTATCAAATGATGAAGAAGACATATAGCTTTGTCTGGAGTGATGCTGCCAATGAGGCATTTGAGGCGCTTAAGAGACAGTTGGCTAAACCGCCGGTTCTTGCAGCTCCTATTGAGAAGGAGCCCTTACTTTTATATGTGGCTGCAAACAACAGAGCTGTCAGTGTGGCAGTTGTGGTTGAAAGGAAAGAGTCAGGCAAGGAGTATCCGGTTCAAAGGCCGGTTTATTATGTCAGTGAGGTGCTCATTGAATCTAAGCAGAGATACCCACATTGGCAGAAATTGGTTTACGGCGTGTTCATGGCTAGCCGCAAGTTGAAGCAATATTTCCTCGGTCATCCCATCACTGTGGTTAGTTCTGCTCCCTTGGGGGATATTATTCAAAACAGAGAAGCCACAGGTCGGGTAGCCAAGTGGGCTATTGAGCTCGGACCTCATGGTTTGAAATATATGCCTAGGACGGCTATCAAGTCCCAAGCACTTATGGATTTCATCAATGATTGGACAGAGCTGCAGATGCCTGAGAAAAAACCGGATACCACGTATTGGACTATTCACTTTGATGGATCCAGGCAATTGGAAGGCTCGGGGGCTGGAGTTGTTTTGACTTCCCCACGAGGTGATAAATTTTGTTATGTTTTGAGGTTGATGTTCCCTTGTACTAACAATGCAGCTGAGTATGAAGCTTTGCTCCATGGTCTTCGGATGGCTAAAGAGATGAATCTAAGCCGGGTGAGGTGTTTTGGCGACTCAGACTTAGTGGCTCAGCAAGTTTCAGGGACTTGGGATTCCAAGGATCCACTCATGGCGGCTTATTGCAAAGAAGTTGATACAATTGCTGGTCATTTTAAGGGTTATCAAGTGGAGCATGTCGATCGCAGGAAAAATGAGGCCACTGATGCTTTAAGCCGGCTGGGGTCTCAGTGTAAGCCGGTGCCCCCTAATGTTTTCCTCGATATTTTACATAATCCATCAGTTAAATTGCCTACGGAGGAGGATCTTGCAATTCCTGACCCGGAGGCACAGTTGGTGGCGGCTCTCCATGTTATTCCTGATTGGACTGTTCCATATTTAGCTTATATGACCCGGGGTGAGTTACCTGATGATGAAACTTTGGCCAAGCAAGTAACCCGGAGGTCTAAGTCAATGACTATTGTCAATGGTGAGTTACACCGATGCAGCATTACAGGGGTGTTTCAACGATGCATTTCTCCTGAGGAGGGCCGTGAAATTTTAAGGGAAATTCATGAAGGAGATTGCGGCCATCATGCCGGCTCTAAGTCTCTCATTGCTAAAGCTTTTCGTCATGGGTTTTATTGGCTGACGGCTCATGCTGATGCGGAAGATCTAGTCAGTAAATGTGATGGCTGTCAGAAATTTTCAAGACGAGCTCATGTGCCGGCTCAAGAATTGCGGATGATTCCAATTACTTGGCCGTTTGCAGTCTGGGGACTGGATATGGTTGGGCCTTTGAAAAGGTCCACGGACAAAAAGACTCACCTCCTGGTAGCTGTTGACAAGTTTACAAAGTGGGTTGAGGCTGAGCCGGTCAGCAAATGTGATGCAGCAACGGCGGTTCAGTTCATTAAAAAGGTGATCTTTTGTTTTGGATACCCTCATAGTATCATTACTGATAATGGTACTAATCTGTCTAAGGGTGCAATGAAAGAATTCTGTCAATAAGAGCATATCCGGCTTGATGTGTCATAGGTGGCTCACCCCCAGTCTAATGGTCAAGCTGAAAGAGCCAATCAAGAAATCTTGAGAGGTATCAAACCCCGGCTTATGGTCCCTTTGCAGAGGACGCCGGGTTGTTGGGTGGAAGAATTGCCCTCAGTGCTTTGGAGTATCAATACCACCCCCAACAGATCTACGGGTTACACGCCTTTCTTCATGGTTTACGGAGCAGAAGCGGTTCTCCCTAGTGACATACGTCACGACTCGCCCCGCGTGGCGGCTTATGTTGAAGCTGATAATGAGAAAGCACGTCAGGATGCTATTGACCTTTTGGATGAGGAGTGTGACCTTGCGGCGGCTCGTTCAGCGATTTACCAGCAAGATTTGCGTCGTTATCACAGCCGCCGGGTTAAAACCAAGACTTTTCAAGAAGGAGATTTGGTGCTCCGGCTCATCCAGGATCAAACTGATATGCACAAGCTATCCCCACCTTGGGAAGGGCCCTTTGTGGTCAGTAAAAATCTGAACAACGGGTCATACTACCTTATCGATGTTCAAAGCCACAAGGACTCACGCACGTCGGAGGAGGAGACCCACCAGCCATGGAATATTGCTCATATTCGGCCTTATTACACCTGAGCCACCGGCTCTTGTGATGTACATACTTTTGCTAATGTATATATTATGATTAGTATAATAAAGCCGGCATCCCTGATGATTCAAGGCCTCTGTCGTTTCATTTCTGAGAATCTGAGTCTTTATTGTCACTTCATAAGGTCACTGGGTGGCTTCCTTCTCATTGAGCATAGCTATGATTACCCTTTTGATCCGGCTTGTATGCCTTGGTTGCAAAATATTTGGGGGGCTTCCTGCTCATTGAGCATAGCTATGACTACCCTATTGGTCCGGCTTGTACGCCTGGATCGGAATATTACTTGGGGGCTCCTTGTTAAATGAACAGAGCTTTGTTGACCGTTGTAATAGGCTTGGACGCCAGGTGTATTCACCAAAAATCCGGGTTATCCTGCCTTTGTATGCCTGCCACTCCGATCAGGTAATCCTGGAATGACTCGCCGTACTCTTGACAGTTAATCTTGTAAAGACCCTGAACTTGTCAAAGTTAAAACGGCGATTGGTCATGTGAGGCCCGGCTTACAGGTTTGAATTAAGGAGCAACTCAGTGGCTGTGCAGCCCTTGAATAGCACTTGATGTTGAGGCTTGGCAGCCTTTGAATGCCTTGGTTTTCTGGTTTATATTGACTTTGGATCTTTTTGGTGATTTCTGTTTATACCATATTGATATATGGTTGAAAGTTGATTCGGGCCATGTTGCCTTGATCTTATAATTCATATTTGAAAATATCCGGTGCTTTGATAACCCGGCCTGGCTTTGGATGATAAGTCGCCAGTGTGTGATGATTATATGCTTGGAGTTCTATACTCTTAAGTTTTTGGGATGTTACCCTTTGCTATCTATGGCGTTGTAAGCCGGCAGTATGAATAAAATTACACAGAGCACTGCGCTCTGAGGCTTCGGGCTGTTACCCTTACTACATGCAGCTTTGTAAGCTGGCAGTATGAATAAATATCACAGGTATGATATTTGCTTTGTTATGATTATATGAAGTTTTGATAAACCGGCCCTGGTTATGGACGATGCAGTCACCAGTGGTTTTCATATGGGGTGTTATGACCCGCCTTGGGGTAAACCGGCAAGGCACTTGTTCTCTGTTTGTATGCAGGGTTTAAGACAACATGATCAGCAAAGATGACAATGATTACGAGCATAAACGATGGATCGTCAGATAAGATCAAAACGGCTCATAAGTGTTATGCAAATCAACATGCACGATGGCATGGCAGATCATTGTTTTCAAACTAGCCTATTACAAGGCACTGGACGGCCCAAAAGAGTAAGTGTTTTGAGGCATAAGGTAGTCCAACTGGCAGATAATAAGCCGGCCCTTGGATTAATGATCTTGACCTTGGCGAGTAGAGGATTCCGGGTCATCTTGCATCGGTTCATCTTCTTCTTCGTCACCCGTTGACTGGAAGTCAGAGGTGGCCCAATTGATCCCAGTCAAAGCTTTGAACACAGCTTCATCATCAATAAGTGTTGACGAGTCAATATCAGGAGCAAAGGTGTGCTTACGGATTGGCGGAATAAGCTGCTGGGAGTCGTGAACCGACGCCTTCACTTTCTTGTTAACAGCATTATAAGCCGCCTGGTAATGAGATAGGTCCGTATCTTCAGCCAGTTTGCTTGCTAGAGGGTGCATTTCTCTTGCTATCGCCTCAAAGTCCTCAGTACTGAAGGGAGACCCGTCCTCCTTTACGCTTGGGCAGCCATTGGCCAAGTCTTCTGGGTCCAGATCTGCTTGCCACGCCTTGGCCCGGGTTAGCGCAGTGATGGCACCGGCTCTAGCAGCTGATATCTTCAGATCCTCCACTCTTTGGGGCAATACAGACAGCTTTTCCAGCGTGTCTTTGATAAGAGTTGGTGTTTTTTTTTATGAGAAGCTGCAGAGATAGCTCGTTGCGCGCCAGTATACAATTGCTCGATAAGAGTATAGGCGACTTTCAGCTTCATGCACATGTCTGCACCAAGATGGGCGATTCTGGAGCCTGCATTACCAAACAAATTGATAAGTCGGATGAATGATTATTCAACTACATGTATGGTAACAGATTGGAATAATGTTACTTACCAAAGACAGCGGCGGTCATGGTGTTAATTTGATGTTTTAAACCGGAAAGCTCTTCAGTCACCGGCTTAAGGGCCGCCTCTGCTTCTTCCGCTCTTTTCAACAGAGCTGCTTTGTCAGACTCCCAGTTTGTCTTGTCAGCCTTGAAGTCCTTTTTCAACTTCTCCATTTCTTCCAAGGCGGTTGTCAGTTCTGATTTGGCCTTGGCAGTTTCAGATTGTTGAGACTTGATATTTTCTTGAAGGTCGGCGACTTGGGATTCTTTTGCATTGAGTTCAGCCTGCAGTATGCAAACGACAGGTGCTATTACAATCATTTTGTTTAAAGTCCCAAGCACAATACAAGTATTTCACTTGGCACTTGGGGGCTAATGCACATTGCTCTTTTCAAAGACAATTTAATGATGACTCGGCTACACTATTGTGGCTATAGCCGATTCATGGGGGCTACAGGTGCAAAATTGAATCATTACTATTTGAAGTCCCGGCTTATCTTGAAAGTGTAAGCCGGCCCTTGGGGGCTACTTGATTTGGTCTATAAGGCTATCTAAAGTCTACAGTACATTCAATTCTATCATGTCCAGTAAACTTGGCGGCTGATAAAGTATGTTTATATGAAGAAGGCTAGCGTTTACCTCAAAACGTTCCTTCATGAGATTTACTAAGCCGGCCTCGAAGTCACGGCTTGTGTGCAGATGGTTCAAGTACCCAGAGTGGATCTCTTGAGCACTATAGTGAGCATAGCTCTCTAAATTCACTGACCACTTGCCTTTGTCAGCAACAGATATTTCTTCCTTGGCACTGTGCTTTGACAAGACAGTGGGATTGTCTGGTGCTGTATAACCAAGCCCAGTAATGATAACATCATCAGCATTTTCTTCAGTAGGCTTGATGGGACTTGGTGGCTTAGCGGTGGCTGGGTCAACATCCATATGATCTATGGTGATGTTGTGTTCTTCCAGTAGCGGTTCATCAACGGTGGCTTCAGTGGCATGGAGGGAAGTTTCTGCTGACTGTTTCTCTGGTTCAGAAGGATTTTTGGTTGTTTTTGTCACCTTCAACTTCTTGCTGGGCTTTGCCATAGCTCTGTAAATGCAGCACAAGACGAGGTTAACACAGCAATTGAGTATATGATGGAAAGCAGAGATTTAACATTACCCAGGCACAGTCTTGAAGACTGGGATGTGAGTTCCCGTTGAATCGCCAGAGGAGGAATGAGATGTTCCCTGATAATTTGAGTCGGAAGGATTAAGAGGTTGTCAAAAAAGACCAGCCTTGGGATAAGCTAAGTCGGAAATTGGTGAGACCTCTGGACGACGTTTGCGAGGGGCTGGGGTGTTCGGTAAGCCGGAGGAAAGGATCCCGCCTCCGCTGTTTCGGGTTGTGCGGCGAGCTTCATGTTGCTGCTTCTTCAAAATAAAGTTGGGATCCAAATGAGCTAAAGGATGAGAAAACCTTACTTTCCGGCTTGCTTGTCGAGATTTCTGTTTTGGCAGAGGTTCTGAGCCAGAGGAAAGAACAATTACCTCTTCATCACCCGCATGGCTGGCTTCTGCGTCATCCTGATAATAATCGTTGTCAATGAGATGTACAAAAAATGAGCCAAGAGAATCAAGTTCTACCTCCGACTCATCATCATCATCATCGTCATCCAAGTTAAGTAACTCGGAGGGGTCGGTCTTCTTCTTGGCAGGTTTTTTGTTAGCCTTGGTCTTTGTCCGGGTCTTCTTGGCCGGTTTGTCCTGCAGCTTCTTCTTCCAGAAAGGAGAATCGACCTGTGGAAGTCAGAAGAGTATAAGAGGACAGTTTTTATGAAAACATGATTCAACTGAAAAATTATGTACAAAACTTACAGCTGGCGGTTTGTTGAGAGTGCAGAAAGGATTGAGTCCGGTTTTGCTGCAAGCTGCCAAGCTTTCGTTCAATAAAGCCTTGGTCGATTCATTGATATCTTCATCAGTCAATTGGATCTTGCAGTGGCGTTGCGGATCTTTTTAGTCGCCGGTGTACTCGCACATTAAACCGGGGCGGCGGCTTAACGGCAGAATTCTCCAGGCGACCCAGCACCGAACAAGGTCAATGCCGGTTAAGCCGTTAGCCATGAAGGCTCTAATCTTTGAAAATATGGGCACATACTTGGCCCGTTCCTTTGTGCTGATCCGTTCTGGGAGTGGATGTGTGTTGCTAAGCCGGTGTTCACAGTAGCCTGGCAAGGGATTTTCACCCTCTGAAGATGTATCTTGGCAATAAAACCAAGTCTGGTTCCAGTCTTTAGGATGACTGGGCGGTTTGGCATATGGGAAGGTGGCTTCTTTCCGCTTTTGAATTGAAACTCCGCCTAGCTCCAAGCTGGGTCCGTCTGTGAATTCAGTCTGCCGGTTCAAGTAATAGAATTCCCTGAACAGTTTGACAGTGGGCTCTTGTTGAAGATAAGCTTCGCAAAAAACTTGGAAGTTGCAGATGTTGGAGACAGAATTGGGCCCAATATCTTGAGGATGGAACTGGAAAAAGTGTAGCACGTCTCGGAAGAATTTTGAACCGGGCGGGGTAAACCCCCGGATCATATGATCAGTAAAAATGATTATTTCGCCTTCCTTTTTTGGCTAAGACGCTAGTCTGAACAAAATTGTTCAAGTCTTCCTCGGTAACCCGGGATGCGACCTAGTTGCAGGAAGTGAAGGTCTTAGTCATTGTTGATGATGAAGGTCTGAAAAGAAAATATTGCCGGTTTAAGATTATGTTGTTAAGCCGGTCATTGATTCAAAGGTAAAAACTATAAACATGCAGTGTGTTAGGCCGGAGGATAGTGTTGAGATGCAGAGCAATCTATTGGCGGCTTAAGAGGGGACTAATGGTACCTGGCAGGTTATGGTTTATCAATTAAGCTGCCTACATAGCTATCAGTTTTCAGATCTATGAGTGAAGGATTGCTAAGTGTTGGACAAACAGTTTTCACAGATCGGTGTTATAATTTTGGATCTACAGCAGTTCAGATAATAAAGAAAAATTCTAAACCTAAAGTGGCGGCAGCAGGACAGTTCACGTGCTCAGATGAGATCTCCTATGGAGGGGAGGCGTTTAGATATTAAAAACGAGTGCTAAACTGCTACCGCACAAGATTGGTACTGTACTTAGATCAAAAACTACATGATCTAGGGAGGAACAAAGATGAACTCTGATGAACTCGAGCAAACCCTAATGGAGATCTGCGGTGAGGAAAAGAGGAGAGCTTACTGGGGCTGTTGGACAGCGGTGGCGCGCGGCGGTGCTCTGCTGCGTTCAGGTCGATGCAGCGGCCGGAGTTGAGGCAGCTCGCGAGGTCGACGGTGGCGGAGCTCAGGCGCGTGTGGCATTGCAAAGAAGAGGATAAAGACGAGGAGGCAATGGGGGAAAATGAAAAGGACCCCTGTCCCTATTTATAAGGCAGTAGATAGATGGCATGCGCCGGAATCGAGGAGGCTAAAAAATGATTATGTGACAGCACAGATGCCTCGATTTTCAGAGGTTCATTAAAAGTGAAGGCATATTGAGATTTGGGCCTCGTGCGATATTAATGCGAGATGATGTCATGGCGGGTTAGCACAATTCTGTGAGCAGACATCATGGCGGGTTATAAGATTTCATAAGGACTGATGATGAAGGATTTTTTCTAAGTCAAGTATTGAAGATTGATATGAACAAGTTCACATCAACCTGGGGCCTAATGTTGGGGATATAACTATTGGGTATAACCCGCCCAGGAGGGGCCGGGTCATACCACTGGCGGTTCATGATGAGAAGGCCCAAGAAGATGCTGAAGATGGCGGTTCATGTAGCAAGCTTACTGAAGGCCCAAGACCCGGAGGCGACTTGAGGCCCACGGGCATAAACCGCCATATGTTTAACTTGTATGTTAAGGAAAGTTTAGTATTGGTCACCGGGCCAGACACATTGTGTATGAGCCGGCCGGGACTCTGTAAGCCGCCGGGCATCAACCTGTGTATATAAAGGGGTGACCCGGCGGCAGGTTAAGGCGAAAAACGATAAGTCGAGAACTAGGTCAAGCGTATTCGCTCCCTAGTAATCGAAACCCAAGCAATACAACCTAAAGCAGGAGTAGGCCTTTACCTCATTGAGAGGGGCCGAACCTGGGTAAAACTCTCCATGTCCTTTGTCCCGTTTAACCCCTTCAAGCTAACTACGTGACGATGGCTCCACACCTAAGTCCTCATGCTAGGGCATCTGCCGTGACAATTCCACGACATGATGCGTGTCGAGAACGACTCTAGGATCGCCGCTCAAGCTGTCAGCATTATGCCTCTATGTCTCCCTTCAGGATTTACCTTAGAACTAAGTAACTGTTATTTTGTTCTAGCATTGTGTAGAAACATTTCTCTGGATCATGTTTAGTACACGATGGGTACTCTTACAAGTCTGAGAACAATGGTTGTTCACTTTATTGTAAGGATATTTTTTATGGATTTGCACCCATTGTTGGGGGCCTTTTCATACTAAATCTTGAATGTGGAAATGATGTCTTTAACGTGAATGCTAAACACCTTAAGAAGGCTGATACCACCACCACTTTCTTGTGGCACTATCGGCTTGGCCACATCGGAAAGAAACGCATGGAAAGACACCAGAGAGATGGAGTTTTACCATCTTTTGATTTTGAATCATTTGACACATGTGAAGCTTGTCTGATGGGGAAAATGACCAAGACGCTGTTCACAGGTCATCCTGAACGGGCAGGTGAATTATTGGAAATAATACATAGTGATGTATGTGGTCCAATGAGCACAGCCGCATGGGTGGGTATTTCTACTTCGTGACTTTTACTGATGATTTGAGTCGGTATGGCTATATCTAGTTGATGAAGCATAAGTTGGAAACCTTTGAAAAGTTCAAAGAATTTCAGAATGGGGTAAACAATCATCGTAACAAAACGATTAAGTTTCTGCGATCAGATCGAGGGGGCGAATACCTTAGTCATGAGTTTAGCCAACATCTGAGTGACTGTGGAATCGTTTCACAGCTTACACCTCCCGGAACTCCACAGCGAAACGGAGTGTCGGAATGATGTAAGCGAACCATGTTAGACTTGGTAAGGTCGATGATGCCTCTTACATATCTTCCGATATATTTTTGGGGTCACGCACTAGAAACTTCCGCTCACACATTAAACAGAGCACCGTCTAAGTCTGTAGAGACGACACCATACGAGTTATGGTATGGGAAGAAACCCAGTTTGTTGCATCTAAAAATTTGGAGTTGTGAAGCTTATGTAAAATGTTTACAACCAAGCAAACTCGATCCTAGATCAGACAAATGTTACTTTGTAGGTTATCCCAAGGAAACAGTTGGGTATTCTTTCTACCACCCATCCGATAACAAAGTGTTTGTTGCAAGGTATGCGGTTTTTCTTGAGAAAGAGTTTCTCGAAAATAATTAAGTGGGAGACAGCACAGCTTGATGAGATTAGTGAATCTTCGGCAACCGTTGATATGGCTAAGGAACTGGAAGAAATTCCGCTAATTATCCCTACAACCGAGCCGGAAGTTGCCGCATGTGATGCACAAACTTCAGACAAGTTTGTATTTGAACCGCGCAGATCAGGTAGGGCTATCGAGCCACCTGAGTGGTTTCATGACGAAATCTTCATTCTTGAAGACGATGAACCTGCGCACTACAAGGAAGTGATGGCGAGGCCCAGCTCAAGGGAATGGCACAAAGCCATGAGATCTAAAATGGAATCCATGTATGAAAATCAAGTTTGAAAGTTGGTAGAACTTCCAGAAGGCGTAAAGCCCATTGGTTGTAAATGGATTTTCAAAAGAAAGATGGACGCGGATGATAACATTACTATCCATAAAGCTAGACTTGTCGCGAAAGGGTTCACGCAAGTTCCTGGAGTGGACTACGACGAGACTTTCTCGCCTGTAGCTATGCTTAAATCTGTACGGATATTACTAGCAATAGCTGCTTATTTCGATTATGAAATATGGCAGATGGACATCAAAACGGCTTTCCTAAATGGAAATCTAAAAGAAGATGTATACATGATACAGCCTAAAGGTTTTGTCGTTCATGAGAATGCTGGAAAGGTATGCAAACTTCAAAAGGCCATTTATGGTCTGAAGCAAGCATCAAGGAGCTAGAACATTCGTTTTGATGAAGTAGTCAGAGAGTTTGGTTTCATCAGGAATGACGAAGAATCTTGTGTTTACAAGAAGTTTAGTGGGAGCGCGAAAGCATTTCTAATCTTGTATGTGGATTACATATTATTGATTGGAAATGACGTGAATTTTCTTAGCGAAATAAAAGACTCATGAAGAAGAGTTTTTCAATGAAAGACTTAGGCGAAGCGGCATATGTATTGGGCATCAGAATCTATAGAGATAGATCAAAACGCCTGATAGTGCTTAGCCAAAGCATGTACATTGACAAGGTGTTGAAAAGGTTCAACATGGAGAACTCCAAGAAATGCCTACTCCCCATGTCACCTGGCACGGTGATTTGCAAGAATCAGTGTCCTCGGACTCTCGATGAGCGAGTACAAATGAATGATGTTCCATATGCCTTGGCAGTTGGTTCTATTATGTATACCATGCTATGTACAAGACCGGATGTTTCCTATGCGCTGAGTGTTAGCAGCCGGTACAAAGTGATCCAGGATTGGAACACTGGGCCGTAGTCAAAAATATTCTTAAGTACCTCAGAAGGACCAAGGATTTACTCCTTGTGTACGGAGGTGATGAAGAGCTCATTGTAAGTGGTTACACTGATGCAGGCTTCATGACTGACCCAGATGACTTCAAATCTCAATCAGGTTATGTTTTCATATTGAACGGTGGCGCGGTTGATTGGAAAAGTTCCAAACAAAAGACTGTGGCGGATTCTAGGATGGAGGAGGAATATGTTGCAGCTTCAGAAGCCTCCGAGGAGGCGGTATGGATCAAGAAGTTTCTTGAAGACCTTGGTGTGATTCCGAGTGCGCTGGACCCGGTGGAGATCTATTGTGATAATAGTGGCGCCGTGGCTCGGGCTAGGGAACCATCTTCGCACCATAAGACAAGACATATTGAACGCAAATATAAACTCATTCGACATCATGTCGAAGCGGGATTAGTGAAAGTACGCAAAGTTCACACGGATCTGAACGTGTCAGGCCCGATGACAAAGCCTCTACCACGAGCAAAGCATGAGCAACACCGGAAAGCCATTGGTGTTTGGGAAGCCATGTAACAGGATTATGACTCTAGTGCAAGTGGGGGTCTCTAGGAGATATGCCCTAGAGGCAGTAATAATAGTTATTTTGTATCTCCATTTTGTAATGGATGTTTATGCCCCATGCTATAACTGCCATGATTCTCGAGTCTACAATATCCACGAGGCTCGGAGGGAAACTCATGTACACGTGTGGTATAATAAATGGTAAAATGTATTCCTGGTCATGCCTCTAAGACTGGCTCAAGTATTGCATGATGATCCTGTTTTCTTGATCATGGGCATGAATATGCCGGCAATTTTGAGGGCACAATGTTAGAAGAACACTTGTGTTGAATCGACCCGAATTGATATCATGCTATGAGATACATTCGTCGCAAGTTAATGGTTAATAACACAGAGATAGTTAATGTTTGCGTAATTCCTTAGACCGTGAGAGTATCAACTTCCTTCGTACTTGCTTCGTGAACTTTGGGCTTTGTTAAACGTCATCCGTAACTGGGTGGCTATTACGGCGGCTTACGGGTTCACGGAAAAGTATGACAAGAAACGAGATAGCTCAAGATTGGGATTTGCTCCTCCGACGATCGAGAGATATTCTCGGGCCCTCTCGGTGTTACGGTATCCATCATCGTTTGCCTAGACACATTGTGATTTCATCACAGGGATGCCGGAACACGAAAACGAGAAAAGAGAACAAAACCGGTAACGAGGTAACTGGCATGGTGGACAAGTGTTGATCCACTGGGATACCGATAAATCTCACCTCGGGTGTTTGTAACATATCGCAAAGCAATAGGAATAGCACACGGCAACTGGAGGTTCACTCGAATATTTATTTGTGTGGGTATAGCGATCAATATGGGTGTTCACGGTTCCGCTATTGATCATTGATCAGAAAGAAAGTGTTCCGGTCAAGTCTCTACTTCACCGAACCTATAGGGTCACATGCTTAAGGGTCATCTATCTGCTGAATACCAAACAGGGAGTCTAAGAGAAAATCACGGAAAAAGTTTCGGAGAGAAAACTAGAATTGTTTCGGAGTTATAAACGACAATGTTTCTAAATTAAACCAAGATATCGAAAATGTTTCGGAACATGCCCAGAATAATTTTAGAGGATGCCGGAAATGTTCTGGGATTTTCTGAAATTTTTCAGAAGAAACGATCGCGGAAAACATCTTGTCCCAGCATGAGGGGACAAGATCCCACGATTCATGGGCTGATTTGTTGGGGCGCCCCCTTTGAGGGGCAGCCCATGTTTGGTGGCTTTTTGGGGAGGGAGCATCCATGTTTGATGGAGCCCATGTTTTGCGGCTTTTTGGGGAGGGAGCACCCATGTTTGGTGGCTTTTTGTGAGCCACTTCCATGTGGGAGTCACCCACCTTTTGGGCTGAAATTTCAGCCACCACCACCTCTTCCTTCCCTATAAATAGAGGTGGAGAGGAGCTCTCCGCGCTCACTCCAACTCTCTTACAAATGCCATGCATGATCTGGCTTTCTTCTCTCCCTCCCACGAAATAGTTTCGTAGAGCCGAAAAGTTGTCTAGGTTCTGATGGGAACTAGTTCTGGACGGCGAAGCCCTGCCGGATAGGTGACACTGTATGTGTGCAACCCCGTAGAGAGGTCGTAGGTTCGATCTTTTGCCCGAGGGGGCTGTTCAAGTGTCCTCCCGAAGGGCTGTCCGAGTGATCGTACGAGTTTTGAGGGTCTTCCCGAAGGGCTGTCCGTGACACCATCCGAGGGACTGTCCGACCACCTCCCGAAGGGCTGTCTGAGGGGCAAACGAAGGAGAACATCCTCGTGGTTGGGTGGTTGTAAATCCTAGCTGCGGGGATCTGCACCAACGATCTACATCGACTCTACTTCCGCTACGCTATGAGTCGGTAATGATCAGATCAAACCTTGTATGCCATCTCCATAGTGATCCTGGGAGTGCTCGTTGTGCCAAAAAAAATTGTTTTCTATCGCGTTCCCCTACATATTTAGTCTCACCTCGCCTACCTATTTAAATAGTCAGATAGTCCAACAATTGCATTAAAATTCAGTGTTCATTATTAAGAATATGTATTAACTTTATGATCCAACCGTACCTGTATCGAGCGCTGCTCTCGGAACAGCAACAGTTGTCGAGAGTAGTTCTCGGTAAAGATAATGCTCCCATCAAACTTTAGTCCCACCTCGCCCAGAGACAAGCAACAGAACCTGTTTAAATAGTGGGATAGTCCAGATGCGGTAAGCTTCAGTCTTCATTACACTCTTGTTAAGGAGATGGACCATCACTTTGAATGTTCACCTGTTTCGGGGCAAAGAAGATTCAAAGTGATTGGCCATCTTCCAAATGGTGGATGTCGGCGCTTTTTATTAATTCAGCTATTATTATTTTTGAGTCATTTATTACTCTACTGGGAAATCCTTTGTGATGTCCTTGCAGCATACCTAGGCCTTGCACAGAGGAGGGAGGGGCACGCCCTGCCACCGGGTTACCGAAAGTACCTCGGTGGCATCCTGATGCAACCGTTTCAATCCTCGGAAAATCATATGATGCTGGAATTCCTTGAGAGCTGGCATGGTGTCATCACATGGGCCTTGTAGGGTGAGGTAAAAGTTTGGGAGCATTTTGAATAAGCCTCCCCTAAGGCCGCTTGTAAACCGCACCATCTCCGAGCTAGTCTCTGGGTATCAAGAGGGAACGTGTCCGGTTTGTGCAGGAAGTGCGGGTCATGGTGCTCCGTTGGTCTCAAAACTTCTCATGCTCTCAAAGGAGGCCATCGCATGACATGTGCCACGCCCCCGCATTTTTTGTACATGCGTGCAATATTCAAGAAATTTATTGCTCTGCTAGGGTTTCATCGCCGGAAATTGCAGATCAGCAAGGTGGCACATGAAATCATGCCCGGTAGCGGCATGGGAAATCCTTTGTGATGTCCTTGCGGCATGCCTAGGCCTTGCAGAGATGAGAGAGGGGCATGCCCTGCCATCGGGTTACCGAAAGTACCTCGGTCGTATGCTTGATGCAACCGTTTAAATCCTCAGAAAATCGTACGATATCGTAATTCCTTGAGAGCTGGCAGGGTGTTATCACAAGACCCCTGTAGGGTGTGGTGAAAGTTTGGGCGCGTTTCGAATGAGCATCCCCTGAGGCCGCTTGTAAACGTGCCATCTCTGAGCTAGTCTCTGGGTATCGAGAGGGAATGTGTCCGATTTGTGCAGGAAGTGCGGGTCCATTTGCTCTGTTGGCCTCGAAACTTCTCGTGCTCTCAAAGGAGGCCATCGCATGACACGTGTCGCGCCCCCGCATTTTTTAGACCCGCGTGCAATATTTGAGAAATTTATTGCTCTGCTAGGGTTTCATCGCCAAAAAACGCAGATCAGCAAGGCGACACATGAAATCATGCCCAGAAGCAGCATGGGAAATCCTTTGTGATGTTCTTGCGGCATGCCTAGGCCTTGCACAAGTGATGCTAATTAATCATATTACCGAGAGTAGCGCTCGGCACTGATGTCAGTTCCGAGACTTTCTCTCGGCAAAAGGGGAAAACCTAGATCTAGTTGTAGACCTTTTCCGAGAGCTCCTTTAGGTAAAAGAAAACCTAGATCTAGGTGTGACTACTTTTCTGAGTGCCCCACCGACAGGCTCTCGGTAAAGGTAGCGTCGGACACTTAAAATGATTTCCCACTTGTTCTTTTCCCTGCGCCTCTCTCCCCTCCTCTGCCCCCCTCACTGACCGGTGCCCCCACCTCTCGACGCCCCCGCACCCCGCGGCCATCCCCTGACCGGTCGGTGCTCCCCCACCCCGTGGCCGGCCCCCTGACTTGCCGGCGCACCGCACCGCGTCCCCCCCCCCCCCCCGACCGGCCGGTGCCGGCCCCCCCCCCTCCCCCGCCCCCACCCTGCGGCCCGTCACACCGAGCTCCTTCGTCCGGTCTACTTGTTGAGCTCCCCACTCTCCATGTGTGGATGTATGTATAGATGGATGAATATTTGGATGCATACATAGATGCATAAATAGATGGATAGATGGGTGCATAGATAGATGGATGACCAGATGTATGGATTGATAGATGGATGCATGCTATGTAGATAATTTTTGATGATGTTGTATGCATGGATGCTATGTGTGGATGTATGTATGGATTTTTTGTTGTTTGCATCTATTAGTTTTTCTTGTTTGTATGGATGCCATGTAGTAATTTTTTGCATTAGTTTTTATGTAGTAGTTTTATCTAGTAGTGGGACTAGTAGTTTTCGTAGTAGTTTTATGTAGTAGTTTTTTGTAGTAGTTTTGATGTACTAGTTTTTATCTTGAGCGAGTGACGACCATATTTGACAGATGCGAGATGTTTTCAGAGGAATGGTACCGATTGTTGTCTTAGGGGGTCGCGCTTCCTCTATTCCTCCTCTGTGATATTTTCAAAGCAGGAGGAACAGAGGAAGAGCAACCATCACTGACAGTCGATGAGAGTTGTTCTTGGAGGAACAAAATTGAGTTTTGACAATGACGGTCGATATGGGTGAGCTCTTCCTGTTATATCTTGATAACGCACGATGGGCTCACCCTGCTCGGCCATCACCGAAAGTCGAAATATCCATGAAAGAGTGTCCACCATATATACAACCACCAGAGAGAGTGTCCACTATATATACGTAAGATAGTGTAGATGAGAGTTGTTCTTGGAGGAAGAAAATTGACTTTTGCCATTGGCGGTCAATCTGGGCGAGTTCTTCCTGTGATATACATTTGTCACGCACGATGGACTCGCCCAGCTTGACCATCACCAAAAGTCGAAATACCCATGAGAGAGTGTCCACCATATATACCACCACCAGAGAGTGTGTCCACCATATATATGTGAGAGAGATGAGAGTTGTTCTTGGAGAAAGAAAAAACAAATTTTGCCGATGGCGGTCAATCTGTGTGAGTCCGTCTTGTGATATACATTTATCATGCACGATGGACTCGCCCAACTCGACCATCACCGAAAGTTGAAATATTCATGATAAAGTGTCCATAATGATTAATTTGCTTAGAAGTAATCTTTGATGTTTGATTCTTATGCTATTTTTCATTGTGTGATGAAAGGTGTTAGCACCGATTGATTTCGCGGCTATGGCTTCCTCCGACGACGCATCTTCCATTAGGTTTGACTCCACGGTCAAGGAGTAGCGCGTCGAGGACCGCTTGGTGGCGCTCATTGAGAAGAACCCGCAACTGATCCTAATAAAGTATTTTGAGGATCTGGCCAAGAAGAATCCGCCAGCTAAGGAGAGGAAGGCCCCACCACGTAAGGAATGTGACAACCAGTGCCATTGAGTCCACTGACCTTCATTCCCGATGACGCTTGGTCCTCGACTGTGGGGGATGCCCCCACGCTCTCTGACTCCACGATCACTGGTTTCACCAACTACATCTCGGAGTAGTCCACCTTCCCGTGGGCTGTGCCGCCACCAGATTTCATCGACCTCGCCGGCTCTGAGGACAATGGCGATGCCTAGGGCAGCGTGCTGGGCGGCCGGGCAACTTTTAATTTATGTTTAATTATGTTTAAGTGGACTTTGGTCGGCGGTTAACCGTTTGTTTTAATGTTTAATTTGTGAGCATGTTTGAATGTTTTCTAAGTCCACACGGAAAATGCGTCGCCCGCCGTTGGACGCACCGGCAACCCAAACAAAAAAAGCGGCACACCCGTCCGCTCGGCCGGCTCAAACAAACAAAAAGCGGATAAAATCCATGTCCGTTGGCACGTTGGAGTTGCCCTTAGGCCAACTCCAATGAGCGACCCCATTTCATTCAGCTGTGTCTGTTTGGGGCAAAACAGATACAAATCGTGGCCCAACGCGGGGAGTAAACGGACGCCAGTATGTTTTTTTGCCACCGACCCATTTTCGGCCCAAATTTGGGTCATGTTTGCTCGAAATGGACAACGCGCGGATGGGAGGGACGTACACCCTTGTCCTCCCCTAGTCCGCATGTCGGTCAAACAGTCCCCTTTTCCCCTTCCCTACGCGGCTTGTCTCTCCCCCCCAGCCCCCGCCATAGCCGCCGCCACCCATTTTCCGGCTGCTTCCTCGCTGTCCAGCTTGACCACACAAATTCCACCAGCCCCGCCTGCTTTTTGAGGAGTTCTCGCCGGTGTTTGTGGGCTTTTGTCGCCGCCTTCGGTACCAGGGAAACAACATCTGCTGGCGACGCCCATCGACCCCAACACCGTCCACCTGGCGCTGCAAGGCGGCCTGCCGCCAACGCTTCTACAGGCCTACTGCATGTGTGGGAAGGCCGAGGTGCTCTTCACCGGCCGCGTCTACACCACGATCACAAGGTTTTTGACACTTTGCACGCAAAGTACCATAGATAGTGGGGATGAGCATTTTTCAACAACTTCATTTGTTCATCAAATGATTCATCGTCAGATGGATGACGAAGAGCTTATGGTTGCTGCATTGATCGTCAATGACCAAATTGCTAGGCAGCGGCCTCGGTTCAAGGGATCAATCCCGGGCTATGCTCCGGCCTTGAACTGCAATAAGAAGAGTGGTCGTGCCCTGTTCTATGCCGATTACTTTGAGGATTCCCCTCTCTTCAAACCCCATCTTCTTCAGCATCGCTTTCGGGTGGTGAGACATCACTAGTAGAAAACAGGGCTTTGGTACAGGCCAGATAAGAGCATTAGTCCCAGTTCTGCTATGAACCGGGATCAATGGGTGCATCAGTCCCAGTTCGTGAGGCCAGGACGCCGGCTGGGCCTTGATAACCCACAAGTATAGGGGATCGCAACAGTTTTCGAGGGTAGAGTATTCAACCCAGATTTATTGATTCGACACAAGGGGAGCCAAAGAATATTTGCAAGTATTAGCAACTGAGTTGTCAATTCAACCACACCTAGAGATTAATTATCTGCAGCAAAGTGATCAGTAGCAAAGTAGTATGATAGTTTTGATAGTAGTAGCAACAGTAACAGTAACAATGATAGCAGTAGTAACTTAGCAAAAACAGTATAAGAGAAATTCATAGGCATTGGATCGGTGAATTTGTTGGATGATATTCATCATATAATAGTCATAACCTAGGGCGATAAGGCACTAGCTCCAGTTCATAAATATAATGTAGGCATGTATTCCGTAAATTGTCATACGTGCTTATAGAAAGAACTTGCATGACATCTTTCGTCCTACCCTCTCGTGGCAGCGGGGTCCTATTGGAAACTAAGGGATATTAAGGCCTCCTTTTAATAGAGAGCCGGAACAAAGCATTAACACATAGTGAATACATGAACTCCTCAAACTACGGTCATCACCGGAAAGTATCCCGACTTCTGTCACTCCGGGGTTTGCGGATCATAACACGTAGTAGATGACTATAACTTGTAAGATCGGATCTAGAACATAGATATAATGGTGATAACATAAACGGTTCAGATCTGAAATCATGGCACCCGGGCCCAAAGTGACAAGCATTAAGCATGGCAAAGTCATAGCAACATCAATCTCAGAACATAATGGATACTAGGGATCAAGCCCTAACAAAACTAACTCGATTACATGATGAATCTCATCCAACTCCTCACCGACCAGCGAGCCTACGAAGGAATTACTCACTCCCGGTGGGGAGCATCATGGAATTGGCGATGGAGAAGGGTTGGTGATGACGAAGATCGAAGATCCCCCTCTCCGGAGCCCCAAACAGACTCCAGATCTGGCCTCCCGATGAAGAACAGGAGGTGGCGGCGGCTCCGTCTCGTGAAACGCGATAATTCTTTCTCCCCTGATTTTTTTCTCCGAAAATGTGAATTTATAGCATTGGAATCAGGGTCTGCGGGGCCACCAGGTGGGGACAACCCACCTGGGCGTGCCAGGAGGGGGCGCGCCCTGGTGGATTGTGCCCACCCAGGGGCCCCCCTCCGGTGGTTCTTGGCTCCAGTAATTCTCTTTTATTATATAAAAAATCCTCGTAAAGTTTCGTTCCAATCCGAGAACTTCTATTTCTGCACAAAAAACAACACCATGGTAGTTCTGCTGAAAACAGCGTCAGTCCGGGTTAGTTTCATTCAAATCATGCAAATTAGAGTCCAAAACAAGAGGAAAAGCGTTAGGAAAAGTAGATACGGCGGAGACGTATCAACTCCCCCAAGCTTAAACATTTGCTTGTCCTCAAGCAATTCAGTTGATAAACTGAAAGTGAAAAAGAAAAACTTTTACTAACTCTTTTGCTCTTGTTTACATAAATAAGCTTAAGTAGCACCCAGGTTTTCAGCAAAGATCATGACTAACTATGTCGACAATAGCTCTTAAAAATTACATTAACTCATGTCAATGGCATAATCAACTAGCGAGCAATAATAAGATATCTCAAATGACAACGCTTTGTCAAAACAACCATGATATAATATGACAATAGTGGTATCTCGCTAGCCCTTTCTGAGACCGCAAAACATAAATACAGAGCACCTCCAAAGTTCAAGCAGCGACTAAACATTGTAATTCATGGTAGAAAAGATCCAGTCATGATGCACCCAACATTAGCTACACACAATGCATGAGGATGACAATAGTTCTCTCAGGATCTGGTGCTTATTTGAGAAGGTGATGACACAACATAAAAGTAAATAGATAGTCCCTTCCCAGAGGGAAGCAGTGATTTGCAGCGGTGCCAGAGCTCAAATTTTTAAAACAGAGGTAAATGAAATTTTGACAAATGCACCCTTCTTGTTCACTTCGCGACCATTAGTTATCGGTATCTTCCATGCTAAACACATTAGTGGCGGTTCCCAAGCGATAAAAGTAAAGGTTTACTCCCCCTCCACCAACAAACACACTCCATGGCTAACCGAATCCACGGGTACCGTCCATACCAACAACAATCCTGGGGGAGTTTTGTTTAATTATTTGCAATTTTGAATTCGGGACTGGGAATCCCTATTACCTCCCCTCTCGTGCACGGACGAGTGAATAAACACTCATCATGAGAATAACCCGCTTACCATGGAAGATATTGACTACCTCCTGTCACTCTATGAACAATCCAGGCACACAAAAAGGATATTTATTTGAAGTTTTAGAGGTGGCACATGCAAATTTACTTAGAACGGCAGTGTAATACCGCATATAGGTAGGTATGATGGACTCATCTAGAATAACTTGGGTTTCAGGATTTTGATGCACAAGCAGTATTCCCGCTTAGTGCAGGCGAAGGCTAGCAAATAGGTTGAGAAGCGGCCAGCTAGAGAGCGAAAACGGTCATGAACATGCATTATGCATAAGTAACATTGGATACTAGCATGAGTAGGATATGAAACACCATGAACATAAATATCATAGAGGCTATGTTGGTTTTGATTCAACTACATGTATGAACATGTGCCAAGTCAAGCCACTCGAACATTCAGAGGAGGATACCATATCATCATACTACATCACAATCATTTTAACGCAATGTTGACATCCAAGATAAATCATTATCCACTCCTAGCTACTTAAGCATGGCATGAGAAACTATAATCTCTAAGGGTCATTGCAAACATGTGTTAATCATAATAGGCTGAATCATGGATACTAGGTTAAACATATTTACAAAAATAGAACAAGTTGAGTTCATACCCGTTTCTCCCTGCCACAGCCAGTTCATCAAATATCGTCATTATTGCCTTTCACTTGCATGACCGAATGATATGAAAATAATAATAGTGCAAGAGTGCCATGGACTAAGCTGGAATCTGCAAACATTTTATTCAAAGGAGAAGATAAGGTAATTTGGGCTCTTTGTTAGATCAACAATAATGCATATGAGAGCCACTCAACAATTTCATCGTGGTCTTCTCCTTGGTATGACTCAATAATCAGAAAAGAAATTCAGAGAAACACACTGAAATATTTTTGGAGTTTTTAGTTTTTCTAGAAGAAAGCAAATTAAAGGGAAAAACAAAAAGGAGAAAAACTATTTACACGGGAAAGCTCCCAACAAGCAAGAAGAAGAATCGAGAAATCTTTTTGGGTTTTCTTTTAATACTACAGCTAATTAAACTAGAAAGAAAAACCGAAAAGAAATAGGAAATATTTTTTTGTATTTTCTCAAAGTTTTTCAAACACACAAGAAGAAAACGAGAAAATAAATCTAGCATGGATAATACAATGAAAAAGTGTGGACACCGACAATTGGAATGAAATATGTGAACATGAATGTAATGTCGGTGGAAATATGTACTCCCCCAAGCTTAGGCTTTTGGCCTAGCTTGGTAATCACCACTTGTAGTAGCCATCAGGTCCTATGTTGAAGTGATGTGGAGTGGGCACCTGAGCGTCCCACTCCTGAGGCTCCTCCTCTGCAACTGCCTTGGCGTTCCGGTAGGTGACGATGTCCTCTGGCATGATCCTGTATCCTCTCCTGGCAATAGAATCAAACAAAGCATGTGCAGGCAATGGAATAATATCACGAGTATTAATACTGAAGACCAGGTTGTAAGGAACATCAATAGTGGTGTTCTCGCCATCAATAAATTGATGAGCTGCCATAGCCTAGCGATCTAGGTAAACCTTAGGTAAAGGATGATCATGCTGGCGTATCTAAACATTAAAATGACTTGCTAAGCAAGTAGCGTAAATACCACCATGAATTTTGCCTTTGGACCTGTTAAGGTGCAGGCGAAGTGCAATGATAGCCCCAAGGCTGTAGCTATTATCATCGTAAAGTGCATGGCGTAAGACAGCGAAATCGAGGGCACTAAGTGCACCAACCTTCTCTCTAGCAAGTAAACACTTAGCGATAAATAGAGTAAAATAATGCACTGAAGGAAACTGCAAGCTAGTGGCGGTGACACTCGAAACCCCTCTCTCATCCCCCACTGATAGAGTGCGGTAAAAACCCTCAAACTATGCAGGCCTAGGCTCCCTTATTTCCCCGTCAGAAGGGATCAAGCAAATGTCACAAAATTCAGTAAGTGTTATCTGACGGGTTTCAGCATATAAATTAAATTGCACCTCAGGAGGGTTATTCCTACTTATGAAATAAAAACTTTGCACAAAGGAATTTATGAGGAGATGATACTTTTCACACTCAGCTGCGATGAAGTCGATGAGGCTGGCATTAGCAGCAAATTGTGCAAACTCTTGACAGATTCCGGCTCCATCCATGAATGGGTTGTGCGGCCATTCGCACGGCCTTACTCCGCCATTCTCCGTGTGCGGAAGTCATTGTCCGATGACTCCCCAATAACTCCCTTGGAGTTCTTCTTGGAAGCAAACTTCCTAAAGAAACTCATCTTTTTCCTATGAACAAAATTCTGAAATTTTTAGTCCACAAATTTTTTCTCAACATAACTTCACAAGATTGATAGCAACTACTCATAGGGATGCATAGAGGCCATATCAAGCATTCAAACTACTTAGAACTCTAAGAATTCAACATGCAAGCTCATCTACAGCAGCACCAAGAGTAGCTAATTATTCAAAATATAAACCACTAAAGCAAAAACTAATTGGACCAATGGAGGAGTCACATACCGAGTAGCAATCCCCCCAAAACAGTTTCGGAAATGGGGCTTCGAGCAAAGAGATCAAAATCCACGGGTTTGAGAGCAAGAACACGGGGGAGAGAGTAATGCTAAATTTTTTTCTGGAGGTAGGTGGTGACATGGGCTAAAGAGATAAGTGAGGGGGCCCACGTGGGGACCACAACCCACCAGGGCACGCCTGGGGCTGCTGGCGCACCCAGGTGGGATGTGCCCACCTGGTGCACCCCCCCCCCCCTCTGATGTTATTTGCATCAAAAATTCTGAAATATTCAGAAAAAAATTGTATTAAATTTTCAGAGCATTCTGAGAACTTTTATTTTTGGGTCATTTTTTTATTGCACGGGAAATTCAGAAAACAGATAAAACATGGCATTTTATTTTATTTAACTAAGAAAAACAAAAAATAAAAGGTAAGGACAGAAAGTAGTGGCTACTAAATTCATCAACTTCATACCTCTAAAAAATGATCCATTAATAAGGTTGATCAAGTCTTATTAACAACCACTTTCAATTAGCATGAAACCGAAGAATTTCGTAAAACACTAAGTTACCTCAACGGGGATATGCATGTCCCCCACAATAAGCATTTCATATTTCTTTTTGGCAGTAGGTAGAGGTAGTTGAAAGCTTCCAATAGTGATTATCGGAGATTTTTCAATAACATTAATACCATTCACTTGGAATTGTTTCTTCGGAAAGTGCACCGTATGCTCATTACCATCAATATGAAAAGTGACCTTGCTTTTGTTGCAATCAATAACAGCCCCTGCAGTATTCAAGAAGGGTCTACCAAGGATAATCGACATGTTGTCATCCTCGGGCATCTCAAGTATAACAAAGTCAGTCAATATAGTAACATTAGCAACAACAACGGGCACATCTTCACAAATACTGATAGGTATAGCAGTTGATTTGTCAGCCATTTGCAAAGATATTTCAGTAGGTGTGAGTTTATTCAAATCAAGTCTTTTATATAAAGAGAAAGGCATAACACTAACACCAGCTCCTAAATCACACAAAGCAGTTTTCACATAATTTCTTTTGATGGAGCAAGGTATAGTTGGTATTCTCGGATCCCCAAGTTTTTTAGGTACACCATCCTTAAAGGAATAATTTGCAACCATAGTGGAGATTTCAGCTTCCAGTATTTTTCTCTTATTGGTGATGATGTCTTTCATATACTTTGCATAAGGGGCCATCTTTAAGATATCAGTTAAATGAGTACGCAAAAAGACTGGCCTAATCATTTCAGCAAAGCGTTCAAATTCTTCATCATCCTTCTTCTTAGTTGATTTAGGTGGAAAGGGCATAGGTTTTTGAACCCGTGGTTCTCTTTCCTTACCATGTTTTCTAGCAACAAAGTCTCTTTTATCATATCTTTTATTTTTGGTTTGTGGGTTATCAAGATCAACAGCTGGTTCTATTTCAACATCATTATCTGGTTCTTTATTATTTGTTTGAGTGTCTTCATGAACCTAATCATTATCTTTTTCATTATCAGTAGGTGAGTGTTCATTACCAGATTGAGTTTCAGCATCAAAAATAGATACATCATTATCATTATCAGGAGGCTTTTCTACTTCAGGTTCACTAGAGGCATGCAAAGTCCTATCGTTTTTCTTCTTCTTCTTCTTTTTAGAAGGACTAGGTGCATCAGTGTTAATTCTTTGAGATTCTTGTTCAATTATTTTCGGGTGTCCCTCAGGATAAAGTGGTTCCTGAGTCATTCTACCTCCTCTAGTCATTACTCTGACAGCATGATCATTGATATTATTGTTCATTTCATCAAGCAATTCTTTTTGAGATTTGGCAACTTGTTCTAGTTGAGTTTGAACCATAGAGGCATGCTTTCCTACACCTCTAACATCATTGGTAATTCTAAATAACAAGTCACTTAAGCGAGCAATCATATCCGAGTTGTATTTCAATTGTTTCATAACATTTGCATTGAAGTGATCTTGTTTTCTAATGTAATTATCAAACTCATAAAGGCATTGACTAGGGTGCATATTATAAGGATTGTCATTGTCATTGAATTTCATTAAAGAATTTACCTCTACCACCTTAGGTCGTGGTGGTGTATCAAACCCATGTATTTCTTCAATAGGAGGTAATTTTTTGACATCCTCAGCTTTAATACCTTTTTCCTTCATACATTTCTTTGCCTCTTGCATATCTTCAGGACTGAGATATAAGATACCCCTCTTCTTCAGAGTAGGTTTAAGCGGTGGTTCAGGAAGAGTCCAATCATCATAATTTTTCAATATGTTATTCAATAATTCTTCAGCTTGTTCAACAGTTCGTTCCCTGAAAACACAACCAGCACAACTATCTAGGAAATCCCTAGAAGCATTGGTTTGTCCATTATAGAAGATATCAAGTATTTCATTTTTCTTAAGAGGATGATCAGGCAAAGCATTAAGCAATTGGAGAAGCCTCCCCCAAGCTTCTGGGAGACTCTCTTCTTCAATTTGCACAAAGTTAAATATTTCCTGTAAGGCAGCTTGTTTCTTATGAGTAGGAATTTCATAGAAGTAGTAAATCATATCCTGGGGACTACGCACACAACCAAGAGCAAGAGTATTATACCAAGTCTTAGCATCACCCTTTAATGAGAACGGAAATAACTTAAGGATATAATAATAGCGAATTTTCTCATCATGAGCAAAAAGGGTGGCTATGTCGTTCAACTTAGTAAGGTGTGCCACTACAGTTTCAGTTTCATAACCATGAAAAGGATCAGATTCAACCAAAGTAATTAACTTTGGGTCGACAGAGAATTCATAATCCTTATCATCAACAAAGATAGGTGAAGTAGCAAACTTAGGATCACATTTCATTCTAGCATTCAAAGATTTTGCTTTCAGTTTGCATAATAATTTCTTAAGATCATCCCTATCATTGCAAGCAAGAAAGTCTCTAGTTGTCTCCTCATCCATAACATAACCTTCCGGTATCTTAGGCAATTCATATCTAGGAGAACTAGATCTAATAGGTATTTCAAGATTTTCAGTTTCAAGCTCTTCATCAGTTTCAGCACTCTCAAAAGCTTTAGTTCTAGCAAGTTGTTCATCAAGAAATTCACCTAGTGGCACATTATCATCAAGCAAGGTACTAGCATCATCATGAGTATCATTCATAGCAGAAGTAGCATCATCAATGACTTGCGACATAATAGGATTAATGACATGTGGTGGTGTTGCAAGTCTACTCAAAACAAAAGGTGAATCAAGTGCAGAGTGTGATGGCAGTTCCTTACCTCCCCTCGTCCTAGAGGGAACGATCTTTGTTTTAGTATCCTTCAGATTCTTCATAGTGATAATTTGATAATAATCCCAAGTGACTCAATAAATATAGCTATGATCCCCGGCAACGGCGCCAGAAAAAGGTCTTGATAACCCACAAGTATAGGGGATCGCAATAGTTTTCGAGGGTAGAGTATTCAACCCAAATTTATTGATTCGACACAAGGGGAGCCAAAGAATATTTGCAAGTATTAGCAACTGAGTTGTCAATTCAACCACACCTGGAGATTAATTATCTGCAGCAAAGTGATCAGTAGCAAAGTAGTATGATAGTTTTGATAGTAGTAGCAACAGTAGCAGTAACAGTGATAGCAGTAGTAACTTAGCAAAAACAATATAAGAGAAATTCTTAGGCATTGGATCGGTGAATTCGTTGGATGATATTCATCATATAACAGTCATAACCTAGGGTGATACGGCACTAGCTCCAGTTCATAAATATAATGTAGGCATGTATTCCATAAATTGTCATACGTGCTTATGGAAAGAACTTGCATAACATCTTTTGTCCTACCCTCCCGTGGCAGCGGGGTCCTATTGGAAACTAAGGTATATTAAGGCCTCCTTTTAATAGGGAGCCGGAACAAAGCATTAACACATAGTGAATATATGAACTCCTTAAACTACGGTCATCACCGGAAAGTATCCCGACTTCTGTCACTCCGGGGTTTGCGGATCATAACACGTAGTAGGTGACTATAACTTGCAAGATCGGATCTAGAACATAGATATAATGGTGATAACATAAATAGTTTAGATCTGAAATCATGGCACCTGGGCCCAAAGTGACAGGCATTAAGCATGGCAAAGTCATAGCAACATCAATCTCAGAACATAATGGATACTAGGGATCAAGCCCTAACAAAAATAACTCGATTACATGATGAATCTCATCCAACTCCTCACCGACCAGCGAGCCTACGAAGGAATTACTCACTCCCAGTGGGGAGCATCATGGAATTGGCGATGGAGAAGGGTTGGTGATGACGAAGATCGAAGATCCCCCTCTCCGGAGCCCCAAACGGACTCCAGATCTGGCCTCCCGATGAAGAACAGGAGGAGGCAGCGGCTCCGTCTCGTGAAACATGATAATTCTTTCTCCCCTGATTTTTTTCTCTGAAAATGTGAATTTATAGTGTTGGAATCAGGGTCTGTGGGGCCACCAAGTGGGGACAACCCACCTAGGCGCGCCAGGAGGGGGCGCGCCCTGGTGGGTTGTGCCCACCCAGGGGGCCCCCCTCCGGTGGTTCTTGGCTCCAGTAATTCTCTTTTATTATATAAAAATTCCTCGCAAAGTTTCGTTCCAATCCAAGAACTTTTATTTCTGCACAAAATCAACACCATAGTAGTTCTGCTGAAAACAGCGTCAGTCTGGGTTAGTTTCATTCAAATCATGCAAATTAGAGTCCAATATAAGAGGAAAAGCGTTAGGAAAAGTAGATACGGCGGAGACGTATCAGGCCTCGGCTGGAACCAGTCCCGGTTCGTCTGACCCCTTTGGTCCCGGTTCCAGACACAAACCGGGACTAAAGGACATCTCTCCTGGCGCAGCCCCTTTAGTCCCGGTTGGTGGCTGGAACCGGGACTAAAGGTCAGTCTTCTATCCCAGTTCTAGCCACCAACCGGGACTAAAGATATGCCTATATATATGCTCGCCCCTGCCTGCTCACTCCTCTGTTTTTTGGCCGGCCGGCATGTGGGAGGTGTGCTGCTCTCTGTTCTCACCTCCTATGCACATGAGGTGTTCGATGAAATGCCGGAGCCACACTTAAGCTTTCTCCTCTCCAAGCTCGACCTCCAAGATACATTTTCCCCAAGATTTGTCTAGATTTGGCGGTGCACCAACTACACAAGTGTTCTAAAAGGTTGGCAACTTCATCGTTTCATCTCTCACTAGTAGTTTAGCTCATTTCAAATGCTCTAGAAGTAGAGTGGTTTGTGGGTTTTAGTGGAGGAGTGTATGTGGGAGTTCTTTTGATTTAGATGCACAATTTGAGCTGAAATTAACTTCTTAGAGTCTGCACATGTGTAGGGTGCCGTCCCTGTCCCCGTCCTCACCGCCGTGGATCGCCCGCGTCGATCTCATCGCCGGCACCACCGTGGTGAGCCTCTTGTTCTTATCTTCTTTTTAAAAGAAAAAATTCTTACTTGTATGACTTAGATAGATACTTGTATAATTTTCTTACTTTTATTATTGTTTGTTATTATATAGTGCCATGGTTTTGGTATCCGCCCCCGTCGGCCCTCGTCCGGTCTATGATTCGGATGTGGTATATTATCTTTTATTACTATTTGTTTCATTTAGTGTTTATGACAATTATGCCGACCAAACGTGACATAGATGTTTTTATGTAGGAGGTATGTGAACCGGAAATTCCAACTGACCCTCTTGTCAAGAGGTTAAATTTAGTTGAAAAAGAAAACAATTACTTGAAGAAAAAATTGAAAATAATTAAGGAGGAGAAGATGGAATTGGAGTTGCATGTTGCCGATGTCGTCGATGATCACAAGATCCAGATGGATGCAATGCGCTTGAAGATTAGAAAGATTAGAAAATATGCCATTGATAATCAGGCTTGGTATCATTATGCTGTTGGATCAATTGTTACCTTAGTTGCAATTATGATCACATTTGTTGTTGCATTTTACATAGTTGTATGTTAGTTTCAATGTATGTTTTAATTAGATGCTTTAGAGAGTTATATGTTGTTCTATGAGAACTATGTATGAACTTTATGTATCTATTTTTTCAGTAATAACATTTGATCACTACTGTCCTTTGGTTTTAATGTGATGATGAACTTGTATTAATTTGGTCACTTCTCTATTCATAATGTTCTGTAATGGTTTTTGATACACTTAATTATATAATGCACGCAGATGAACCAGCACTGGATGTATGGTGACCGACGCACCTCCGAGTACATTGAAGGCCTGCATAAATTTCTCGAAGTGGCTGAGGCAAACAAGCAGAATGGTTTTATGTATTGTCCATGCCCTGTCTGTGAGAATACGAAGGATTACTCTAACTCGAAAACCCTTCACTTGCACCTGCTTGAGAAGGGTTTCATGCCACACTATAATGTTTGGACCAAGCACGGAGAAAGAGGGGTTATGTTGGAAGACAACGAAGAAGAAGAGTGTGATGACAACTATACTATTTTCCCTGAATACGGTGATACTGCAACGGGGGAAGCTGAAGATCAAGAGGCACCAGATGATGTGCCCGATGATGATCTTCGCCGGGTCATTCTTGATGCACAGAGAGAATGCGAAAGTCAAAGGGAGAAGTTGAAGTTCGCTCGCATGTTAGAGGATCACAAAAAAGGGTTGTACCCAAATTGCGAAGATGACAACACATAGTTCGGTACCACACTGGAATTGCTGCAATGGAAGGCAGACAATGGTGTATCTGACAAGGGGTTTGGCACACTACTGAAAATAATGAAGAAGAAGCTTCCAAAGGATAATGAATTGCCCGACAGTACATACGAAGCAAAGAAGGTTCTCTGCCCTCTAGGATTGGAGGTGCAGAAGATACATGCATGCCCTAATGACTGCATCCTCTACCGCAGTGAGTACGAGGATTTGAACGCATGCCCGGTATGCGGTGCATTGCGGTATAAGATCAGACGAGATGACCCTGGTGATGTTGTGGGCGAGCGCCCCAGGAAGAGGGTTCCTGCCAAGGTGATATGGTATGCTCCTATAATACCACGGTTGAAACGTCTGTTCAGAAACAAAGAGCATGCCAAGTTGATGCGATGGCACAAGGAAGACTGTAAGAAAGATGGGAAGTTGAGAGCACCCGCTGATGGGTCGCAGTGGAGAAAAATCGAGAGAAAGTGGGCGGACTTTGCAGGTAACGCAAGGAACATATGGTTTGGTTTAAGTGCAGATGGCATTAATCCTTTTGGGGAGCAGAGCAGCAATCATAGCACCTGGCCCATGACTCTATGTATCTATAACCTTCCTCCTTGGTTGTGCATGAAGCGGAAGTTCATTATGATGCCAGTGCTCATCCAAGGCCCTAAGCAACCCGGCAACGACATTGATGTGTACCTAAGGCCATTAGTTGAAGAACTTTTACAGTTGTGGAATGGAAAAGGTGTACGTGTGTGGGATGAGCACAAACAGCAGGAATTTGACCTACATGCGTTGCTGTTTGTAACCATAAATGATTGGTCTGCTCTTAGTAACCTTTCAGGATAGACAAACAAGGGATACCACGCATGCGCGCACTGTTTGGATGATACCGAAAGTATATATTTGGACAAATGCAGGAAGAATGTGTACCTGGGACATCATCGATTTCTTCCGACCAACCATCTCTTAAGAAAGAAAGGCAAGCATTTTCAAAGGTGAGGCAGATCACCGGAAGAAGGCCATCCTCTGTACTGGTGATGACATACTTGATATGGTCAAGGATTTACAAGTAATCTTTGGAAAGGGTCCTGGCGGACAATCTGTTCCGAATGACGCTGAGGGACGCGCACCCATGTGGAAAAAGAAATCTATATTTTGGGACCTTCCCTATTGGAAAGACCTAGAGGTTTGCTCTATAATCGACGTGATGCACGTGATGAAGAATCTTTGCGTGAACCTGCTAGGCTTCTTGGGCGTGTATGGGAAGACAAAGGATACACCGGAGGCACGGGAGGACCAGCAATGTGTGCACGAAAAAGATGGCATGCATCCAAAGCAGTATCAAGGTCCTGCCAGCTACGCTCTTACCAAAGAAGAGAAGGAAATCTTCTTTGAATGCCTGCTCAGTATGAAGGTCCCATCTGGCTTCTCGTTGAATATAAAGGAAATACTAAATATGGTAGAGAAAAAGTTCCAGAACCTAAAGTCTCATGACTGCCACGTGATTATGACGCAACTGCTTCCGGTTGCATTGAGGGGTTTCTACCGGAAAACGTTCGATTAGCCATTGTGAAGCTATGTGCATTCCTCAATGCAATCTCTCAGAAGGTAATCGATCCAGAAATCCTACCAAGGTTAAAGAATGATTTGGTGCAATGTCTTGTTAGTTTCGAGTTGGTGTTCCCACCATCCTTCTTCAATATCATGACGCACGTACTAGTTCATCTAGTTGACGAGATTGCCATTCTGGGCCCTGTATTTCTACACAATATGTTCCCCTTTGAGAGGTTCATGGGAGTCTTAAAGAAATATGTTTGTAACCGTGCTAGGCCAGAAGGAAGCATCTCCATGGGCCATCAAACAGAGGAGGTCATTGGGTTTTGTGTTGACTTTATTCCTGACCTTAAGCCGATTGGTCTCCCTCAATCGCGGTATGAGGGGAGACTGACTGGAAAAGGCACACTAGGAGCGGATTCAATAATATGTAGGGATGGGCATTCTTGGGCTCAAGCACACTACACGGTTCTACAGAATTCTACCTTGGTGACCCCGTATGTTAAGGAACACAAGAATATTCTGCGCTCCAAACACCCGGAGCAGTCTGACGACTGGATTACATGTGAACACATCAGGACTTTCGGCAGTTGGTTGCAAACACATCTCATGGGTAACACCATTATTGGAGATGAGTTGTACTCGTTGGCCAGGACACCATCTTTGAATGTATTGACTTACCAAGGGTACGAGATAAATGGGAATACATTTTACATGATCGCCCAAGATCAAAAGAGCACCAACCAAAACAGTGGTGTCCGATTTGATGCAGCAACCAAGAGGGGAAAGGACACATATTATGGTTACATAGTGGACATTCGGGAACTTGACTATAGACAAGATTTTAAGGTCCCTTTGTTTCGGTGCAAATGGGTCAATCTGTCAGGAGGCGGGGTACAGGTAGACCCACAGTACGGAATGACAACAGTGGATATCAACAATCTTGGGTACACAGACGAACTATTCATCCTAGCCAATGATGTGGCGCAGGTTTTCTATGTGAAGGACATGTCTACCAAACTGAGAAAAAGAAAAGATAAGGAAGCGAATACATCATACGATGAGCCAAAGCGCCACATAGTTCTTTCAGGGAAAAGAGACATCGTGGGAGTGGAGGGCAAGACAGACATGTCTGAAGATTATGAAAAGTTTCATGAAATTCCTCCCTTCAAAGTGAAGGCTGACCCATGCATCATGTTAAACGATGAAGATTATCCATGGTTACGGCGCAATAAGCAAGGGACACACGCGAAGAAAAAGTGAAGACTTTCTCTCCACAACTATTCTGATGATGACTTTTTGATACGTCCATTTTGCATCATGTTTTCCTACTGTTATTTATAATGTTTTTATGCATAATAATGCTTTGTGGAGTAATTCTAATGCCTTTTCTCTCATAATATGCAAGGTTCACACAAAGAGGGAGAATACCGGCAGCTGGAATTCTGGACCTGAAAAAGCTACGTCAGGCCACCTATTCTTCACAACTCCAAATGAGCTGAAACTTCACGAAGAATTTTTTATGGAATATTTAAGAATTATTGGAGCAAATAACTACCAGAGGGGGCTCACCAAGTGGGCACAACCCACCTGGGCTCGCTAGGGCCCCCAGGCACGCCTTGGTGGGTTGTACCCTCCTCAGCCAACCTCCGGTGCCCCTCTTCTGGTATATAAGTCATTTTGACCTAGAAAAAATAAGTGGAGGACTTTAGAGACAAAGCGCTGCCGTCTCGAGGCGGAACTTGGGCAGAAGCACTTTTGCCCTCCGGCGGAGCGATTCCGTCGGGGGAACTTCCCTCCCGGAGGGGGAAATCATCGTCATCATCATCACCAACAACTCTCCCATCTTGGGGAGGGCAATCTCCATCAGCATCTTCAACAGCACCATCTCCTCTCAAACCCTAGTTCATCTCTTGTGTTCAATCTTTGTACGGGAACCTTAGATTGGTGCTTGTGGGTGACTAGTAGTGTTGATTACATCTTGTAGTTAATTACTATATGGTTTATTTGGTGGAATATTATATGTTCAGATCCATTATGCTATTTAATACCCCTCTGATATTGAGCATGATAATCATTTTTGAGTAGTTACTTTTATTCTTGAGGTCACGGGAGAAATCTTGTTGCAAGTAATCATGTGAATTTGATATGTGTTTGATATTTTGATAGTATGTATGTTGTGATTCCCTTAGTGGTGTCATGTGAACGTCGACTACATGGCACTTCACCTTATTAGGGCCTAAGAGAATGCATTGTGGAGTAGTTATTAGATGATGGATTGCGAGAGTGACAGAAGCTTAAACCCTAGTTTATGCGCTACTTCGTAAGGGACTGATTTGGATCCAAAAGTTTAATGTTATGGTTAGATTTTATCTTAATACTTTTCTCGTAGTTGCAGATGCTTGTGAGGGGGTTAATCATAAGTAGGAGGTTTGTTCAAGTAAGAACAGCACCTAAGCATCGGTCCACCCACATATCAAATTATCAAAGTAGCGAACACGAATCAAACCAACATGATGAAAGTGACTAGATGAAATTCCCGTGTACCCTCAAGAACGCTTTGCTTATCATAAGAGATCGTTTTGGCCTGTCCTTTGCCACAAAAGGATTGGGCTACCTTGCTGCATATTATTTGTCGTTACCGTTACTTGCTCATTACAAATTATCTTGCTATCAAATTACTCGTTACTTATAATTTCAGTGCTTGCAGAGAATACCTTGCTGAAAACCACTTGTCATTTCCTTCTGCTCCTCGTTGGGTTCGACACTCTTACTTATTGAAAGGACTACGATTGATCCCCTATACTTGTGGGTCATCACTTTTATCTAGAATATCACTGCAGTTACATGTCAAGAAATGAAATGCCTTTTGTAACAGATGAGTTTTCGTCCGAAACCCTGATACTTCGAAAGAGATTGTCTATTTTGTACATGAAGTGCATCCAGTTTTTGCCGTAACCCTCTCAACTTTTTAGCACATGCTATGTGGGTGAAATGATGATACCATGCCAACTTTCAACATTTTTAGAGTTCATTTGTAGTGCTTTTCAATTTCATGGTCATTTAGCTAAAACAATCAGTAAATGCATGAAAAATAGCAAATGAAGTCAGAAAGGGTTGAAAATTGATGATGTGGCTTTGAATGGTGCATGTTGAACGCACAAAAAGTCTGGAGTTGAAATAAGTTAAAAAATGAAATGCCTTTGTAACAGATGAGTTTTCGTCCGAAACCGTGATACTTCAAAAGAGATTGTCCATTTTGTACACGAAGTGCATCTAGTTTTTGCCGTAACCTTCACAACTTTTTACCACATGCTATGTGGGTGAAATGATGATACCATGCCAACTTTCAACCTTTTTAGAGTTCATTTTGTAGTGCTTTTCAATTTCAGGGTCATGCAGCTAAAAAAATCAGTAAATGCATGAAAAATAGCAAATGAAGTCAGAAAGGGTTGAAAATTGATGATGTGTCTTTGAATGGTGAATGTTGAACGCACAAAAAGTCTGGAGTTGAAATAAGTTAAAAAATCAAATGCCTTTGTAACAGATGAGTTTTCGTCCGAAACCGTGATACTTCGAAAGAGATTGTTCATTTTGTACACGAAGTGCATCCAGTTTTTGCCGTAACCCTCTCAACTTTTTGGCACATGCTATGTGGGTGAAATTATGATACCATGCCAACTTTCAATCTTTTCAGAGTTCATTTGTAGTGCTTTTCAATTTCAGGGTCATTTAGCTCAAAGAATGAACTAATAGCAAAAAGAATGAACCAAAAAGCTTTTATAAAACTCTAATAGCAAAAAGAATGAACTAAAAAGCTTTTATAAAACTCTAATAGCAAAAAGAATGAACTAAAAAGACAATTAAATATAATATTCTTCAATAGCAAAAAGAATCAACTAAAAAGAATCAAAATAATATTACTAAAATTATCAAAGTATTTATTTGTTAAAAAATAATGTAAAAAGAATTTTCATAAAATATTTGTTACAAACTTTAATAACTAAAAAGCCTTATAAAACTCTAATAGCAAAAGGAATCAACTAAAAAGGAATCAACTAAAAAGAATCAACAAAAAATAAAACTTATGCAACTAAAATTATATAAAATTTATGCAACTAAAATTATATAACTAAAAATAACATATGCAAAAAATAACATTAAAAATTTAAAAACATAACATATGCAAAAAAAAGGCCCACCTACTAGCCACCACGGCCTGCATACGACTAGAAACCCTAGAAATGGGCCAGGATGCAGGCCCGCAGTGCAAGTAGGCCCAACAGGGCGTCAGATAGGCATGTACTGCCTGCTTAGAGAGGAGCTCGAGAGGGTAGCGGCAGCAGCGCTTATAAACCACTCCAAGCCCCTCTCAACTAGCGAGGTTGGACTAAACTTTTGGATGCGGCAGCACAGCCCTTTAATCCCGGTTGGTGGCTCGCACCGGGACTAAAGGCCCCCTTTCGTCCCGGTTCGAGCCACCAACCGGGACTAAAGGTCTGTGCTTCCCGCCCTTTGGGCTACTGAAATTAACCTTTAGTCCCGGTTGGTGGCTCCAACCAGGACAAAAGGGGGATCTTTAGTCCCGGTTGGAGCCACCAACCGGGCCCAATGCTCTAGGTATATAAGCAGCACTTAGAAGTTTTCCATTCAGTTTCTTCGATCTCCTCCTCTCCCCCGACGGCGCCGATGACCACCTCGACGCCGCCAGGCTGCCGGACCGCGCAGTCACCTCCCCGAGCCCTGTCCCAACGTCCTCGCTGACCCCCTGCCCCAACACCCTCGTCGACGCGCCGGACCTCCTTGTGTGCCCTCCTTCCCGTCGCCGCGTGCCCCCGAGCCCGCTGGTCCTCGTCGCCGGCCTCCAGCTCCATCGCCGCCCCCCCCCCCCAGTGAGCTCCCCCTTTCCCATGGTCCCCTACTCCCCGCCACCGCGTGCCCCCGAGCCCCTTGTTGCCACTGCTCCATGGTCGCCGCCGGCCGTTGCTAAATGTTTTTTAGATGAATAGATAGATAGATGTTCATGTGGAGATGAGATGAGATGTATGAAATGTGCTCTGTTTTTTTAGATGTTGCTCTGTTTTTTCAGATGAGATGAAATGAGATGAGATGAGATGTATGAGATGTTTTGTGGAGATGAGATGAGATGTTGTGTGGAATTTTTTTTTGTTCATAGAAATTAGTGTGAATTTTTTGTTCATGATGATCTTGCTAAAACTCATATTAAGTTTGTTCGATGAATGTTCTCTGTTAAAACTCATATTAAGTTTGTTCGATGAATGTTCTATGTTAAAACTCATATTAAGTTTGTTCGATGAATGTTCTCTGTTAAAATTTTTGTTCATGATGATCTTGCTGCTAAAACTCATATATGGAGATGATATTATTGTTTTTCTATAGACTTGGTTAAAATATATTTGTTCATGATGATCTTGCTAAAACTCATATTAAGTTTGTTCGATGAATGTTCTCTGTTAAAGCTAGCATAGCGAACCTGGAACCGTCCCCCTCCGTTTCATCTGTCCGAAAATGCAGACATTGGGAAAACATTCCCGGATGTTATCCCCCTTCACCTATATCGTGTAGTGCCACGTTAGAACACCCCTAACTCTCTCGAGAATTCAACATATCCCCGATAACTTCGACATGAGGGGGCATCCGCGTGTATCCTCGACGACCATGAGAGAGGCGGTCTGCAAAGTATCCTCTCTCGAAAGATAGGACGACTCATCAGACATGAGGGGGGAGGAGTCCTCGACGATCGTCTGAAACTAACTTTTATAAAACTTGTGAACTTTGCATGATGTTTGCCACTAATCCATTGCTCATATGCATATTTGCAGAAACTATGGACAGAGACTTAGAAAAAGAAGAGTTATTGGGGGATATAATCCGCGACGGAGGTGATATCCTTGTCGTTTCTCAATGACACCGATGGTGAGGAAGGAGATCATGACAGCTCCGGTGATCCAATGGAGGAGGAAGGAGATCATGACGGCTCCGGTGATCCAATGGAGGAGGAAGGAGATCATGATGGCTCCGGTGATCCAATGGAGAAGGGAGCCTTAACTGTTGCAAAGTCCGTCGAGGTATATATATATATTAATTAAGCATATGCTGACTAGATGCGTTAAATGTTTTGTATGTACATATATTGACGCTTATTTCTTCTTTTAGCCCTCCGGATCGAGCCAAACTTTGGTAAGGAGACGAGGCCCGAAGAAAAGGTTGGGCCAAGATGAAAGGTTCACGATCGAAGAAGTCTCTCGAGATGGCCAACCGATTGCTCCCAAGCGGACCAAGAAACAATTTGTACATCAGTGCGGAGTTATTGTTAAGAAGGACCCTGAAGTTTCTTATGTCCACGATAGACAGAAAGATGATCTTTGGAACTCGCTGATGACAAATTTCAGCCTACCGCCAGAGGAGGATCCCAATAAGCCAGTTATTCTCCCGAAGGTCAAGGCATTTGCTCTTAAGAAGATGGCAGAACTATTCAAGAACTTGAAGAAAGATTTGAAGAAAAAGTTTGTCGACAAAGACGAGACTCCAGTATTCACCGGTCAATATGAGAAGATAAAAGATCACTGGCCCGCATTTGTGGCCTACAAGAAATCGGAGAAGGCCAAGCAAAGGTCACAGATAAATAAGCAAAATGCTGCAAAGAAGAAGTATCATCATGTTACGGGGTCACGTGGCTACAGCAAAGCCTGGCCTACGTGGGACAAAGTTGAGCAAGACCTGCTTGCTAAAGGGGTCCAGCCAGCAACATTGCACTGGCCAGATCGGTCAAGGACTTGGTTCTTCGGGGTTGGGGGAACTTTGGACCCAGAATCAGGGAAGTGTGTTTGGACGAAAGCTCAACTTGCAATACCCGTCAAGAAGCTTGAGGAAGCAATCAAGGCAGCGCAGGAAGGGAGGTTCCATCCCGACAGAGAGAAGGACGAGCTGACAGAGGCCCTCGGGAATTCTGAACACCCTGGACGAACATGAGGCACATCAGGCTCCATTCCGTGGGTGCATGGGTTTCCCGACAGCGCTGGTTATAGAAGCCGAGAGAGAAAGAAGAAAGAGGAAGCAAGCTAAATGCAGAAGATCAATGAAAGATTAGCAAAACTAGAGCCACTTGAGAGCCAGCGAGCTACTGGCCCACCATCTCAGCGGCACGAAGATCCTTCATTGGATGCTACCCCACCATCTCAGCGGAGAAGCAGCGTGGCTTTCACGGAGCTTGTTCAACCTGGTATCACGGCTCCTCGCTACCCCATGGATGGTATCACGGATAATGAACATTGTGTGCTAATGGCAAAATGCCATAACCTGACCTTGAAGGTGCCGGTCGGGTATGTCTTACCTCCTCGAGCTGAGGGAACTTTCCATTGCCGTCCGATTCCACATGGCTTTGCTATTGTCGGGGTGGATGAAATAATGGACAGATTTGAGGGGCTGGAGCTTGAGTACCCTACAGGTGAAGGGGAGATTCTTCTGGAAAATGCCTTAAGGACTACCTGTCTATGGAGAAAGGAGAACATCAAGCTTCCAAACTAGATGCCGCCTCAGCAGACTCAGCCGGAGGATGCCCCTCAGCAGACTCCTCATAGTCCAGCTCAGCCATCTCAGCTGCCTGAGTCATCTCCGGCGCGCGACATGTCTCAGCTGGCTGAGTCGTCTCCGGCGTGTGAGTTGTCTCCACCGCCTCAGCCGTCTCCGGTGGAGGAGGCCCCTCAGCAGAGTCCTCTTCTGCCTCAGCTATCTCCGGCGTGTCAGCGGACTCCGCCTCCTCCGGCGCGTCAGCAACAGCGGAAGAGAGGCGCCGCCGCTACGGCGGCTAGCAATACAACAGGCAAGAAATTCAGAGCTGGTCCAAGCCTCAGGGCTCCTCCAAAGTTACCATATGAGAGGACTGACGAGGAAACCAAGGACAACGTGGCTGCCGAAGTGCCGGCCCATTTTGAACGGAAACGTCCACCTCCGAAGGAAATAATAGATTCGGTGAAGGCGAAGCGCACTATGGATGCCCTTAAGCGACCACCGCCGCCTCCGCCGCAATCACACTATGATCGCTGTATTGAAAAGACATATGATGAAGCGCGGCGGTCGGGAAGTACTACCAGTGCTGCAAGACAAAGTGGGAAAACAATTCCTCAGCTTGGCGAACAGGAGAAGCAATCGTGCCCCCCCCCCCCCCCGCTCAAGGTGTCGAGCGATATCGCTAATCATCCGGGGCTAGCGCCCGGTACCACTCTTGGTGATTACGTGGGCGATGATGTACAGTTTGAAATGGCTGAGGTAGTAGAGGTCTTTAGATGCGAGTACGGGAAGCCTCTCGTCAAACCTGATCAGCTCCCGCATCTACCAACGATGATGCGAAGATTGCATAACTGGTACTTGGAAACCTGCAGCAAGGATGGGACCGACAGTATGATGCTGGGAATTAAAGATGAGCACGACTTCATTGGAGTCGACCTGATGCCTGTTGAATTTGTGGAATTATTTCAGTTAATCAATCAAGATGCCATCGACAAAACTCTCATGACTTGCTATTGTCAGTAAGTATTATATCTGTAATTAAGTCTCTAGCTCAGCTCGTTCATTGCATGTATATATAATTATCCTCACTATATTATGCAGATTGAAGATCGTCGAATGCAAAAGAGGACAAATCTATGACATTGGGTTCATTAGCCCAAATACCGTAAATGAATGGGAGGTACAAAACAAAGCCAAAGATACTGAGGAAAACTTGCTAAAAGTGTTCCTTCGACATCAAAACAAAAGGGAAATACTCTTTCCTTACAACTTCAAGTGAGTGTTACTGTCTTGTGCATATTCGGTTTCGCTTACTCGAGGTTAAGTGTAATTCTTGAGTTATACGTGCGCAGGTTCCACTTTATTCTGCTATCCATTAAGCTTGACGGGGGAGTAGTAACTGTCTTAGACTCGAGACGTAAAGAGCAAAAGGAGTGGGCGGACATGAGTGAAATGCTCCAAAGGTAAGTTCAATCATTATCGCACCATATCGGCAACTTTCGTTCATTTCCTGGTATCAAGTAATCATTTTCTTTGCCGGGCAGGGTTTGGAAAAAGTTCACCGGAATGGTTCCGAGTCTGAAGAAGGAGTTGTGATTTATACACCCCAAAATAAGTAGTACTAGCTAGTTCCGCGCATCTCTCATTGATTCTAGTTTCATCAATACCAGTATCATGCTTGATTATCAGTTTGATTGAACTCTATTCTCGTAAAGTGCTTGTGGCAGGTGTAACATCCCCAGATCTCAACCCTGTCATCAAGCTAATTAATTAGCCATGTCATAATGATCGTCCTAAATAAATTGCATTCAGGAAATAATTCAACTCAAATTCAAAGTTCAAATGCAAGTCAAATAAATATTTCTTCAAACAGCAAATCAAAAATGTTCATAATGTTGCAAATAATCCCAAGGCAATTATAAGATTGTAATCAATGTTTATAGAATTAGTTAAGTGACTCTAACAATCTCAAACAGTAGCAGACAGCACCCATGTAATCCCATTTCATTTAATAAAAATCCAAATGAAATCATATTTTGCCCAAACTAATTTTTGGTGGTAGAGATTAATGCCCTGCAATTTATGAGCTAGGTCACATATTTTATAAAAGTCGTTTAGTGCTCAAACAATTTGCAAACAGAGTTAAAATGAAAACAGAAAACAGGAAAATAGAAAAAAAAAAGGCCTAGTGCTTACTGTGCACTTAGGCCTGCATGCTACAGGTTTCGGCCCAGCCCACCTAGCCTCATCTCCCTTCTCCCGCGCGCTGTCGCTCGCCCGCGTCGACACGCCGACAGCCGCCGCGCGTCGCCCATCCGCCGGCTCCCCGACATCTATATGGGCAAGCCCTGAGCCCCCTCGCCTGTCCCCCGCAACCCTAGCCACCATTTCCCCTCGCCCCCCCTTCTCTGTCTCGATTTGGGCGGATGCCCGAGCACCACCCTCACCGCCGTTCGCCATAGCCGCGGCCACCGCCTCCCGTTCGCCTCGCCGACGCGCCCTACCGCTCCGCCTCGCTCGTCTACCTCGACTGCACCTCGTCATTGAGCTCGGGAGCGACCGCATGCTCGGGATCGACCTCAGCTCTCCTTCATGGTCGCCGCCACCCCTCGCCGTCTCCGTTAACCTCTGCTGCTCCTAAGCTCGCACGGGCTTTCCGTAGCCGCCCGGTGAGCTTCTCCCTTCCTTCCTTTACCTCCTCGCGCCGTACATTTCGCCATAGCCGCCGCTGCCATCGCCGCCCGGAGCTCACTCCGTCGCGGTGCTCATCATCGTCGTTCTCGTCGATGTCATACCCACCTGAGCTCGCCACCGTGCTCTAGGCCTCGCTAGGACCCCGTAGAGCCTCCCCGCTGGTCCTGACGTGCCCTCTAGCTGCCGTTCGCGTGGTGGCCGAACTCCGGCGCCGCCGCGGTCGCCGCAGCGCTCAGCTCCGGCCAATGTAGCCCGCGGGACCGCTGCAGATCGATGCGGCATCAAACGCCCGATCGAACGCACCTGGCCGCACCCCCTCCCGCGCCATGTACGCGATTCTCGGCCAACTCCAGCGCGGATCCGCCGCTGGAGAGGTCGCCGACGTTTCTCCGGCACCGCCCACCGACGTGGCCCTCCGGGACCCACCTTAGTGCCACTGACCGCGGGCCCCACGACTGGGTTGCCCAGTGAGACTGACGTGTGGGCCCCACTAGTTTAAAACATTTTAAACAAATAAATCTGCTAATTAAAATCTGTTAATTAAATAGTAATTAGTTAGTCGCTGACACCTGGGGCCCACCCCTCTAATTAGTCTGTTAGTTTAGTTTAACTCACTGTTAGAATAACAGAGGCTGACATGTGGGTCCCACTGGACCCATAGGACAGGTTTGACCTGGTCAGCGTCCTGTTGAGTGCTGACATCATCACTACGTCATGCTGACGTCACCTTTCACTGTTCTGGATAATGTGATTTAAATTATTTAAATAAAATTTAGAAAATGTTTAAAATTTTAGAAAATCAAAAAAAATCCGTAGCTCAGATCGAAAAACTTTATACATGAAAGTTGCTCAGAACGACGAGACGAATTCGAACGTACTAGTGAATAGTGCATATACACCGGTTAATAAATCCAACTTAAATCGTAAAATGACTAATATGACTTAGACATGTTTTTAGGCAACCCTGCACTGCACGTTAGCATAGCATGCTCTGTGTTGCATATATTTGCTGTGTATTTATCTGTTTCCTTCCCCTCTTCTCTCTCGGTAGATCCCGACACCGACGTAGTCCCCGAGACCGACGACACCACTGACGACCCTGCCTTTGCCGCAGAGCAACCAGGCAAGCACCCCTCCTTTGAACATTCCGATCTCGCCTATTCCCTTCTCTCTTATGCTTGCATTAGAAATTGCTGCTGCTACTGATTTACCTATTCTGATGCATGACCTGATTTTGTAATCTGCTGTTGATAATTACCTGCTTATCCTAAACTGCTTAGAATAGGCTGGTTAGTACCCCAGTGAACCCCAGTTGTCAGTTGCCCCACACATCACCTCCCCTCTTTCTGCAGGACACCGCAGTGTTACTATCGCGTGCCGAGGGTGAAACCTCGTAAGCACTTATGATGATAACTCTGTGGAGTAGTTACTCGGACGTGGTCATCGAGGGTGATTCCTCTTTCTCCACCATCGATAACGACGATGTCGTGCAATACCTCAAGTGTGGACCTCGAGGGTGATGCCTCTTAAGTTCACCTTGATGTTTACATCAGGTGGGAATCCAACGAGGGTGATGCCTCGGATTCCTTCTTGATGTGGTAGCCACACGGATTGCCTTTACATTACTGATGATACTGATTAAACTGGATAAAGACGGGTCGGCCCTGAGGGGTACCCGCGCGAGCATATTTGCGAGAGATGTGGAGTCGGGTTGACCTGGAAGGTGCCCGCGAGATAACTACGTGGCATGGCCGGGCATTCCTAGCCCTTGCCGCAAGTCCATGAGACGGGGCGACGGGGTCACATCGATCGTGAGTCTCTGCTCGTTACCGCGCGCTCCTAATTCACTAACGGTTTGGATATTTGATCCGAGTGGGCCTATGGCCCGATAGCACTAACCATCACGTGGGAACAGTTATGGGCACTCTGCGTCGTATGCATCAGCCGAAGCTTAATAGACGTCAACGACTGAGCGGCACACGTTGGGTTGGACTATGAACGCAACCGCGCTTGTATTAAGGGGTTGCTAGGTTTGCTCACCGGAGGTGTATGCAACGTGCAGGAGCATCCGGGGTGATGGCCCAAGACCCCTGGGGGCATAGGTTTAGTCTGGAGTGCTGACCTCTCTGTTAAGTCTAGGTCGGGTTGCGGTGTATCGTTTGGCCGAGGCCGGGCATGACCCAGAAAAGTGTGTCCGGCCGGAGTTAATCGAGCGTGGTGGGTAAGTTGGTGCATCCCTGCAGGGAAGAACTAATCTATGCATAGCCGATCCTCGATAACGGACACTCGGAGTTGTATCCCGATCGATACAACTAGAACCTGACAGCTGAGATGATAACTGGATAGTATGGCTCTGGGATTGCTTTCTCGCAGGGAGTCGAGGAAGGATCTTTGGGCGAGGTTGATGACACTACTATTACTTTACATTATGCTAATCTGCACTCTTCTAATGCTGCAAGACCGCTGAAGATGATGAAGATGCTAGTCTTCGATAGGACTAGGCTTTCCCCTCTATTCTGGCATTTCTACAGCCCAGTCCACATATAAAGCCTCCCTTTGATAATGTTGCATATGTAGTGTAGATCCTTGCTTGCTGAGTACTTCGGATGAGTACTCACGGTTGCTTTGCTTTCTTTTTCTCCCCATATCCGTTTGATGCAACCAGATGACGGAGCCCCTGAGACCGCTGCCCCCGCCGACGACTGCCACTACTACCCCGAGGGTGACTACTACTACGAGTTGGCCGACGATCAGGAGTAGGTTCGGAGGGTCCCAGGCAGGAGGCCTGCGCCTTTTCGATCGTAGTATTTTATTTTGCCCTGCCTTTCTAAAGGCCTATCTGTTTTATCTTTTATATCTGTACTCAGATATCTGATGCTTCCATTGACGCATGTATGCGAGCTTATGTATTTGAGCCCTCGAGGCTTCTGGCTTGTAATATAAAGCTTGTATGACTTTATTTATGTTTTAGAGTTGTGTTGTGATATCTTCAAGTGAGTCCTTAGGCTTGATCGTGTGCATTTGCGTGTATGGTTAGTGCACAATTAAGCCGGGGGCGTCACAGGTTGGTATAAGAGCCGACTGCCTGTAGGATTCCCCTTTCCAACTCCTTGGCCGAAGTTGAGTCTAGTACTTGAAAACTGTTTTACTAACTTGGGTGTGTGGCTTACGGGCCCACGTCGTCAATTGGGTGATATTAGGATCTTTTATTCCTCGTCTTTACTCTGGGACTCTGATCTCTCGTCTATTCGGGTTAAATATTTTACTAACTCTAACCCTAGGTTCTCGTAACCGCTTTCTCCCGGAGAGCCCCCCTCATTCCAGAAGATGGCGTGTCATCATCACAAGACTCCGAAGATACTCCTCGAAGTTCTCGAGACCCTTGAGCCCCCTGTTTTTGCAGTTCCCTATCACTGATAAATCCCCGTGGATAACTACACATCCTTGCCGTTTGTACATTCTTCCCCAGTTGCTCTGGTTATTACCAGATATCCCGAGATACTCTCCGTTGTCCTGAGCATCCTTTGTGCCTACTGCTTTGCAGCTTCTTTCACACTGCGAGTAATTCTTCATACTTGCGGGGAACCGTTCATCCCCAGATGTTCATGCGTTTCCCAAATACTTTGAAATACTATCTGATCTCCCGAGAATCCTCTGCAGCCTATCGCTCTTGATTATCCTTGCCGGCCTGAATTATGGTTAATTCCATATGTCTGGCAATATTCATTGGTATCCTTTGACACCGTCATTTTGGTCTTATTGATTCAACATGAGTGCGAACGCACGCAATCATCAGTTGATCCTTTTAAATTATCTTTCCGGCTCAGACCTTATTCTGAACATGAGCTGGTTCTCGGTAAATCAATCCTTGATTGATTGGCCATCTAATTCTATTCAACATACTCTTCTTTTTATCAGAGCATCTACCTCTGATCCCTCGATTTTGGAATCGTAAACCCTTCGTATTTAAGCTTCGGCTTATCCAGATGTTTCCATAAACCGATGCATGCATCCCTTCTTTTTCTGGCTGAGTACCGATACTCACATCAGATCCTTTGCGGACCACCTGATCTTTTGGTGGATTGATGTCCGGCAGCTCCTTCGTATTCTAAATCATTGACGACTTTCCCCTGATACACAATGCCTCTGGCGAATTGTATCATCTACTCCGTATCGCCAGCCCTTTGCTTTCGAGCATGTATCCATCGCTCCTGTTAGTGTGTTGTATAGCTTCGTAAAATTGTCCCGATGAGCTGAACCTATGTTATTCCCCAAAACATGTGAACCCAAAAAGTTATGCGGGTTATATCTACTCGTGTTCCGTCGGATGAATTTTCAACTCTACAACTTCATTAAAAGCGAGAAGTGAATGAAAGGCTATGCATTGAAGAAGTGGGAGTCGACCTTGAACCTTTGTGCTCATGCCCATGGACCCGATGTAGAACTTATCATGGAAGCTGCTCATAAAAATAATTATTTCCTTGGTACAAGTTCATCTTGTATCTATGAATTGATCCTTTGCAATCGTGGTTCCGACCATATTTCCTCCTTGATTCCATTTCCCCGGATAAGTTAAAATACTTGTCCTCTGCAGATCATTTCACCCGTCCAACCTCTACTCCGATTTACCTTCCGGTATTACCCCTAGTACTTGTTACTAGGAAGTTTAATACCCCATCGCATCATTCCTAGCCTGATCGGCTATATCTTTATCGTGCCAACTTTTAACTATGCTACCTGGTCCTTATGCCGGAGCAACTTTCGACGATGAGCTAAGCTTACGTCGATCTTCCTCATCTTATCATTTCACCTCGAACAACAAGCTTGATTTCGAGCTTGTGTCGTATCCGTGGTTTCAATAACCTTTCGCTTCATCATTCCTTTTGCCGGATGCCGTCGTTGTTCAATTGCATCATCATAGAGCCTCTCGACAAAATTTGTCGTGATCACCATCAATATACTGACTTGCTCTAAGATATCAAATGAAATTCATGATGAGAAATACCATCCTTGACCTTCGATGAATTGCGTTATCATTAACAATATCCTCGACTTCCTGCCAACACAGACTTGGTCGTGTTGGGTTATACTTTACGTTCCGTGTTATTCTTGGAAAAGTTCCTTCGTGTCTCTTGTGATCTTCATATCCAACCCTTACTTGAAACACCATATTATTGCTACCTCGAAGCATGACTGTGGTATTCTGAATATCAACAAGAACATCGGAGGCACATTGCTAAAAGATACTTGATCTATTATCCGGACACCGTTGTACGGGTAACATCATGATTTTCCCTCGCCCCTTTATCTAAATGCTTTTGAACTTGCTGTCATATCATGTATATCATGCTCCACTTCCCCTTGGGAAGGATATACCCCCAATTCTTGTGTGTAAACATATTTTCCTTTCCATTGGTTTGTTTAATCTGATAATTTCATTCTCCTTTCCATTGGTCTGCTTAATCTCTCAGATAATCTATATGGTCTAAGCAGAGATAATTCCCTGTTTATGAAAACACCTCGGTTTACAACTCTATCAGTGAGACCCTGTTACTATTGTTAAGGACATTCCGGTAACCACCGATGGACGAGAACTTTGCCTTATTGGTCCGCCTCGTTCTACGAGCAGGAAAATGGTTCTCTTCGTCCCTCGCCCTTGGTACCGATGTTGTTACCGACATAACTGACAGACTATCCTCTGACATACCTTGATGCCGTGACCGTTAAGATGTCACCGTCCTCTCTACTTTTGATCGACCCTCATCACAGTTCTACTCTCCTATACATCTCCGATTCTGAAGTATTATATGTCCTTAGTTTTGTGTGTTATCAAGAGCCACTCTCCGAGAGATAATCTATTCCCGATACTCTGAACCCTCTTCTCACACTCTGTTCAGGTATCGAACGTTTGTCTATTCGCTTGAAACTTCCTATTGTACCTTCATACTTTGCTCTCGATGTTTTCTTAAGTTTCAACTCGAGAGATTCTTTCTACCACATCCCCTGAGCTATATGCCAGATAAATGACCTGGCAAAGGTCCGTTCTCCCGAAGTCACCTCTTAATCTTTACTTCCCCACTTAAATCTCGAGACGAGATTTCTTGTAGTGGAGGAGATTTGTAACATCCCCAGATCTCAACCCTGTCATCAAGCTAATTAATTAGCCATGTCATAATGATCGTCCTAAATAAATTGCATTCAGGAAATAATTCAACTCAAATTCAAAGTTTAAATGCAAGTCAAATAATTATTTCTTCAAACAGCAAATCAAAAATGTTCATAATGTTGCAAATAATCCCAAGGCAATTATAAAATTGTTATCAATGTTTATAGAATTAGTTAAGTGACTCTAACAATCTCAAACAGTAGCAGACAGCACCCATGTAATCCCATTTCATTTAATAAAAATCCAAATGAAATCATATTTTGCCCAAACTAATTTTTGGTGGTAGAGATTAATGCCCTGCAATTTATGAGCTAGGTCACATATTTTATAAAAATCGTTTAGTGCTCAAACAATTTGCAAACACAGTTAAAATGAAAACAGGAAAATAGAAAAAAGGCCTAGTGCTTACTGTGCACTTAGGCCTGCGTGCTATAGGTTTCGGCCCAGCCCACCTAGCCTCATCTCCCTTCTCCCGCGCACTGTCGCTTGCCCGCGTCGACACGCCGACAGCCGCCGCGCGTCGCCCATCTGCCGGCTCCCCGTCGCCTATATGGGCAAGCCCTGAGCCCCCTCGCCCGTCCCCCGCAACCCTAGCCAACATTTCCCCTCGCCCCCTCCCCCCCCCCCTTCTCTGTCTCGATTTGGGCGGATGCCCGAGCGCCACCCTCGCCGCCGTTCGCCATAGCCGCAGCCACCGCCTCCCGTTCGCCTCGCCGACGCGCCCTACCTCTCCGCCTCGCTCGTCTGCCTCGACTGCACCTCGTCATCGAGCTCGGGAGCGACCGCATGCTCGGGATCGACCTCAGCTCTCCTTCACGGTCGCCGCCACCCGCCGCCGTCTCCGTCGACCTCTGCTGCTCCTAAGCTCGCATGGCTTTCCGTAGCCGCCCGGTGAGCTTCTCCCTTCCTTCCTTTCCCTCCTCGCGTCGTACATTTCGCCGTAGCCGCCGCTGCCATCGCCGCCCGGAGCTCACTCCGCCGCGGTGCTCGTCACCGTCGTTCTTGTCAATGTCATGCCCACCTAAGCTCGCCACCGTGCTCTAGGCCTCGCTAGGACCCCGTAGAGCCTCCCCGCTGGTCCTGTCGTGCCCTCTAGCCGCCGTTCGTGTGGTGGCCGAACTCCGGCGCCGCCGCGGTCGTCGCAGCGCTCAGCTCCGGCCAATGTAGCCCACGGGACCGCTGCAGATCGAGGTGGCGTCAAACGCCCGATCGAACGCACCTGGCCGCACCCCCTCCCACGCCCTGTATGCGATTCCCGGCCAACTCCGGCGCGGATCCGCCGCTGGAGAGGTCGCCGGCGTTTCTCCGGCGCCGCCCGCCGACGTGGCCCTCCGGGCCCCACCTTAGTGCCACTGACCGCGGGCCCCACGGATCCCAGTTGACTGGGTTGACCCAGTCAACTGCTGACTAGGCTGCCCAGTGAGACTGACGTGTGGGCCCCACTAGTTTAAAACATTTTAAACAAATAAATCTGCTAATTAAAATCTGTTAATTAATTAGTAATTAGTTAGTCGCTGACACCTGGGGCCCACCCCTCTAATTAGTATGTTAGTTTAGTTTAACTCACTGTTAGACTAACAGAGGCTGACATGTGGGTCCCACTGGACCCACAGGACAGGTTTGACCTGGTCAGCGTCCTGTTGACTGCTGACATCATCACTACGTCATGCTGACATCACCTTTCACTGTTCTGGATAATGTGATTTAAATTATTTAAATAAAATTCAGAAAATGTTTAAAACTTTAGAAAATCAAAAAAAATCCGTAGCTCAGATCGAAAAACTTTATACATGAAAGTTGCTCAGAACGACGAGACGGATTTGACTGTGCCATCTGTTTCCGTGTCGGGCCCCTCTACGGAGGTGAACCCGCAATTTTTAGCCTGTTTCCGGTAAATGAATAGTGCATATACACCGGCTAATAAATCCAACTTAAATCCTAAAATAACTAATATGACTTAGACATGTTTTTAGGTAGCCCTGCACTGCACGTTAGCATAGCATGCTCTATGTTGCATATATTTGCTATGTATTTATCTGTTTCCTTTCCCTCTTCTCTCCCGGTAGACCCTGACACCGACGTAGTCCCCGAGACCGACATAGTTCCGGAGACCGACGACACCACTGACGACCCTGCCTTTGCCGCAGAGCAACCAGGCAAGCACCCCTCCTTTGAACATTCCGATATCGCCTATTCCCTTCTCTCTTATGCTTGCATTAGAAATTGCTGCTGCTACTGATTTACCTATTCTGATGCATGGCCTGATTTTGTAACATGCTGTTGCTAATTACATGCTTATCCTAAACTGCTTAGAATAGGCTGGTTAGTACCCCAGTGAACCCCAGTTGTCAGTTGCCCCGCTGGATTATCAGAGGACCTGATCATCGTCATCAACAACCAGGCCCCGACACCGCACATCACCTCCCCTCTTTCTGCATGACACCGTAGCGTTACTATCGCGTGCTGAGGGTGAAACCTCGTAAGCACTTCTGATGATAACTTTGTGGAGTAGTTACTCGGACGTGGTCATCGAGGGTGATTCCTCTTTCTCCACCATCGATAACGACGATGTCGTGCAATACCTCAAGTGTGGACCTCGAGGGTGATGCCTCTTAAGTTCACCTTGATGTTTATATCAGGTGGGAATCCAACGAGGGTGATGCCTCGGATTCCTTCTTGATGTGGTAGCCACACGGATTGCCTTTACATTACTGATGATACTGATTAAACTGGATAAAGACGGGTCGGCCCTGAGGGGTACCCGCGCGAGCATATTTGCGAGAGATGTGGAGTCGGGTTGACCTGGAAGGTGCCCGCGAGATAACTACGTGGCGTGGCCGGGCATTCCTGGCCCTTGCCGCAAGTCCATGAGACGGGGCGACGGGGTCACATCGATCGTGAGTCTCTGCTCGTTACCGCGCGCTCCTAATTCACTAACGGTTTGGATATTTGATCCGAGTGGGCCTCTGGCCCGATAGCACTAACCATCACGTGGGAACAGTTATGGGCACTCTGCGTCGTATGCATCAGCCGAAGCTTAATAGACGTCAGCGACTGAGCGGCACACGTTGGGTTGGACTGTGAACGCAACCGCGCTTGTATTAAGGGGTTGCTAGGTCTGCTCACCGGCGGTGTACGCAACGTGCAGGAGCGTCCGGGGCGATGGCCCAAGACCCCTGGGGGCATAGGTTTAGTCCGGCGTGCTGACCTCTCTGTTAAGTCTAGGTCGGGTTGCGGCGTATTGTTTGGCCGAGGCCGGGCATGACCCAGAAAAGTGTGTCCGGCCGGAGTTAATCGAGCGTGGTGGGTAAGTTGGTGCACCCCTGCAGGGAAGAACTAATCTATGCATAGCCGATCCTCGGTAATGGACACTCGGAGTTGTATCCCGATCGATACAACTAGAACCTGACAGCTGAGATGATAACTGGATAGTATGGCTCTGGGATTGCTTTCTCGCAGGGAGTCGAGGAAGGATCTCTGGGCGAGGTTGATGACACTATTATTACTTTACATTATGCTAATCTGCACTCTTTTAATGTTGCAAGACCGCTGAAGATGATGAAGAAGCTAGTCTTCGATAGGACTAGGCTTTCCCCTCTATTCTGGCATTTCTACAGCCCAGTCCACATATAAAGCCTCCCTTTGATAATGTTGCATATGTAGTGTAGATCCTTGCTTGCTGAGTACTTCGGATGAGTACTCACGGTTGCTTTGCTTTCTTTTTCTCCCCATATCCGTTTGATGCAACCAGATGACGGAGCCCCTGAGACCGCTACCCCCGCCAACGACTACCACTACTACCCCGAGGGTGACTACTACTACGAGCTGGCCGACGATCAGGAGTAGGTTCGGAGGGTCCCAGGCAGGAGGCCTGCGCCTTTTCGATCGTAGTATTTTATTTTGCCCCGCCTTTTTAAAGGTCTATCTGTTTTATCTTTTATATCTGTACTCAGATATCTGATGCTTCTGCTGACGCTTGTATGCGAGCTTATGTATTCGAACCCTCGAGGCCCCTGGCTTGTAATATAAAGATTGTATGACTTTATTTATGTTTTAGAGTTGTGTTGTGATATCTTCAAGTGAGTCCTTAGGCTTGATCGTGTGCATTTGCGTGTATGGTTAGTGCACAATTAAGCCGGTGGCGTCACAGCAGGAAGCCGGGAATAATTTATGTGGATACTACGTTTGCGAGTTCATTCTCCACTCGACCTCTGAGCGGGGCTTCTCTGACCAAAAATTTGAAGTACGTAAACAATATTCACAATTTTATTTTATTACCATCAATTGTGTTGAGTTTCATTCATATATATATTGACCCCCTTCTTTAAATTAGATGTGGGAGATGCGGAACAAACTCCTACCACATGATCGCATACGAGCAATTCAAGAGGAATTGGCGGGATTCTTTCTTGACCATGTCATACCTGAAAAGGGAGAATACCATATGGAAATTCAATGCGATTTTGGTGCTAGATGATGTTAGGGATCGTAAGAGATGTTATATTGCATATATGTAGTAGCGTCGGATAGATATACGAAAACTTGTTGTTCGACCAAGCACGGAGAAAGAGAGGTCACTTCTCTCTATATATGTTCATGATGATCTTGTGTAATGGTTCCTTCAATGCTATATGTAGTAGCTAGCGTCGAGTTGAATGGAAAACATTAAATAAAAATGAAACCCTAAATGTAAAAGAATTGAAGGGTAAACACAAAAATAAAAGGGGGAAACACAATATGAAAACCTCTAAACCCTCCAAAACCCCTAAACCCCTCCTTTCCAAAAAAAAAAACCCCAGCGCCTGGCAGCTGCTGACGCGTGCCCCAACCGGGACTAAAGGTCCTCCTGCCTGGGCTCCCCCACATCGGCCACATGGAGCTCCTTTAGTCCCGGTTCGTAAGTCAACCGGGACTAAAAGTAATGGGCATTAGTCCCGATCGTTTTGTCCCGATTGCAGAACCGGGACTAAAGGCCCTCTGGAACCGGGACTGATGTCCTGTTTTCTACTAGTGCATGTGTTCAATCATATTCATGGGGGAGTGGTAGCATATGACGATTATTTTGAGTGCAAGGAGGATGCCCTTGGCAAGGTTGGCTTCTCCTCTTACCAGAAATGCACTGCGGCTATTCGTATGCTTGTATACGGAAATCTGGGAGATCTTGTGGATGAGTACGTCCGTATGAGTGAGTCCACATGTCTCAAATCAATGTACAGTTTCTGCAAGGCCGTGGTGGTAGTGTTTGGCCCTGAGTACCTGAGAGAGTCAAATGCCACAGATACAACCCGATTGTTGGCGATCAATGCAGATAGAGACTTTCCGAAAATGCTAGGTAACATAGATTGTATGCACTGAAAGTGGAAGAACTGTCCATTTGCTTGGCAGGGGCAGTACAAGGGGCATGTCAAAGGTTTCACTATCATACTAGAAGCGGTGGCTTCACAAGATCTTTGGATATGACACTATTTCTTCGGCATGGCTGGTTCTCACAATGATATCAATGTGCTTGAACATTCTCCAGTATTCGCAGGGCCTGTAGAAGGTCACTCCCCAGAGGTCAACTTTGAGATCAATGGTCACCATTACAACAAGGGATACTACCTTGTTGATGGTATCTATTCTCAGTGGTCAACTCTTGTGAAGACAATATCCAACCCGGAAGGAGAGAAGAAATAGAGATTTGGTCAAGCACAAGAGAGTGCTAGGAAGGACGTGCAGCGTGCTTTTGGTGTGCTTCAATCTCGACAGGGGTATCGTTCGACACCCTACACTGACATGGAGCACCGAGAAGCTTTGGGAGGTGATGACTGCTTATGTGATCATGCACAACATGATCGTGGAGGATAAGCGTGATGACAGCATCTACAACCAAGGGTTTGAATATCATGGTGAAAATGTTGTGTCTGAGCACCAAGAACCGGCAACATTTGAACAGCTCACCTAATTTCGTTGTGAAATGCGTGATTGGCATACTCATATACAACTCCATAATGACTTGACTACACATATTGACAACCGGTAGATGTATCAGTTCATTTTCTTTCCGCGTATTCAAGACAATTTTGATTGGGCTATAAAACTATTTGGTTGTGTTTTTATTTGGTTGTGAAACTATTTGATTGTAGCAATGTTTGATTTATTTGGTCGTAAAACATGCAATGTTTAGTTTACAAATTGTTTACATCTGGCCTTCGGTCAGCGGCGGACCAGATGCGTCGATAGTGTTGGGTGAGCGTCAAAGCATAAAAAAAAGGTCGGACGCTTTTTTTTTGTCCGATCCAAATAGATAAAATCCAGACAAAATGCACGCCCTGTAGAGATGTGTTCAATTCATAACTTATCCACGTCAAGGCGGGTGCGTGTCCCTTCCCCTCACACGCGTCCGAGTCACCAGCCAGCACGGCAAGCCACGGCAGCCGACCTCGAGCCGGCGGAGACATCCATCCAGCCGGCACGTGTACGGCCCCAATGCGACCGCCTAAACACGCACGGCCCAGATGCGACCGCCGAAGAAACAGCAGCACGTACGCAACGCACAAGAAGGAGAAGGGGGAAGAGAAAACAAGAGCGAGTCCGTACAATCGGATACCGAGCGCGGCCGGCGGTTCGCCCCCTTCCGAAATCACGGCGAGGGCGGTCGGTCGGACGGAGATGCGGGCCCGCACGGCGGACCACCTCGAGGCGCTCTCCCTCGAGATCGAGCGGAAGCTGCACAAGGTTTCCTCCGCATTCGTTCCGACGCCTCTCTTCATTCCTTGCGGTTAATCGTCCGAGCCGATTTGACAATCGTGCCGTCCCTGTCCGTCGTGCTCTTCTGTTTCTCCTCCGCCTGCCTTCGTTGGCTCTTGGCGGTCAATTTCGCTGTGTCGGTTTGATTTCTTTCGGAGTCAATCGATTGGTTCTGCCACGTGGGGAATTGTTAGATAGAAAAATAAAAGTGGGATTCTGGTTTGATTAAAATGTCAAATGGTGGGGGGGGATAGGAAAAAGATTCTATTGCAATTGGGCTTACAATTGAGAGGGGGAAAAGGTGGAATTTCGGTGGTCTGTTTCAAAAGATTCAGCCAGATCAATTTGGCTTGGTTTAGAATTGGGGGCTGTTTCCTTTTTATTTCGCTGCGATTCATCAGAAGCTTTAGGCTGGATTAAAACCGCTGTTTTTGGATGTCTTAACTGGTTGTTTGTTTTGCGTGCAGGCTCTGAATTCCAACTCACAGCGCCTCAAGCTGCTGCAGCAGCTGTTCGCCGATATCGCGCTCAAGGTCGACGACCGCGCTCGAGGTGCCAACATTTCTCTGAATTTCCAGCATCTGTTCTGCTAATCATCATCCTCTGATGTCGCTGTTGGTGCATTTCAAATGGTTGCCACCCAAGTTCGTGCCAGCTTACGGCCATATTTAACAAATCGATGTAGGAGAGGCTAAAATGACGTCTATTTGGAAATGGAGGGATACTATTTTGTATGTTATTCTCTAATAAAAAGCGAAAATAAGCTACTGTGATATCTTTACAAGAATCCTTGCCTCTGATGAACAGATAAGATTTTAAGCACCAATAATGAGGGAATCGCTCCACTAGACGAACGCGAAGACGGCCATTTGTGCTTCTATGAGATTCTTGCAAATCACTATGTGAAAGTACCTCAAAGTGGGAGGCGTATACTTGAGTTGATAGTGCAACTCTGGAGCCAATCCTTTGCAGCCAACATATTTGCGCTTCTTTTTCACAGATGGGTATGTACTGAATTTATGTTCTTGTAGATATTAGGACTTGCAATGGGTTATTTCTTTGTCTGCATTTTCCGAAGAAAGCCATGTTTTCTATTTCGACTTGGATGATTTAATAATACATTAGATTCAGAATGAAACTACAAGCTGGCCTTAGATAAGATATCTTTTCCCACGGCAAACCTTATGCAACCCACTGTCCTGGCAACCATGCTGCCACATGTACCCTAAAACAAGGTAATTTTAAATGAGGGCAAAATGCTGATTTATCCTCCATTAGTTATTTATAGTCTTGTTGATAAAGATGATGCAAGTTGTATTGACTCTCATTTGTACTTCATTTGGTAAATTGCAAGTTCTTCATTGCAGTTGTTTGAAGTCCCTCTTGAGGGGAAGGAGGTATCACTAAGATACAGCTCTGCTCTTGTCCAAGGAGCTACTAACGTTTTTTGGTATGATTGTGCAATGATGCCCCTTCCCTTTTTGCCTCAAACTCACATGTATGATAGAATCATTTCTTTATATCTCTGACAGGATTGACATTCAAACCAATACAAGGTACTTCCTCCCATTGTATCATGTAAGCATTTGTTTGTTTATGCTTTTGTACCTCTGTTTGGAACTGTGCTGCATGCATTTTTACACCGTTACTAACATCCTTTGTTCCTTGAACAGTATCTCCTTGAAGAAGTCGCTTTAGTTCCAGATCAACTCATTAAGATATCACCACAGGTCGACCTCTCTATCTATCTCTCTGCACGGAAATGTACTAGCCTTTTCTTGTAAGCATGTTCAGTAATCAATGAATATTGATTGATAATTGTGTACAGGCTGGTAGAAATCTATTCTGCCTCCTCTCCAGATTCATGCTGTTCTATGATCAGGGTAGGTTCCTTTCCTCCACACTTTTGGTGCTGGTTGTTTTTTGTTTGCCACTAAACTGTTGCAATTTTCCATGAGCAGATCACTTGCTTACAAGTTTTCTTGAGTGTTTCCCTGCTTTTCCAAATTCTTTCTTGGTTGGTGGAGCTGCAGATTACTTTGTGATTGAACTCACCGATCAGGTTACCATCTGATTGGAACATTCATTTTCTCCTTCCATATGACATGCTATATCGTTTCTGCAGACTAAATATTTGGTTGTTGTTAATCCAGCTCCAGAAGCTAAAAGTGGAGCCAGTACTGCTGCACTACCTTTCCCGCATGACCATCCTTCAAGGTATTTGCTAGCCAGAACATTTATCTTCAGTGAATATGTATATTTCTCCACTGGAAGATCACATTTTATCCTGAAAGGAAATCGATGAGCGCAGGCTGGGAGTTGAGGATGAGTACAAGCACCAGACTAAAGTCATGCCTGTATAGCTTCACATCTCCTGGAGGCCCTGCCTATCCAACAAGAGCCGTCAGGCATGCAGCCTGGAATACGTTGGATTTACTTTTTCCTGTGAGTGCCATCTTATTAGCTTAATCTTAGTTCTATACTTATAATTTATGTTACCATATTTTGCTTCTGCCATAAGCAATCCAGCTAGAAAACGTCATGGAAATTGCGAGTTTTGTTGTAGATGTAAGATCATGGTTTGGTCTACCTAACTGAAGTTCATAGCATGTCAAGAATTAAAAAGAACACAGATTCCGACAATCTTGAGAAATCAAATTCACGAGAAATTCTCTTTCTAGTTTCCCTTGACATGAAGTAAGTTTGAGATTGGAGTTCATGCGTATGCAGAGCAAACCAGAGTGAATGTCTACAAAATAACGGTTTTTTTTGTGTTATGTTTGTCAGTTGGATTATCCGGACATCGCGAACAAATAAACTGCCCCCCCCCCCCCCCCCCCCCACCCCCCCACCACCATCACCACCACATAATATATCTTGCAACCAATGTACCATTGTTTTCAATGTGTACCACACCCATTTATTCTTGAATCATGATAGCCGTGCACACTCTTATCCTGGAGTTACCGTGATGATGGATACTGTTAATGCTAATTTACTGGTGATGGAGGGCCATCACGATGGGGCTGCATCACCATCCCAATGACTAGTAAAGAATGTGTCGATTATGTTCAATGGCTTACTGTTATGCGTGTACAGGTGGGTCGCTATCCGAGGCACGTGATAAGTCTGTTCTTTCGGCTGCTCTATCCATGGTATTGGCCTTCCTCTTGCTGGAACTTCGTCATGACCTGCGTGAGCACCATCTACTACTACATCTTGAATCTGCTCGTCTCAATCTGGGAGAACATGAGGAGGCGCGACCATCAAAGGATGCGCAGGGACTGAAGAAATCGCGACCGGGCCTAAATCGAGGCTATAATGTTGTGTTGTTGTTCTTTTTTACTTTTAGGATGGTTAGCATCATGTGTGTGTGCATGAAATTTGTTGTATAAATCCAAGTGTCCGTTGTGTTTGTTATACATGGACAGAGGATGTGATGTGAGGCAGAGATGTGCAGTGAAAGAGGGAGGGAAGGGGCAGTTTTTATGCTCGCCAGTCTGAAGCTGTAATTTGTATAAAACATTCAGCAGCTTCTCCAAATGCCATCAAAGGTTATTAGCCATGCTCTAAGAGGAGTTGGCGCTTTTGCTGGAATACGCTGTGCGCCCTGTGCCCATAGCAGCTCCTCTGAGACGTAAGGATTCGAACCTCGTCGCTACTATTCTGTATCATTGATTTGCCTTCCTTTAGCTACTGAGATTTTTCAATTCGCTAAGTTTGAAAAGGCCAAAGAGCAGAGACTGATTTTCCTTCCTTTTGCCACTTGGATGTTTTCGTTTGAAAAGTTTGAAAAGTCCATAGAGCGGACCCTAGACACGGAACTTGGATAAAGTTTACGGGCTAAGATCCATGGATCAAAAACTCTTAAACCCATGGCCTTGCTGGGCAGTGTTGTGAATTCTCGAAAAGAAAGAGATCATTCCCCTGAATTGTGATGTGCAAATTCACACTTCGACAAATATACAACATAAACTCTACTTGCAACAGAACCACAATTACCATATAGTTACAGACTTGCACAGTTATGAGGCATGTAGACTACAACCAGAAAAGTACGCCAAGACATTTATTTTTCTTATTGTTGTATATCAGCCCAGGTAAAAAACTGGGAATATGATGTAATGTCCAACACACACTACAGATAACACTTCCCTGGAGGTCCACATATGTGCCGCAGGCAGTGTTGATGCTGTTCGAGCAGTAGCTGTGCCAAGTGCTCATCATATGCAGCGCCTCACATGCGTGACCTCGTCGAAGCTTGGTGAGCCGTCCGTGGCGCGGCCTGCGGATATCGTGACATGCTTAATTTCCAACAAACTTAGGTAGGCTTAACTTTACAAAACACAAAGGCAGAGAGCAGCACAATGTTTTCTATTGATAAGATGCCCCTAAATGTGATGGCAGGGAACTTTTGCCATCACACCCTTACCACAAGAAAAAAGACTGACAACACAACACTGAACAATGGATAATGAATGTAGACTTCATTTTCATATCATTCACACATTTGACGGTCAGAAGGAAAATTGTTGAAAAGCTAAGTTAATAAATATTCTCCAGCAATGACACAACCGTCTTATGTTAAGCAAGTCATACACCTGGTTATAATTGTGACAGTTTTGAACATTTGTGTTTATCATTATTTGTAACTAAAATGTAATACTATGCAGCAATTCAACATAGTTAGGATACGATGATCCATCGGAAAGAGGGAGACTGCAAGAGTGTACCAGTGGTCGGCCGCTTTTTGCTCTTTCCTCCAAATATGATGATGGTTTGAAGAAATCACCATACATTTCAGCCCACTTGCTAAGCTTTGAATGTATATAAGATGCTCCCACCGTGTCAGCCCAAAAGATGAGGCCACCCCTTCATTATTAGACTATAGATTAGAACTCATACACCAAAGCAACCACCACACCTCCTTCAACAAACAGTGATAATAATGGGGGAAAATACTAATCTAAAAAATGAAAAAAAGAACATACATTACACAGAGGACTACAACCAACAGGGACTGTATCCTACATTTGGTAAACTATAGGTTGCAGATATTTATTTAAACTAAAAACTAGTGCTTGAGTATCATTAAAGCTATCAACCAACGTTAAATTAAGCGTACGCTTAGTTGCGCTTAAGCGAAAAATTGAGCGAGGCGGTGGCCTTCCGCTCCGTTTCAGGCCTGAGCGGGTGGTTTAGCGCTAAGCGTAATTAGGTGCTGCGCTTAAGCGGTGAGCGTACGCGTACGCGCGCGGAAGCGAGCAAAGGCGTAGAAAAGCGGCCCGCTGCGCGTCCACGGCCCATAGGCGGGAGAAGGAAAAGCGTCCACGGCCCATAGGCGGGAGAAGGAAAAATTAGGGCTAGGTGGGAGGGAAAACGAGCGGATTGGGTTCTTTGGCTCCCCAGTCGGTCACTCCCCCACACCCGAGACAGAGAGGGAAGAGAGGCGGCGCACCTCGTTTCCCCTGATGAAGCTGCTCCTGCGCCGCCGCTGAAGCTTCTCCGGCGCCGCTCTCCCCTTCTCCCTCCGTGCAACCAGGAGGTCGTCCCCTTCCTCCAGTCAGGCAGCTCGTCCCCATCGTCCCCTCTCCGTCCAGAACTCCAGATCGAGCTCGACCTTCTCGCCGCCGGCCGCCGCCCCTCAGGTATTCCCGATCCCCTTTCTTCTCATCTGGGCTAGGGGATTTAGCTAGTAGCCTACTGGTCTCATAGTGGGATTTAGCTGGATTAGTTAGATATGTAGATCTGCTGCCGCCTAAGGCCCTAAGCTTGCTAGTGCATGGTTGCCTGCTGCTGTTTAAGCTTGCTGTTGGCCTGCTGCTGTTTAAACTTGCTTATTGCTTAGCTGAATATGTTTGCTTGGCTGACTGCTGCTGTTTAAGCTTGCTGTTGGCCTGCTGCTGTTTAACTTAAGCTTGCTTACTGCTTAGCTGATTGTACTTTGCTTGGCTGCTTGCTGATTGCTTTTGGCTGCTTCTTTGTAGGTACCATACCATGGACGATGTCATTGATGTCGACGCAACCGGGGAGGGGGCTGTGCCCGAGGTAGCATGGGCATTGAAGGGCAACTTGAACGATGTTGGCTGGAAGTACGGCAAATATTGCGATCCAACCAACAAGAGCAAGGTCAAGTGTGACTTTTGTGGCCATATTAGCACCGGAGGGATTTTTCGTTTTAAGCAACACGTTGCAAGAAGCAAGAATGTTGTGTCCAAATGCAATAAAGCTACACCGGAAGCCATGGAGGAATGCAAGAAAGCTCTTGAGAATGTCACAGTGACGAAGTCGGCAAAGAGGCAGCGTGATCAAGATATTAGAGATGATGTGCATATCTCAAGCTCAAGCGCAAGAGAGGAAGTATGTGTTGGGAGCTCAAGCTCGGATCCTAACAAAGTAGGCCCAATGGACAAGTTTGTGCGTCCTATTGATGGCAAATCAAGCAAGGATGAAGCCATGAGGCAACTAAGTATGAACGAGGCTCTATTTAGGGAGAGAGTGCATCAAGCTTCACAATATGTTGCTAGATGGGTGTATACACATGGTAAACTCTCACCTACTGCTTTTATGTATCAATTGCATTGTGTGACACCATGATGCCTAACTAATTAATTGGTTGTTACTTCTTGTTGTTTTTGTTTGTAGCAATACCATTCAATGCTCTTGACAATGATGAGTTCAAGCAAATGTGTGAGGCTATTGGAAAGTTTGGCCCCGGGTATGAGCCTCCTAGTCAATTTGATCTTCGTGAGAAGTTGTTGAGTGAGGAATATGCAAGAACCAAGACTTTGCTAGATGAACGTGAAGTGCAAAAGATCAAGCTTGGATGCACCATTATGACCGATGCATGGACGGACATGAAGAGGAGGAGCATAATGAATGTGTGCATGCATTGTAGTGGAGGAACTTCTTTCATCAAGTCAAAGGAGACTTCGGATGTGTCACATACCGGGGAAGTCATATTTGATCTAGTGGACAAAGCAATTGAGGAGGTAGGGGCTGAACATGTGATGCAAGTTTGTACGGACAATGCTTCCAATAACATGGGAGCCAAGAAGTTGTTGCTTGACAAGAGGCCAAAGATATTTTGGAGCTCTTGTGCAACTCACACCATCAACTTGATGCTCCAAGGAATTGGCAACATCAAAAGGTTCAAGTCCATAGTTGATCAAGCAAAGAATGTCACTATCTTCATCTATGCGCATCACAAGACATTGGCATATATGAGGAAATGCACAAAGAGGAGAGATATCATAAGGCCGGGGGTGACTAGATTTGCTTCCAATTTCCTTACTTTGCAAAGCTTGGCGGAAAAGAGAGATGCTCTACGGGCTATGGTGGTTGATAGAGCATGGGAGGAGATGCCAATTGTGAAGACCAAGAAAGGAAAGGATGCAACCGCCACTTTGATGGATGCTAACTTTTGGAAAGGAGTGACACTTAGCTTAAAGGTGTTTGAGCCATTGGTGAGCCTTCTTCGTTTGGTTGATGGGGATGTCAAGCCATCTATGGCTTGGCTTTATGGAGAATTGTTGAAGGCAAAGAGCAAGATCAAGGAAGCATTTGGAAATAATGAGAAGAACTACAAAGAGACTATTGCCATTATTGAGAAGAAGTTGAAAGGAAGGCTTGATAGTCCATTGCACAAGACCGCATATCTCTTGAATCCACACTATGCTTATGCTAACAATGAAATTTTTGAGGATTCAGACATTACCGCAAACTTCATGGAATGCGCGGAGCAATTCTTTGGAAGTGATGATTATGATTCTTGTTATCAAGCGGTCAATGAGGACATACACAAATATGAAAATATGGAAGGACCTTTCAAAAAAAAGCTTGCAACTTCATGGGAAAGGGCGGATTACAATCCTGGTAAGCAGCTTATGTATGTGCTTGTGTATGCTACTCTGCTTGCTGCTGCTAGCTGCTGCCTGTTAGCTGCAGCTGCTGCTGCCTGTTAGCTGCTGCTGCGAGCTAGCTGCTGCTGCTGCTGCTGCTGCTGCTGCTAACTAGCTGTTGTTGGCTTGTTGCTAGCTGCGGTTGCTAGGTGAAGTAGCTGCTGCTTACTTCGACATATTGATTTCTTTCTATTTCTCAGTTGGATGGTGGAAGCTCTATGGAACAGAAGTTCCTTCATTGCAAAAGATGGCTATGAGGATCCTAGCGTTGACTTCAAGCTCTTCCGGTTGTGAAAGAAATTGGAGCGTCTATGAAATGGTTAACTACTTAACTCTGCTCTCTCAATTTGCATTATTCATACTCTCAATCTCAACTCTAAATATTTCTTTTACTTGTAGAATCACACCAAAAGAAGAAATAGACTAACAACGGATCGCCTCAACAATATGGTCTTTGTGCAATTCAATACAAGGATGTTGTCCAAGAAACAAAGGTTAAAGGATAAGAAGAAAGCTGATTCTCTTCTAAGCACTGATGCTTCCGAAGCTCAAGGTTGGCTGTTTGAAGGAGGGGACGACCATGCATTGGTTGTTTTTAGAGATGAGGAGGATGGAGATCAAGGTGTGCATCCGACATCGGGGATACCATATGATGTGATAGGAGAAGCAATGGGAACACAAGATCAACTCGCACCTCGTAGGAGTTCAAGGGTGAACCCAAGAGATCTTGAGGAAGAGGAGTTCGACTCCGAGGAAGAGGATGTGGTTGAGGATGACGTTGAGTATGAGGATGATGATATGTATTGAGTGATCATTTCATGATCATAGAGAGATGATGGCATCATGCTATCTACCTTTCAATTATCAGTATTCACTATTGTGTGTTTTGTTATGTTGTGTGTGTGTGTGTGGGACTATGCCACTACGGAACTTGGAACCTCTACCTATTTATGTCTTGTAATATTGTGTGAGACGATGCCATTATGGAACTATTAATGTTATGTACTATGTCGTGTAGGTGTAGGTCTTATATTTGCAAAGCTAGAATGCTAGATAATAATTAATATTGCTTCTTGTTATTTGCTTGCTCATATTTTCGTTCTTTGTGCATGTAGCTCTTGGAGAAAGGACTTGGAGAAAAGGGAGCAAAACCGAGGCAGCAAATCAAGGTATTAATCCACCCTTTCCTTGGAATTGTAGCATTATATGCTTAGTACAGAAATACAGCTATAGTATGCTTATATATGCCCAGCTTGCCTCCTCTGTATCCTGTCCGTACGGCGTCCGTACGATTTTGCTCTGAGCGCTTAAGCTGCGCTTAAGCTCGCTTAAGCAGCAGTTCCTCTAGGCAGTGCCTCACCGCTCGCTTAGCGCTCAGCGCTTTTCTGAACGTTGCTATCAACTAAATTGAGAAGGCCTTTACATGGCGACTTGAAAAGCAATCAGCTATAGAGCTAACTCACTAGCCTCAAGTGCTAAGCTAAAATCAATTGGTGTTAAATCAATTCTGATATAAGACAGACAATGCTAGCCTACATAAGTGTTACATTAGATTCATAAGTTGTAACAACATATAACCAGCAGTAGAATCTCAACCAGTATATCTCATTTAATCATATTTCAAGCGAATGCAGATAGTCACTGATTAACTAGGATTTAGGACAGTCAAAGATTTAAGCAGCAACTGCCTACCTGTACTTGGGAAAGCCCATCCCAAGAACAGATGCAATATCAAGATCAGCAGCCCTGATCACCACATTTTCATCCATGACCCTGCATGCCTCATTAACGACTGGGAAGAAAACCATCTCCAAAAGATCTTGATCCGATAAAGTAACAGGCTGCAAAGCAAGTTAATGTATCAATATCAGAAAAACCTTCCATTAACAAATGAGGTAGCACGACATGTTTTCATAGATGCAGAAAAAATGTCAGACAGTTAGAAAGAGGAAGTGAAACCTTTCCACCCGGCATTGTCTTTGCCTGTCTTCTGTACTCGTCAATCACATGTTGAATATTAGGGTCAGGCTTTGGCTTCGCACCCTTCTCATAAAGGTAGTAACCTTTTCCATTGCTCTTTCCTGTTTAGTAACAGTGAAATTTCAGTTGTGAAAAACGCATATACGGGAATGGTGCAGTAACTATTGGTCTGGTCATAACCCATCCTATTAACTGTAACCATAGCTGGAGCAAAAGCAGGTTCAGGAGCATACCTTGCCGCCCAGTCTCTGCCATCAAGTCCACTAGAACGGAGTTAAAATTCCGTGTTCCAAAGGCAGCTGCATAGATATCCTTTACTGCTAAGGCTACTCCATATCCAGCTAAATCTTGGAGTCTGCAGGGGAAAGGAAACAGCCAAATATAAGAACTCATGTGAATCATGTTTTAAAAAATTGAGACAGTCAGTGGATGATGCCTGCGCACTGCACTGTGCATTCAAGCAAGCCAAGGCACAACGCACAACAAGCATATTCCAAAGATGGTTGAGTGTCAGTTAATTGTTTTGACATTGACATGGTCTCTAAAGCAGAACACAGTTTTCACCATCAATTTCTATTTAACATATATTACAATATCATTTAAGTCAAATAATGGTTGATTTCTATATTTTTGAAGATATTATTGATTAAGTTCGAATTTATTTGATTGCTAACATTCTAGTAAATCATTTTTTTTTCAAATACATGCGCATAGTGGGCCATAATATTATACTAAAACTACTCTGAAATGGGTTGCATCTGATTTATCCTAGGTAAGTGAACGAACAATACATGGTACTGGAACATTTTCATCAAGAAATATAAAAACATGTACATAGTTGAATGGGAACATTTGCTTGCTGGTTCACAGAAGGAACTTAATTTGAGACCATTGGCTATTATTCCACATGGACATAAAAACAGAGTCAAAGAACTTACTGAAAAGGTCCCATTGGCATGCCAAAGTTGCTTATTATTCGATCAATTCTGAAAAGATCAATGCCAAGACTAACTAGAAGCTGAGCACCTTGCGTGTAAGGGAAAAATGTACGATTTACTGCAAAGCCTGTGCAGTTGCCAACCACAACAGGGACTTTCTTTATTATTTTCCCAACTGTAATGAGATCAAGGATAGCTTGTGGTGATGTCTTTTCCGTCCGGACAATTTCAAGCAAGGGCATAATATGAGCAGGGCTGCAAATTACATAACATTAGCAAGGCGCCTTCTCAGTAAGCAAGTAAAACTTGAAGGATTGATATATCATCAAAAGCAGTAAAACTCAAGTAGTGTTATTTCCATAATCCCATGTCCGTAACATACTTTGCAAACATTTGTTTCAAAGTTAGAAATAGCTTCCCATAACTCACCAAAATAGACGCTTATACGAAAGTATTGCAACAGCTACTACCTTATGAAGACATATCTAGCTTGAAATTGTACTAAATCAAACAGCAATCGGCCACATCTCATTTGGGACATGGAAACATCATTTTGCAATTGATTAAAGAGCAGAACAATTCGTTATAGATTTTTTTTCCTGCAGGAATTGATGATGTTTATCCATTTGGAAGAACGACTTGTGATTTATTTTTTGATATTTCTTCAGCAAAAAAAAAAACTTATGAAAAGATTTTGTTTGGTTATTGCCTCTTTTGTGTTTGAATAAACCTGCATACACTAGAAGTCATGCCTTTGCTCGTAGATGTTCCATAAACAACACTCAATAATTAAATGATAAATCAGAAAATTTTATCATACAGTAAATTCACACCAAGAATACCCCTCCTACGTCTACTAACTTAATATTAGGGAGCTTCCATGCAAAGTTCACACATTGACACGTAGAATTAAGGTTAACTTCATTGTTAGCAACTTAGCATAACCACCAAATTCCCTTCTATGAAGAACAAGTTTTCTTTCGCATCGTAACTTAGATGCGTGCAGTTAAATTGGTGATGTATGGTGTCAAGGATTTGATAGTTACATGCTTCTGTTAACAAATTTTATTGATGTGATGTGTTCCAGCTACCTTGATGCATAAGTCCTAAGTGCACTTCTTAAGTTAGAACTTAGAACAGTGCTAGTTTTCAGGAAGTGCTAAACCATAACCCACACGAAACAACAAACCTGAAAAAATGAGCCCCTATAATTCTATCTTGAGAATTTGTCTTCTCGCCGACAACATTCAAATCGATGGTGGACGTGTTCGTTGCAAGTATGCAATGTGGTGGGCAGATTTTCTCAATGTCAGCAAAAATTGATTGCTTCAAAGGAACCTTCTCAATAACAGCCTGCAAGAAAAGAAGATATGCGTAAGAACCTAACAAGCAACTGTGCTATGTGACTGTAATAGATTGCATAACCATATCAAAGTTATCTATTAAAATTCCCCATAATCATTTTAATGGGAACCTTCATAAGATTCATTAATGCGCTACAGTGTCATGCATATCTGCTGCACACACTAGAGGGTCCCTAATATATATGCACAACTATTTTGTCTTCTTTAATCATAAAACATGAGTACAACCTCAATAACCATATCAACATCCTTGAAATCTGAATAATCCAATGCACCCTTGAGAAGTGATATGGCCTTGCTCATTTTATCCTTGGTCAATGAGCCTCTTTTGACAAGGCCCTCCAGATTTCCTGTGCAAAAGATAATCAATGTTGTTCAGTAACATCATTTATAGTAACTTGATGTTTCAACACTACATCAACAAGAAATCACAATCCAAATATCTATTGGAAAGAAAAATCCCAGGAAATGCTATAATAGTTTCACAAAATTGACCTGCTATTGTTTTTTGTCCCCTTTGCAAAAATTGAGGGTTTACTTCCTTGAGGACAACAGATATATTGCCAACAAGAAGGGCTGTTGCAATTCCAGAACCCATAAGACCACCACCAATAACAGCAACTTTTCTTATGTTCCTAGGTTTGAGTTGAATGTCAGTAACACCTGGTACCTAAAAGAATCAACTGTAAAAGTCAGACAGCGCATCAGGTTACAAATAACCAAAGGGGGCAAAACAAAAGTTTACACATCAAATGACGTCCTTGCAGCAATTTAGCTTTGATGTGTTCACATATGATGTTGCAATTTGAGCAAAGCTTAGTCAAGACCATGTATCATATGCTGTAATGTAGTCTGGTTGCATGGTTAGTTAATATCATGTATCATAGTCTGTAACGTAGTTTGGTTGCATGGTAGTTAAATATGTGCAGCAAAATGAAGACAGTTGCAACACATGAAGAGTGAGTCAGGAAAAGAAAAGTTAAACAGAATATTATACTTTTGAGGACAACCTTAGTGGTGGAACGCTGAGCGAAAAATACATGGACAAGTGCCCTTGATGTGGTTGACACTACCAACTCCTTGAAAACCTTTGCTTCCTGCATTATTTAGGTACACCAAACACATGCATAAGGAATAATAAACAACAGAACAAAGAAACAATTATTGTCATCACTATATTACATGGAGGTTTGTTATAATTTTTAAGGCTTGGTCTGTGGTTGCTAAATTGTGCTGTGCTGAGCTTATTTTATAATCTGTTGCTAAAAAAGCCATGGAAGTAAGGATGAGTTGGTTGTAAATTAGATACTCCCTCCGTCCGAAAAAGCTTGTCCCAAGCTTGTCCCTCAAATGGATGTATCTAGCACCAAGTTAGTGCTAGATACATCCATTTGAGGGACAAGCTTTTTCAGACGGAGGGAGTAATAGATAAGCTGGATTATGATAATCCAACGTGATGCCAAATGGAACCTAAGTTATGCAGAACAATAATACCAAGATAACTGCCAAGTTAATTTGTTACTCTGGGCAAAAATGAGCTAAGAAATCTAAATGTTTCTGAGAAACTGACTGTGACTGAGACATGGCTGCTTAGGGCCTTTCTTGCATTATGCTTATCAGCAATTACTGAATCAGGGCATATTGCCAATGGCATCTACCTTCGGTGTAACACCCCCACCCCACCCTCTACCTTCAAGTATAGTTCTCAATTGACATAACAAGACTAGTCTAATCTCTAGAAGTTTTTGGGAGATATGGTGCCCAGCTAGTTGTTTAACTAAGAGAAGCACATAGATAATATTAGTGTATGTACCAAGGCAAATAGGAAATTCAAACCTTCACAACACCAGCATGGCCTCCATATAGTACACCTTCTTCAATAGCATCCAAGCAGGCCTGGTGCTGTGGCATGTTTGCTGCAACCTTATTTGCATGCTGTCTTGCCATACTTAATACAGCACGAGCTTCAGACAGTGAACCAAGCCTATCTGTTCTGCCAAGAGATCTTATCCAAGGTTTACGGTAATTTGCAATCTCCAGAGCCCAAAAGCATGACATTTTTATCAAGTCATCAGGGGAGCAAAGCGCATCAATAAGACCACGTTCTTTTCCTTCCTTCGCCGTAATGAACTTCGATTGCTGAGCAAATTTTATGAATGCATTATTATAACTGAACGTGAAAGGAGTAGGAAAGAATATAGGATGATACTAATTTCCAGATGGTCATTAAATATACACTCCTTTTTCATAAAAAATATTGGGTGCCTGATGTTCGGTGCTACATACATGTACCAGGTATTTACAGTTTGAAATGTGATTCTTACTTATGCTTTAGTTCTTCAAAATTCACTGTTCTTTGAAAATCTTATTACTTTCATGGTTGAATATGAATGAATATAACTCAAGCCACTCACTTAAAATTGGCTTTCCCTATTATATGCCTTTTGGTTAATTTACTTTGCATATGTTAATCAACTTAGGACACAAAGTTTATCTGACGCAGCTAGGCAACTTATACAGAAGATATATTAGACTCACCAGCATCATTTCTATTGCTTTGGGCAGACCTACAAGTCTCGGTAGACGCTGAGTTCCTACATGATAAGTAGAAAAGTTTCAGATCCATGAAAAGCAAGTCAGAAAAAGATGTATCCCTAGTTCCCTACCTCCAGATCCAGGAATCACGCCAAGAGTTAGCTCTGGTAATCCAAGTTGAGCTTCAGGGGTAGCTATCCGAGCATGACAACCCTGATTATTATTATTTTTACATTTATATGATAAACAGGACTTAGATTCAGTTACAAAGTAAAGTATCAGCTGTAAAAATGTTCAGCAGGACAGGCAACAAAAATGACAGACCAGAGTCAACTCTAGACCACCACCAAGAGCAAGGCCTTGAATTGCAGCGACAGAAGGCTTTTTGCCGTCTGCATGTAAACATGTTTTTACAATCAGGCCCAGATATCATGATCTCGATACAAATTAGAGGTACCTAAAGAGTTCCATCATTCACAGACAACAGAAACTATGACGAAATTAGAAACAAAAATGGCAAACCTTCCATCATATTCGACACAAGCTCAAAAGATACATCAGGCAAAAGGGACACATCTCCTGCAAACCATGTTTAATGTGTAAGAAAACAAAACAGATTGGCCTAAAAAGCTAGGCTCTGAACAATAACCATACAAATGAAGGCACCCCCTTACCAGTCTCATGAACTTTTGAGAATACATTAATATCGAAGCCTCCACAAAACTTGCCCGCCGCGCCTATAAAATTTAAAGTAAATAAAAATAATACAGAACATGACGAAGTATCAGAAATAGTAAGTTTCGTGAACTGAATTTTTTTTAACCCCCTTCCCACATCCCTGGAATGCACAACTCTGCAAGGCCCCCTCTGTGCAGTGACAAAACAAGAAACATGCCTCTTGTTGTGGTAGGTTAGTCATAGCACCATACATGCCTTCTATATATATTTAGTAAAGGTATGTCCTTCCAATATAGCAAAACTAACACCCAGTACCCATTTTTTTGACCTGTGGAGAAACAGGGGAGTTCCGTGTAGTCGAAAATCTATAGCAAGCAGAAGCCCCCTTCGTACTTCAGTTAACTATTTTAGCGAGGTTCCCACTTTCAGCAAAGCGGTTAGCATCATAAAACCTGAAGCAACACAATCACAAAGCTGACTGGGATCAGCACAAATAAAAAGATATGATGGGGACAGCTCCACAACCATACTATAATTAATACATATACCAGGATAACCCCAAACCACGAAATAGCTGGGTGGTCAACGAATTTGAGAGCAGACAGAGCAACATCCAAACAGAGCAAAGCAGGATTTGCTTCTTACTGACATCAATTCGTCCAACAATCACATGAAAAAGTATCACTAGACAGACCAAAAGTCTGCATCCTTTGGGAGGAGGGAGGAGGGGGGTGGTCGAGCAAGGAAAATCTCACCGGTGAGGACGATGGCCTTGACGTCGTCGCGACCGAAGGCCTCGGCGTACTTCTCCTTGAGCCCCTGGATGACTGCGCGGAGAAAGGGAAACGGCCGAATCGGCGCACGGGGTTAGCTAGACTGGCAGGAAGAGGCCCGACGGAGGAGGAATGGAGAGGAGGGCGTCGCTTACTGATGGGGTGCAGAGCATTGACCGGCGGGTTGCAGATGGTGATGAGCGCGACGCCGTCGGCGCCGACCTCCATGGTGACGCGGATCGACCCCGCCATCGGCCGCGAGACCCGAGAGATCGGTGGATCGGAGAGAGGGAGGGGGAGGGGAGGAAGAGGAAGAGAGTGGGTGGAAGAAGCTGCTAGCACGAGTAGCTTGCACGCCTTATTTTATGGAGCTCGGGAGGGAAGACGACTGGAGCGGAGAGAGGAGGGGACTGACCGGAGCCGCCGTGTTCAGATGGGTCGGTCGGTCAGTCCGTTTCCTAGGAATTCAGACGGCCAAGTTATCGTGAAACCGCAACGAAGAAGGGGAATTCGCACTGACCACCTCAGTCTGGGTCCACTTTGCAGAGAACCGCCGGGTTTTATCTTTTTTTTCGCAGAAAACCGCCTTCCACCATGACACTTCTTTTTAGAGAAATAGATATACTCGTCTCTCCATGGAGATGCTATGATGCTCATTCTGACCGATGGGACCCGTCGTGTGTCGACCATGGAGTATGGTTGTGCCCATCGCCACGCCACCGATGTTGATGCCGCCGCTCGCAGCGTCTCATGGGGCGTGGTCATCAGAGGCCTCCTGCTCGAAGACATGGCGGGGCCACGACACCTTCGCCGCATCGCTCGCGAGTGCTTTTTTGATGAAGGGATTGTCGACGTTGGTATAATATGTTGGCGGAGGAGACGATGGTGGAAGAGCAGAGGATGATCGATCGGCGAGGGCTTTTCGTGGACGACAGAGCCTCATGCGCCGTCGTGCCTTGGTGCAACTCACTATGCGAGAGGCATGTAACCGATGTCGCTACCATATGCGAATAGCAAATGCGGGACCTGCTCCAAGAGTAAACTAGAAAAGAACAACCGCGTTTGGGTCTAGGGTTGTAGATTACCACCAACATTGAGAATCAAAGCATGCACGTTTTGCCAAAAGGTCGAGCCCCCTTGCCTCATGCCTACAAAGTCCGTAGATACGACCTTCCATGCAACGCACAACACTCATTCCATCACCTGGTACCCCACCATCGTGCTTACTCTACAAATAAGACATCGCACAACAACTCATTTGATCACCTAGCACAACAAAAAAGTCAATGGCATTTGACCGAACACTTGTCGGGTGTTGTGTCCGCCATGAACGGCGTCGGCAGGGGCGGAGGGTACCTGACTGTGGACAGATCCTGAGTGGATGACGACGTAGTCCAAGACGAGCAGACGCATGGATGGAGGTTATGGACATCCAGCAATGCCTCGACAGCGGCCAAATAGGTACAACGGAGCGTCAAACGAGAAGGGTGTGAATGCAGAGCAAGGGGAAGCAGGGGACAAAGTGAAAGAAAAGTGGTACGGATGAGGGATTTGAGTGGGCGGGCGGTGTCGGAATCCTACGTGGCAACGATCTAAACGCCTACAAAGCTTTCCAATTTGCGTAAGGTTTGCGATAATTTGGACAATCAGACGCGTCCATGAACCGATGAGATAACACGTTGGATGGCAAACTACATCCATGCACCGATGAGATACCGCATTGGACAGCTAGGGCGTTTCAAGATCCACGATTGAAGATGCCCTTACAAGGAAAAAAACGAAACGCATCGCAAAAGGCATGTTTGCTCCCATGCGTCCATCAGTAGTAGCGTGACGGAGATGGCTAAAGAAAGAGATGGCAGGAACTTGGAAGCGATAGGCGGACACGCAGGCAGAGACACCGTCGTTGTACTTATTTCAAAAGCTCGACGAGGGCAAGCTCGCGGCGCACGCTTCCCCTCATGACGACGATAGCGTACTAGTAGAAAGCATGGCCTTAGTTTGGCTTTTGTCGCATGTGTCCACTCGTGGCAGGAAATTATACCGACGGAACGGACCGGAACCGCCATGGCGGAAAGCATATACATGTGCCTGGAACGGCACCGGATCTTTGATTGCTTGACCCTAGTTAAATGGACTGGAACTGGAACATGTGGAAGTACTAGCCAAGTAGGAACAAGGAAGACTTTAATGTCAAGACGCACGATGACAAAAAGAAGATGGGTCTTCGTCAAGGAAAATAGGGGGAAGAAGGAGAGCAATCCTTGTAGGAAAACTGATGAAAATAACATGACCAATAAGCCGGTCAGTCAGCCTGTCCAAGTCTGTCTCCTAGGGATTTAGAGGGTGAAGTTGTTTGTCGTGAAACCGCAACGAAGATGATGATCCTCTCTGTGTTTTTTATTAGTGAAAATCGGGGGAAACCTTTTTTTTACTACAAACAAATCTGGAATGAAGAAGTAGAATTCGCGGGGACTGAGTGTGTCTTTAAAGGGAAAACGTCACCATGCCAAGAAAAACCATCATTTAAGGCATTTGGGTTCAAAATATATAGTGCTCCAATAGATGATGTTTCTGTAAATGACGATGTATTTGGGCAGCCCAAAAACTTGCCCCTCTCATATTTGCTTCGATTCCGGCAGCTCCACACCCCTCCGCCGCCAGATATGGCTGACGCAGCACTAGGAATCACCATGGAGGTTGATTAGTTGCCGCCCCATCCCCCATGTAACCACCACTGCCACTGTCGAGCCGCCGCTCCTTCCAAGCTCTCGGTTGCTGACTGGCGCGGCGACGGCGGCTCTGGCCAATATCCCTGGCTTCCCGACAGCAGCAGGAGCACCATGACCTCATTCCTAGCCGGCCCGGCAACTGCCTCGGCCCCGGCGTGCTACGCCGGCGAAAATTCATCTTCATGCCCAACATGTGTTCGACAAAAGGCCTTCAAGGTAAAATAAAAATTTCTCCGTTTTTGTTGCGATATAGTAGTAGATTGTGGCGGTTTAAAGCCTTCAAGACGACTAGTTGTACTCTATGTTTCATGTCTAGCGAACTTTGTGTTATGTGTGATGAGCAAGTGTGTTGATTTAACCTACAAAAAAAGTGTGTTGAATTTGGACTTGTGGTTCCATGAATTTAGTATTATTTGCTTCCGGTTTATTTGGTAGAGTTTTAATTATCATATCATGTTTTGTTTCATTATTTATGCAAATTATGGAATAAAAAGAGAAGAATGAAAAAAAACTATATGCACCACATTTACATCATTTGTTAAAGCAACAACAACCCTTGGTGCCCAAAAACCTTCTCTCCTATCCTAAAACCGCTTATTTATCAAATATTGGAGATGCTCCTAGATTTAGCAAATTATGTCTTGCCTGGGTTCAATAGCTTTTGGTCATGTCTGGCTACATTACAGGTGGGTCGCTGCCATCCGAGGCATGTGATAATTCTGTTCTTTTCGGCTGCTCTGCTCGTGCTTCAAATGGAGTAGTCTTCTTCTTAGGATGCAGTAGTAGATAGTCCTGACCCATGCCATGACGAAGTTCCAACAAGAGGAATGTCAATACTCAATAGCAGGCCAAAATCACTATTTTGACCCTTTGAGGCAACTTTAGCACAAAATGAACCTCGCTGGACTGTAGCATGATCTGACCCTTTTTTGAAACGCCAAAGTACCCGGCATTACTGGTTACTAAGAAACGCTAAAGTTCATGTCGCTTCACCTTTTTGCAACGCCATAGAATCTAATGTTTCTCCCCCTACAGTGGTGGCTAATGGTGGCTTAGGGGTAGCAATGCCGAAGTCCCCGACGTTGCATAGTGTAGCAGAAACGTCAAGATGCTAGGCATTTCTAAAAAGGGTCAAATCATGCTAAAGTTTTCAATGAGGTTCATTTTGTGCTAAATTTATCCAAAAGGCTCAAAACAGTGATTTTGTCCCCAGTAGCACGGGTAGAGTAGTCTCACAGAACGGGAGCCCAGACCAATAGCTCGTCGGCCGGCCCACTGTGGCATGCGTGGAGCGCTCCTGTCTCTAGCAATTTTCTTTGTTCTTTTCTTCAGTTTTCTCAATCAGGGTTCTTTTGAAAAACTGTTGCTGGATTATTTTTACATACTAAAAGAAACTATTGCATGATAAAAATGTGTTCAAGAACTTTAAAAAATTCTCATTTTTTAGAAATTATGCTTGAATTTATAAATATTTGCGACTTTAGAAAATATACTCAAAATTTAAAAATATTCATAGATTAAAAATATTCCCAAATTTAAATAAACCTTCTTTGATTTAAATTTTTTGTCGAATTTAAAAGGAAAAATAGAAGAAGAAGAAAAGAAAGACATAGAAATTAAACCTAGAACAAAACCAAAGAAAACTGCCTAAAACTGTAAGCTGGAAAAGGAACAAAACCAAAGAAGGCCACCTAAACCAACAAATAGAAAAATAAAACATGAAAGAGAAAAAGAAGCAAAATTATACAAAAAAAATACTAAAGAAAAACCAGAAAAAAAAACACAGAGGATGAAAAAGAAAACCAACACTATCACGTTCATTCCTCCATCACTTTGGCTGGCCCATGCGCGAATCACCGTGCTAGAATTGGCGACATCTTGTCGCAAAAAGCACCAATTAGGGTTTTGCCCAATCCCTATTCGGCGCCTTAAGCGCTTGTTATGGGCGCCCCTATGTCTTCGGGCGCGCCAGATGGGCCGGCCCATCGGCACGGGAGGCCACGACCTCGTTTCTTTGCTCTTTTTTTCATTTTTTTACTTTTGTTTATCCTTTCAAATATTCTAAAAATATATATTACAAAAAATACTTTACACAAAATATTTGGAAAAAATGTTAACCAAGCAATTGAAAAATGGTGAATGTGTATAGAGAAAATTTCACATGTTTACAAAAAAAGTATATAAAAAATATACAATGTGTGTGAAAAAAGTTGATCTTGTATTTAAAAAATGCTAATCAAGCATTTTCAAAAAATGTTAGACAAGTATTTTAGAAAAAATAATCAACCATTAAAAAAAGTTAAATGTGTATAAAAAATGTTGACCATGTATTAAAAAAACATAATCTTGTATTGTATTAAAAAATATTAACTTGTATTTTCATAATGTTAATAAAGAATTTGTAAATGTTAATGTATATAGAAAAATGTTAAAATTGCAGTTGCAAAAAGGTTAATCAAACATTTAAAAAATGTTAAATGTGTACAAAAAAATGTTGACCATGTGTTAAAAAATGTGAATCTTGTATTTGAAAAATGTTAATCAAGCATTTGTAATATGTTTAAAAGTGTGCATAGAAAAAATGTTTACCATGTATTCGAAAAATATTAATGTTGTATTTGAAAAATGTTAGTCAAAAATTTAGAAATGTAAAAAACATGTATAAAAAATATTGACTATGTATTAAAAAATGTTGAACTTATATTTTAAGAATGTTAAACATGTATTAAAAAATATGGAATGAAAACCAAACGAAAGAATGAAAAAAAATGAAAACAAAAAAAGAAACCAAAGAAGAAAAGGAAAATAAAACCAAAGAAACAAATACAAAAAGAATAAAAAATCATGAAAACCGATAAAGAAACAAAGAGCAAGAAAAAAGTTGAAAACTAAGAAATAAACAAGAACCGAAGAAAACTGAGAAAGAAAAGAAAAACGGACAAAACCATGAAAGAAACGAAGAGAAACCAAAAGAAAAATGAAAGAAATGACAAATGAACCAAAGTATAACAATGTAAGAAAGAAAATCAAAGAAAATCGGAGAAGAAACAAAAAAAACCCAAAAAACAAATGAAACGAAAAAATAAAAAATAATGGAGGAATAAAAAAATCCCGGGTCTTTTACCTCAAGTAGGCCGCTCCTCCTATGTTTTCGCGAACCTGACCACGACACAATGGCTAGCGCCAGCTTGCACTACCGAGGGGACCTGGGATTGATTCCCTGTGAGTTGGACGTAGAGATTTTGTGCCCGAGCTCAAATGAGTTCGAGTGAACAGTAAAATGGAGAAAAATTCAAAAAATCAATTTTTTTGTGACAAACATTGACAAAAGTTTGAAGTGCTTGCAAAAATTCGCCCCGTAATCACATTCCTAGAAGGTGTGGCAAAAAAAAGAAGAAAATTGTTACTCTGAAAATGCTACTTGCAAAAGCATTTTGGAGGACAGAATTTGTTTTTTTCTTCACACCTTACAGGAATGTGATTCCGTGACAAATTTTTGCAAGCACTTTAAACTTTTGTCACAAAAAAATCAGATTTTAGGGAGTAGAAGGACACTTTCGCTGCGAGTTCACCTTTTCTCCCTATTTCTTATGTTTCAGTATGTGCTAATGGGCTGGCCCATTACTGTAGCCCCTTCACGCAAGATTTAGTCGCCGCGGCCCGTTCTAGTCCTTTCCGTGACTTCGCGCACACCCCCCTCCCCGTCGTCCTAGGCTTGGTCTTATGTTGCCATGAGGGAGATTCGAACTAGAGACCTCCACATTTAGTCCTAAAACGCTAACCACTCTGAAAGGTTACTTTGCTGTGCTCAGTAACTCCTTTTCCTCGTCTTTTTGTGGCACATGTAGCATGGGTAGGTTTTTCTTTCTGTTTTTTTGTTCAGCTTGGCCGTTTATTCTATGATATTTTTTCGTTTCTTTTTACTTTTTTATCTTTTTCAAACTGCAGGATGTGTTTACAAAATTGATGAATTTTTTTTAGATTTGTGATTTTTTTAAAAATTTGTAAAGTTTTTTCAAAATTGATGAACTTTGCAAAAAAAATCATGAACTTTTTTTTTCAAAATTTGATAAACGTTATTCAAAACCGATGATCTTTTTCCAAATTCGATGAACCTTTTTTTAGTAGGTTGCCCGCGTGTGGTTGCCTGATCCAGAGGTCTAGGGGCTCCTCTCTCCCAATATTTCGGTTTTTATGGGTACCCGAATTACCCAACCCTTTTTTTCGGGTAATTTGGGTTTGGGTTTTTTCCTTAGTAGGCATAAATTCAGCTCTTATTGTTTAGTATCCAAATTACCCGAATAAAAAAATCAAATGCCCAGGGTGACTCATGCGAACCTGCTTTTTCAGCCACATGCAACACATGATTGTGGGTCCTGCTATCGCTCAGGTCCTGCTGGAGCCACCAATGCCAAACTCGTCGTGCTATCGCCACACGCCCCTTGACCTCGCTGTGGCCGGTACCATCGTGCGCCAGCTTGTTGACCTGAGTGCTCAACGCTGTGAAATGACCTTGTTAAATTCAACATATAGAAATTAAAAAAATTGCATCAGTGTCCGGTATGATTCTTCAGGGTGAAAGTTTATCAGAAAAAATCCACTATGTATAAAAAAATGCAGGCCTGGCGTTCTATGTGTTCGATGAAGCATCAGAGCCAGATTTTGATTCTTTCGGTCATTATTTCTAGCTCACTAATGGATTCATCGTGGAATGATGGCTATGCAAACTCCAACCTTGACGAATTCATATTCAACAAGTTCATAGCCTCGTCGGATTCGAACGATGAGGATGCCGAAATGATGAGCATCCAGGAGGAGTTGGAGAAGGAAGAGGAGCACATTATGAACTTCAAGGGTTCTATAAAGGGCCGGAGAGTTATTCTCAGGATAGGATTGTCGGTGCAAGGCTTCTGTACTCGGACTACTTCATGACGGACCCAACATTCCCTAAACGTTTCTTTCGACGTTGCTATCAAATGAGCATAAATTTGTTCTTGCATATAGTAACTGTCGTGAAGGAGGCTGATGACAACTTCAAGCTAAGGAAGGATTGTTGCGGAGAACTTTCTTTCTCTCCTCTACAGAAATGCACCGCTTCTCTCAGGATGCTTGCTTATAGGAAGGCCACAAATGCAATTGATACATAAATCAGGATGGGAGAGAGCACGGTCCTAGCGACCATAGTGCAATTTGCATGCCTTGTGGTCAAGGTGTTCGGAGCAAAGTACCTGAGAGAGTCAACTGTGGAGGACACGAAAAAATTATTGGCAATTGGAGAAGGCAATAAACAAAGTCACTTTGCAACAATGCAAGAGGCGGCTAGGAAGGATGCGGAGAAGGCATTTGGAGTGCTCCAAGTTCATTGGGGTATTGTTCGTGGAGCTGTGATGATGTGGCAAGCGAAGACACTTTGGCAGCTCGTGACATGTTGTGTAATCTTGCACAACATCACTGTCGAGGATGAGGGTGAAGGGGCAGCACACACGCATAATTTTGAGAAGCCCGAAACTCATGTCCGCCTCCCAGAACAAGAGGCAGAGAGAATTGCCAACTTTTTGGAGATGCACCGACAACTGCGAGATCAATAGGTGCATATGCAACTTATGAATGATTTTGTGGAGCATATGTGAGTCCCCACTGAAAATCAATAAACTTTGCTTTTCATTTATCAATTATGCACTATGAACAATATTTATGTTTAAACTATATTTGGATTATGTATTCTTAAGTACGAACAATTTGTATTTATATGCACTGAACTATGTTTGGCCAAGATGATCAATGTGCATGTGTTTGCATGTATTTGATGTTTCTAAATAGGGATTGTGGTTGCAAAATGCATTATTTGACGACCGTCCGATTACTATCCGTGGGCACATCCGGACGCGTCCACAGACGTATAGGTACCCGGATTAAGCAATTCCGATTATAGATGCTCTAAGCCGGTCATTCAGCCTGTCCAAGTCCATGCCCTAGAGATTCAGACGGTGATTTTTTTAAGGGAAGGTCATCATGGCTAGTTTGTTGACCTTAAATAGGAATTACATTGTCCAAAAGCCTGGAGATGAGGCTTGTCTCACCAACTACTACAAGCCTTATTACACTAACTATAATTAGCTAGCGAATGTGCCACTTGATTCGAAGAACAAGCACAATGTTTAAAGATAACCTTCCCTATGAGGGCAGAAACATCCACACACTTGATTGACCAGTGCAGTATTCAACCACAATTAACGAGTTCGATTCCGCCTCCACACGTCTGAATCCCAATTTCTTTTGCAAATATTAGTCCATCCCTCATGGCCATTGCTTTAGTAGTAACCATATCCGCTGCATGTGTTATATATTTGCACTAGGCCACCAAGAGGTTCCTCTCTCATCTCTGAGTACTACTGTCGTTGCACCAACTCCTTCATCCACGAAAAATGAAGCATCAATGTTTACCTTGACGAACTTAGGGCCGGGTTTAGCCCATCTTTGCTCTAGCACTCCCTGGGTTTTTTTACTAGCCTGTTGGACGGTGAAGTTGTCGTGAAAGCGCAATGAAGATGATGGACCTCTCGGTGGTTTTTATTAATGGAGGTCGGGGGAAACCCCTTTTACTAAAACTAAATTTGCAATGAAGAAGTAGAATTCATGGGGAGAGTGTCTTTTTAAAGAAAAAACGTCACCATGCCAAAAAAGTGTCGTTTATATGGCACTTGTGTTCAAAATAGTGTTCCAACAAATGATGCATCTGTAAATGGTGATGTAACCGCAACTAAGAAGGGGAATTCGTAGTAGCAAGAATATTGCACGGAAACAAACATTAAAAAAATCTTTGTGAAAACCACATATGAAAGTTCTACAAATTTCTGAAAAAATATTGGATGTTAGGAGGGCAATGTTTTTGTTGGAAATATGAGCAATTTACCATATGATTTTATTAACAGAAATAGTAGATAAAACATGACTATCATAGTAGAGATGAAACAAGTCATGTAATCTAAAGATGAGACAACAAATGGCATGTGCACATATGAACTAGAATAGAACATATGTAGAATAGAGGCAAGAACCAGAAATGCTAGAGCAAGAAACTGAGGCAAGATATTAAATAGAGAGAACATGAAGACATACACCTTTCTTCTTGTCATTCTTATTCTTGAAGTTGGTGTGCTGTACAACCTTGTTCTTCCCATCAAACTTTGCTTTACCATCAAACTTGCCCTTGTTCTTGAACTTGTGGGGCTGGAAGTTTTTCTTCTGTACCAGATTGGCACTAGATCCTCCCTCAATACCTCGAGCACGTGTGTCTTTTGCTCTCGCCTTTTCTTCCACATCAAGAGTACCAATGAGATCCGGAACAGAAAACTCCTGCCTCTTATGCTTCAGTAAGGTAGCAAAGTTCCTCCACGAGGGAGGAAGTTTAGTGATGATGCCTCCGGCAACAAACTTGTCCGGTAACATACAGTTGAAGTTCTCAAGTTCTCTAGCAAATGACTGTATCTCATGAGCTTGCTCAACCACGGAGCGCTCATCAGTCATCCTGTAGTCATAGAATTGCTCTATGATGTACATCTCAGTGCCGGCATCCGAGACCCCAAACTTGGCCTCGAGTGCGTCCCACATATCTTTTTCATTGTCAATTGACGCATAAGCATCAACTATGTTCTCACCAAGAACACTCAAGAGAGCAGCCTTAAACAGGGTATCCATTTTCTGAAAAGCTTGTTCCTGTTGAGCATCATACTCTACTTCAGGTTTGCCAAGAGTGGCGTCATAGCAACTCATGGTTTGAAACCATAAGACTGCTCTCACGCGCCACCTCGTATAGTGGATACCCTCAAACATAGGAGGTCTCATGGAAGCAACAAAACCACTCGGGGTAAATTGCCTATAATAAGGTTTTTGGATTGTTGGAAATATGAGCAATTTACCATATGATTTTATTAACATAAATAGTAGATAAAACATGACTATCATAGTAGAGATGAAACAAGTCATGTAATCTAAAGATGAGACAGCAAATGGCATGAGCACATATGAACTAGAATAGAACATATGTAGAACAGAGGCTAGAACCAGAAACGCTAGAGCAAGAAACTGAGGCAAGATATTAAATAGAGAGAACATGAAGACATATGGAACAGCGGTAGAAGCACTGGTCTTGGGGTCGGTGTCCTCGCCAGCCATGTCGTCGAAGAGGTTGTCGACATCGGGGAAGAAGTTGTCGTCGGGGAAGTAGTCATCGGAGTCCGGGGCGTTCGTGATGAAGAAGTCAGTAGTCACGCGGAGCGCTCCCCAAAAACTTTATAACCCTTCTCCCGTACAGGACTCAAAGCGGTGGGGTTTCGGAGGCCTACTGTCCCGACCTGCGGTGCATGCCGCAAGCCGGGATGGGGAAGATCGTAGCAGTAGATCAGTGCTCCGGAACGGTGGCGAGAGGAAGATGATGTTCTGATGTGCGTCTCTGGAGAGGAGCGACCTCCCTTTTATAGGCACAGGAGAAAGAGGCGAGAGGGCAGCAGCGGAAGGTGAAATGAAGAGACGAAGACGAAGTGAAACAACCAGCAGCCGAAGGGATGCGCCGTTCACATTCAGTGTCCACAATAGCAAAAAATCTTTTCAACTTCCGTGTGACCTTCCGTATACCAGTCGTGCGTGGCAAAAATTTCGACATCGGTTCGGCTCATTCCCGCAACTTGCAGCGCGGCGCGTCGTGGTGTGGCGAGGCGGGCGGCGGAGGAGGAGCACGCGTGAATGTCCCTCTTGTTCTCAAGCTCATACATGTGGGGAAACAACCTCCCTTATAAGGAGGTCGAACTCCCACCAAACTAGCAATGTGGGACTAAACTTTAGTTCCACCTCTTGCCTTGCACGAATGGGCTGCGTGGGCCTCTAGGATTTTTTATGAATTTCTAAAACTGCTATTGGGCTGGCCCAAAATAGACAAAATTCCAGCAATCCCCCACCAGATCCCAGAGGCACACAAAATTTGCCTTTGGTTCCAAAACACTGTTTTATATACCGGTACTGCAGTGGAGACTGTTAAGTTGAACTTCCACCTAGAACTCTATGCTACTCCTACACTAGTAAGCAACTTGAACAGTGGATTGGGCCTTGAACTGCAAGTTTTCTGCGAATCTAGCTTCACACAAAGCCTTGACCGATACTAGGCTACCGTGGGTCTTCCCCGCGGGTGGAGCTTATGCGTCATACTCCGAGACCTTTCATGAGTTTACTAGAGAGCACCCTACTCTCATAGATTGTGACGTTTAACAATCAGACTCATATAGGTGTGTTCTTCAAAAGATGTTCTGCAGGACAACATCTCTGCTTCAATGAGCCATTAGAACACATTAAGATATACATCAACCTGCCATGCAGATTAAGAGAGTATAGCATCTTCATGGAGTGGTATTGTTAATACTAAGGATACTCTCCTCTCAGTTGACCAACAACTTGTCTTCCACATCTAATTCACGGGATCTCCGATCACATAGACTAGGTTACCACTGTGAACAACTCATATTGTGGGTCTCATACCCATCTCCTTCGATGCATTATCTATCACATTACGTGATAGACCCTTAGTAAAAGGATCTGCCAAATTTTTAGACGTTTGGACATAATCCAATGCAATTACTCCGGAGTTTTTCATTTTCCTGACAGAATTTAACCTTCTCTGAACATGTCTTGATGACTTCATGTTATCCTTTGAGCTGCTCACTTTTGTGATCACAGTTTGATTGTCGCAGTTCATAAGAATACCCGGTACAGGTTTCTCAACAACCGACAAGTCATTCAAGAGCCGGCGAAGCCAACCTGCTTCGACCGTAGCTGTATCTAGTGCTGTGAGTTCTGCTTCCATTGTTGACCTCGTTAAGATGGTCTGCTTGCAAGACTTCCAAGAAACAGCGCCACCTCCATGAGTGAATACATATCCGCTCGTGGCCTTTATCTCATCAGCATCAGAGATCCAGTTTGAGTCACTATACCCTTCCAGTACCTTTGGGTACCCAGTGTAGTGAATTCAATAACTCGCAATGCCTTTCAAGTAACGCATAACTCTCTCTAGAGCTTTCCAATGCACATCTCCTGGTTTTGAGACAAACCGGCTCAGTTTGCTAACAGCAAAAGAGATGTCAGGTCTTGTAGCACTCGCTAAGTACATAAGCGAGACAATAATCTGAGAATATTTCAATTAATCTCTAGCAATTCTTTGATTCTTTCGAAGCAACACGCTAGCATCATATGGTGTTGGAGAGGGCTTGCAGTCACTGTAGCCAAAGCGACTCAATATCTTTTCCACATAGTGCGATTGAAGCAATGTAATCCCACCATCATCGTCTCTCAACAACTTGATGTTCAGAATGACATCAGCCACTCCTAAATCATCTCAAAACAATGAGATAGGAAATCCTTAACCTCCTTAATAACATTCAGGTTTGTTCCAAAAATTAATATGTCATCAACATACAAGCAAAGATAACTCCCTCGCCCCCACCATGGCGATAGTACACGCATTTATCAGCTTCATTTACAACAAAATCCCGCAGCTGTTAAAGTTCTTTCAAACTTCTCATGCCACTGTTTGGGTGCTTGCTTGAGTCCATACAAAGACTTCAGCAACTTGCACACTTTTCCTTCCTGACCATCTACTACAAACCCATCTGGTTGTTCCATATAAATTTCCTCGTCCAACTCTCCATTTAGGAAAGCAGTCTTAACATCCATTTTATGAACGAGAAGACCATGTGAGGCAGCTAGTGAAAGTAGTACTCGAATAGTGGTCAGTCGAGCCATAGGTGAGTAAGTATCAAAGAAGTCTTCACCTTCCTTTTGGGTATAACCCTTAGCCACGAGCCGTGCCTTGTACTTCTCAATAGTACCATCAGGCCTAAGCTTCTTCTTGAATACCCATTTGCACCCTATAGGTTTACACCCATAATGACGATCAGTTATCTCCCAAGTTTCATTTGCCAAGATTGAATCCATCTCACTACGGACCACTTCCTTCCAGTAGTCAGCATCCTCAGATGCATAAGCCTCTGAAATAGAACTCGGAGTGTCATCTATGAGATACACAAGAAAATCATCACCAAAGGACTTTGCAGTCCTCTGTCTCTTGCTCCTAGTAGGAACTTCATTGTTCTCCTCCATGGAATTTTCAAAGTGTTCCATCGAAATGGTAGGTTCAGTAATTGTAACTAATTCCTGATTCGATGAATTAGGCATCTCTTGATTTGATGAGGTAGCCATATCCTTCATGGGAAAGATATCTTCAAAGAAAGTCGCATCATTAGACTCCATGATTGTACCGACATGCATGTCAGATACCTCAGATTTTACAACCAAGAGTCTATAACCAATGCTATGAAAAGCATATCTCAGGAAAACACAATCCAAGTTTTTGGTCCAAGCTTGCGCTTCTTTGGAATTGGCACATTGACTTTCGCCAAACAACCCCAGGTTCGTAGATAAGAGAGTTTTAAACTTTTGTTCTCCCATTCCTCGAATAGAGTTATCTCTTTGTTCTTCGTGGGAACTCGGTTTAGGACATGACATGCAGTCAATATCGCCTCCCCCCACCATGCCTTGGAGAGACCCGATGTGTCTAACATGGCGTTAACCAAATCAGTTAGAGTACGGTTCTTTCTTTCGGCTACCCCATTTGACCGAGGTGAATAGGGAGGAGTCCTCTCATGGATTATACCATGTTCCGCACAAAAAGCATCAAATTCATTGGAAAAATACTCTCCACCACGATCGGACCTAAGCCTCTTGATCTTTCAATCAAGTTGGTTTTCCGCTTCAGCTGTATAGATCTTGAAATAGTTCAAAGCCTCATCCTTAGATTTCAGAAGATACACATGGCAGTATCTAGTGGAGTCATTAATTAACGTCATAAAATACTTCTTTCCACATTTTGTCAACACACCATTCATTTCACAAAGGTCTGAATGTATGAGCTCTAGTGGTGCAAGATTTCTTGTTTCCGCAGTCGTATGAGACTTACGAGGTTGCTTAGCTTGCACACACACTTGACACTTAGATCCCTTGACAGTGGTGAAACTAGGGATTAAGTTCAACTTTGCTAGTCGCGACACGCAACCAAAGTTAACATGACAAAGACGTGAATGTCACACATTTGATTCACTATTGTTGCAAACATGATTAACAACTTTATTGCAAAACATCTGATAAGGATAAACGAAACAGGCCTCCTGACTCATAGCCTTTACCAACAAAAGTTTCATACTTGGATATTACAAATTTGGCCTCCTGATAAGACTAAAACATGGAAATATACCACATACATGCACATTAGCACCCGTGTCAATCAACCAATCAGGAGAATGACATACTGAAAGACTAATGGGAAATACACCATACCCAGCATCCTTCTTGTCAGTGTCACCAATGACAACATTAGCGGTCTTGACGCCTTTCCCAAGATGACGCTTGTCATAGCGATTAGGGCAACTAGGAGCCCAATGGTCAGGATGTGACGCCCCCGGCTTAATCGTGCACTAACCATACACGCAAATGCACACGATCAAGCCTAAGGACTCACTTGAAGATATCACAACACAACTCTAAAACATAAATAAAGTCATACAAGTTTTATATTACAAGCCAGGGGCCTCGAGGTCTCGAATACATAAGCTCGCATACAAGTGTCAGCGGAAGCATCAGATATCTGAGTACAGATATAAAAAGAAAGACAGATAAGCCTTTAAGAAGGCGGGGAAAAACAAAAGCTACGACCGAAAAGGCGCAGGCCTCCTGCTTGGGACCCTCCGATCCTACTCCTGGTCGTCGGACGGCTCCTCGTAGTAGTAGCCACCCTCGGGGTAGTAGTGGTAGTCGTCGGCGGGGGCAGTGGTCTCAGGGGCTCCGTCATCTGGTTGCACCAAAAGGATATGGGGAGAAAAAGAAAGCAAAGCAACCATGAGTACTCATCCGAAGTACTTAGCAAGCAAGGATCTACACTACATATGCAACATTATCAAAGAAGGGCTGTATATGTGGACTGGGCTGCAGAAATGCCAGAATAGAGAGAAAGCCTAGTCCTATCGAAGACTAGCATCTTCATCATCTTCAGCGGTCTTACAGCATTAGAAGAGTACATATTAGCATAATATAAAGTAGTAGTAGTGTTATCAACCTCACCCAGAGATCCTTCCTCGACACCCTGCGAGAAAGCAATCCTAGAGCCATACTATCCATATCTCATCACAAGTATCCAGTTCTATTTGTATCGATCGGGATACAACTCCGAGCGTCCATTACCGAGGATCCGGCTATGCATAGATTAGTTCTTCCCTGCAGGGGTGCACCAACTTACCCACCACGCTCGATTAACTTCGGCCGGACACACTTTTCTGGGTCATGCCCGGCCTCGGCCAAACGATACGCCGCAACCCGACCTAGGCTTAACAGAGAGGTCAGCACGCCGGACTAAACCTATGCGCCCAGGGGGCTGGGCCCCTCGCCCTGAGCGCTCCTGCACGTTACGTTCACGGCCGAGAGCAGACCTAGCAACCCACACTATCAAGGCGGTTGCTTAACGCGGTCCAACCCGGCGCGTGCCGCTCCTTGCTGACGTCCAGTAAGCTTCGGCTAATGCCATGACGCAGGGTGCCCATAACTGATCCCACGTGATGGTTAGTGCTATCGGGCCAGAGGCCCACTCGGATCAAATATCCAAATCATTAGTGAATTAGGAGCGCGCGGTAATGAGCAGAGACTCATGATCGATGTGACCCCATCGCCCCGTCTCGAGGACTTGCTGCAAGGGCTAAGAATGCCTGGCCGCGCCTCGTAATTATCTCGCGGGCACCCTCCAGGTCAACCCGTCTCCACATTACTCGCATCACATGCTCGCGCGGGTACCCCTCAGGGCCGACCCGACTTTAGTATCATGGTTCATGGTTAAGGTCATAGTAACTGTGTGTCCAAACACCAAGGGGAAACCTGAGGAATCACCCTCGATGGATTCCACCTGATGTAATCGTCAAGGTGAACTTAGGAGGAATCACCCTCGAGGTTCACACTTGAGGTGTTGCACGACGGCGTCGTTATCGGAAGTGGAGAAGGAGGAATCACCCTCGATGACCACGACCGAGTAACTACTCCACAGAGTCAACATCAGAAGTGCTTACGAGGTATCACCCTCGACACTCGATAGTAACGCTGCAGTGTCGTACCGATAAGGGGGAAGTGATGTGCGGTGCCGGGGCCTGGTTGTTGATGATGATGGTCGAGTCTCCTGATAATCCAGCGGGGCAACTGGTCAACTGGGGGTCACTGGGGGACTAACCAGCCTATTCTAAGCAGTTTAGTATAAGCAGGTAATTATCAACAGCAGGTTACAAAATCAGGCTATGCATCAGAATAGGTAAAGCAGTAGCAGCAGCAATTTCTAATGCAAGCATAAGAGAAAAGAGAATAGGCGATATCGGAATGTTCAAAGGGGGGGTGCTTGCCTGGAAGCTCTGCGGCAAAGATCTGGTCGTCAGGGGCGTAGTCGACCTCCGGAGCTGTGCCGGTCTCGGGGACTACGTCGGTACTAGGATCTACCGAGAGAGAAGAGGGGGAGGAAACAGATAAATACACAGCAAACATATGCAACACAGAGCATGCTATGCTAACGTGCAGTGCAGGGTTGCCTAAGAGCATGTCTAAGTCATATTAGTTGGTATTATTAACCGGTGTAAATGCACTATTCATCCATCGGAAACAGGCTAAAAGTTGTGGGTTCACCTCCGTAGAGGGTCCCGACACGAAAGCAAATGGCACGGTCGGATTTGTCTCGTCGTTCTGAGCAACTTTCATATATAAAGTTTTTCGATCCGAGCTACGGTTTATTTTATATTAATTTTAGAAGTTTTATTGATTTTCTGCAATTATTAATATTTGAATTAATTCAGAAAAAGGAATATAACATCAGCATGGTGTCATCAACGCATCAGCGGTCAACTAACCAGCTGACCAGTCAACAGGGCCCACGCGGGGCCCACTGGCAGTGACTGGGCACTGCCCAGTCAGCCATTGACTGAGTCAATAGGGCCCGTGGGATCCATTAGTCATAGGCAGAAGTATTAACCAGTGTTTAATTAATCCTAATTAATCTAAGTAGTCCAGTGGGGCCCAGGGGCAGTGTCACTAATCTAACCTAATGTTACAGTAAGTTGGGCCTGGTGTCAGTGGGGGGTTAGCCCCGGTGTTAGTGGCTAATGACGGTGGGGGCCACTCGTCAGTGCCTCACAGCCGCGTTTTAAACGCGGGCGCGCGAGACAGGGCATCGTCGGCGTCCTCCCGAACGGCGGCGATGCACCGGAGATGGCCGGAATCGTGCTAGAGGGGGCCGTTTGCCGCGCGGTTTGGCCCTACGGGTAGCTGGCGGAGTACCGCATCCAGTGCAGCAGGCAGTAGCAGCTGGGGTGGTCGGAGCTCGCCGGAAACGAGCTCACGGCGGCGGCGGGTTTCGGTGGTGTGCAGGTGCAGTGTGAGGGCTTGCTACCGAGCCGGCTGGGCTGCGCGTCGGTGTCAGGGGATGCTCTGGAGCACGCCTGTTACATGAGAGCAACGAACGGAGCACGGGGAGCACGCGTGCTGCAGTAATGGCGGAGCCAAGCTTCAGCTCGTGCGGGCAAGGGAGATAGAGGGCACGAGAGGGCAGGAGAGATGGGGAATCGATGCTGCGGCTCACAGCGGTTCGGAAGAAGCAGACGGCGGGCTCGGGGAGGCGGAGACGGCGAAGAATCGACGGCGAAGATCCATGGCGGCCGAGGAGGAAGACGAGGGCGCTATCGATGAAGCAGAGCCCTCCAGCTCCTTTCCTTCAGCTTGGGGGTGCGGTGCTCGATGACGGAGCTTCTGGTCACAGTCACGGGGCAAGGGGTGGCCGGTGGACGCGGTGGCAGCGAGCGGCGGCGATGCGCTCGGGACTGGAGAGGAGGGGGCGAGTGCGAGCGCTGGAGAGGGGAAAGAACGGCGAGGAGGACCAGGGGAGATGGAGGGGAGGGAGGCGAATGGTGGAGGCGTCCAGGGGGAACGAATCGGCGGAGATGCGCGCGTCCAGGGAGACGATGACATGGAGGGAAAAGTAGGTGAGGGAGTCACTACAAGAAATATGTCAACTTGCGACCATCACTATTGGTCGCTGAATGGTCATTGTTTTTCATTTGCGACCTTTTTGTGACCAAAAACAGATGGTCAAAAGCTGACCGTCTTTAATGGAAATTAATGACCTTCTTTGTGATAAGGTCGTAGAAGGCAACGGCCAAAACAAAAGGTCGTTGAACCAACGACCAATTGCTTTGGTCGCTGGTTGTCTGCCCAGGCCACGTCGGATCTGACGTGGCAAGCTGACGTGGCAAAATTGCGACCAAATGAAAAGGTCGTTGACAAGAATCATCCCGGTCCGATTGGGGTTTTACATGGGCCGAGCCCAGCAATTCAGCCCATTTAATGTATTTTTTTCTGTTAATTTTCGCTAGCTACATGGGCCTGGCCCATTTTATTTTCTAGGACGTGGCCTTCTATAATTCATTTCTTTTTTGGGCCTTGGCCCTTTTACAGTCCAATCTATTTTGGGCCTCCACAACATACATTTAGAAGCTTGACATCTCAGCATGTACACATGTATCCAAACCATTTTATTTCTTTTAACACAAAGGGATTCATTACACAGCCACGACAGTAGATGGTAGATACATTCGACAGAGACTGAATTAACATAGAAATGAAGCAACAAAGGGCAGTCCGAGCAAAGGAACTACATGGGACTACAACAACATGGGACTAGAGCTACCATTTCTATTTCTACCAGCATTTGTAGACGCTTGCAAGAGAGGGAGGGAGATCATCCATCATCAATCAGTGATAGTAGCAATGAGTAGCAGCAGCAACGTTCGAGAGACCCCCTTCCCCTGCTGCTGCTGCTTGGTGTGCCTGCTACTGCTTGCTGTGCCGCATCACTAGTCGCCCTGCACACAACAAGAATTTTAGCTTTACATAAGGTTTACAAGAACAGGACCCTGATACATGAGATTGACATTCACAAGTTATTTGCATTTTTATTTAGAACTGCGTCACACCATTTACATTACTAGTTATGTATTGACATACTTATCTAAAAGAACATATATAGAAACATATGAATTTTATTTCTGAATACCAATACAGAAGTACTAAAAAAACAAGACTAAACATCAGTAGAAGGTAACAAGAGCTCATTACACAAGTTTTTATTTCTTTCACCTTCTATGTGTACAGTACACATGACACCAGTAGGTCAGAAGATAATACACCAAATGTGCATGAAAGACAATACAGTAAACACCATCTTGTTTATAGCAAGGCAATATAGTAGCATGTCTCTAGCACATCATCTCATTTAAGGAATGCATTTAGGCAAGAAATGGACAGCTGGTCTAATTTTCTCACACTTGGCATTTTCACAGTTAACACCATCATGTACAACAGCAAGCTGCTCCAGGCTGGCCAATTGACTGATACTACTGGTTAAGCAAAGCAAACTACTACCAAAATAAGAACCAGACATGGCAAGCAAAGTACCAGCATTTTACTCATAGCAAAGCAAACTACTACCAAAACAAGAACCAACATTTTACTCATAGCATGCAAAGTATCAATATATTGTCGATGCATACTTTGTGATGAGAAAAATGGTTAGATCATCATCTAACAACATTCAACATGTATGCCATACAAAAGAAACTGGCATTTCTCCCTCGATTGCTTGTTCAAGCTAGTTTAGAGTTCTAGACGAATGTTCAGACTGTCCCTTATATTTTATAACTAGGATCACACCAGTTGTAACCACAATGGGAACCTGTCTTATCATTTGAACAACCTGAGACACAAGTTACAGAACAAGCTACTACCTGATGCTGATGCTGTGCTACTACTACCTGATGCTGTATGGGAAACTCTCTTGTCATTTGAACAAGTTGCAGAACAAGCTACCGTAGACATGTATTGACCGTCCTACTACTACTACCTGATGATGTGCTACTACTTCGAGGAAGAGGGGGAGGGAGATGGAGATGGAGATGCTACCTGCCGTTGTAGGTCTATCATGGTCGTGCTTGGGACGGTCGGAGATGGACTCCCCCATGTTGCGTACCGTCTGGGTGGGCAGCATCCACCTCGCCCGTCTCCTGAGCGCCCCGCCGATGATGCCCCTGAGCATGTTCATCCGACCACTGCACCACCCCCGCCCTGAAAACCAGCAAGACACCAAAAATGTCAGATCTGAGCCATCCCTGCTATGCACAAACGCGAGAAGAAGATGGGAGATGGGCGGTGCTGTCAGTGTAATGTTTTTTTGTGTGTACTATAAAATGTCATGCAACATAAGATTAACTCTTTATTGTTTGATTGACAGGAAACAACACGGATTTTAGTCCCGCAACCTCTCTTATTGACTAACTAGAAGCAAGGAAACAACCCTGGCAGTACAACTGACACAGCAAAAGATTTTATTAGACTAGGTGAACCTTCTGAAACCTCTGTATTTCATGTAAATACAGTCAAATTGAACAAAGTGAGAACTTCGATTACCCAGGCTGAAATCATATACTACAACAGGTAGTTGGCATCTCGGCATTTATCAAAGGCTACCCACAGAATCCACAAGCAAACCCATCTCGCAGCACCACCAGTTCGAACGAACAGACAGAGGCGGATGGGGGACGGAGCGAAACCGAGACGCTTACCACGAAGACCTGCTTGACAGAGCCCTTTGCCCAAGTGCTTGCATGGAGCTGGAGCATCACACACATAACAGTAGCACTGCATATGAAAAAGAGAACAGCAACGAGGCCGCATTACAAATGCTCTGTTGTCAACTCTGCTATTGTAATCATATTACAAACAGAATCATGTACAGGGGGTGACAATGCTTGTGACTTACCATTCCACAATGCTTCGGGTGAGCAGTGGTGCTGAAGGGCAATTCGGAACATAAATGCCGCGAGTGAGGGAAATTCTTGCACGCTATCTGCAAAAAAAGAAATCATCTTCTTTAGTTCATCACAGGATGTAGTAGAACGACTCAATTAGTAATCCCAGGCACAGAATTAAACACAGAGTTGCAGATGAAGCGAGTATAGATGGGTTCAATGATAGGTAAGGTGCTTCCCTATCCTTCACAAACCTATCTAAAGAACAATTCTGCAAGTGACTCGACTCTTAAGAAACAGCAAGAAGGGCAAGGTAATTGGCTCCTTCACAAGCCTATCTAAAGAACAATTCTGCAAGTGACCCGACTCTTAAGAAACAGCAAGAAGGGCAAGGTAATTGGCTCCTAATTCGTTAGTTATGACAAATACCATATTTGATACTAGATGTACTGAAATAAAAACCAACTCTAAGGATTCAAGTGGCACTCGTGTTAGCATTCTGCGGAAAATGACAAGCATTCACCCTTGAAGCAAGAATTCCATCTCAGGTGACGCTACTTGCTACTATTCTCAGCACCAAAAAGTGAAAACACCTCAGCATCACATTGCTAGTAACCTGACAGAAAAATCTTGACAGGACACACTTAACCAAGAGCAGCCTGCTCTGAATCTGAAGGAGGGTGGATACTAACTTAGAGATGAAAAAAGCACAAAGCACAAAGCACCCGGGCTCTAAACTTAGAGCTAAAACATCTACTTAGCAGCAGTAGCGAGCAGAGGAAGATGAGAGGGGGAGGGAGATGCTACCTGCCGTGGTGAGTCGTCGTGGACGAGCTTGAGCTCGGCAGGACCTCTTGGTCGCCCTAGGAGCAGAGGAGCAAACCCCAGATCAGTGTTCATCCACGGCTGCTAGATCGGATCGAATCGAAGAGAGAAGGGGAAGGGAAGGGATACCTTGAGGATCGACTCGAATCGGCGCCGCCGCCTTCCTGGTAGCCGGAGACCCGCGGCCGGCGTGTAGCGCCGCCACCGCAAACCCTATGTAGGCCACGCGCGCGCCGCGGTCCGGCCAGCTCGATGAAGCGCCGCACATCGAAGCACGCACGCGCGCGCCGGTGAGCAAGCCAGCCGCGACGCCGTGGTTGCTGGGCGGCATCTCCTCTCTCTCTCGAGCGAGACTGACGCGGGCCGTGGTCGATAGGGGCGGGTGGATGGGAAGAAGTGCCCCGCCGTGCCATGGCTCACTCAATCTCCCTCCCTCTTGGATCTCTTCTGATGAGGGGAGGGGAGGGGAGGGGAGAGCCGAGGTCATGGCCGGCGACGAGGTGAGGGAGACAGGGGCGGTTGGTGGCGGCAGCGCTGTGAATGGCACGGGGGTGGGTGGTGGGTTCGCTTCACTTTGGGGCTCGCCGGTGGAGCTGAGGGGCGAGAGGAGGAGGGCGTGAGGGAGGCCATGGACGGCGGGGCGGGGGCCGCGGCGGTCGGTGGGCGGCGCTGCGGCGGGTAGGGTTTGGGAGGGACTAGGCGGCGGCGGTGTGGGAGACGAGAGGGAGGGATGGGATCGGGGTGGGTGGGAGACGAGAGGCAGGGATGGGATTGGGGTGGGTAGGGCCGTGGGGTTTCCCTTTTCATTTTCTTTTTTCTTTTTTGTTTTCTATAGATAGATGGATGGATGGATGTGGGATGATGGATGGATGGATGGATGGGCGCCATGTTATCGATCCGTGTCAAACTAACTCCACCAATGGGAATAGAGTATATGTGATTATGTTTTTTCTTTTGTTTTTCTTCTACTTTTACACATGAAAAAATCAAAAAAATGGTCTCACATTGTGCACAAGTTTGTATCTTGAATGACAAACAATGTTGACTAAGGAATTTTTCATTTTCTTTGCGCGAAAAATTCATTTTCCATTTTTCGAGTGCCTAAAATAAGTTTTTTTTAAGAACCTACCAAATAATTGTTGCAAAATTGGACCAAATCAATTTTCTTTGCACGAAAAAATCATTTTCCATTTTTTGAGTGCCCAAAATGAGGGTTTTTTGTGAAGAACCTAACAAATAATTGTTGCAAAATTGGACCAAATCAATTTTCTAAAATACTAGGCCATATTTAATGCACAATTGACCAAATGGTTGGGTGTCAAAAGCTTTTATCCACCTCTCGTGAAAAAGACAAATTTCTGCCGATTTAGTTGGAAGCGGGTCAAATTTGAACTGCAGCTGCCTCATAGTTTGCTCTTTATTTTTTCCAAAAATCATTTTGGTACAAAATTATCTATTTAATCAGAGAAACACCAAAAGTTTTCCAAGATTCAACCACTAGCTAGGAATGGTCATGCCCGCCGTTTTGATAGCATTTTGAAACGGGCATGAAAAATTCAAAAAAAAATCAAAAAATTGGAAAACCTTCGCATTGTGTCATTATATGTGGCCAAGTTACCAGGAAAAATAATAAACTTGTAATACGATAATTATTTTAAAAAAGTGTTCTCAGAAACGAGCTATCATGTGTGGAGATCAATGGCTTTCAAGCCAAATGATCAACCTTATGGGCACATTCATGGCATAGTTTGTTCAAATGATATCATATTGTGCACAAGGGTGCATATTGGAATGGCAAACAATGTTGCCTAAGGAATTTTTCATTTTCTTTGGATGAAAAAATCATTTTCCATTTTTCGAGTGCCCAAAATGAGGTTTTTTTGTGAAGAACCTACCAAATAATTGTTGCAAAATTGGACCAAATCAATTTTCTAAAATACTAGGCCATATTTAATGCACAATTGACCAAATGGTTGGGTGTCAAAAGCTTTTATCCACCTCTCGTGAAAAGACAAATTTCTGCCGATTCAGTTGGAAGCGGGTCAAATTTGAACTGCAGCTGCCTCATAGTTTGCTCTTTATATTTCCAAAAAATCATTTTTAGGTACAAAAGTATCTATTTAATCAGAGAAACACCAAAAGTTTTTCAAGATTCAACCACTAGCTAGGAACGGTCATGCCCGCTGTTTTGACCGCATTTTGAAACGGGCATGAAAAATTCAAAAAAAAATCAAAAAATTGGAAAACCTTCGCATTGTGTCATTATATGTGGCCAAGTTATCAGGAAAAATAATAAACTTGTAATATGATAATTATTTTTAAAAAGTGTTCTCAGAAACGAGCTATCATGTGTAGAGATCAATAGCTTTCAAGCCAAATGATCAATCTTATGGCCACATTCATGGCATAGTTTGTTCAAATGATCTCATATTGTGCACAAGGGTGCATATTGGAATGGCAAACAATGTTTCCTAAGGAAGTTTTCATTTTCTTTGGACGAAAAAATTATTTTCCATTTTTTGAGTGCCCAAAATGAGGGTTTTTTGTGAAGAACCTACCAAATAATTGTTGCAAAATTGGACCAAATCAATTTTATAAAATACTAGGTCATATTTAATGCACAATTGACCAAATGGTTGGGTGTCAAAAGCTTTTATCCACCTCTCATGAGAAGACAAATTTCTGCCGATTCAGTTGGAAGCGGGTCAAATTTGAACTGCAGCTGCCTCATAGTTTGCTCTTTATTTTTCCCAAAAATCATTTTTAGGTACAAAATTATCTATTTAATCAGAGAAACATCAAATTTTTTACAATATTCAACCACTAGCTAGGAATGGTCATGCCCGCCGTTTTGATCGCATTTTGAAACGGGCATGAAAAATAAAAAAAAAATCAAAAAATTGGAAAACCTTCGCATTGTGTCATTATATGTGGCCAAGTTACCAGGAAAAATAATAAACTTGTAATACGATAATTATTTTTAAAAAGTGTTCTCAGAAACGAGCTATCATGTGTGGAGATCAATGGCTTTCAAGCCAAATGATCAATCTTATGGCCACATTCATGGCATAGTTTGTTCAAATGATCTCATATTGTGCACAAGGGTGCATATTGGAATGGCAAACAATGTTGCCTAAGGAAGTTTTCATTTTCTTTGGATGAAAAAATCATTTTCCATTTTTCGAGTGCCCAAAATGAGGTTTTTTTGTGAAGGACCTACCATATATTTGTTGCAAAATTGTACCAAATTAGTTTTATAAAATACTAGGCCATATTTAATGCACAATTGATAAAATGGTTGGGTATCCAAAGCTTTTATCCACCTCTCGTGAAAAAGACAAATTTTCGCCGATTTAGTAGGAAACGGGTCAAATTTGAACTGCAGCTGCCTTATAGTTTGCTCTTTATTTTTTCCAAAAATCATTTCTAGTTACATAAGTATCTATTTAAGCAGAAATACATGGTTTGGTGGCGATACATCGTGGTTTGGACGGTGGCCCAGGGCCCCAACTCCAAAGCGCGTAAACTCGCATGCCTGCCGCGTGGTCACCGCGTGACCGTGGCGTTGCCATGTGTTTTGGGCGGCCTAGGCATGTCTTGTGGGTTGGGCACTCCCCAGGTAGGTGCTAGGAAGAAAATGACAACAGAAGAATCTCACGAGGAGACCAAACTATGCTCAAACATGAATTAGCAACCAAGTGTTTAATTAGCGGTACGGGAAATTCACATTGCCAATGGGCCTGAGTTTTGGCTGAGGATGATCATCTACTAGGGAAACTGTCCTGGCAAATTTTCAGCTCAAATGGAGGAGCTTAGATGGCACTTGCTTTGCAAAGTACCACATCAGGCAGAAATATGGATGTTGAAGCTGGGCTCAAATGGATAAATGGATTGAGCTGAAATTTTGTGGAGTATGGTCATTTGGGCATAGTAAAGCATTGTAAAAAGTTTATACCATTTGGATAATCCTAGCTTGTACTTCCTTCACAAAGCTTCTCTCTGGATAGAAACTTTGGAAATTTGCTGAGGAAGATTTAGTAGGCAAATGGAGCTGAATATTGGAATGTGGCAATGATTTGGATATGTAAGATGGTACAAAAAGTTTGAGGACAATAGGAGGTGTCTAGATAGCACTTGCTTTGCAATGTGCCAATCTGGATAGAAAATAGAAATTGAAGCTGGACTTACATAGATGATTGGATTGTGCTGAAATTTGGTGTAGGGAGTTTCTATGGTCAGGTTAATGTGCTGGTAAATTGGCAGCAATTATAAAGCAATATAAAATGTAGTTGTTTCACAAATTGAAAATATTACCAGAAACAAAGATTCGATGGTGAGCTCACATGGATTGTTAGATAGAGCTAAAATTTTATGTAGAGCTATGAATTTGGCATATAGAATATGTGGCGAAAATTCAACTCATTAGGATATTCCTATCTAGTACTTCCTTCACAAAGCTTCTAGCTGAACAGAAATTTTGGAAATTTGCCGAGGAAGATTTACTAGGCAAATAGAGATGAATATTGGCATGTGGCAATTATTTGGATATGGAAGATTGACCAAAAAGTTTGAGGGCAATAGGAGGGGTATAGATAGCACTTGCTTTGCAATGTGCCAATCTGGACAGAAAATAAAAATTGAAGCTGGGCTCACATAGATGATTTGATTGAGATGCAATTTGTATGAGGGTGATAATTTGGGCATATGAAGACATTGTATAAATTTCATGCCATTTGGATATATAAAAATGGTACTTCCTTCACAACGCTCTCCACTGAACAGAAAATTGGGAAAAATATTGAGGGAAAATGGTTATATTAAATGATCTAAAATTTTGTGGAGGGAGGTTCTATGGGCAGGGCCATGTCCTGGTAAATTTTTAGAAATTATAAAGCAATATAAAATATAGTTGCTTCACAAACTGAAAATATTACTAGAAACAAAGATTGGATGGTGAGCTCTAATGGATTGTTAGATAGAGCTAATTTTTTTTTTGGAGAGCTATGATATGGGCATATAGAAGATGTGGCAAAAATTCAACTCATTAGGATATGCATAGCTAGTACTTCCTTCACAAAGCTTCTAGCTGAACAAAAACTTTGGAAATTTGCCGAGGAACATTTACTAGGAAAATGGAGCTGAAATTTTTCATGAGGCAATGATTTGAATAGGAAAGAGTGCCCAAAATTTTTGAGGGCAATCAAGAATATATAAATAGAACTTCCTTCACAAAGTGCTGTTCTGAACAGAATAGGAAAATGAATATTGTTGAATTATATTTGAACTAGGCGAGGAAGGTTTTTGACATATTTGACGAAGATATGATCCAAAGAATTTATGAGAATTTTTTGGGAATAACAGAAATATAGGTTGCTTCACAACCTAGGGCAAAAATTGACACATGGACATGACACATAGGCAAAACTGATGAGGTGGCACCTAGTCATAGCAATCCACCACAATTTACAAGGTTATGACCATCTATATTGGTCGTGATCAGCTAGACATAAGACAGCGGACCAGTGTTGTCTGCTTTACGACCATTTCGTGTAAGGAAATTACGACCTTTTTGACCAAAATAGTCGTTATAGTTTAGGGTTTGGAGCCCCCTGAACAGCTTTTGACCAATTGGTCTCAAATGGTCGTGGATGTATGACCAATTCTTCCAGGGTCACTGACAGAAGGTCACAAGTTGACATATTTCTTGTAGTGAGTGGGCTGGGCCGGCTCGGCCCAGTAGCCAGGTAAGTTTTCTGCCACTTTTAAATTTCTGTTTTTATTTATTATCAGAGAAGGTAACAGAATTATTTGGGCACCAAAATGAGATAGGAGAAATATGGGATTTGGCCCATTAAATCCAAAGCAGTTTTATGCACTGCCACAAATATTCTGGGGACCAGTGGAATTCAATTGGAATTTTTATAAATGATTTGGCAATTTAAATTGCTGGAATAGCATTGTTTTAAATGCTACTGCCCATTTTTGCAAAGGAGTGATGTTGATTTCCTTAACAAATAAATGTTATGGAATTTTTGACAGATGGTGAACATTTTTCCAGTAGGTTTTGAGCAACTTTAAATTCCACTAAAATTTTGAATTGATTTCAGAGAGGGAAATTGAAATGAGATATTAATCCAATATGATTAAGCTTGTAAATCAAGATGACTTGGCTCTGATCATAAGGGATTACTGTAGTGTGATACTTGGGGTGTTACAAGGATCTCCGCACACATGACAAACACTTTTCTTCTTGTCATTCTTCTTCTTGAAGTTGGTGTGCTGTACAACTTTGTTCTTCCCATCAAACTTTGCTTTACCATCGAACTTGCCCTTGTTCTTGAACTTGTGGGGCTGGAAGTTTTTCTTCTGTACCAGATTGGCACTAGATCCTCCCTCAATCCTCGAGCACGTGTGTCTTTTGCTCTTGCCTTTTCTTCCACATCAAGAGTACCAATGAGATCCGGAACGGAAAACTCCTGCCTCTTATGCTTCAGTAAGGTAGCAAAGTTCCTCCACGAGGGAGGAAGTTTAGTGATGATGCCTCCGGCAACAAACTTTTCTGGTAACATACAATTGAAGTGCTCAAGTTCTCTAGCAAATGACTGTATCTCGTGAGCTTGCTCAACCACGGAGCGCTCATCAGTCATCATGTAGTCATAGAATTGCTCCATGATGTACAGCTCAGTGCCGGCATCCGAGACCCCAAACTTGGCCTCGAGTGCGTCCCACATTTCTTTTCCATTGTCTATTGATGCATAAGCATCAACTATGTTCTCACCAAGAACACTCAAGAGAGCAGCCTTAAACAGGGTATCCATTTTCTGAAAAGCTTGTTCCTATTAAGCATCATACTCTACTTCAGGTTTGCCAAGAGTGGCGTCATAGCAACTCATGGTTTGAAACCATAAGACTGCTCTCACGCGCCATCTCGTATAGTGGATACCCTCAAACATAGGAGGTCTCATGGAAGTAGCAAAACCACTCGGGGTAAATTGCCTATAATAAGGTTTTTGGATTGTTGGAAATATGAGCAATTTACCATATGATTTTATTAACAGAAATAGTAGATAAAACATGACTATCATAGTAGAGATGAAACAAGTCATGTAATCTAAAGATGAGACAGCAAATGGCATGTGCACATATAAACTAGAATAGAACATATGTAGAACAGAGGCTAGAACCAGAAACACTAGAGCAAGAAACTGAGGCAAGATATTAAATAGAGAGAACATGAAGACATACGGAACAACGGCAGAAGCACTGGTCTTGGGGTCGGTGTCCTCGCCAGCCATGTCGTCGAAGAGGTTGTCGACGTCGGGGAAGAAGTTGTCGTTGGGGAAGTAGTCGTCGGAGTCCGTGGCGTCCGTGATGAAGAAGTCAGTAGTCGCGTAGAGCGCTCCCCAAAAACCTTATCACCCTTCTCCCGTACAGGACTCAAAGCGGTGGGGTTTCGGAGGCCTACTGTCCTGACCTGCGGTGCACGCCGCAAGCCGGGATGGGGAAGATCGTAGCAGTAGCTCAGTGCTCAGGAACGGTGGCGAGAGGAAGATGATGTTCTGATGTGCGTCTCTGGAGAGGAGCGACCTCCCTTTTATAGGCACAGGAGAAAGAGGCGAGAGGGCAGCGGCGGAAGGTGAAACGAAGAGACAGAGACAAAGTGAAACAGCCAGCAGCCGAAGGGATGCGCCGTTCACATTCAGTGTCCACTATAGCAAAAAATCTTTTCAACTTCCGTGTGACCTTTCGTATACCAGTCGTGCGTGGCAAAAATTTAGACTCGGCTCGGCTCATTCCCGCAACCCGCGGCGCGGCGCGGCGCGACGCGACGAGGCGTGGCGAGGGGGGCGGCGGAGGGGAGCGCACATGAATGTCCCTCTTGTTCTCATGCTCATACATGTGGGGAAACAACCTCCCTTATAAGGAGGTCCAACTCCGACCAAACTAGCAATGTGGGACTAAACTTTAGTTCCACCTCTTGCCTTGCACGAATGGGCTGCGCGGGCCTCTAGGATTTTTTTAGGAATTTCTGAAACTGCTATTGGGCTGGCCCAAAATAGACAAAATTCCAGCAGTTTTATTATCATGCGCATTCGTCAAGGGCAGGTCCATCCAGGACAATTTCTTTCTGGTTCAACAAACCATGAAATACCTCCATCTACATCGGCTTTTGGCTCCTCCTCGATCTTGATCTCACGTGCTTTCCCCTATGTAGCATGGCCATTCCTTTTGGAGGTGCTCCGCCATAGGGGTTTTGGCCCAAGGTGGTGCGGAATTCTTGTGGCCTGCTCCGTTCCTCCAGCTCGAGAGTGCTTATCAATGGAAGCCCTTCCCACATGATCTGGTATGGGAGAGGACTCTAGCAGGGGGATCTTATATCTCCAATGCTCTTATTGTTAGTGATTGATGTGCTTAATGCAATCTTCCTTCAAGCGGATCTTTTTGGCATCCTGAGGCCACTGACCCCTTGGGAATCAAGCATCGGGTTTCGATTTTTATAGATGATTTGGCTTCGTTCCTCCAACTTGTGGTCTGGGATCTCCATGCGGCCAGGGAGTCACCTTGGAGGGCCTGAAGGCTAATATGCTCAAGATTTCTCTAATCCCAATTCGGTGTCAGATTGGTCAAGAGCTACATGATGTTCTTCCCTCCAAGGTGGACGCCTTTCCTATATCGTACCCTGGCCTACCCCTCTCGTGCTCGCGACTGCGAAAAGTGGACTTGATGCTACTCGTGGACAAAGTGGCGCATAAGTTCCCTAGATGGAAATCAACGTTGGTCAAGGAAGGGAACTGGATTATAATGCTCAACACATGCATCACCTCTATGGGAATATACCATATGCTGGCGCCGGACTTGCCGCCTTGGGTCCTTGACGCCATTGGCAAACTGTGCTGAGGATTTCTCTGGGTAGTCTCGGACTGTGCTAGAGGAGGCCAACGCCTTGTGGCATGTGAGGTAGTGTGTGCTCCAGTATAATTTGGTGGCCTGGGTGTCCATAATTTAAGTGGCCTCGATGCCACCCTACGCACGAAGTGGATTTGGGCATAAGCGCACGAACCTTGACCTTCCCTGGGTGCGGAAGACTTGGTGGTTTCTGATCAGGCGATTGCTCTCTTCAACGCCTCCGTCCGCATCAATGTAAACAAGGGGAGCTCATTGCTCTTCTAGCAAGACCCATGGATTTGGAGTTTGGCCATTAGGCACATCGCGCAGGATGTGACGGATTTGGTTAAATCATGGGTGGTAACACGAATAGCGGTGAAACATGCCCTTGTCAGCAATGCTTGGCTTCGGGACCTGCATAGAAAGGTTTCACCTCACACCACACTTCAATTCTTACAACTTTGGTCGGTGATCCTCAGCTGCCCGTCTAGGGAGGAATGCGATGATCTCTGGGAATGGAAATGGTCATCGAACAAGCCCATTCTACCGAGTCCGCCTATGACCTGGTTTTTTTGCAAGACGAACCACCTGTGGATGGGATACACACATATGGGCTCCCTTGGCGCCTCTGGAATTTAAATATTTTGCTTGGCTGATCCGAGGGCGATGCCGGACATCTGATCGGCTAGCCCGACGTGGTTTGCCCCATCAGGAACGATGCCCATTATGTGACTAGGAGGAGAACATTGACCACCTACTGACCGTGTGCTCCTACGCGCCTGGGATTTGGCGTGGAACCCTCTCATGGATCGATATTGGCCAACTGGTGCCTATGGCAAACCACCGGCTGGATCAATGATGGTCGGAAATCCAACGGCTGATACCCCCCACGCGTCGTAAAGGAAGCAACTCGGTGATCCTATGTACTCTACGTAAAGGAATAGCCGGGCCTTTGAACAAAAACCAGGCACGACGAACGAGGTGATCAACAATGTAAAGAAGCAATGTAAGGAATGGTGTAAAATTGATAGAGTCCCCTCAATTTTTTTTATAGAGTAGTAACTTAACCTATGCGTCGTGGAGTAGAGTCAGTGAGGCGATGACTTGTGGCATGTATACCGTCCGAGCTCGGTGCAAATACTGGCCGAGCTCTTGTAAATTGACCTTTCTTTTCTACCTTAATATATTGACACGCAGATTTCCTACGATGTCCTTGATATTATTATTTTTTCGACGGGTGCCGTGCATGTTACTTGGTTGATGAGATATTTGAGATATGCCCAGCAAAGCAGAAAGGAGAAAGTATCACGTTATTATGATACACGATGAAAATAATAATCCAGGCAATCCTTTTTTTGTTTTCAAAATAATAATCAAGGCACTTCTGAACTGCACAGGGAGTGTGGAAGACCATTATGAATACTCTGCTAATTCTGATGAACACTGCTCGCAAATTTTCTTTTCCTGATGAACGCCGCCACGTGCCTGATATTATGTTCATCAGCCCGCGAGTCTGAAAAGTGAAAACCACTTTCCCTCAGAAGAAGAAAAAAAAGAAAAAGTGAAAACCACGTTTATTCTGAACGCGACGACTCCGGTAGGCGGTCAGACCTCTCCCGCATCCAGTCGTCCTCCCTTCCTTTTGTCATAAAAAAAAGGGTTAACGGACGGCGTGGATCCAAGGGCCTTGATGAGGCATGGACGGTGGAGATGAACTTTAGTTACCGTTGAGCTTAACTCGCTGCCATTTACCGTAACAGAGCTGACTGTTTACTGTTCATCTTCCCCCCCTCGTTTTCACTGTAAGATCAAAAGCTCGGCGGATACAAAGCCAGAGCTGGGAATGAGGAACGCGAGAGGGTAAAAGATTTAGCGTTTATTGTACCTAGCTTAATTAGGGTTTATTGTAGTTTACTGTAGCTAGCTAGGGTTCGTCCTCCCCCCTTCCCCGATCCCCCCGAGGTTGCCCCAATTCCCACTCGTCGAGGTCGATCGGGCACCTCACATCCTCCCCTCTCGCTCCGCCTCCCCTCTCCGATCCGTCGATCCCCTCGCGTCTCGCGGCGGAGTCAGCCCATGGCGGGGCCGATCCGCGTCACCATGGAGGTCGGCGCCGACGGCGTCGCGCTCATCACCATCTGCAGCCCGGGCGCTGATCTGCACCCCATCAGTAACGCCCTCGACCTTCTCCGTTCCTGTTCGGGTTGATTCGCCTCTTCCTGCTAATAATCTGATGATGCGTGTGCGCCGATTCGGCTCGGTTCTCCCCCTTGCAGTCATCCATGGCCTCAAGGAGAAGTACGCGGAGGCCTTTGCTCGCGACGACGTCAAGGCCATCGTGCTCACCGGTGAGATTTCCCTTGCTTGACCCACAAAGGATGAACTCTTGGTTTGCGCCGATGGAGTAGCGATACTTTTTCATGTGATTGTTGGATAGCAGTTCAGTTCAGTTCAGTTTTGTTTGTTCTGAAGTTCGCGAAACACCCAGCTATTTCCTGGTTTGGGGTTATCCTTACAGGAGTATTTTATAGGTGGAGCTGTCGCCATCATATCTACTCATTTGTGCTGATCCTTGTCAACTTAGCAATTGCCCCACTTGTTTTTTTTATGCCAACCGCTTGGCTGAAAGTGGGGATCTCCTCTGCTTCTGGACAGGCCATAAAAGGGGGTTGGGCATGTACTGACTATAATAATCTCTAGAGAAGGCGTATATGGATGGTATTATGACTAACCTACCACAACAAGAGGCATACTTCCTTTTTTTGTCACTGCACAGAGGGGGCCATCCAGAGTTGTGCATTCCAGGGATGTGGGCAGGGGGTTAAAAAGGAATTCAATTCACCAAACCTACTATTTCTGTTACTTCTTGGTGTTATGTATGTTGGATATTTTCGTGGCTTTCAACATTTATTCAACATGGTTATTATTTATTTAACTCAACGTGGAATTACTCATATTATTAATGTTTATGACGGGGAATAATTGATGCGAAATTTCACTCGAGGATGTAATACTCGAGGTGCCGAGGACGACTGTGATGGAATACAATAGAGGAATTAATAGGGATCGACTCTACTGGAATTTATATGTTCGTACGTATTTTTTCCGGGACATCACAGGGTGGAAGAGCTGGGTTTGTTTTGCAGGATCGGCTCTGCAGGCTGTTGACCCACATGATTAAGATTGTAAGTTGATCTCACATATACAATCTAATCATGGCACATGACTCACACATGTGTGCTAGGGACTAGTATATTTAAACTCGGAAAAACTGACATGTTTTATCATGGTTGGTAACATTGTTCAGGAGTCATACTGATCTTTCCGGAAACAGGTGGAATATTAAAACACCTAGAAGTGGAGTCTATAAATAGGTCCCTACCCTCTAGCCTCAATATGCATTGTGAGCGGCACCACGGAAAAGACAGAGGAATTAGAGGGTAGACCGCATAGCCCACAATTTCTAACATTGGCATCCGAGCCGATTAGGGTTAACGACGTCGTCGTCAACTCGATCGATCCGTACGTAATCAACTCCGCTGCATACTCTGCCGATCTACACCAAGGTCTGCTTGGGAATTAGATCGATCTGTTGTCTCGCTACAGTTCAATGTGTGTGGCTCCGCATACTAGTAGCTCCAGATCGATTTGATCTGCAATTTCGCGGCCGGACCAGCTCGCCTTCTTGCTCGTCGATCTTACCGTCCTCATGCGGAACCGGTGCCTCCTACCGCGCCCTGGCGATCTGTGGAAGCCGGCTTCCTCCCGCTGCACCATGTTTGTCCACCGCCTCACTTATCGCCGCCTGAGGCCCGATCTCTAGCCGCCCATCTGCCAGTAGCTAGTCCGCGCTGGTGCCGGCCGTCATCTTCGTCCGCTGCATCACCCGCGTCGCCAAGTCGACGCACAAAATCACTTGAGGCTAACAGTATACCTGATTGAGAGGAAAGCAGGTCCTTCACATGAGGCTTGCGCGTCGATGGATGACGCACTTGTGACAGGCAAGGAAACCCAATCGAATCCATCCAAGGTCCAAGTCCCGAGGAAGCCATCTTCATCAACACGAGGCTGCCACATCAATTGCTAGTATACTCCACGCAAAAGCCTATTTTGATCAGATTAGTACTTGGTGCACGCTGAAGTCAAACTCTCCTCTTGCTTCTTTATTTATTTTGCACGGGGAAGGAAAGGAAAAGCATGTACATGTGATCTATCACTCAGATTGAGGAAGGAGCGCAGGAAGTCTCTCGCCACTACAGATCAAGGAAGCTTTGTTGCTGTTGTTTATATATACAGTACTACTTGTTCTACTGGTCTATCTTGCACAAGGAGCAAGGAATTTATTCTTACATACGCATCTACATGCTGAAGTCCACGTCTACTTTATTTGTCTATAAGGATCAGAATATAACGAGGAAGGCTGGTATTTCTTGATTGTCTTAATACTTGTGCGCACCCTGATTTGGGACAGAAAGCACAAGGAATTAATCGGCGTAATTTCAGCATCTGTCTTCGCCTAATATACAATTGGTAACACTTTTCCCTCCGTTCGCCGAGTTATTTACAATCCATAAATTTAATATCACAGTTTGGAAGATGGAATATTATGATTGTATTTTCCATGGAAATTATCCATCACATTATTGATTGAAACAAACTGGACAAGGCCAAATTTAGAAAGCTGCTATTGAGGAAAAGGAAATGTATTATAGGTGTCAAATGGCTTGCATACTTATGTCAGTTTCATACCATAGTGAACAAATTGCATGGAAAATTAGTGCAATCTGGAATACTGTCTTCTTTTTTCGGTTGATGTCTCTTGGAAAATACATATTGCTGGTTTATATCGGTTATTTCTAACTCTGCCAAATTGATCAAAATAAATGATTTTCCAATTTAACTTCATTTAACACTGTGCAATATGGGACATTATTTGTTCTATGGAGGAAGATTGAAACTCTCCGAGGGAAGGATTTGACCAAATTTTACTGGTTGCACCTCGAAGAGGAAGATATAATATTTTATCAAATCAATTGGCAAAGAGGAAGGTATGTCTATAAGTTGTATGCACGGATTTTTTCATTTACAACTACTTTTTCAGAATAGTTGTGTTGTGCATTCTGGTTATATATCATATACTTCCATGCAAGCAATTCCAAGGAATTGCTAAAGTTAATATACTTGGAATTGTAAATTATGCCCACAAACTCCATTGTGGAGGACAATTATTGTTGATGGATACACTATTATACTAACCTTGCATGAGAAGGAATTCAAAAAGTGTCTATTATGACAATCACTTATTTATGGAGGAAGATGGGAACTACTCCTTGGGAAATTAAGGAAATTTACTCTCAGTTAACGGTATGCACATTGTTAATATTTGCATTAAATATATGTCAATACTTTTTCAAATAGTTGGAATGTGGATTTAAGCTTCTATGTATTATATTGCTGTAATACAATAGCAATTATATTGACATCCTAACAGTACCAAAGGAAATTATATATATTGTGTGTTTTGCCATTGCTGCTAAATCTTATACACTTTGGAACTGGAAATTTTGCCATGAAACTCCTTGATGGAGGAAAAGTATTATTGTTATACGACACACTATATGCAACTTCAGTGTGTAGGGATTTAATTTATGGTTCTATCTTGGAACCCATTGTTTATGAAATACTATTTGGAAAAGGAAGAGCGGAAATATTGCTCAATGATAAAATTAGTGCATTACGGAATTTCACACGATGGTCTATTCTTTCTTGATGGTCCATTGGAAGTTAGAAACCCAAATTGTTATTTGGGGAAGATGACTCCATAGAGAGGAATGTTGATATTGGGAACACATGCTTGGGATTTATTATGTTTGTCATGGACGACTTGGTCACATATCATGGAACCGAATCAAGTGGCTTACTGATTCCGGAATTCTAAACTTTAGTGGGAGGAATTTGGTTTTCTAAAGCACATATATAATGGGTATTTGACTTGCACGCCTTTTCTTAAGGTGGAAGGAAAATCTTCACATCATTTTTCCTATATACTTATGGTATTTATTTATTTTTGCACTCCCACTAGAGGTCAGATTGTTTATTTCTTTTTACTCACCGATGGTTGCACTTTATATGGTTATATGTTTACCTCTCATTATACAAGTCGGAAGGTTTTATTGTGATGTTCACATGTTGTACTGAAGTGGAAAATCAGTTGATTAAAGAATATCAAAATCTTAACAACTGATTGGTGGGGGAAGTACACTTCAGGAATATATCAATTGAATAAGAGCATGGAACTTCATTCACCATTGTAATATATTGTATACTTCACATGATAGGAGGAATTGAATATCTTTAATACTCCCGTATACTTCACAATTGAGTGGAGGAAGTAAATATCTTTGATTTTTTTTTCCGGAGGAAGCATTACATATTGCATTTATACCTTTTTTCATCTACAGCCACTCCTTATGGTTTGTGGACTGGACTGAAAGGAACTATTTTATTTGAAAGGAAGTTCTCAATTACTACAAAACACACACCAGGATTTGTTAATTGTTATTCTAGTGGGTCAAGGGTATGTTTTTTTTATCTGGAAAAGGAAAATTGGTGGAAAGTAAGTGGGAGCCGGTATTTTTATGAATAATGGTGGAATTATTGGCAATTATACTAGAATATAATCTTGACCCCAATGGAAAATACAAGTGAAACTCCCAATACTAATAAGCTTAGGATAAGTGGGAGGAAATAACTTGGAATATCATTTCTAGATAATTATCATGTGTTGTTGGGGGAAGTCACTCTAATTTTTTTCGAGGAATAACTAAAGTCTCTTAAGAAGGCTTGAATTTTCTATCAATGCACGGTATGGGTGGAAGTAATGCGGGAAGAAACTCAACGAGGAAAGATAGAAGTTTGGGAACTTATTGTTTTTACCAAACAACCGCAACCCATATGTTTGGAATCAGGAGTGTTGTAGACGGAAATCTTTGGACAAAGAGGAAATACGAGGTTTGCAACATAATATATCAATTTGTGGTCTTGAAACAAGCTTCACATCAATGGAATAGCAGGTCATATGGTCTTATAAATGGAGTGAAGTGACCATGTACAAAGGTAAGTGAAAATTGCATTATTATTTATGTAACATTGTTCTTGTTGTTTGCAATGATAAAGTCACATTGGTGAAAGCTTGGCCATATTCTAACTTTCATATGAAAGGAATATTTGAAGCTTCCTATGTTTTGGGAGTGGAACTACATAGGGAATATTTTGAATTCTATGGAAAATTACAATTTAAAAAAAAAATACCTTGATAAGAGAAATCATACTCAGTGAGGAATTATGTTTGAACTCATGAGGAAAAAGGGGATACTAAATGGTATTGGAATTTGTATATATTTTCATTATACTATCAACCTTAGCTACCGGAATTTATTGTCACGCATTCAAGCGGTGGAAGGAATTATGTGTTGCTAAGGGAATTTCACACATCATATATGATCGTGGAATGTGCATCACAACCTGTCACTTATTTTGAAGTTTATGGTTAAAAGCAAACACACTGAGGAAGTTACCATTGTATACACGAGGTGTGGAATGATTAAACTCAGGTACGTATATTTCATTTATTTGTATAATAATACTAATATAGTGCAGGTTCACTGACTATAGTCAGGAATTCTTTTCAAAACATGTTTACACATGGAACTTCATTTATTGATTAATATGTTTCAGCCAAGTGGGAGATGTTGGATATTTTTGTGGCTTTCAACATTTATTCAACATGGTTATTATTTATTTAACTCAATGTGGAATTACTCATATTATTAATGTTTATGACGGGGAATAATTGATGCGGAATTTCACTCGAGGATGTAATACTCGAGGTGCCGAGGACGACTGTGATGGAATACAATAGATGAATTAATAGGGATCGACTCTACTGGAATTTATATGTTCGTACGTATTTTTTCCGGGACATCACAGGGTGGAAGAGCTGGGTTTGTTTTGCAGGATCGGCTCTGCAGGCTGTTGACCCACATGATTAAGATTGGAAGTTGATCTCACATATACAATCTAATCATGGCACATGACTCACACATGTGTGCTAGGGACTAGTATATTTAGACTCGGAAAAACTGACATGTTTTATCGTGGTTGGTAACATTGTTCAGGAGTCATACGGATCTTTCCGGAAACAGCTGGAATATTAAAACACCTGGAAGTGGAGTCTATAAATAGGTCCCTACCCTCTAGCCTCAATATGCATTGTGAGCGGCACCACGGAAAAGGCAGAGGAATTAGAGGGTAGACCGCATAGCTCACAATTTCTAACAATGTATTATTGTTATTTTACTTTAAAAAAATTTGTAGGTGCTGCGGGGAACTTCTGTGGAGGTTTCAATATCAAACTGTTCAGAGAAGTTCATGAGACTGGTAAGAAGAGCCTTCATTTACACGGTTTGCAAATTGATTGTTCACAGCCTAGCTTTCTAGGGCAGTCTGCTTTATTTTCTTGCAAATTGAACCAAACTTGGTTTTGCAGGAGACTTGTCACTTATTCCTGATGTATCTGTTGAGCTTGTATCAAATATGATGGAAGGTTTGGCATAGTATCTTTTGTCTATGAATGATGGAATACCTTTAATTTGTATCCAGATCATGATATTTGGGCCTGACTGTAAAAATCTGTTTACATGCAGATGGCAAAAAGCCTTCTGTCGCTGCAATTCAAGGCCTTGCTGCTGGTGGTGGTCTAGAGTTGACTATGGTCTGTCATTTTTGTTGCTTGTCCCGCTGTAACATTTTTACAGAGGTTTCCTTACCCTGTATCTGAACCTAAGTCCTGTTTATCCCATAAATGGCAAAAAAAATTCAGGGTTGTCATGCTCGGATAGCTACCCTTGAAGCTCAGCTTGGATTACCGGAGCTACTGCTTGGCGTGATTCCTGGATTTGGAGGTAGGGAACTAGTGATACATCTGTTTCCGACAGCTTTATACTACTGCTCTTATTATGCTTGCTTCGTATTGGGTTCTGTCATGGATCTGAAACTTTTCCACTTATCATGTAGGAACTCAACGTCTACCGAGGCTTGTAGGTCTGCCCAAAGCAATAGAAATGATGCTGGTGAGTCTAATTTATCTTCTGTGTAAGTTGTTATGCTGTCCTAGCTGCATCAGATAAACTTCGCGTCCCAAGATGATTAACATATGCAAAGTAAGTTAACTAAAAGGCATATAATAGTGAAATCCAATTTTAAGTGAGCGGCTTGAGTTATATATATTCCTTCATACTCAACCCTGATAGTAATAAGATTTTCAACTAACAATGAGTTTTGAAAAACTAAAGCATAAATAAGGATCTCATTTCAAACTGTAATGTCAGTACACGTATGTAGCACTGAAACATGTCAGGCACCCAATATTTTTGTTGAACAAGGAGTGTAAATGGAATGATCATCTGGAAATTAGTATCATCCTATCTTCTTTCTTATTCCTGTCATGTTCAATTATAATTAATGCGTTCATAAAATTTGCTTCAGCAATCGAAGTTCATTATGGCGAAGGAAGGAAAAGAATGTGGTCTTATTGATGAGGTTTGCTCCCCTGACGAGTTGATAAAAGTGTCACGCTTTTGGGCCCTGGAGATTGCAAATCACCGTAAACCTAGGATAAGATCTCTTGGCAAAACAGACAGACTCGGTTCACTGTATGATGTTCGTGCTGTATTAAGTATCGAAAGATATCAAGCAAACAAGGTTGCTGCAAACATGCCACATCACCGGGCCTGCCTTGATGTCATTGAAGAAGGTTTACTATGTGGTGGCCATGCTGGTGTTGTGAAGGTTTGGATTTCCTATTTGTCTTAGTACATCCACTAAAACTATCTATGTGCTTCTCTAAGTTAAACAGCTAGTTGGGCACCATATCTCCCAAAAACTCTAGAGATTAGTAGACTAGTCTTATTGTGTCAATTGATAATTATACTTGAAGGTGGTGGTGGTGGTGGTGGGGGTAGTGGTATACTGAAGGTAGATGCCATTGCCAACATGCCCTAATTCAGTAATTACTAATAAGCATAAGGTAAGAAAGGCCCTAAGCAGCCATAGCACAGTGTAGCAACCGCAGACTGAGCCTTAACAATAATAACAAACTTCCATGTAGTGTAGTGATGATAATAATTGTTTCTTTGATTTGTTGTTTATTATTCCTTATACATGTGTTTGGTGAATGTGCCTAAATAATGCAGGAAGCCAAAGTTTTCAAGGAGTTGGTAGTATCAACAACGTCAAGGGCCCTTGTCCATTTATTTTGGGCCAATCTTTCCACCACTAAGGTTATCCTCAGAAGTCAGAAGTATATGATTATGTTTGCCTTTTCTTTCCTGAATCAATTTGCATGTGTTGTCATTTAATTTTTGCTGCACATACTTAGCCTAAACTTGGACATTTATTTCTACTATCAGAGAACTAAAGTAGAACTACTGTTTTTTTATTTTATTTTATAAATGGTTATAATGCGTTAATGGCTACCTGCAACTCCTTGGTTATATTTATTTATACTTTTAGAGAACTAAAGTAGTAGAACTTTTTGACCTCTTTTAAGACAGCGTGCCTCTTAAGAGATAAGAGGCGACACATCCAGACTGTCCATTGGTAGGGTTAACAAATAGTAGTATTTTTTTGCTAACCTTCTACTACCGATTACTTTGGTCTCCGTACAAATGGAAGGTGTAATAATTAATTTACCATAACCTTGGTAATTACTATCATTCCACTAAAAGGAAAATGGAGCACAGCTAGCCAGCACGTCCTCATACATTATACGTTACAAATCGACCTAAACTTATATAACACAACATATTTATTTTCCAGTAAAGAAATGTATTCGTAGTAGCAATGATAAAAGGTCAAATGATTTTTCAGTTGGTAGAACATAATACCAATATATATACAAACATTTGCTGTCACATGTAGTCTTACATACAAACTTTTATATTTATGCTTAGTGAAATCTTTCCCCTTCTGTTCTTTGTGAGCCAAACTAACTTCATATCCGTTTATTTGTGGAGGTGTTAATTTGTTTGGGTACTAAACTATTAATATACTATCATGCAAACAGACTATGTTACAGAATATGATACATGATCTTAGTTAACCATGCAACCAGACTGCATTACAGCATATGATACATGGTCTTAACTATGCTCTGCTCAAATTGCAATGCCATATATGAACACATCAAAGCTAACGTGTCAACTTTTGTTTTGCCCCCTTTTGGTATGTAACCTAGTGCGCTGTCTTGCTTGATTTTTTAGGTACCAGGTGTTACTGATACGGAACACAAACCCAGGAGAATAAAAAAAGTTGCTGTTATTGGTGGTGGGCTTATGGGCTCTGGAATTGCAGCAGCCCTTCTTGTTGGCAATATATTTGTTGTCCTCAAGGAATTAAACCTTGAATCTTTGCAAGCGGGACTCAAAACAATAGAAGGTCAATTTTGTGAAATTACTGCAGCATTTCTCTGGAATTTCTTTCCAATAGATATTTGGATTGTGATTTCTTATTGATGAAGTGTTGAAACATCATGTTACTATAAATGTTGTTACTGAACAACACTGATTATCTTTTGCACAGGAAATCTGGAGGGCCTTGTCAAAAGAGGCTCATTGACCAAGGATCAAATGAGCAAGGCCATATCATTTCTCAAGGGTGCAGTGGATTATTCAGATTTCAAGGATGTTGATATGGTTATTGAGGTTGCCCTCATAGGCTTAATGATTTAAATAAGACAATAGTTGTCATATTTATTTAGGGTCCCTCTAGCTAGTATGTGGAACAGATATTCTTGACATAGCACATTTGCCTGTTATGTTCTTATGCCACATATCTTATCTTCCTGTAGGCTGTTATTGGGAAGGATCCTTTGAGGAAGCAATCAATTTTTGCTGACATTGAGAAAATCTGCCCACCAGATTGTGTACTTGCAACGAGCACGTCCACCATCGATTTGAATGTTATCGGCGAGAAGACAAATTCTCAAGATAGAATTATAGGGGCTCATTTTTTCAGGTTTGTTGTTTGTTGTGGCTTATCGTTTGGCACTTCCTGAAAGCTAGCAGTGTTCCAACACATCACATGAATAAAATTTGTTAGCAGGACAGCATGCATTACCAATTTAACTGCATGCATCTAATTTACCTAATATTCTTCATAGAAGGGAATTTGATGGTTATGCTAAGTCGCTAACAATGAAGTTATCCTTAATGCTAAGTGTCATTGTGCGAGCTTTGCATTTAAGTTCCCTAATATTCTGAAGTTACTAGATGTGGGATGGGTATTCTTGGTTTCAGTTTACTTTCCGACGTGTCATCTAAATATTGAGTGTTGTTTATGGATCATCTGTATACAAAGTCACGACCTCTAGTTTATGCAGGTTTATTCGAACACAAAGTAGGCAATAACTGAGCAAAACCTTTTCACAAGTATTTTTTGCTGAAGGAATATCAAAAAATAAATCATAAGTCGTTCTTCCAAATGGATTACCATCATCAGTTCCTGTAGGAAAAAATGGATAACCAATTGTTCTGCTCTTTAATCAATTGCAAAATGATGTTTGCATGTCCTGAATGACATCTGGCCGATTGCTGTTTGATTTAACACAGTTTCAAACTAGATGACTATAACTTTATAATGTAGTTGCTGTTGCATTGTTATCTTATAAGCGTCTATTTTGGGAAGTTATGGGAATCTATTTTTTTCTGTTGAACGTTCAAACAAATCTTTGGAAAGTATGTTACAGACATGAGATTATGAAAATAGAACTATTTTTTTTATTACTATTTTGTATGATGTATCAAACGTTGAAGTTTTACTTGCTTACTGAGAAGGCCCCTTGCTAATGTTGTGTTATTTACAGTCCTGCTCATACTGCGCCTTTGCTTGAAATTGCCCGCACGGAGAAGACATCACCGCAAGCTATCCTTGATCTTATTACAGTTGGGAAAATACTAAAGAAAGTCTCTGTTGTGGTTGGCAACTGCACAGGCTTTGCAGTAAATCGTACATTTTCCCCTTACACACAAGGTGCTCAGCTTCTTGTTAGTCTTGGCATTGATCTTTTCAGAATTGATCGAGTTATAAGCAACTTCGGCATGCCAATGGGACCTTTTCAGTAAGTGCTTCGACTCTGTTTTCATGTCCATGTGGAATAATGGTCAATGGTCTCAAATGAAGTTCCTTCTGTGAATAAACAAGCAAATGTTCCCATTCAACTATGTACACATTTTTTCTATAGCTTGATGAAAATGTTCCAGTATCCTGCATTATTCGTTCACTTACCTAGGATAAATCAGATGCAACCCACTTCATAGAAGTTTTAGTATAAAGTTATGGTCCACTATGAGCATGTAGTTGTGATAATAGTACTCTAGGATGATTGTATTATATGTTAGCAATCAAATAATTCGAACTTAAACAATGATATGTTGAAAAAGATATAGATCAAGCATTATTTGCTTTAAATGATATCGTATTATATGTTAAATAGAAATTGATAGTTAAAGCTGTGTTATGCTTTAGAGACCATGTCAATGTCAAAACAAATGACACTCAACAATCTTTGGAATATGCTTGATGTGCCTTAGCTGGCTTGCTTGAATGTACGATGCAGTGCTCAGGCATCATCCACTGACTGTTTCAATTTTTTTAATCATGATTCACATGAGTGGCTGTTTCCACCCCCCTACAGACTCCTGGATGTAGTTGGATATGGAGTACCCTTCACAGCAAAGGATATCTATGCAGTTGCCTCTGGAAAATGGAATTGTAACTCTAGTCTAGATGATTGGATGGCACAGAATTTTCGACGGGGTATGCTTCTAAACCTTGTTTTGCTACAACTATGGGTTACAGTCAATAGGATGGGATGAGACTAGACCAATACCTACTACACCATTTCCGTACATGCATTTTTCACAATTGAATTTCCCTGTTACTTTATAGGAAAGAGCTATGGAAGAGGTTATTATCTTTATGAGAAGGGTGGGAAGCCAAAGCCTGACCTTAGTGTTCAACATGTGATTGACGATTACAGAAGACAGGCAAAGACAATGCCGGGCGGAAAGGTTTATCTTCCTCTTTCTAACTGTCGCGACATTGTTTCTGCATCTACGGAAAGATGTCGCGTCATCTCATTTGGTAACGTAAGATTTTTCTTGATATTGATGCATTGACATGCTTGCAGCTTGTTACTTTATCGGATCAAGATATATTGGAGATGATTTTCTTCCCAGTCGTTAATGAGGCATACAGGGTCATGGATGAAAATGTGGTGACCAGGGCTTCTGATCTTGACGTTGCCTCTGTCCTTGGGATGGGCTTTCCCAAGTACAGGTAGGCGGTTGCTGCTTATCTTTCACTATTCTAAATCCTAGTTAACCTGTGACGATCTGCATTCACTCAAAATATGATTAAATTAGATATGTGAGTTGAGATTCTACTGCTGGTTATATGATATTATAACTTATAAACATAATTTAATACTCCCTCCGCCCCGAATTACTTGTCTTAGATTTGTCTAGATACGGTTGTATCTAGACACGTTTTAGTGTTTGATGCATCCGTATCTTGACAAATCCAAGACAAGTAATTTGGGACGGAGGTAATTCTTATGTAGACCAGTATTGCCTCTTATCAGAACAGATTTATTTAGTTTAGCACTTGAGGCTAGTGAGTTTGCTCTATAGGTGATTATTTTTCAAATCACCACATTCTGGCCTTCTCAGTTAGCGGATAGCTTTAATGATACAGTCCCTGTTAGTTGCAGTCCTCTGTGTAATGTGTATTTTGTTGAATGAGGTGTGGTGGTTACTTTGGAGTATTAGTTTTAATGCAGGGGTGGCCTCATCTTCTGGGCTGATACGATCGGAGCATCTTATATACATTCAAAGCTTAGCAAGTGGGCTGAAACCTACGGCGATTTCTTCAAACCATCATCATCTTTGGAGAGAGCGAAAAGCGGCCAACCACTGGTACACTCTTGCATTCCCATTCCCCCTCTTTGTAATGGATTATCTTCTTATCCTAACTGTGTTGAAATACTACATATATATTTCGCTGTTAAACGTTACTTACAAATTATGATAGACACAAATGTTGAAGATCCCCAGCACAGCAAACACGGGGGACATGGGTGCTGCCTCATTGCCATACCATGTCATCTTTGACATCCTCTCCTGGACACGGTTGAAGTCTGTGTGCCGGTTCCAGTGCGTGTCCAAAGGGTTGCGTGACCTCATCTCCAGCCACTTCTTCGTCGCTGCGCACAGGTCCCACCTTGGCCCACTTCTCATCGACACTGGCTCCTTTGAGAAAGAAGAGCCCGCCGGAGGACGTGACATGCGGCTTATGGACATGGACGGCAACGTTGTGAGGGTCATCAAGGGCGCCGGTGGCTATGGAATGACGTGCAACACTAGCCTCGACAACCTCATATGCGTCAACGGCGCTTCTTGCGGTGGGGTCAACGTGGTCAATCCAGCCACAGGGGAGGTGCTCCTGACCTGCCCACAGGTGGACGTGGTAGATCACGATGCCTTTCCTTACGTTGCAACACGCTACTACACTGTCTTCGGCTTCGGCCATGCCATCCCGTCCGGGGAATACAAGTTGATGCGAGTCGAGGCAGACAACTCATCTGAGATCTTTACGTTAGGAGACAGCAGAGGTTGGAGAATAGCAGAGTCACCACCTATCTTCCCCTGCCCTCATAAAGGCTCTCCTGTCGGTATTGATGGAGTCATGTACTTCATGGTGAGAGGTGACAGCGACGATCTGCTGTGCTTTGACCTGGAGAGTGAGAAATGGAAGCCTGATGTGTTAAAAGGACCACGGTATTCTCATTATGCGGAGAATCACGTGGGCCGTTCCAGGCAAGCACGCCCAATCCGAATAACGGAGCTCAATGGTTCCTTGTGCCTGGTGGAAACTGTTCTAGGCGGAACATTTCCATACATGATAGATAAAACATATGCATACATGAGTGAACCAAACGGACCATTCAACAGCATATGGATACTGGACAACTCAGACAAGAGAAGTTGGAGAAAGCCATACATGATACCGAATGGGCCAGCAGCTTTCCGTTACATGCCCTTGTGGATGCGTGATGATGGGAAGATGATCTTGCAATGTTCATTTGATATGGAGTCTTTGGTACTTCAGATCTACGATCCCCGCAGTGGCACATTCACAGACATTGTCGGACAACCTGGCAACCTCGCTGGCAGAATTGGCGTTTGCAGCTTTCGCTTCCGTAACTAGCTAGCACAAGTCATGTATGAATGTAGCTACCATGTGTACACCTTTTTTGTCCTGTGAATTTGACTACTAGAGAGAGTGTCTAGCACAAAATTATGTAACTACCGTTACATTGTGTATGACAGACTTTTTGGCATATCAATTCAGATAGAGCAGTGTGAGATATCTGATGCAATTTACTGTGCAGCAGCCAGCAGTTTTTACTTGACTTACAGCTGCCTTATTGTTTATTTATACCAAAAAAAAACTAGATCAATCAGCAGAGATGTATCGATAAATGCTTGCAAGTGTAATGTGTGTTGCTGTACGTTGGCCCATTGGTTGCCCTCTACAAGCTTCTTCCATATGTAATATGTCGGTCTCACTCCAAATTTCCATTGAAAATTTTGCCAGTATTGCTTTCGTTTTGACAAATATATATACATAACAAAACAGTGTATACTGTGGAAAACACATATCAAAGTACATTCATTAATTCATACACAATATCAATCCAACACAATTTTGACTGAATTGCCAACTCACCAACACTCCGTCCCGTAACCAAAAGACAAACCACTGCTTCCAGAATTTAGATCAAATTAACAAAACCATTTAGATGCGAGCACCAGCCTTGCAAGAATAGTTAAGTTAATTTGTGCAAAAAAAAAAGAATTGTTAAGTTAAGCCTTGTACAATGCAAGGTGCTTAGAGGAGTAGTAAAATAAACCAAATTTCCCTTAAGCACTAGTGCTTATCTCCATAAAAGAGGTGCCTAATTAAGCGTCTACCCTCTACAAATAACCAACGATGCTTAAAAAAAACTGGTATATTTTTCTAAGCACCACCCCTAAGCACCTTGCATTGTACAAGGTAGAACATCTCCGATGGCTACCCTACAATAGGGCATTAGGGGCCAAAAACGCTACTCCAGCAGCCGCCCTTGTTGTAAAATTTGCTCCAAAATATTTTGGACTGCCAAAAAAACAACAACACCAGGTGCTGCAAATATACAACACTTCGGTTGCCGCCGTAAAATAAAACTGCTCGCGGGCACAGCCCCAACCGTCGCCTGGATGTTTCCCCCGCGCAGCCGGCTACTCACCTCCCTCCTGCCTGCCACCGCTCGCCGGCCACTAGACCGCCATGGACGGCTCCTCCGACGCGCCTGCCGACCCCGCCGTCGCTGTTGTGCTATTCGCCAAGCCAGGCTTCTCAGTAGCAGCTCCCCCTTCGCCCGTTCCCGCCGCTGCCATGACTACCCCTGGCCGCTGTGGCGTTTTTGCGGCCCCTCGGGCCGCCGCTGTGGCCGGATTGGATGCGCCGCCTCGGAAGAAGGCCGCCGTGCACAAGCCAAGAGGCGGCAGCGTGAAGAGGCCACTGCGCGACCCCGCCTCAGCTGCTTCACGGTTGATGAAGACGAAGGCCACGTCGGCGGCTGCTGCTGCTGCACCGGTGGTGCATCCTCCTCCTTCCCCTTTCGTCCTGTCACCGCCCGTGGATGAGGAGCCAGCATCACTTGTCGCGACCACCACCTCCGTCCGCAACATGTTCGACGAAATGTCATAAAGGTAAAAGAAATTATTTTTCTTCATTTTTGCATTGTTTTTTCATGTTCAGTGCAATTGTAAGTTGATGTGTGCCTATATTCAATTTTATGTGCATGTAGTGTTGATGATGACACATTTTTGCAATATAAAATGTTGCAAATGAAGATTTTGTCTCTCAAGAAATGCCCTCTCAAGAATATGTAACACAAGATGATGATGAGCTTCTTGACATAGAGGAGGGTTTTCTTGATGCAACTCCTAGGGGAAGAACAACATGTTGGGGAACGTTGTATGGGAAAAAAAAATCCTATGAAACACCCAAGATCTATTATATGGAGATGCTAGCAACGAGAGGGGAGTGTGTCTACATACCCTTGTAGACCGAACGTTAACGATCTAGAGATCGTGGTTGGTCTAGTCGTACTCCTTCGCGATCCAATCCAATCCGATTACCGAACAAATGACACCTCCGAGATGTGCTTGTTGGGGAACGTTGCATGGGAAACAAAAATTTTCCTACGCTCACCAAGATCCAATCTAGGAGATGACCATCTACGAGAGGAGAGATTGGATCTACATACCCTTGTAGATCGCTAAGCAGAAGCGTTAAGAAACGCGGTTGATGTAGTCGAACGTCTTCGCGATCCAGTCACGATCCGTCCATGAACTCCCGATCAAGTGCCGAACGGACGGCACCTCCGAGTTTAGCACACGTGCGGCTCGGTGGCGTCCTCTCCTTCTTGATCCAGCAAGCGAGAGAGAGGAGGTAGATGAGATCTGAACCAACACGACGGCGTGGTGGTGGTGGTGGCAGCGGAACCCCGGCAGGGCTTCGCCAAGCGCGTACCGGTGAAACATGGGAGGAGTTGGGAGAGGTAACGGGCAAGGGTCCAAGGAAAGCTGCCCTCAACGCCTCCCCACCTTTATATAGGCATGGAGGGGGCTGGTGGCTTGCCCTCCAAGGCCCTAGGGGCGTTGGTCAAAGGGGGAGGAAGGAAATCCCTCCTTTCCTTCCCCACCGATCGCTATCCCCTCTTTTTAGGGATCCTGATCTTATCCCTTTGGGATATGATACTATTCCTTTTAAGGGAGGATCTTGGTGCACCTAGACCAGGGTTGTAGGGACTTTCCCCACTACCCACGTTCATGTGGGTCCCCTATGCAGGTGGGCCCCACTCCGGAACCTTCTAGAACCTTCTCGGTACAATACCGAAAAAACTCGAACTTTTTCCGGAACCCCGATAACAACTTTCCATATATGAATCTTTACCTCCGGATCATTCCAAAGCTCCTCGTGATGTCCCGGATCCCATCCGGGACTCCGAACAACCTTCGGACTTTCCACTATTAATATCTCAATACTACCATAGCGCTACCGAGCGTTAAGCGTGCGACCCTACGGGTTCGAGAATCATGTAGACATGACCGAGACTCCTCTCCGGTCAATAACCAATAGCGGGACCTGGATGCCCATATTGATTCCTACATATTCCACGAAGATCTTTATCGGTCGAACCTCGATGTCAAGGATTCAGCTAATCCCGTATGCAGTTCCCTTTGTCTATCGGTATGTTACTTGTCCGGGATTCGATCGTTGGTATCTCCATACCTAGTTCAATCTCGTTACCGGCAAGTCTCTTTACTCCACTACTAGAAAAAAGGCTGTTAGTGGCGCACCAGTTTTTGCTATTAATGGCGCACTATAGGTGCGCCACTATTAACACGCCACTAGTAACAAATAGTAATGGCGCACCTCTGGTGCGCCATTAGTATCCCAGATAATAGTGGCGCACCACGTAGTCCGCCATTACTATGTCCAACAGTGCGCCATTACTATGCCTCCTAGGGGCCATATTTACCTTCACGTATGCCCCCAAGTGCGCCATTACTATGCCCCATAATGCGCCACTGGTATTTAGCCTTGGTGCGCCACTAGTGCTCAATGCGGTGCGCCACTACTATGAATATTATGAATTATTATTTTTTGCTTTTCTGGTATTTGCACAGGTTACAAAATACGTTACAGCACAGAATATAAACATCACACAATAGAATTCATCATATTAGTCTCCAAATTCGAAATAGCGAACAAAGTTCAAACATTAGCCAAGTTTAGGTCTCGAGACATTAGCAAAGTTCATCATATTAGCCGAGTTTGTCGTCACATTACAAAGTCGATATCGATCATCTAAACTACCATCACATAGAAGAGAGCTGCGGTCACGATGAGCATCATCGCGATGAAACTGGTCTTCATCCGGTTCCTCCTCCGTTCCCTCCTCTCTCCCGCTAGATAGCACGCGTATCTAGCTTCCGCCTCCGCCCTAGTGGTGTACCCTTTGTAACTGTTACCGTTGAAACGGTGAACCTGTCTCCGACACTCCTCCCAGTCGTCGTAGACTCCGGTAACCTTACCCTTGTACACGACATACGACGGCATCTCTATGCACTAGACAAACAAAATGTTAGTAGCAATTCACAGATAATATATAAGCAATATATAAGTATGCAACAAAAGGATCGGAAGAGAAAAGCAACACATTAATAGCACGATTCATGGTCCTACTAATAAATAGCATCGATTACATATAAGTTGAACGACTGTCCAAACTAAAGAGACATACAAGTTCATTAAAGTTTAATTACAACATGAGCTAATCGATATTTCATAACTACATAGCATCAATGCTTTCGACTCGACTCAGGGACCGGAGCGTGGATGAAGCCGCCGTCTTCCGTGATGGTCATGAATGTGCGGTCGTTGTCAGCCTGCATTTGTAGCGTTGTTTCTATTTCACTGTTGGACGGTTGATATTTGAGGTAGAACTGCCCCGAGGTACGAAGGACATCTTGATAGATGATTTCCGCAAACTCCGACTGGATGCGAAAGAATTTTTGTCTGATGTCCACGTCCTGGATTGCCGACAAGCGTGCGGCCCAATCTTTGAGATTAGTTGGTAGCATAAGGTGATTATGGTCCCGTACGATCGCCCGCATGTGATGGAGGGCGTAGTAGGCATCCTTCTGACTGCCAGGCGGCTGCTTGACGCAGGGGAACGTCGTTACATGGGTGAACACGTGCTTGCCGTACCTACAAATTGGCCTCCTAAAGGTGCCTCCAGATTTGGCGTAGCCGGGGAGAGCATCATCAAGAACTTTCTTGATATTTGTGTAGTCTTTCTTCGACTGACGGTCCGAGTCGAAATACGTGGCCATGGAATATTTCGGGCTTAAGAGGATGAGTGTGCAATGTGTGTCACTGCACAAAACACGGACTGTTAGAAAAAAAAAGAACGATCGAAATCTAAGAAATCATATGTTACGGGGTGGTGAGGGGATGACTTACTCGGAAAAGTAAGGCACGAGGAAGTTATCCTTATCTGGGTTCGCCAGAATGACGCCTTTGAGGTATGAACTCGCGACTTGCCGGTCCCCAGCGCTGCCCAAGATCTTGGCACGCATGTAGAAGGGGTCGACTATCACGATGTCCGGGGTCTTGTCTCTAATGATCCGCATCTCCATACTGAGCGAAAATAGCCGAATGAAGGTGTAGTGCAGCGGATGAAGGTTAAACATAGCGAAGATGTCATCAAACCGCAGGACGATCATACGCCCGATGGTGCTATCGACAAAGCCCTTGCCCTCTGGCACCTTGGCCACGAAAACCGGGTATGCCACATCATTCTCGGAGAGACGCCGCTTCTCCATAGAAAGAACACTGTCATGCAGACTCCGCATAGCACCGGTTGCAGCATTGAGCAGATTAGTCAGTAGCATCGGCCTACCCGCCACATGCACCCTCCTGAGATATCCTTAGGTGAAGGTGGCCCGTCCTAAGCACGGATCGTACTCAGTGCCGGCTGGCTTGCACCCTTGTTATTTTTTCTTTTCCGTCCCTTCTGCTTCTTCTGCTGTAATGGGATCGAGTTCTGCTCAGAGACCACCTTCTTGAGTGTGTTGGGGCTGATAATATTTCACACCTCGGCTATTTGAGGCTCGGTGAAGGCAGCAGCTGGAGGCGTCTCCGAGAACTGAACGCCAGACGACGCCTGTTGCAATTGGGTTTCTCCGCGGTACCAGCTAGATCGCGATCGTCTTTTGCAGGGTTGGGTTCTTGAGAAGGAGGCCCCAAGAATTCGTCACCGTACCCATGTTCGTTGAAGTACTTATCAACGTTGGAAAATGTACCATCGTCGTCCGGATCCTGTGCCATATGCATGTCCGGATCAGCTGACGGTGGTAGCGTTGCGGCGGTCTTGCCATGGCTTGGCGCCGGCACGACTGGCGGTGTTGTCTGTGGGGTGGTGTCCCCCGCCTCCAAACGAATCTGGCTCTTCGGCCAAAGCAGGGGCCAACTTAAGCAGGCGCTGAGGGTCATCACATCATCTTCGTCGGCCCCAGGGGGTCGAAACGGAGGTAACAAGTCGTCGCAGCCCCGCAGCACCCGAACCAGTTGAACCCTATACACGGTGGGTGGCATCGGATTACCGTGGAACACGCGGTTGCCCGGTTGAACGATTCTGGCCTTGGCGACATCGATCAACTCGCCGTCCACGAAGTGCAGGAGAGTGCATGGAACGTCGGCGGCGCCCTGCGAAAACATGTAGGGCGTCAGGGATGCCCAGTCAAAGGCAAGGAGATGAAGTCATCGGCCAAGGCTTAGTTACCGTGATGGCGTCGAGCTCGGCTAATGTCGAGGCACCGCCAACGGCGGGCGTGCAAGTGACGGAGGGGCCGCTTGCTGCCGAGGTGCCGGCCGGCGTATTCTTCCCACACCCGGGTGCATTAGGCTCCAATGCTGGCGCCGACGCCGGAGACACCAATGCCGCCTCCGCCAGAGACACCAATGGCGCCGGCGCGTTGTGCGAGTTGCTGCCCGTGAAGCTGGGAATCGGGGGCGGCCCCTGTTGGCCGCCCGCAATCCACGCCTGCAGCCCCTCAAGCAAGGTAGGCATAATGGTGGTGATCGTCGCTCCCAGTTGGTCTCGCACTTGCTCTTGGACTATCTCCGGAATCTGCGCCACTTGTGCCTTGAGTTCTTGAACCTCGCACTCCTGGCTTTCCGAGCTGGTCTTTCTCTCCTTTCGCCCAGCCTTATAGTATTCCGACCATTTCGTGGACAAGCCTTTGCCGGCCACACGACCAGTTGATGACGGCTTATTGAACTTATCCTTGTGTTTCATTACGTTCAACGCCCTATTTAAAGTGCTGTCCCAAGGGACAGACGGGGAGCTCTGAGACCCCGCGCTACTGCTTTCAGTTTCCTGCGGAAGGAACGTGAACCATTTAGAAATTTGGCTTCATTAATTAGAATGCAACCATATGGAGCTAATTACGCGGGGGTGTATTCCTTACCAGAACAAGCTCAAGCGCCTTGGTCTTCGAATCCGTGGTAAGCTCCTTTGTTACCGGGTCCACCTTGTACCGGGCCCTGACATAGTTCCTGGTCTGCTTGTCATGGTATTTATCGAAGAGGGGCGGTAGGCCTTGCTCAGCACGCTCCGCGTCCTCCTTGTCCCATATAAGTTCCGCCACTCTGTAACCGCCGGGACCGAGTGTGTGGTGTCCTAAGTTCAAGTCCCGCATATCTTTCCCCCACTGACTTGATTCCGTGGATGCGTTGCTCTCGCACTTGATCTTGAACTCCTGGTAGTTAGCTTCGCTGATCGAAGGATTTGTCTCCTTGATCTTCTCATAACTATCACCACTTAGAATCCTTCTCTTCACCGCGGCTCTCCAAGTAGCCATGGCCGTGCTCATCTTCGTGAGGGTGGCACTGTTCACTTTATTCCCTGAGAGGCGTGTGTTTGCGAAGTCACCGGGGAACTTGTATCGTTCGTGCAGCTTCGTGAAGAGGAGGTTGCGCAAATTCCCTCGGTCACGATGCCTTAGGTTCTCGGTGTTGATCGAGACGGTGCTCCGGAGAATGCACCCGAGTTGTCCCGCGTACCCACTGACTAATTCTTTGGGCGCCGTTGGATGCCCACTGGAGGACACTTCAGTAAATTCCTCCTTGACGGTGCCGAGCACGTTCGGGCGCCGGTCCTTCCATTGCCTCTTCGGTTGGCTGCCATCTGTGCGTGCGCTGCCATCATCAGTGGTGGCATCCCCGGCGGCACCATCAGTGGTGTCATCCCCGACGCCACTAGGGGTTGTGTAGTCGGGATCGGTGTCTTCCGCGGCGTCCTCATAGCGGTGAGGTTCTTCCTCCATCTCCTGGGACAGCTCCCAGAATTGCTTGCCCGAACCGCCGGCCTCATCGTTGTCGGCCATGTTCGCTCTAAATAGGAAAAAGGCTACTAGAGTTATTGGATGAGAACAGGGTAGTATCTATTCTTCTATCCTATATATTTTCACATTACAGGTTATAAATTCCCCTTTACCCAAAAGATTGTTCCAAGTGCACTATTGCTATCCTACTAAGTGCACTATTGCAGGTTATATATTTTCTATCCTACTAAGTGCACTATTGCTCTTGCTGCAGGCATATTTTTGTTGCTTATGAATTTGCAGTATAGCAATGCACCATGCATATAGATATCCTGTAATTTACTACACAAGTTCTCATTTTTTTAAGCATAAGAGTAGTTGATTCTTTTAGGTTAGCTTGAAACTGAGGTAGCAGAGCTGCAGTAGTGTGAAAGTTCTGAACTATTGCTCCAGGAAAGAAACTGAAACTTGAAAGTTGCTGTAGAAAAATTACAGTTAATACAGGAGGAACTATAACTTTGCCATGAGTCACTTGTGTGGAGCAAGGATACGATTCTATGTGACTTAAAAGCATATCATTTTGTCTAGCATCTAATGCAAACATTTATTTGGATTTTGGAGTAAAACAGAAGCACAAAAACAGCAGTAACAGATGCATCCAACTTTCTATTTCCAGCAAATTTTCTACTATGGCGGTCCAATAAAATCACTTTCACATGCATTATTTATGCATAGTTCCAACTATGCAAATGCAGCATTAGAGCCTCCCTAGAAGAATCCTTATAACCCACCCATCCTTCGAATTTGCAACTACAAGGAGCGGGCACCTTCTAGGTCAAATGCCGCTGTATTTCCGTTTCGGTTGAGAATCGGGCACCTTCTAGGTCAAGAAAATTGGGCATGACCTTTGCTAATTTTCTTGACCTAGGAGTGCCCCATTCTCAACCGAAACGGAAATTAATCAACATTTCAGGAGAAAGGGGTCATTTCACATCAGAAGCTGCCAGCATTGGAATCAGAAGCTGCCAGCATTGGAACATCAGAAGAGAGCAGAAGATAGATGAGATGGGGGTCAGAGAAGAGAGTAGGGAAGGGAAGGAAACGAGATGAGGAAGGGAAGGGATGGGAAGTGGAGGGCAAACCTTGAGGAGCTCACCGTGACCTGCAGGTGAGCAAAGCAGGCTCGGGGGAGAGCTGTCGACGGAGTCCGCCGGGCCGAGGAGGAAGCCGGTGGCGGGGAAGGCGTCGCGGGGGCGTCCGGCGTCCTGCGGCTTGTCCACGGAGACGTAGTCGAGGGAGGTGGAGTGCTTGGGCATGTCGGTGTGGCACGAGGTCGACGGTTGCCACGGTGGTGCGAGGTGGCCGGCGACGGGCGCGTCGCGCGCGGGTTGCCGACGTGGATCTGGGGGAGAGGAGAAGGCGGAGAGGGCGAGGGGAAGCGCGAGGGGGCAAGTGGGGAGGGGAGGCCCGAGGAGGCAGGGCGGCGGCGTAGTGGGTCGGGGCGGCAGCGCAGGTCGGGGGCGCAGGTCGGGGGCAGCCGGGGAGAGAGGTGTGAGATTGGGGAGGATTTGGGATCTTTTAGTGGGGGGAGGGTTAGCAATGGCGCACCTTTTAGAGATGCGCCATAAACACCGTGATAGCAATGGCGCACCTTCTCCTGGTGCGCCATTACTAACTTTTTTTTTGGATTTTTAGTTGCATGTAATAATTTTTTAGAAAATGACCATAAATTTTAAAATGTTACGATATAAGTAGTTATTACTAATTTTCAAATACTTGCGTTGCAAAACATTTGTGAATTGGTAAAACATTTAAAACAATTAAAATACCAGAAGAAAACACAAAGAAGCCCAAGGTGCCTGTAAATGATGATTTGCAACAAAACAAGAGGGAGAAGAACAAAAATTACAAATCCAAGAAGAAGGTGTGGTCGATACTTCAACTTGGTGATGGAGAAGTTACAAAAGGAAGGTAAGTACAGACAACATTAATCCCCACTGTTTTGAACAAAAGAGGTTACTGGATAGAGGACTAGAACAGAAGAAATGCCATTTCCATACTTCAACTTAGTTGCATGTAATAATTGAGCTTGCCACTGACACACACACGCGGCCGACACGTCGTGATTCGATCTTAGCTATCTTTTCACAATCTTCTTGCCCTTCTTTTTCGCAAATGGAGTTCTTCTCTTGAACGGACGTCCTTTAGGTAGGGTGTTCCTGCTTCTTCTTGTGGTGTATGGTACTTCATCGTCGTCGTCATCTTCCATCTTCGGGTCGCCGTACTTGTCGAAGTCTTGCTCATTGGCGACTCCATCCATTCCGATGATGTTCCTTTTGCCTCTCCTCATGACAACACGACTGGGCTTTGACGGGTCCACTTGGGAAGCCAGTACCCATGGCTCATTTTTCGCGGTGACGTTTGCGCCCGCGGTCTTGGATTTGGCTTCGGGTATAACCATGGTGGTGAAATACCGGTCTTCTTTTAGGACGCTCTTGGCCCATCTGACACGGAACATCGGGACCTTCTCTCTAGCGTAGCTCAGCTCCCATATCTCCTCGATCCTTCCATAGTATCTGTCCTTGTCGTTACCGGTGTAGGATTCCATCGTTACCCCGGAGTTCTGATAATCGCTCTTCATGTCCTTTTCCTCGGTGTAGAATGTGTAGCCGTTGATATCGTACGCCTCATAGGTCATCAGGTTGTGCTCGGCGCCCTGTGACAAGGCGAATATGAGTTTTTCTTCCGCGGAAGAATCCTCATGTAAAGGGTACGACAGAAGCTTGTCCTTGAACCAACGCGTGAAACATGAGTTGTGCTCTTTGATTATATCTCCATCCGTCCTCTGTTGGCCTCGGTCATTGTACGTCTTCTCAATAAAGGTTTTGTGCTCTACCACCCAAGGATCGACCATGTCTATGTGTTGTAGCTCGACTAGGTTTGCTCTTTCAAAGTCGGCGAGTTGACCCTTGAAGTCGACATGCATTTCGCGGCGACCCTCGCGGTGACCCCATCCAGCGAGCCTGCCGAGGTGCCTGTTGACGGGCAGACCAACGGGGTTCTCGATGCCTAGATAATTCGTGCAGTAGGAGATGCACTCTTCGGTCAGAAAGCCCTTGGCTATGCTTCCATCTGGACGTGCCCTGTTGCGAACGTATCCTTTGATGACACCATTCATCCTTTCGAACGGCATCATGCTGTGCAGGAACGTTGGCCCGAGTTGGATGATATCCTCCACGATATGGACCAGCAGATGCACCATAACGTCGAAGAATGCGGGCGGGAAGTACATCTCAAGCTCGCATAGTATCACCACGATCTCTTCCTGTAGCCTTCTGAGTTGCCTCACGCCAACCGACTTCCGAGAGATGACGTCGAAAAAGTTGCGGCTCTCATAGGGAAATATTCTTTCGCTACGGCGTCCCACGTATTGGCTGGCGTTTTCCACAGCGTGTCTAGCTCCTCTTTCAGCAGCCCCAGATACAGATTGATGTCATTCCCTGGTTGTTTCGGCCCTTCAATTAGCATACTCATGTGAATGTACTTCCTCTTCATGCACAACCAGGGGGGAAGGTTGTACATCCACACAAACACAGGCCAGGTGCTATGTGTGCTTCTCTGACTGCCAAACGGATTGACTCCATCGGTGCTCACGCCTAGCACGATGTTCCTTGGATCGTCCCCAAATTCTGGGTGTTCGAAGTTCAACACTTGCCACTGGCTCGCATCCTTAGGGTGACTCAGCATCTTGTCTTTTTTATTTATCTCCGGATCATTTCCGTCATCTTCTCGCTTCTTCTCCTCCCTATCCGCGTGCCAACGCAGGAGCTTTGCTAGCTTAGGGTCCGTGAAATACCGCTGCAGACGAGGAGTGATCGGAAAGTACCACACCAGTTTTCGAGGAGCTTTCTTCCTCTTCTTGTATCGAGTGACGCCGCACACCGGACATATGGTAGACTCCGCGTGCTCGTCCCGATAAACGATGCAATCGTTCATGCACACATGGTATTTCACGTGTGGTAAATCCAGAGGACACACGATTTTCTTCGCCTCCTCGAAACTGGTCGGGCACTTGTTCCCCTTGGGAAGACGTTCATGCCAGAATGACATGTTCTCGTCGAAGCATGCGTCGGTCATTTTGTGTTTTACCTTCATCTCCAGAGCCATGAGCGTTACTTTCAGGCGGGTATCCTCGGGCCTGCATCCTTCATACAATGGAGTAACCGCATCTATCTTCAGTTGATCCAGCTTGGCTTTCTCTCGGGCGGCAGCTCTTGCGTTACCCGTCTGCTTGAGAAGCAGCTCTTGAATATGAGGGTCCTGCACCCAGCCCATCGATGGTCCATCGTCGTCTGCTCCGGCATCTTCATCTTCATGATCATGCCCTTCGTCTTGATCTTCCTCATCATCATGTCCGGCATCTTCTACATGATGACTGTGTCCTGCATCTACTTTGTGATCATGTCCTGGAGATTCTTCGTCTTCTCGCCTGCCCTCGCCGCTATTGTCTTGCTGCCCTTCCTTATTTCTTGCCCGGCCCCCATGGACGACTTCATAATCATCTTCATCACCTTGCCACCGATAGCCATCCATGAAACCACGCACGAGCAGGTGGTCCCGCACCTGTCTGGAATCCGGGTCCATAAGGCTCCTCAGCTTGCATCTTCGAGACGGTCATCTTATCTCCGTCTCGTTCTTTTGAAGCATCTCGGCCTTCGCGGAGCTCAAAAACCTATTCATGATGCCTTCGGTCATCGTGTGGACCATGGTCACCTGCGGGGTAGAGCAAAACGATATTTTAGAACCAAAAAAAAATTTGGCATGACTTTGCCTAAAAATAGGACCAAAAAGAATGCATAGTGCCAAATTCTCGCCGAAACGGAAATGAATCAACATTCCGGCAAAATATTGGCAACTATCGCATTTCAAATACCGGGACCTCCAAACACAAACATATGCAACACCACAAACATACATAGATCTAGGCCATAAAAAGTGTGCATGTTGTTGGAGGGAGAAAAAAGTAGATCTAGAACATAAAGAAAGCTTTCCCCTTACTTACCTATCAAAAAAAGGAAATTTAACCACTTAATTTGGGTGAATCTATGGTGCAAATGAGGTGTGGAGGAGGAGGCAGCCGAGACCAAGCTTGGTAGAGGTGGAGAGAATGAAGTGGGGAAAGTGAGTGTGGTAGGTGGCTGTCCAAAATATCTAGCTGCTCTCAGGTTACCAATGGCGCACCTCCTAAGAATGCGCCATTGGTAACCAGGGTTACTAATGGCGCACCTGGTGTATGGTGTGCCATTACTAGTTTTGAAAAAAAAAATAAAAAAAAATTGTTAGTAGTGGCGCACCGTGGGTGTGGTGCGCCATTACTAGTTAAAACTAGTAATAGCGCACTATCCCCAGGTGCGCCATTACTAGTTTTGAAAAAAAAAATAAAAAAAAATTGTTAGTAGTGGCGCACAGAGGGTGTGGTGCGCCATTACTAGTTAAAACTAGTAATGGCACACTTTCCCCTGGTGCGCCATTACTAGTTTTGAAAAAAAAATAAAAAAAAAATTTGTTAGTAGTGGCGCACCGTGGGTGTGGTGCGCCATTAGTGATATGGCCACTAATGGCGTACCTATATCTGGTGCGCCACTGCCATATAGCAGTGGCGCACCATTAATGTCCATATTAGCTATAGCCTTTTTTCTAGTAGTGCTCATTCCGTAATACAAGATCCCGTGACTAACTCATTGGTCACATTGCTTGCAAGCTTATTGTGATGTTGTATTACCGAGTGGGCCCTGAGATACCTCTCCGTCATACGAAGTGACAAATCCCAGTCTTGATCCATGCCAACTCAACAGACACCCTCGGAGATACCTGTAGAGCACCTTTATAGTCACCCAATTACGTTGCGACGTTTGGTACACACAAGGTACTCCTCCGGTGTCAGTGAGTTGCATGATCTCATGGTCATAGGAACATATACTTGACATGTAGAAAACGATAGCAATAAACTTAACACGATCATATGCTACGTTCATAGTTTGGGTCTTGTCCATCACATCATTCTCCTAATGATGTGATCCCGTTATCAAATGACAACTCATGTCCATGGCTAGGAAACCATAGCCATCTTTGATCAACGAGCTAGTCCGGTAGAGGCTTACTAGGGACATGTTGTTGTCTATGTATCCACACATGTATTTGAGTTTCCGGTCAATACAATTATAGCATGGATAATAAACGATTATCATGAACAAGGAAATATAATAATAACCACTTTATTATTGCCTCTAGGGCATATTTCCAACAGTCTCCCACTTGCACTAGAGTTAATAATCTAGCATTACATGGCAATGAGTCTAACACCCATAGAGTTCTGGTGTTGATCGTGCTTTGCCCGTGGAAGTGGTTTAGTCAACGGATCTGCAACATTCAGGTCCGTATGCACTTTGCAAATGTTTATGTCTTCCTCCTTGATGTAATCGCGGATGGAATTGAAGCGTCGCTTTATGTGTCTGGTCCTTTTGTGAAACCTTGGTTCCTTGGCTAGAGCAATGGCACCAGTGTTGTCACAGAACAGAGTCATCGGGTCCAGTGCACTGGGCACAACTCCAAGATCTGTCATGAACTGCTTCATCCAGACACCTTCCTTTGCTGCCTCCGAGGCAGCTATGTACTCCGCTTCGCATGTAGAATCAGCTATTCGCATGTAGAATCATCTACGACGCTTTGCTTGGAACTGCACCAGCTTACCGATCCCCCATTTAGAATATATACGTATCCGGTTTGAGACTTAGAGTCATCCGGATCAGTGTCAAAGCATGCATCGACGTAACCCTTTACGACGAGCTCTTGACCACCTCCATAAACGAGAAACATTTCCTTAGTCCTTTTCAGGTACTTAAGGATATTCTTCACCGTTGTCCAGTGATCCACTCCTGGATTACTTTGAAACCTTCTGGCCATACTTATGGCAAGGCTTACATCCGGTCTTGTGCACAACATCGCATACATGATAGAGCCTATGGCAGAGGCATAGGGGATGACACTCATCTTTTCTCTATCCTCTGTAGTCGCTAGGCATTGAGTCTGACTCAACTTCACACCTTGCAAAATAGGCAAGAACCCCTTCTTGGACTGATCCATTTTGAACTTCTTCAAAATCTTATCAAGGTATGTGCTCTGTGAAAGTCCTATCAAGCGTCTTGATCTATCTCTATAGATCTTGATGCCTAATATGAAAGCAGCTTCTCCTAGGTCCTTCATTGAAAAACTCTTGTTCAAATATTCCTTCACATTTTCCAAAAGTTCTATATTGTTTCCAATCAGCAATATGTCATCCACATATAATATTAGAAACGCTATAGAGCTCCCACTCACTTTCTTGTAAATACAAGCTTCTCCGTCAACTTGTATAAACCCAAACGCTTTGATCACCTCATCAAAGCGAAGATTCCAACCCTGAGATGCTTGCACCAGTCCATAAATGGATCGCTGGAGTTTGCACACTTTATCAACATTCTCTGGATCGACAAAACCTTCCGGTTGCATCATATACCACTCTTCCTTAAGGAAACCGTTAAGGAACGCTGTTTTGACATCCATCTGCCAGATTTCATAATCGAAAAATGCAGCTATTGCCAACATGATTCTGACGGACTTAAGCATCGCTACGGGTGAGAAAGTCTCATCGTAGTCAACTCCTTGAACTTGTGAAAACCCCTTTGCCACAAGCCGAGCTTTATAGACGGTGACATTACCGTCCGCGTCCGTCTTCTTCTTGAAGATCCATTTATTCTGAATGGCCTTTCGCCCTTCAGGTAATACTTCCAAAGTCCATACTTTGTTTTCATACATGGATCCCATCTCGGATTTCATGGCCTCTAACCATTTGTCAGAATCCGGGCCCACCATCGCTTCTCCATAGCTCGTAGGTTCATCGTTGTCCAACAACGTGACCTCTAAGACAGGGTTGCCGTACCACTCAGGAGCTGTACGTACCCTTGTCGACCTACGAGGTTCGATAGTAACTTGATCCAAAACTTCATGATCACTATCATTAGTTTCCTCTTCAACTGACGTAGGTGTCACAAAAACATCTTTTTGCGCTGCACTACTCACTGGTTGAAGTAGAGGTTCAACAACCTCATCAAGTTCTATCTTCCTCCCACTCAATTCTTTCGATAGAAACTCTTTCTCGAGAAAGAACCCGTTCTTAGCGACAAACACTTTGCCTTCGGATCTGAGATAGAAGGTATACCCAACCGTCTCTTTTGGGTACCCTATGAAAATGCATTTGTCCGCTTTGGGTTCGAGCTTTTCCGGTTGAAGCCTTTTGACATAAGCATCGCAGCCCCAAACCTTAAGAAACGACAACTTAGGTTTCTTGCCAAACCACAGTTCATACGGCGTCGTCTCCACGGACTTAGATGGTGCCCTATTTAAAGTGAATGCGGCTGTCTCTAATGGATAACCCCAAAACGATAGTGGCAGATCGGCAAGAGACATCATAGAACGCACCATATCCAATAAGGTATGATTACGACGTTCAGACACACCATTACGCTGTGGTGTTCCAGGTGGCGTCAATTGTGAAACGATTCCACATTGTCTTAAGTGATTGCCAATTTCATAACTCAGATATTCTCCCCCTCGATCGGATCGTAGGAATTTAATCTTCTTGTTACGATGATTCTCAACTTCACTCTGAAATTGCTTGAACTTTTCAAAGGTTTCAGACTTATGCTTCATTAAGTAAATATACCCATATCTACTCAAGTCATCGGTGAAGGTGAGAAAGTAATGATATCCACCGCGCGCGTCAACGCTCATCGGACCGCACACATCAGTATGTATGATTTCCAACAAGTCATTTGCCCGTTCCATTGTTCCGAAAAACGGGGTCTTAGTCATCTTGCCCATGAGGCATGGTTCGCATGTGTCAAGTGATTCAAAATCAAGTGACTCCAAAAGTCCATCAGCATGGAGTTTCTTCATGCGCTTTACACCAATATGACCTAAGCAGTAGTGCCACAAGAAAGTGATACTATCATTATCAACTCTACATCTTTTGGCATCAATGTTATGAACATGTGTATCATCACTATCGAGATTCAATAAGTATAAACCCCTCACAATGGGTGCATGACCATAAAAGATATTACCCATATAAATAGAACAACCATTATTCTCTGATTTAAATGAGTAACCGTCTCGCATTAAACAAGATCCAGATATAATGTTCATGCTCAACGCAGGCACTAAATAACAATTATTCAGGTTCATCACTAATCCCGATGGTAATCGAAGAGCAAGCGTGCCGACGGCGATCACATCAACCTTGGAACCATTTCCCACGCGCATCGTCACTTCGTCCTTCGCCAGCCTCCGTCTATTCTGTAGTTCCTGCTTTGAGTTGCAAATGTGAGCAACCGAACCGGTATCAAATACCCAGGCACTACAACGAGAGTTGGTAAGGTACACATCAATAATATGTATATCATATATACCTTTGTTGACGTTGGCCCCCTTCTTGTCGGCCAGATACTTGGGGTAGTTCCGCTTCCAGTGGCCAGTTCCCTTGCAATAGAAGCACTCAGTTTCCGGCTTGGGTCCAGCCTTGGGTTTCTTCATGGGAGGAGCAACTGCTTTGCCACCCTTCTTGATGTTTCCCTTCTTTCCCTTGCTCTTCTTGAAACTAGTGGTTTTATTCACCATCAACACTTGATGCTCCTTCTGGATGTCTGACTCAGCGACTTTTAGCATCGCGAACAGCTCGGTGACTGATTTGTTCATCCCTTGCATGTTATAGTTCAACACAAAGCTCTTGTAGCTAGGTGGTAGCGATTGAAGAACTCTGTCAGTGACAGCCTCTGGCGGGAGCTCAACTCCCAACTCAGCCAGACGGTTGTAGTACCCAGACATTCTGAGTATGTGCTCACTGACAGACCCGTTCTCCTCCATCTTGCAGGCATAGAACTTATCGGAGGTCTCATACCTCTCGATCCGGGCATTCTTCTCAAAGATAAACTTCAACTCCTGGAACATCTCATATGCTCCATGACGTTCAAAACGCCTTTGAAGTCCCGGCTCTAAGCCATACAACATGGCGCACTGAACTATTGAGTAGTCATCAACACGCGACTGCCAGGCGTTCACAACGTCCACAGTCGCTGGAGGGGGTGGCGCACCAAGCGGTGCATCAAGGACATAAGACTTATGGGAAGCCGTGAGGATAATTCTCAGATTACGGGCCCAGTCCACAAAGTTACTTCCATCATCTTTCAGCTTAGCTTTCTCTAGGAACGCATTGAAAAATTCAGGGGAGCTACTGCGTGAGCCATTGATCTACAACATAAATTTGCAAAGGCAACTTAGACTATTGTTCATGATAAAGAGTTCAATTAATCATATTACCTAAGAACTCCCACTCAAATCAACATCCCTCCGGTTGTCCGAGTGTAACACAATCCAAATTCACCAACCCAAGTCCGATCATCACGTGAGATGAGGTGGTTTCAATGGTGAACATCTCCATGTTGATCATATCAACTATATGACTCGTGTTCGACCTTTCGGTCTCTTGTGTTCCGAGGCCATGTCTGTACATGCTAGGCTCGTCAAGTTTAACCCAAGTGTTCCGCATGTGCAAAACTGGCCTGCACCCGTTGTATGCGAACGTAGAGTCTATCACACCCGATCATCACATGGTGCTTCGAAACGACGAACTTTCGCAACGGTGCACACTTGGGGAGAACACAATTTTATCTTGAAATTTTAGTGAGGGGTCACCTTATAATGCTACCGTCGTCCTAAGCAAAATAAGATGCATAAAAGGATTAACATCACATGCAAATCATAAGTGACATGATATGGCCATCAACTTGTGCTTTTGATCCTCATCTCCAAAGCACCGGCATAATCTCCATCGTCACCGGCATGGCACCATGATCTCCATCATCGTGTCGCCATCGGGGTTGTCACGCCAACCATGCTTCTACTACTATTGCTACCACTTAGCGATAAAGTAAAACATTACATAGCGCTTAATGATTGACACGCAGGTCATACAATAATTAAAGACAACCCTATGGCTCCTGCCGGTTGCCGTATGCATCGACATGCAAGTCGATATAAACTATTACAAACATGATCATCTCATACATCAAATATATTTCATCATGTCTTTGGCCATATCATATCACAACATACCCTGCAAAAACAAGTTAGACGTCCTCTAATTGTTGTTGCATGTTTTACGTGGCTGCTATGGGTATCTAGCAAGAACGATTCTTACCTACGCAAAGCCACAACGGTGATATGCAAGTTGCTATTTAACCTTCTACAAGGACCGCCTTTGTTGAATCCGATTCAACTAAGATGGGAGAGACAGACACCAGCTAGCCATCTTTATGCAACAAAGTCACATGTCTGTCGATGGAACCGGTCTCATGTACATGGACATGTAAAGTTGGTCCGAGCCGCTTCATCGCACAATACCGCCGAATCAAGAAAAGACCAAGGAAGGAAGCAATCTGAATATCAACGCCCACAAACTCCTTTGTGTTCTACTCATGATGTCATCTACGCATAGACCTAGCTCATGATGCCACTGATGGGGAACATTGCATGGGAACAAAAATTTTCCTACGCTCACCAAGATCCAATCTAGGAGATGACCATCTACGAGAGGAGAGATTGGATCTACATACCCTTGTAGATCGCTAAGCGGAAGCGTTAAGAAACGCGGTTGATGTAGTCGAACGTCTTCGCGATCCAGTCACGATCCGTCCACGAACTCCCGATCAAGTGCCGAACGGACGGCACCTCCGAGTTTAGCACACGTGCGGCTCGGTGGCGTCCTCTCCTTCTTGATCCAGCAAGCGAGAGAGAGAGGAGGTAGATGAGATCTGAACCAACATGACGGCGTGGTGGTGGTGGTGGCAGCGGAACTCCGGCAGGGCTTCGCCAAGCGCGTACCGGTGAAACGTGGGAGGAGTTGGGAGAGGTAACGGGCAAGGGTCCAAGGAAAGCTGCCCTCAATGCCTCCCCACCTTTATATAGGCGTGGAGGGGGCTGGTGGCTTGCCCTCCAAGGCCCTAGGGGCGTTGGTCAAAGGGGGAGGAAGGAAATCCCTCCTTTCCTTCCCCACCGATCGCTATCCCCCCTTTTTTAGGGATCCTGATCTTATCCCTTTGGGATATGATACTATTCCTTTTAAGGGAGGATCTTGGTGCACCTAGACCAGGGTTGTAGGGACTTTCCCCACTACCCACGTTCATGTGGGTCCCCTATGCAGGTGGGCCCCACTCTGGAACCTTCTAGAACCTTCCCGGTACAATACCGAAAAAACTCGAACTTTTTCCGGAACCCTGATAACAACTTTCCATATATGAATCTTTACCTCTGGACCATTCCGGAGCTCCTCGTGATGTCCTGGAGCCCATCCGGGACTCCGAACAACCTTCGTACTTTCCACTATTAATATCTCAATACTACCCTAGCGCTACCGAGCGTTAAGCGTGCGACCCTAAGGGTTCGAGAATCATGTAGACATGACCGAGACTCCTCTCCGGTCAATAACCAATAGCGGGACATGGATTCCCATATTGATTCCTACATATTCCATGAAGAACTTTATCGGTCGAACCTCGATGTCAAGAATTCGGCTAATCCCGTATGCAGTTCCCTTTGTCTATTGGTATGTTACTTGCCCGAGATTCGATCGTCGGTATCTCCATACCTAGTTCAATCTCGTTACCGGCAAGTCTATTTACTCGTTCCGTAATACAAGATCCTGTGACTAACTCATTGGTCACATTGCTTGCAAGCTTATTGTGATGTTGTATTACCGAGTGGGCCCTGAGATACCTCTCTGTCATACGGAGTGACAAATCCCAGTCTTGATCCATGCCAACTCAACAGACACCCTCGGAGATACCTGTAGAGCACCTTTATAGCACCCAGTTACGTTGCGACATTTGGTACACACAAGGTACTCCTCCAGTGTCAGTGAGTTGCATGATCTCATGGTCATAGGAACACATACTTGACATGTAGAAAACGATAGCAATAAACTTAACACGATCATATGCTACATTCATAGTTTGGGTCTTGTCCATCACATCATTCTCCTAATGATGTGATCTCGTTATCAAATGACAACTCATGTCCATGGCTAGGAAACCATAGCCATCTTTGATCAACGAGCTATTCCGGTAGAGGCTTACTAGGGACATGTTGTTGTCTATGTATCCACACATGTATTTGAGTTTCCGGTCAATACAATTATAGCATGGATAATAAACGATTATCATGAACAAGGAAATATAATAATAACCACTTTATTATTGCCTCTAGGGCATATTTCCAACAGTGCTCACGTACGGCTCGGTGACGTCTCCGCCTTCTCGATCCAGCAAGGGAGCGTGGAGAAGTAGATGGGATTTAGGCCAACACAACGGCATGGTGATGGTGGTGGTAGCAGAACACCGGCCGGGCTTCGCCAAGTGCGTCCCGGACGAGGAGGTGGAGTAACGGAAGGGGAAGTGGCTAGGGTTTGGCGTGGCAGCCCCATGCGCCCCTCCCCTTTTTATATTGGGGGGGGGGGGTGTGGCGAAGGGGGGAGGGATGTAACGGCCCGAGACCGATGCCCCAGATGCCTTCCAGTTATTTCGCTTTCGCCGTATGTTTTATTTGCTTGTTTCATTCATCATCGCATCATTCACATTGCATCGGCACTCCGTGCCATCATTCTTCTCAAAACTTGCATCCGTTTGTAGTCGCCCCTTCACTCTAATGTCTTCGTTGACCGTTCCGAGTCCAACCACACTCGCACGCGCCCACGGCATCTCCGAAATATTATTTTCTAAGTAGGTATAAAATGTTCTCGGAATGGGTTGAAAGTTGTCATGCAGTTTATTTATATTGTAGGTAGACCGCCTGCCAAATTTCATCGCATTCGGAGGTCGTTTGATACCCCAACAGTTAAACCTATAGCGGCACTATAGCCGGATAAACGTCAGACGTTTTCGGTATTCCTAAACCTGTTGCCGGGCCGCTTCTTCCCTCTCTTCTCAGCCCGAGGCCTCCTACTTAGCCCACTAGACCCACTTAGCCTACCCCTCCGACCGAAACCCTCGGATCGCGATCGGAGGGCCCCGAAACCACCCCAAACCACAACCCTAGCATGTCTGCCAATAAGAGGAAGGCATAGCCCTCATGTTTTGGAAACCCTAGCATCCTTCCTCGAAATCCATAGCAACCCAGCCTTCCGCCGCCACTTGGCGCCTCCTTCTCCACCTCCAAGTCGCTGCGGCCCGCGAAGTGGCCTCCTGCAGCGCTCAATCCCATCTGGATCGAGGCAACTGCCTCCGCCCGAGCTCCTCCCGCAGCTCCCGCCACCCTCGACCCCACCTCGTCGTCTGGCCGACACAGGCGGCCGGACCCTCGCCGGCGATGAGTGCCCCGACAGCCTTGCTCCTCCCCCTCCTGCTTCTCTTTCTCTCTCGTCTCTCATGTCTCTCTCTCTATACCAGGATGCAAGCCGCCGCCCCGGAAGCATCGCTGCACGCCTCCCGAACCCCAAACTCTGGCCAGATCCCGTGGCTCATGGCCGGATCCACGCATCCCCGTCGTTCGTGGCCGCCCTCCGCTGTTGCTAGGCCCCAGCAGCCACCACCGCCTTGCCTCGTCGCCAGCCAGCATGCTCGAGGACGCCCGAGGCCGTACCTCCTCTTCCCTCCTCTGCTCGATCCCGAATAGTCTGTGAGCACAGAGCACCTCCCCGCCGCCTCGCACGTCCACGTCGCCACGACAACCTCAGCAGCAGGTCACGCCTTCGACCTCCTCCCTGCCCTTCCTCCTTCCCGTGCTCCCCATCCTCTCTCATTTCCTCTCACTTTTCTCTGTACCAGGGAGTCGCCAAGGCCTCGAATTCTGCCGTGCCGCCGCTCCTGCTCCGCTCTGGCGAGGATCCGCCCGGATGCGGCCACCTCCGTGCTGCCCTATCCATTCCCGTCCGTCGTCCCGCACCAGAAGTGGGCGCGTTAACCTCCCTTGCCGTGCGTAGGCTGCGCCCAGCTCCTGTGGCCCAGCCGCCATCCGCGCTGTGATGGAAATATGCCCTAGAGGCAATAATAAAATGGTTATATTATATTTCCTAAATCATGATAAAGGTTTATTATTCATGCTAGAATTGTATTGACCGGAAACTTAAATACATGTGTGGATACATAAACAAATACTGTGTCCCTAGTGAGCCTCTACTAGACTAGCTCGTTGATCAAAGATGGTTAAGGTTTCCTAACCATAGACATGAGTTGTCATTTGATAACGGGATCACATTATTAGGAGAATGATGTGATGGAAAAGACCCATCCGTTAGCTTAGCATATGATCATTCAGTTTATTGCTATTGCTTTCTTAATGTCAAATACATATTCCTTCTACTATGAGATTATGCAACTCCCGGATACCGGAGGAATACCTTGTGTGCTATCAAACGTCACAACGTAACTAGGTGATCCTAAAAATGCTCTACAGGTATCTCCGAAGGTGTTTGTTGAGTTGGCATAGATCGAGATTAGGATTTGTCACTCCGTGTATCGGAGAGGTATCTCTGGGCCCTCTCGGTAATACACATCATAAGAAGACTTGCAAGCAAAGTGACTAAAGAGTTAGTTGCAAGATGTTGTATTACGAAATGAGTAAAGAGACTTCCCGGTGACGAGATTGAACTAGGTATGAAGATACCGACGATCGAATCTCGGGAAGTAACATACCGACAGACAAAGGGAATTACGTATGTTGTTATAACGGTTCGATCGACAAAGATCTTTGTAGAATATGTAGGAACCAATATGGGCATCCAGGTTCCGCTATTGGTTATTGACCGGAGAGGTTTCTCGGTCATGTCTACATAGTTCTCGAACCTGTAGGGTCTGCACGCTTAACGTTTGTTGACGATATAGTGTTATATGAGTTATGTGATTTGGTGAGTGAATGTTGTTTGGAGTCCCGGATGAGATCACGGACATGACGAAGAGCTCCAGAATGGTCCGGAGGTAAAGATTGATATATAGGACGATACTATTTGGACACCGAAAGAGTTTCGGGCATACCAGGTAGTCATCGGGTCACCAGAAGGGGTTCCGGTAAGCCCGGGGAGGTCTATGGGCCATATGGGCCAAGAGAAGGGAGCACACCAGCCCACAAGGGGCTGATGCGCCCCTCTATGGCAGCCGGCCCTAGGGGAGAGAAGGAAAGAGTGGAGTAGGCCTCCTCCTTCCTTCCCTCTCCTCCTCTTTCCTTCCCCCTTAAGGGCATTATGGCAGGGAGGTGGGGGGGGGGGGGGGGGGGGGCGCAGGCCAGGGCAGGAGCTTTAGGGATGGCCGGCCACCTTTGTGGTGCGCCTGGCTGCCTCCCCTGTCCCCCCACCTATATATATGAGGGAGGGGGTGCCACACAAGGGACACACCATTGTCTTAGTCGTGTGCAGCACTCCTCTCCACAGTTTTGTCCCTCGGTCATATTTTCGTAGTGCTTAGGCGAAGCCCTGCGGAGATAGCATCATCATCACCATCACCATGTCGTTGTGCTGCCGAAACTCATCTACTACTTCGCCCATCTTGCTGGATCAAGAAGGCGAGGACGTCACCAAGCTGAACGTGTGCTGAACACGAAGGTGCCGTACGTTCAGTGCTTGATCGGTTGGATCGCGAAGAAGTTCGACTACATCAACCGAGTTAATAAATGCTTCCGCTTATGGTCTACGAGGGTACGTAGACACACTCTCCCCTCTCGTTGCTATGCATCTCCATGGATAGATCTTACGTGTGCGTAGAATTTTTTTTGTTTTCCATGCAACATTCCCCAACAGAGGCATCCGAGCCAGGTCTATGCGTAGATGATATGCACGAGTATAACACAAAGCGTTGTGGGCGGTGATAGTCATACTGCTTACCACCAACGTCTTATTTTGATTCGGCGGTATTGTGGGGTGAAGCGGCCCCGACCAACCTTACATGTCCATGCACATGAGACCGGTTCCACCGACTGACTTGTAACTAGTTTTGCATAAAGGTGGCTGGCGGGTGTATGTTTCTCCTACTTTAGTTGAATCAAATTTGACTATGGCCGGTCCTTGAAGAAGGTTAAAAATAGCAAACTTGATGAATCACTGTTGTGGTTTTTGCGTAGGTAAGAACGGTTTTTGCTAGAAGCCTGTAGCAGCCACGTAAAACTTGCAACAACAAAGTAGAGGACGTCTAACTTGTTTTTGCAGGGCATGTTGTGGTGTGATATGGTCAAGACGTGATGTGATATATGTTGATGTATGAGATGATCATGTTTTGTAAGATCGACAACCGACAAGAGCCTTAGGGTTGTCTCTTAATTATTGTATGAAATGCAAGCGCCATGTAATTGCTTTACTTTATCACTATGCGTTAGCAATAGTTGTAGAAGCAATAGTTGGCGAGACGACCCCGACGCAACGATGGAGATCAAGGTGTCGAGCCGGTGACTATGGAGATCATGACGATGCTTTGGAGATGGAGATCAAAAGCACAAGATGATGATGGCCATATCATGTCACATATTTTGATTGCATGTGATGTTTATCTATCATGCATCTTATTTTGCTTAGAACGGGGGTAGCATTATAAGATGATTCCTCCACTAAATTTTAAGATAAAAGTGTTCTCCCCGAGTATGCACCGTTGCCAAAGTTCGTCGTTTCGAAGCACCTCGTGATGATCGGGTGTGATAGACTCTATGTTCACATACAACGGGTGTAAGACAGTTTTGCACATGCAGAATACTTGGGTTAAACTTGACGAGCCTAGCATGTACAGACATGGTCTCGGAACACTAGAGACCGAAAGGTCGAACATGAGTCATATAGTAGATATGATCAACATAGAGATGTTCACCATTGATGACTACCCCATCTCACGTGATGATCGGACATGGATTAGTTGATTTGGATCATGTATCACTTAGATAACTTGAGGGATGTTTATTTAAGTGGGTGTTCATTAGTAATTTGATTAATTGAACTTAATTTATCATGAACTTAGTCTTAATAGTTTTGCATATCTACGTTGTAGATCAATAGCTCGCGATATAGCTCCCCTATTTTTGATATGTTCCTAGAGAAAACTAAGTTGAAAGATGATGGTAGCAATAAAGCAGACTGGGTCCGTGATATGAGGATTATCCTCATTGCTACACAGAAGAATTATGTCCTCGATGCACTGCTAGATGACAGACCTATTGCAGGAGCAGATGCAGGCGTTATAAATGTTTGGCAAGATCGATATGATGACTACTTAATAGTTTAGTGCTCCATGCTTTACGGCTTAAAACCGGGACTTCAAAAACGTTTTGAACGCCATAGAGCATATGGGATGTTCCAAGAGCTGAAATTGGTATTTTAGACTCATGCCCGTGTCGAGAGGTATGAGACCTCTGACAAGTACTTTGCCTACAAGATGGAGGAGAATAGCTCAGCCAGTGAGCATGTGCTCAGAATGTCTGAGTATTACAATCGCTTGAATCAAGTGGGAGTTAATCTTCCAGATAAGATAGTGATTAACAGAGTTCTCTAGTCACTATCACAAAGCTACTAGAACTTCGTGATGAACCATAATATGCAAGGGATGACGAAAATGATTCCCGAGCTCTTCGCGATGCTGAAATCGGCGAAGGTAGAAATCAAGAAAGAGCATCAAGTGTTGATGGTTAACAAGACCACTAGTTTCAAGAAAAGGGCAAGGGAAAGAAAAGGAACTTCAAGAAGAATCAAGAAAGTTGCCACTCCCGAGAAGAAACCCAAAGCTAGACCCAAGCCTGAAACTGAGTGCTTCTACTGCAAAGGGAATGGTCACTAGAAGCGGAACTGCCCCAAATACTTGGCGGATGAGAATGATGGCAAAGTGAACAAAGGTATATTTGATATACATGTTATTGATGTGTACCTTACTAGTATTCATAGTAGCCCCTGGGTATTTGATACTGGTTCAGTTGCTAAGATTTGTAACTCGAAACAGGAGTTGCAGAATAAACAGAGACTAGTTAAGGGCGAGGTGACGATGTGTGTTGGAAATGATTCCAAAGTTGATACGATCACCATCGCACACACCCTCTACCTTCAGGATTAGTGTTGAACCTAAATAAATGTTATTTGGTGTTTGCGTTGAGCATGAATATGATTTAATCATGTTTATTGCAATACGGTTATTCATTTAAGTCAAAGAATAATTGTTGTTCTGTTTACAGGAATAAAATCTTCTATGGTCATACACCCAATGTAAATAGTTTATTGAATCTCGATCGTAGTGATACACATATTTATAATATTGATGCCAAAAGATGCAAAGTTGATAATGATAGTGCAACATATTTGTGGCACTGCCGTTTAGGTCATATTGGTGTACAACGCATGAAGAAACTCCATGCGGATGGACTTTTGGAATCACTTGATTATGAATCATTTGATACTTGCGAACCATGCCTCATGGGCAAGATGACTAAAACTCCGTTCTCCGGAACAATGGAGCGAGCTAATGACTTATTGGAAATAATACATACCGATGTATGCGGTCCGATGAGTGTTGAGGCACGCGGCGGGTATCGTTATTTTCTGACCTTCACAAATGATTTGAGTAGGTATGGGTATATCTACTTGATGAAACACATGTCTGAAACATTTGAAAAGTTCAAAGGATTTCAGAGTGAAGTGGAGAATCATCGTAACAAGAAAATAAAGTTTCTACAATCTGATCGCGGAGGCGAATATTTGAGTTATGAGTTTGGCCTTCATTTAAAACAATGTGGAATTGTTTCACAACTCACGCCACCTGGAACACCACAGCGTAATGGTGTGTCCGAACGTCGTAACCGTACTTTATTGGATATGGTGCGTTCTATGATGTCTCTTACCGATTTACCACTATCGTTTTGGGGTTATGCATTAGAGACAACCGCATTCACGTTAAATAGGGCACCGTCTAAATCCGTTGAGACGACACCGTATGAACTGTGGTTTGGCAAGAAACCTAAGCTGTCGTTTCTTAAAGTTTGGGGTTGCGACACTTATGTCAAAAGGCTTCAGCCTGATAAGCTCGAACCCAAATCGGACAAGTGCGTCTTCATACCCTAAGGAAACAATTGGGTACACCTTCTACCAAAGATCTGAAGGCAAGATCTTTGTTGCCAAGAATGGAACCTTTCTAGAGAAGGAGTTTCTCTCAAAAGAAGTGAGTGGGAGGAAAGTAGAACTTGATGAGGTAATTGTACCTTCTCTTGAATTGGAAAGTAGCACATCAGAGAACTCCGTTCCCGTGATGCCTACACCAACTAGAGAGGAAGCTAATGATAATGATCATGAAACTTCAGATCAAGTTACTACTGGACCTCGTAGGTCGAACAGAGCACGTTCCACACCAGAGTGGTATGGTAATCCTGTCCTGGAAGTCATGTTATTAGACCATGGGGAACCTACGAACTATGAAGAAGCTATGATGAGCCCATATTCCGATAAATGGCTTGAGGCCATGAAATCTGAGATAGGATCCATGTATGAGAATAAAGTATGGACTTTGGTGGACTTTCCCGATGATCGGCAAGCCATTGAGAATAAATGGATCTTTAAGAAGAAGACAGACACTGATGGTAATGTCACTATCTACAAAGATCGACTTGTCGCAAAGGGTTTTCGACAAGTTCAAGGGGTTGACTATGATGAGACCTTCTCACCTGTAGCGATGCTTAAGTAAGTCCGAATCATGTTAGCAATTGCCGCATTTTATAATTATGAAATATGGCAAATGGACATCAAAACTGCACTCCTTAATGGATTTCTTAAAGAAGAGTTGTATATGATGCAACCAGAAGGTTTTGTCGATCCTAAAGGTGCTAACAAAGTGTGCAGGCTCCAGCGATCCATCTATGGACTGGTGCAAGCATCTCGGAGTTGGAATATATGCTTTGATGAGGTGATCAAAGCATATGGTTTTATACAGACTTATGGTGAAGCCTGTATTTACAAGAAATTGAGTGGGAGCTCTGTAGCATTTCTGATATTGTATGTGGATAGCATAAAAGGATACTTGAATAAGAATTTTTCAATGAAAGACCTCGGTGAAGCTGCTTACATATTAGGCATCAAAATCTATAGAGATAGATCAAGACGCTTGATAAGATTTTCAATAAGTACATACCTTGACAAGATTTTGAAGGAGTTCAAAATGGATCAGTCAAAGAAGGAGTTTTAGCCTTTATTGTAAGGTGTGAAGTTGAGTAAGACTCAAAGCCCGACCATGGCAGAAGATAGAGAGAGAATAAAAGTCATTCCCTATGCCTTAGCCATAGGTTCTATAAAGTATGCCATGCTGTGTACCAGACCTATTATGTACCTTGCCATGAGTTTGGCAAGGGGGTACAATAGTGATCTAGGAGTAGATCACTGGACAGCAGTCAAAATTATCCTTAGAGAACTAAGGAAATATTTTCTCGGTTATGGAGGTGAAAAAGAGTTCGTCGTAAAGAGTTATGTCGATGCAAGCTTTGACACCGATTCAGATGACTATGTGTATCAATCTGGATACATATTGAAAGTGGGAGCAACTAGCTAGAGTAGCTCCATGCAGAGCATTGTAGACATAGAAATTTGCAAAATACATACATATCTGAATGTGACAGACCCGTTGACTAAACTTCTCTCACAAGCAAAACATGATCACACTTTAGTACTCTTTGAGTGTTAATCACATGGCGATGTGAACTAGATTATTGACTCTAGTAAACTCTTTGGGTGTTGGTCACATGGCGATGTGAACTATGGGTGTTAATCACATGGCGATGTGAACTAGATTATTGAATCTAGGGCAAGTGGGAGACTGATGGAAATATGCCCTAGAGGCAATAATAAAATGGTTATTATTATATTTCCTAAATCATGATAAAGGTTTATTATTCATGCTACAATTGTATTGACCAGAAATTTAAATACATGTGTGGATACATAAACAAATACCGTGTCCCTAGTGAGCCTCTACTAGACTAGCTCGTTGATCAAAGATGGTTAAGGTTTCCTAACCATAGGCATGAGTTGTCATTTGATAACAGGATCACATCATTAGGAGAATGATGTGATGGACAAGACCCACCCGTTATCTTAGCATATGATCATTCAGTTTATTGCTATTGCTTTCTTAATGTCAAATACATATTCGTTCGACTATGAGATTATGCAACTCCTGGATACCGAAGGAATACCATGTGTGCTATCAAACCTCACAACGTAACTGGGTGATCATAAAGATGCTTTACAGTTATCTCTGAAGGTGTTTGTTGAGTTGGCATAGATCGAGATTAGGATTTGTCACTCCGTGTATCGGAGAGGTATCTCTGGGCCCTCTCGATAATACACATCATAAGAAGCCTTGCAAGCAAAGTGACTGTAGAGTTAGTTGCAAGATGATGTATTACGGAACGAGTAAAGAGACTTGCCGGTAACGAGATTGAACTAGGTATGAAGATACCGACGATCGAATCTCGGGCAAGTAACATACCGACAGACAAAGGGAATTACGTGTGTTGTTATAACGGTTCGACCGATAAAGATCTTCGTAGAATATGTAGGAACCAATATGGGCATCCAGGTTCCACTATTGGTTATTGACCGGAGAGGTGTCTCGGTCATGTCTACATAGTTCTCGAACCCGTAGGGTCCGCACGCTTAATGTTCGTTGACGATATAGTGTTATATGAGTTATGTGATTTGGTGACCGAATGTTGTTCGGAGTCTCGGATGAGATCATGGACATGACGAGGAGCTCCGGAATGGTCCGGAGGTAAAGATTGATATATAGGACGATACTATTTGGACACCGGAAGAGTTTCAGGGCGTACCGGGTAGTCATCGGGTCACCGGAAGGGGTTCCGGTAAGCCCCGGGAGGTCTATGGGCCATATGGGCCAAGAGAATGGAGCACACCAGCCCACAAGGGGCTGGTGCGCCCCTCTATGGCAGACGGCCCTAGGGGAGAGAAGGAAAGAGGGGAGTAGGCCTCCTCCTTCCTTCCCTCTCCTCCTCTTTCCTTCCCCCTTGAGGGGATTATGGCAGGGGGGAGGGGGCGCCACACAGGGGACACAACATTGTCTTAGCCGTGAGCGACGCCCCTCTCCATAGTTTTGTCCCTCAGTCATATTTTCATAGTGCTTAGGTGAAGCCCTGCGGAGATAGCATCATCATCACCGTCACCACGCCATCGTGCTGCCAGAACTCATCTACTACTTCGCCCATCTTACTGGATCAAGAAGGCGAGGACGTCACCGAGCTGAACTTGTGCTGAACATGGAGGTGCCGTGCGTTCAGTGCTTGATCAGTTGGATCACGAAGAAGTTCGACTACATCAACCATGTTAATAAACGCTTCCGTTTATTGTGTACGAGGGTACGTAGACACACTCTCCCCTCTCGTTGCTATGCATCTCCATGGATAGATCTTACGTGTGCATAGAATTTTTTGTTTGTTTTCCATGCAACGTTCCCCAACACGCTGTGCCAAGGCCCAGCCGCAGCCCCACGTCGCGACCTGCTGTTTCCACCGACCTGGGCCGATCCCAGCAAGGTGAGTGTGGCGCCCCGCCTAAGTACCACTGTAGCCAGATGGTCGCCATGCATACCAGCCCAGGAAATCACTCTGGCATGCGCTTTTACAACAAGTATCATGAACACAAGCATTTCTATTAATGGATATATAAGTCTTACATGATAGTTACAAGGGGGGTGGCAGCGGAAAAGCTCTATCTAAGGCAGCATGGTCTTGGTGCGGCTCCAATCCAGAGGGATCTGACTGGGTTACTCTTCTAGCCCACGAACGCTCCGGCTCCTCGATGACGGATCCTTACATGAACCTGGCCACATTGAAGGCCGCTGAGTACTTTTGAATGTACTCGCAAGCAAACCAAACTAACATATACACCAAGCAATGCAATCCATGGCATTCAAGCATGTACTTGTTATTAGAGCAACATTAATTATCATGGCATGGCATAACTAGCTAGCAACATCAATTATCAAGTCATAAGAGGTTTATCCAGCAAGATAACTACTAAGGTAAAATACAGTAAAGTAAAGCATATCAAGTAAATAATCCAAACTCCAAATATTCTCATGATCCAATCTGAATTTGATCCAAATCCAATCCAAGTCTTTTGGTCATCTGACCATTCCTCTTATAGCCATCCCATGGCTAACATACCATCTTCCTGACATCATCTGAGGTCTGTGCAGGACAAGTTCTTCCACCATTATTATCATCATTACGGTTGACCACCTAGTGAGGTCTGGACGGGCTGTCCAATACCGTGGACGTGGCTATTCGAATAGATTTTACACTCTGCAGAGGTTGCGCACTTTACCCACACCATGGAGCACCTGACCTCATGATCCCATTCGGGTGGACCAGTGGTTCTCCAACGAAACCCGCCTGACCCATGACTCTCCCATCGTACCATCGGCAATCATCCTCCCCCGGAGTCAAGCCCTTGGTGGCCCCTGTGTCACCTCGTGACACCTGCCACCGTCGTGGCCAAACTAAACTATCCCAAACGGGGACCGCGCGCAAACAACCAACTGGGCTCACAGGGTTATCGCCGTCTACCTGATCAGGGTAGCACGCACGCATAACCCTCCCTAGATGGAGGTACCGGTGAAAGAGCACGCGATCAGACCAAGTCAAGGCCGTCCCATACCGGCAAATGTGGTTGCACGAGTAAGCCCGGACAGGTGACTCAAGATCAACCGACTAGGTTTAGTTTTAGCCATTATGGTTGTTTATCGCAATAACTTGAGATGGTAGTAGCTATGCATGATCATAACAACCTATCTCCACATGATGTCATGATAGGTCCTTAGTGAAACAAGATTTAAATGGCAAGTCATCACTTTATAAGTTCGAGTTGTAAGTTACGACCATCGGAACCCTTGCATAAAACCGGCAAGGAAACCAATAGCCACCAGAACGGTCTTTACAACTCAGATCTGGGACATTACCGGAATAACTCAACCCCGGCTCAAGATGGCTGGAAAGCAGCTCAGAGCATAAGACGGTGTTGATAAAAAGAATGTAGCAGTTCCCTAAGACGACCGAAAAACAGCTCAGAGCATAGGGTCACCGCTACGGAAAGAAATTCAACAGCTGCCCGAGACGGCCGAAAAGCAGCTCAGAACACAGACAGTTGCTGACAAGAGAAATAAAAGTTGGCATCCACCCCGGACGGCCGGAAACAGCTCAGAACACAGGTGTGGTGCCGTCACCGCAGAAAGTGCAAGCAAGGGTTCGTCAGCATCACATACAGCTCACTACTACTCAGACAAGCACCCGCATATTAATTTAAACATGCAAGAAATATCACAGAGCAATGCTTTAGGGCATATATCAGATGGTCGGCTTGCCTGGGGTCGAAGAATTTCTCCGGGAGAAAGTGCGGTGAAGCCGCGGAAGAATCGCCGGAAAAGATTCCCTCTCGGAGGAGCTGAATAGAGGGCAAGGGCAAAATGGTCATTTTCACAGTGTGACAACCTCGTGAAAATGACACCAATAGAACGGGCTCGACGAGATGAAGAAGTAGGCGTTGGATTCACCTGAATCGGAGTCGCGAGTGAGAAGTTGTAGCAGTTTTACTGCCAGGGACCTTTCTGTAATATAAATATTTGCATACGGGTCCTCAGCAGTTTTTTTTTCTGCAGAAAAGGTTAAAATGAACTGCGCCGCTGGGCCGTTCTGGGCCGAAAGCGGCCAAGCCTGGGCTGCCAACCGAACCGCGCAGCTGCTGCCGCTTACTGGGCCGGCCCACCCGTACCCCCACTTTAAAAAAAAACGGGCGGAGGGAGCGATTGAGAGGCCGACAGCACGGCCCCTCCCGTCAGGCCCTCTCCCTCCTCCGTCAGGGACAGAGAGAGACATGGGAGACGCCGGCTGCGACGACTGCCGATGATGTGGGGCCCGGCGGCCTCAGGCGGTGATGGGGACGCGCTCCCAGCCTCACCCCGCGCCGGTGAGTGGTGGAAGCGGAGGCGGGGGTGGCCTGAAGCGTGCGGGCGCAGGTGGAGTCTGACGGCGGCGGCGGCACGCTTGGGGCCGGAGTTACGGCCTGCCTCAGTCAGAATGGAGGCGGGGAGGGCTTGTGGGTGGTGGTGGTGCTCGGCTATGGCGGCTAGGGCAGCAATGGGGGCCGGGGTAGCCGGAATTGGCCGAGGCCGAGCGGAGGCAGTGGCGGAGCTCGCCGGCGATGTGCGGGCATGGGAGCTCTCCGAGCTCAAATGAGAGGTAGGGCGGGGTGCTAGGAGGTAGAGGAGGGGCTAGAAGTACCGTGGGTGCTCGGGGAGGGCTCGGGCCATGCTATATATAGGCGGCCGACGGCGAGCAGATGAGCTCGGCCGCCGTGGCGCCCTTATCGCCACACTAGAGCTAGGGGTAGACGTGGCTGGACGGTAGCGGTGACGAGAGGCTTCGAGGAGGAGCAGGGGAGGCTAGCTGGTGCTTCGGGAGAGCTCGGCTTGTCTGTATACGGCGGCGAGTCACGGGCAGAACAGCGGCGGCGATCACCATGGCGCGAGGAGGAAGAATCTGGAGGGGGAAGCTACGGGAGAGTGGCTACGTGGGTGCTGCGAGGCCGTAGGACATGCCCGGACGAGCCGAAGCTGGCCAGAGGTGACTGCACGAAGCTGACAGAGGCGCAGAGCGCCGTTTCTGCATGGCCATTGCGTGGTCACCACGTGCATGGCGTGCCCTGGAAGGCTTCTGCCTGTCTAAGCTTGTCTAGAAGGTCCCTTGCTGCTCAAATAGGTAAGAGAAGGGGTTGGAACCAACTAGATAGCTCTGAGTTGAGCACAACTTGCAGAAAATGATTCTGACAGCAAACTTGGGTGGAATTTTCTGGAGAAATGGATGAAGTTGGGGAGTTGAAACCTTGTCAAGGTGTAATGGGGTAGGAAGGACTATATGCTGGCAAAGTTTGAAGTCATTTGGACAAGATTTGAATGCACTTCCTTTGTAATGCTAAATCTGGTCCAGAAACTAGATTTTGAAGCTGTGCTCAAATGACTTGATTAAATGAGATGTATTTTGGTGTAGGGTGATGATTTGAACATATGAAGGTACTGGAAAATTTTCAGCCCATTTGGAAATGCCTATATGGTACTTCCTTCACAGCACTTCCAAATGGACAGAAAGTTGAGAAAATTCCTGGGGACAAATGAATAGATGGATTGAGCTGGTTTTTGGTTTCCATGAGTGATTTATCAATGATAACCACCATGAAAAATTTCAGCTCAAATAGATCAAGGTTTCAAGCACTTCCTTTGTAATTTGCCCAATTGGACAGAATTTGCAAATTGGTGTTGTGCTCAAAATTTAATGGGTGGAACTTGGGTTCTTGATGGAAATGGTGAAGATATGGATAGGAGAAGCTCCACAATTTATTTGGGATTTTTCCTGGCTACCAAAATGGTAGTTCCGTTAGAAAGGGCCCAAAATGCAATATTGGCATTAAATAGGAAAAGGCAATTTCCCTGATTTAATTATGGCCAATATTCTTATAGGAGCTCAATATGATCACAAAGAATATCTCCACAAGTTTTCATCAACTTTGGAGATGGATAGATATTTTCCTGGATTTAATTCCTTTAACTCGCAGAAAAAAGAATTAATTATAAATGAAAAATATTGCAAATGACTTGGCAATATTTTTGCATATCCAGCGTTTATAGAGATAGGATGATCACTGGGAGAAGTTTGGGAGGCAATAGATCAAAGGAAATTGGGGTTCCTTTGTAACTGAGAGGATCAGGGTTTCCCTTCCGGCAACTCGGAAGGTAGGGTTTCGGCGGCAAAATCCTGAGAATAGATCTTGGGTGGCAAGGTTGATCTGAAAAGAATCTCTGGCTGGATAGGAAAGGCAAGGCTATATGACCATCTTCATATTCCCAAGAGCTAGAGAAATCCGATAACACCGAGAAAAAAAAGACGGGAGTCAAATCCCGCGAAGGAAAAAAAATAGGAGCAAAAACCAGGGTGTCACAAACCTACCCCCCTTAAGAAAATCTCATCCTCGAGATTTCCGGGCTTACCTCCCGGGGAAGGGGGCTTACCTGTGTGTGACTTGGATCCATCAGTGGTCTTGTCTTCGTTGGTTCACTGGCCTTTTAACTGCCTCTTCTGATGGACCATATGTTGTCTTTGCACACAGTTTCCTTGAATCCTTCTCTTTCCTGTCAGGTGTACCTTTCGTCCAGATAGTGGTGTTGCTGGGTGGGGTAGCAGGTAATACCAACAAACAGCTTAGTTTCCATGGTCCGGAAGCAACTGCTTCGGGTTTTATTGCGATACTCCATACTCTGACGGTCAGGGCAAGACATCCTTTCCTAGTGCCAGGCCTACGTGCTCGTATGGCCTTGATGGCTAGAGGTGACTTTCTCTTTGCCATGTCAGAATGCTTAGTCTGGCTGTGGGTTCCATGCTGATGTTTCCTTCTGCCTTATGCATTCGGGCATTGTCCTTAGGTGATTCGCAATGCAAGGAACAATATAACCGAGCCATTGCTGCTATATCCTCAACTGAAATATGATCACAAAGTAATCATAGACAGTAATCTCTTATTCCAATGATGTCATGGTGTCTATGAGCTGTTGGTGCTGATGTGCCTTAAGCCATTTCATCTGAATGTCCTTTTTCGAACTCCGTCGTTCATGGAGGTAGTTCTATCATACATAGCCTTGTAGTCCTTGCTTTGACCACTAAGCTGAACATAGTATTGCTATCATCCGGTGTATCTTTCGGAGCATAGCCTCTTATCTTGGTTGATGGCCCGTATTCATGATAAGTGCGGCAATCTCACTTGTAACCGCAAGTAGTGCATTATTGTGGCTGCATATGCAAGAGTTTGACACGGATTGGTAATACCGCTCTGTTCATGGAACTATATCTTGTGACCTTCACGGAGGTTGTTCATCCTCAGCTTCTTTGTTCTTGATGATTCCTTTGATGGACCTGTGATGACTTGCCAACATGGCTTCCTGATTGTTTTCCCGGCTTGTTGAGCTTGTTCTCACAGCTTACTCTTGCATACCTCGCAGGGGTTGCTGTGCTCATATCCTTTCTTGTAATATGGGGCCAATGATTCTTTGAACATAGTCATTCTCGTGTACGAGTGGCTCGCATGAACTGATTCATTGGACTGCGTGCTCACAACATATGCAGGTGTAGGATGAATCCTTTTATAACCACTGAGTTCTGAGGCGGATGTGTGTCCAGACTAGTCCGTGCTCCTGACAGGCTTGTTGTGGGCACGATGGCGTGTTGCAGAAGGCTGAGTTCCTTATGCTCTAAGCTTTTGCCAGGGTAGTGTACTGAAGAAGGCTGGGTATCATACCTCAGAAGTTTTCCTTCATGTGGCTTACTGCGGAAGGTTAGGTGCCTTATGCCAGAAGCTTTCCGTGGTAGCACGCTTTAGAAGATGGATGTGCTGTGCCCCAGAAGATTTTCTCACCAAGTGGCATACCGAGGAAGATTGGTAGTCTGGCGTCGTAAGCTTCTCTCGGTAGCTCGTAGAGGAAGGCTGGGTTTCATATACCAGAAGTCTTTCACGGCGATATGTGGTCGGATCTATGGCCGATTCTGGCTTCTTTCTGAATTATCTGGAATTTACTCATAGTAGAGTCAAAACTTGGTATAGGCCATACTTTGCCTGAAGATATTCCATTGGTCATGCACATCGCTTGACCTTCTGCTGGTCTGATCATTGCTGCTGTAAAGATTGCAGAACTGATGCAGACTTCATGTTGATAATTAATTCGGAACACCCTTTGTATCCAAACCAAGTGTTGCCGATAATTCCATTCGGTTCAGCTGATTTTCCAATCACGTTAGGTGCTCCTTGATTCTGGATGCTTGGAAGCTCAGTGATTCTGGGTAACCACGAACTCATCCATATTTCCTTGCAAACCTTGTTCACAACACTTAGAAGATTTTGTATTTGCACGGGTGAATTCCAAAAGTTACTTTGAAATTTGTAGGAACGTACCGGCGTTTTGTTGGTGCTCTTGGCACATTCACATTCTTGAAATATATCTTCGGTGGGTAATAAATGATTCTTGAGTCCGTTGATGAAAGACTCGGTTCACCTTACTGACTGAAATAGTCCTTGTATTGTAGACGGAGTAATTTTGTCCTTACTGGTGTTCATTCTTGGTAGCTCATCTGACTGCTCCTTAGGCGTAATCTGTTCTGAGGTCAATCTTCTCAGGTATGTTCTAGTCTGTTGCACACAGATTCTGCTTCTGACCCATTCTTTATTCTTGACAGATCCGGTGTTGCTATTCTGAATATCAGGCAATTGACTTGTCTTGACTCTTGCTGAATTTGGATTATTGGGTATTATCCAAGTTGTATACTAGTCTTCTTGACGGCACTTGCGGATGGATCCAGTCGGAGCGAAGGAATGGAACCAAGAAAAGAAACAAGAACTGAGAAAACCAAAAGCAAATAAAACTCAAATTTTGCGGACCTTACACACGTGGCCGAGGATCCAATAGTATAACTAGTATAGCGCACTCGATGCACCTCCGAGGATTTAGAAGAAAAAACCACACAATGCTCCTGGTAGCAATTGGTGTCAAGCTTCTACTACTTCCTTAGGGAACATCACACTCGATGCACGATGACTATGGTCGTGCGATTCTAGGGTTATTGGGGAGAGATAGAATTTATAAGCGTTTCCCAAAGGAAACTAGAGTTAAGGAAAATGCCATGGTTAGCAAGCAGGGTAAGGATATCTGGTTTACCTAGGGGATTCAGGGCTCACGGGTCGTTGCCAGGTGCGAGCATTTTGTACCGCAGGCAAAGGCCATGAGAGTTGGGTCTGATGGAGCCAAAAACCTAGGGGGTTGCCTTATGATCAATAGTAGCCGTGCCAGGTTGGCAAAAGATGGCTGAAATCCATCTGGGCTTTCTACTAATCAAGAGGTAATGAAGTCTGGCTAGGGTAACCTATAGTCAGCCTGGCCACTCTGATACCATCCGTTGTGGCGCCCCGCCTGAGTAACACTGTAGCCAGATGGTCGCCACGCATACCAGCCCAGGAAATCACTCTGGCATGCGCTTTTACAACAAGTATCATGAACACAGGTATTTCTATTAATGGATATATAAGTCTTACATGATAGTTACAAGGGGGCGGAGGGGGGCGAGCAGACGTAGGTGGTTCGCTCTGTGGGGTGCAGCGAAAAAGCTCTATCTAAGGCAGCATGGTCTTGGTGCGGCTCCAATCCACAGGGATCTGACTGGGTTACTCTCCTAGCCCACAAACGCTTCGGCTCCTCGATGACGGATCCTTAAATGAACCTGGCCACATTGAAGGCCGCTGAGTACTTTTGAATGTACTCGCAAGCAAACCAAACTAACATATACACCAAGCAATGCAATCCATGGCATTCAAGCATGTACTTGTTATTAGAGCAACATTAATTATCATGGCATGGCATAACTAGCTAGCAACATCAATTATCAAGTCATAAGAGGTTTATCCAGCAAGATAACTACTAAGGTAAAATACAGTAAAGTAAAGCATATCAAGTAAATAATCCATACTCCGAATATTCTCATGATCCAATCTGAATCTGATTCAAATCCAATCCAAGTCTTTTGGTCATCTGACCATTCCTCTTATAGCCATCCCATGGCTAACATACCATCTTCCTGACATCATCTGAGGTCTGTGCAGGACAAGTTCTTCCACCATTATTATCATCATTATGGTTGACCACCTAGTGAGGTCTAGACGGGCTGTCCAATACCGTGGACGCGGCTATTCGAATAGATTTTACACTCTGCAGAGGTTGCACACTTTACCCACACCATGGAGCACCTGACCTCGTGATCCCATTCGGGTGGACCACTGTTGCTCCAAGGAAACCTGCCTGACCCGTGACTCTCCCATCGTACCACCAGCAATCATCCTCCCCCGGAGTCAAGCCCTGGGTGGCCCCTGTGTCACCTCGTGACACCTGCCACCGTCGGGGCCAAACTAAACTGTCCCAAACGGGGACCGCACGCAAACAACCAACTGGGCTCACAGGGTTATCGCCGTCTACCTGATCAGGGTAGCATGCACACATAACCCTCCCTAGATGGAGGTACCGGTGAAAGAGCACGCGATCAGACCATGTCAAGGCCATCCCATACCGGCAAATGTGGTTGCACAAATAAGCCCGGACAGGTGACTCAAGATCAACCGACTAGGTTTAGTTTTAGCCATTATGGTTGTTTATCGCAATAACTTGAGATGGTAGTAGCTATGCATGATCATAACAACCTATCTCCATATGATATCACGACAGGTCCTTAGTGAAACAAGATTTAAATGGCAAGTTATCACTTTATAAGTTCGAGTTGTAAATTACGACCATCGGAACCCTTGCATAAAACCGGCAAGGAAACCGATAGCCACCAGAACGATCTGTACAACTCAGATCTGGGACATTACCAGAATAACTCAACCCCGGCTCAAGATGGCTGGAAAGCAGCTCAGAGCATGAGATGGTGTAGCCAGAATTGGCCGAGGCCGAGCGGAGGCAGTGGCGGAGCTCGCCGGCGATGTGCGGGCATGGGAGCTCTCCGAGCTCAAATGAGAGGTAGGGCGGGGTGCTAGGAGGTAGAGGAGGGGCTAGAAGTACCGTGGGTGCTCGGGGAGGGCTCGGGCCATGCTATATATAGGCAGCCGATGGCGAGCCGATGAGCTCGGCCGCCGTGGCGCCCTTATCGCCACACTGGAGCTAGGGGTAGACGTGGCTGGACGGTAGCGGTGACAAGAGGCTTCGGGGAGGAGCAGGGGAGGCCAGCTGGTGCTTCGGGAGAGCTCGGCTTGTCCGTATACGGCGGCGAGTCATGGGCAGAACAGCGGCGGCGATCGCCGTGGCGCGAGGAGGAAGAATCTGGAGGGGGAAGCTATGGGAGAGTGGCTACGTGGGTGCTGCGAGGCCATAGGACATGCCCAGACGAGCCGAAGCTGGCCGGAGGTGACTACACGAAGCTGACAGAGGCGCAGAGTGCCGTTTCTGCAAGGCCATTGCATGGTCACCACGTGCATGGCATGCCCTGGAAGGCTTCTACCTGTCTAAGCTTGTCTAGAAGGTCCCTTGCTGCTCAAATAGGTAAGAGAAGGGGTTGGAACCAACTAGATAGCTCTGAGGTGAGCACAACTTGCAGAAAATGATTCTGACAACAAACTTGGGTGGAATTTTCTGGAGAAATGGATGAAGTTGGGGAGTTGAAACCTTGTCAAGGTGTAATGGGGTAGGAAGGACTATATGCTGGCAAAATTTGAAGTCATTTGGATAAGATTTGAATGCACTTCCTTTGTAATGCCAAATCTGGTCCAGAAACTAGATTTTGAAGCTGTGCTCAAATGACTTGATTAAATGAGATGGATTTTGGTGTAGGGTGATGATTTGAACATATGAAGGTACTGGAAAAGTTTCAGCCCATTTGGAAATGCCTATATGATACTTCCTTCACAGCACTTCCAAATGGACAGAAACTTGAGAAAATTCCTGGGGACAAATGAATAGATGGATTGAGCTGGTTTTTGGTTTCCATGAGTGATTTATCAATGATAACCACCATGAAAAATTTCAGCTCAAATAGATCAAGGTTTCAAGCACTTCCTTTGCAATTTGCCCAACTGGACAGAATTTGCAAATTGGTGTTGTGCTCAAAATTTAATGGGTGGAACTTGGGTTCTTGATGGAAATGGTGAATATATGGATAGGAGAAGCTCCGCAATTTATTTGGGATTTTTCCTGGCTAGCAAAATGGTAGTTCCTTTAGAAAGGGCCCAAAATGCAATATTGACATTAAATAGGAAAAGGCAATTTCCCTGATTTAATTATGGCCAATATTCTTATAGGAGCTCAATATGATCACAAAGAATATCTCCACAAGTTTTCATCAACTTTGGAGATGGATAGATATTTTCCTGGATTTAATTCCTTTAACTGGCAGAAAAAGGAATTAATTATAAATGAAAAATATTGCAAATGACTTGGGTGCTGATGTCTGCTACACAACTTATTCTTGTAGACTCGTGTTGGGCCTCCAAGCTCAGAGTTTTGTACGACAGTAGCAAATTTCCCTCAAGTGGATGACCTAAGGTTTATCAATCCGTGGGAGGTGTAGGATGAAGATGGTCTCTCTCAAACAACCCTGCAACCAAATAATAAAAAGTCTCTTGTGTCCCCAACACACCCAATACAATGGAAAATTGTATAGGTGCACTAGTTCGGCGAAGAGATGGTGATAAAAGTGTAGTAATGATAGTAGATATTGATTTTTGTAATAGGAACAATAAAAAACAGCAAGGTAGCAATTGATAAAACGGAGCACAAACGGTATTGCAATGCTTGAAAATGAGGCCTAGGGTCTGTACTTTCACTAGTGCAATCTCTCAACAATGCTAATATAATTGGATCATATAACCAACCCTCAAAGTGCGATGAAGGATCACTCCAAAGTTCCTATCTAGCGGAGAACATAAGAAGAAATCGTTTGTAGGGTACAAAACCACCTCGAGGCTATTCTTTTCCGATCGATCTATCCAAGAGTTCGTACTAAAATAACACCAAATAATTTCAGATTCATAATACTCAATCCAACATAAAGAACCTCAAAGAGTGCCCCAAGATTTCTACCGGAGAAACAAAGACAATAACATGCATCAACCCCTATGCATAGATTACCCCAATGTCACCTCGGGAATCTGCGAGTTGAGTGCCAAAACATACATCAAGTGAATCAATATGATACCCCATTGTCACCACGAGTATTCATTTGCAAGACATATATCAAGTGCTCTCAAATCCATAAAAGTATTCAATCCGATAAAACGAAATCTCAAAGGGAAAACTCAATTCATCACAACAAGATAGAGAGGGGAAAACACCATATGATCCGACTATATTAACAAAGCCCGCGATACATCAAGATCGTGACATCTCAAGAACACGAGAGAGAGAGATTAAACACATAGCTACTGGTATAAACCCTCAGCCCGAGGGTGGACTACTCCCTCCTCATCGTGGTGGCCACCGGGATGATGAAGATGGCCACCGGAGATGATTCCCCCCTCTGGCAGGGTGCCGGAACGTGGTCTAGATTGGTTTTCGGTGGCTACAGAGCCTTGCGGCGGTGGAACTTCTGATCTAGGTTAACCCTGAGGGTTTTCAGAATGTTTGGGAATTTATAGGGTAAAGAGGGGGTGCGGGAGGCCACTAAGGTGGGCACAATCCACCTGGGCGCGCCTGGGCCCCCAGGCGCGCCCTGGTGGGTTGTTCCCCCCTCGGGGCACCCCCCAGGTGCTTCCCTGGCCCACTGGTGGTCTTCTGGTCCATAAAAAATCCACAAAAAGTTTCGCGGTGTTTGGACTCCGTTTGATATTGATTTCCTGCGATGTAAAAAACAAGCAAAAAACAGCAACTGGCACTGGGCACTAGGTCAATAGGTTAGTCCCAAAAAATGACATAAAGTTGCTATAAAATGATTGTAAAACATCCAAGAATGATAATATAACAGCATGGAACAATCAAAAATTATAGATACGTTGGAGACGTATCAGCATCCCCAAGCTTAATTCCTGCTCGTCCTCGAGTAGGTAAATGATAAAAACAGAATTTTTGATGTGGAATGCTGCCTAACATGTCATCTCATATTCTTTTCTTTATAGCATGGACATTTGTACTTTTATATGGTTCAAAGCAATAGTCTAGTTTTGACATGAGGACTTAAATACTCAAGCATACCAACAAGCAACCATGTCTTTCAAAATATCAACGCTAAAATAAGTTATCCCTAGCCCATCATGCTCAATCATTGATCCATTCATGAAGCACATTCGCATATTAGCTACACCCAATGCTCAAGTACGATCATAGTGCCCCCTAGTTGGTGCTTTTATAAGAGAAGATGGAGACTCAAATTTAAAAAATAAAAATTGCATAAAGTAAAACAAAGGCCCTTCGTGGAGGGAAGTAGGGATTTGTAGAGGTGCCAGAGCTCAAGGCTTAAATTGAGAGATAAAAGATTTTGGGAGGCATACTTTTCCCGTCAACGAAAACGACCGAGTAATTCCCAACACTTTCCATGCTAGATATATCATAGGCGGTTCCCAAACAGAAAATAAAGTTTATTCCTTTTTCCACCATTCTTTCACAATCCATGGCTAGCCGTATCCACAGGTGCCCTCCATACCAACACTTTTCAAGGAATTTATTATTTGACAACATAAAGTAAATTTCTTTTTCATTTCGGGACTGGGCATCCCTAATACCTTTGCCGTACTCTCGTGCAATGACAAGTGAATAGACACTCATCTTGAGAATAACACATCTAGCATGGAAAATATTGGCCATCCCCTGCCGCTTCATGAGCGGTACGAGCACACAAAAAGGAAATTTATTTTGAAAATTAGAGATGGCACATACAAATTTGCTTAGAACGGCACGGGAATACCGCATATAGGTAGGTATGGTGGACTCATGTGGCAAAACTGGGTTTTAGGGATTTGGATGCACAAGTAGTATTCCCACTTAGTACAAATGGAGGCTAGCAAAAAGATTGAGAAGCCACCAACCAAGAAACAAAAATTCTCATAAACGAGCATTAAGCATAACTAACACCGAATAATGCACCACAAGTTGGATGTAATTTCATTGCATAACTATTGACTTTCGTACTTGCATAGAGAATCACAAACCTTAACACCAATATTTTTACTAAATCATAATTACTCACCAACATGACTCACATATTATTCTCTCCATATCGCAAAACTATTGCAGGGAATCAAACTTATCATATCCAATGATCTACATCAAAGTTTTTATTATATCCTTCTTGAATATTCATTATATTAGGACCAATTTCAAAGCTTGTGCAAATTTTCATCACTATTATCAACTCTCAAAATAATATAAGTGAAGCATGAGAGTGTTCGACAAACTACTCCAAAAAGATATAAGTGAAGATCAATTGAGTAGTTAAGTAAATAGGTAGCTATTTGAGGACTCTCTCTTATTTAAAAACTTTCAGATCTAAGTATTTTATTAAAAAAGAAATAAAAACAAAATAAATGATATTCTAAGAAAAGCACACATCATGTGAAGAAGCAAAAACTTAGGCTCAACCGATACTAACCGATAATTGTTGAAGAAGAAGGGTGGGATGCCTACTGGGGCATCCCCAAGCTTAGATGCTTGAGACTTCTCGAAATATTATCTTGGGGTGCCTTGGGCATCCCCAAGCTTGAGCTTTTGCGTCTCCTTAATTCCTCTCATATCACGGTTTTCCTAAATCTCAAAAGCTTCATCCACACAAAACTCAACAAGAACTCGTGAGATAAGTTAGTTTATACCAATGCAAAAACCTTACCATTCTCTACTGTAGCAAACCACTAAAATTATTATTCAACATTGCATACTAAATGCCTCTGCATATTTAATACTCCTATCCTCAAATAGAATCATTAAACAAGCAAACATATGCAAACAATGCAAACATAACAGCAATCTGCCAAAACAGTACAGTCTGTAAAGAATGCAAGAGTATCAACACTTATTCAACTGAAAAAATTCTGAAAATTTAACACACTGTATAAAATTTATCAGAGCTTATTGTGCAGAAAGTTTCAACATTTTATCACATTCTTAGTTTTCTAAGGAATTTTTGTAACAGCAGTAAACTTTCTGTTTTCAAACAGCAACATGTAGACTTGCAAAATAAGCATAGCAAAGGCTATCATTGCTACTTTTATTGAAATAAAAGATGCAAAACATTATTCTAAATAACAGCAAGAAAATCCTAATAAAATAATATGACGCTCCAAGCAAAACACATATCATGTGACAAATGAAAACATAGCTCCAAATGAGGTTACCGATAATGTTGAAGATGAAAGAGGGGATGCCTTCCGGGGCATCCCCAAGCTTAGTTGCTTGGATATTCCTTAAGTATTATCTTGGGGTGACTTGGGCATACCTAAGCTTAGGGTCTTGTCACTCCATATTCTCCTCATATCGATATCTCACCCAAAACTTGAAAACTTCAATCACACAAAACTTAACGGAACTTCGTGAGATGGGTTAGTATGATAAAGACAAATCATTCACTTTGGTACTGTCAAAGACAAGATTCATAATTTTTCTCACACAATTCCTACTGTACCTTATCATTTCCACAATTTATATTGAGCAAAATAAGCCATAGAAACTAGGAAACAAGCAAACTATGCATTGAAAACAGAATCTGTCAAAAACAGAACAGTATGTAAAGATCTGAATTAAGGTCATACTTCTGTAACTCCAAAAATTCTGAAACTTTAGGAAAACGTATAAAATTTGTATACCCATAAACTGTAAAAATTTCAGAATTTTTCTATGTCCCAGTAAAAGATAAGAATTTCTGTACTTGACGCAAAAGTTTCTGTTTTTGCACAGAATCAAGTCAACTATCATCCACACTATCCCAAAGGCTTTACTTGGCACTTTATTGAAATAAAAGAAAAAAATGATTACTACAGTACCTTAATCATGGGAACACACAAAAACAGTAGGTAAAAGTGTTGGGTTGTCTCCCAACAAGCACTTTTCTTTAATGCCTTTTAGCTAGGCATGATGATTTCAATGATGCTCGCATAAAAGATAAGAATTGAAACATAACAAGAGCATCATGAAACACATGGCAAGCACATTTAAGCCTAACCCACTTCCTTTGCATAGGGATTTTGTAAGCAAACAACTTATGGGAACAAGAATCAACTAGCATAGGAAGGCAAAACAAGTGCAACTTCAAAACTTTCAACATAAAGAGAGGAAACTTGATATTATTGAAATATGTAGAAGCATATATTCCTCTCTCATAATAATTTTCAGTAGCATCATGAATGAATTCAACAATATAACTATCATATAAAGCATTATTTTCATGATCCACAAGCATAGAAATTTTATTACTCTCCACATAAGCAAATTTATTCTCATCAATAGTAGTGGGAGCAAACTCAACAAAATAACTATCATGTGATCGAAAATTGAAATTATGATGACAAGTTTCATGGTTATCATTATTCTTTATAGCAAACATGTCATCACCATAATCATCATAGATAGGAACTTTGTTGTCATAATCAATTGAAACCTCTTCCAAAATAGTGGATTCATCACTAAATAAAGTCATGACCTCTCCAAATCCACTTTCATAATTATCACAATAAGATTCAACACCCTCCAAAATAGTAGGATCATTAGTACCTAGAGTTAACACTCTTCCAAACCCACTTTCATCAACATAATCATCATAAATAGGAGGCATGCTACCATTATAACAAATTTGCACATCAAAACTTGGGGGACTAAAAATATCATCTTCATCAAACATAGCATCCCAAGCTTGTAGCTTTGGATATCATTAGCATCATGGATATTCAAAGAATTCATACCAACAACATTGCAATCATGCTCATCATTTATGCCAAACATTTTATAGAATTCTTCTTCTATCAATTGAGCACAATTTTCCTTTCCATCATTTTCACGAAAGACATTATAGAGATGAACAATATGATGCAACCTCAATTCCATTTTTTTATAGTTTTATTTTATAGACCAAACTAGTGATAAAACAAGAAACTAAAAAATTCGATTGCAAGATCTAAAGATATACCTTCATGCACTCACCTCCCCGGCAACGGCGCCAGAAAAGAGCTTCGTTGACGGGGTGTGAGTGCCGCTTACCTAACCTCCCCGGCAACGGTGCCAGAAAAGAGCTTGATGTCTACTACACAACTTATTCTTGTAGACTCGTGTTGGGCCTCCAAGCGCAGAGTTTTGTAGGACAGTAGCAAATTTCCCTCAAGTGGATGACCTAAGGTTTATCAATCTGTGGGAGGTGTAGGATGAAGATGGTCTCTATCAAACAACCCTGCAACCAAATAATAAAAAGTCTCTTGTGTCCCCAACACACCCAATACAATGGCAAATTGTATAGGTGCACTAGTTCGGCGAAGAGATGGTGATAAAAGTGTAGTAATGATAGTAGATATTGATTTTTGTAATAGGAACAATAAAAACAGCAAGGTAGCAATTGATAAAACGGAGCACAAACGGTATTGCAATGCTTGAAAATGAGGCCTAGGGTCTGTACTTTCGCTAGTGCAATCTCTCAATAATGCTAATATAATTGGATCATATAACCAACCCTCAAAGTGCGATGAAGAATCACTCCAAAGTTCCTATCTAGCGGAGAACATAAAATAACAACAAATAATTTCAGATTCATAATACTCAATCCAACACAAAGAACCTCAAAGAGTGCCCCAAGATTTCTACCGGAGAAACAAAGACAAGAACGTGCATCAACCCCTATGCATAGATTACCCCAATGTCACCTCGGGAATCCGCGAGTTGAGTGCCAAAAAATACATCAAGTGAATCAATATGATACCCCATTGTCACCACGAGTATTCATTTGCAAGACATATATCAAGTGCTCTCAAATCCATAAAAGTATTCAATCCGATTAAACGAAATCTCAAAGGGAAAACTCAATTCATCACAACAAGATAGAGAGGGGAAAACACCATATGATCCGACTATATTAATAAAGCCCGCGATACATCAAGATCGTGACATCTCAAGAACACGAGAGAGAGAGACTAAACACATAACTACTGGTACAAACCCTCAGCCCCGAGGGTGGACTACTCCCTCCTCATCGTGGTGGCCGCCGGGATCATGAAGATGGCCACCGGAGATGATTCCCCCCTCCAGCAGGGTGCCGGAACGGGGTCTAGATTGGTTTTCGGTGGCTACAGAGCCTTGCGGTGTCGGAACTTCTGATCTAGGTTAACCCCGAGGGTTTTCGGAATATTTGGAAATTTATAGGGTAAAGAGGGGGTGCGGGAGGCCACCGAGGTGGGCACAACCCACCTGGGTGCGGCTGGGCCCCCAGGCGCGCCCTGGTGGGTTGTGCCCCCCTCAGGGCACCCCCTAGGTGCTTCTCTGGCCCACTGGTGGTCTTCTGGTCCATAAAAAATCCACAAAAAGTTTCACGGTGTTTGGACTCCATTTGATATTGATTTCCTGCGATGTAAAAAACAAGCAAAAAACAGCAACTGGCACTGGGCACTAGGTCAATAGGTTAGTCCCAAAAAATGATATAAAGTTGCTATAAAATGATTGTAAAACATCCAAGAATGATAATATAACAGCATGGAACAATCAAAAATTATAGATACGTTGGAGACGTATCAGGCGCCATATTGTATCTTGCGCCCACCTATTTAGCCCATTTTCAACAACTTTTGGCCCATGCTGTTTTTTCCCTGTTCTGGCGATTTTAGCTATTATCCAAAGATTTATTGTTTGCAGAAAAACCCTCAACTTCATGCATTTAATAACTCCACGACCGTGCATCTGATTAAAACAAACTTTATATGTAAAATGCTTAGAATTTGGTGTAGATTCATAATATCCAACTCTCATCCATGTTAAAAATGTTTAAAATTGCTGTTTGATTAAATTTGCATAAATGACTTGCTAAAATGGTTTATTTCCTAACTAAATAACTGTAGCTCCGAATTAAATAAACTTTATATGTAAATGGGGTAGAAGAATGTGTAGGTTAACATGGTGCACTTTATTTTGCTGTTTAACAACATTAAAATTGTGTTTTAGGCAGAACGGTACCAATTTTCGAAAATTACACATGGGGATTTTCCGAAATTGTTATTTGTTGTTTCCGGCCTCATTTAGACTTGCCTAGATAGGTAGATTACCGATGCTTCACCTCTTGCCATGTTAACTAACATTTAATCTTGTCATGTACATAAACAGGAGAGAACTAAATAAATGAATGTGGTGTTTCGTCAATATGCAACTCGTTGCATATTGAGCTCCACTTAATTTGTAGTATTAATTGTTGCACTCTTTGCCATGCCATGCCATGCCTATTTAAACCGGATATGCATCATACTTGCTTGCGCATCATGGCATGTTTATGCTTTGTGTGTTTACCGTGTTGTTTGCTTCTTTCTGGTTGTGCTTCTTCTTGGTAGTTCCAGTAACATTGCGAGTGTGAGGATTCGTTCGACTATATTGGTTCATGTACTTCACGGATTCGATCTTCTTCCAAGCGGGATTTCAGGCAAGATGATCATTACCTTGGATATCACTACTATCTTTGCTTCCTAGTTGTCTCGATGCTATCGCTATGTCGCACTACCTACCACTTATTTGTCAAGCCTCCCAAATTGCCATGATATACCTCTAACCTTCTACCTTCCTAGCAAACCGTGGATTGGCTATGTTATCGCTTGCTCAGCCCCTCGTATAGCATTGCTAGTTGCAGGTGCAGTGCAGGTTGTTCCATATTGGGACATGGATATCATGGGATATCACAATATCTCTTATTTAATTAATGCATCTATATACTTGGTAATGGGTGGAAGGCTTGGCCTTTTGCCTGGTGTTTTTTTCCACTCTTGTCGCCTTAGTTTCTGTCATACCGGTGTTATGTTCCATGATGAGCGCTCCTAACATGTGTGGGGTTTTATGGGGACCCCCCCTGATCATTCGCTTAGGTTTAAATCTTCCAGCAAGGCCCAACTTTGGTTTTACCATTTGCCTAATAACAACTAAAACTTGCATAGGGACTTACCGGCACCCGAGGATAATTAATCAACAACTCCGGGCCAGTGCTCCTCATGAGTGTTGGTACAAAACAGAGCACCTTGCGGCACCCCCTTGGAAACTTGGGTCTCAGCTAACCTTAAGCTTCACTTGTCCGTCGTGTCCTGAGAACAAGATACACTGCTCCTATCGGGATCGTCGACACGTCGGGATGTCTTGCTGGTTTAGTTTTACCTTTGATGAGTGACTTGTCCATCGAGATTCCTTATCATAAGCATCGTGTTATCACGGTGTGAGGATGTTCCATCCGATGCGTGTGGTAATTTATAATGGACTACTTGGAGCACCCCTATAGGGTTAAATCTTTTCGGAAGCCGTGCCCGCGATTATTTGGCGACTTGGAAATTTATAATATCCGGTTGTAGAGAACTTGACACTAAACTTCAAATAAAATACACCAACCGCATGCGTAATCGTGATCGTCTTTTTCCGAGGAAGTTCGGGAAGAGAACACGGTGGGGGTTATGTTTGATTCGTAAGTAGTTTAGGATCACTTCTTGATCATTACTAGTTCACGTCCATTATGCGTAGCTACTCTCCTTATTCTTGTACTCGTAAGTTAGCCACCATACAAATGCTTAGTGCTTGATGCAACCTCACCACTTATCCACTCCATACCCATTAAGCTTTGTTAGTCTTGATACCCATGGCAATGAGATTGCTGAGTCCCCGTGGCTCATAGATTACTACAACAATAGGTGCAGGTACAGGTAAAGCGATGCTTTGACGTGAGAGCGATGCATGTTTGCTTTTAGAGTTCTTCTGCTTCTTCTTCATCGATCATAGGATGGGATCCTGGTCGGGAGCCTGGGATTAGCAGGGTGGATGTTGTTCTTCTTTTTTTGTTCGATTTCATCCGTAGTCGGATCCTGCTCTTCTGTATGATGATTGCTATGTATTGATGTATTCATGTATTCATGTTGTAGCTAGTGGCGAGTGTAAGCCTCTATCTGGTATTCTCATCTATTCAGTACATGGTATGATGTAATGATATTCACCTTGCTATCTGCTCAAAATGCGATTCTGCCCCAATCATGAATTCATCACGTGATCGGGATATAATTGCATCTTGGGCGCTACAGTGGATGCCCCCCTCCAAGCCAGGGGCAGTTTCCCCCGCTTTCCAAGACAAGGGTGGCGGATGCCCCTCCACCAAGCCAGGGGGCCGCCACTACTGCAGGATGCTGCTAACGCGACACTACGATCAGAGACCCTTTGACGAAACTGTGTGCGATGCATTAATCGCAAACGGTGATGTAAAAAAACCATCAAAAAAGATGCAAAATGTTTGCGATGGCGTAGACATCAAACACGGTTCAGATTTTAGTTGCGTGTGCGATGCAGGGCATACGGTTGATCCATACGAACTGTTTGCGATGAGACAAAACAACAGAAACGGGCAACCATATCAAGGTGTGTGCGATATACGGCATACAGTTCGCTCAAATGAACTGTTTGCTATTTGGGAGTGCAATAGAAATGGTTAGCCAGATCAAGGTGTGTGTGATATACGGCATACGGTTCACTCGGACGAACTATTTCCGATTAGGGAACACAACAGAAACGGTTCAACTTAACAAGATGTTTGTGATATGCGGCATACAGTTCACATAGATGAACTATTTGCGATGAGCCAAAAGAACACAAATGAGTCGTGTAAACAAGATGTGTGTCATACGCGGCAAACAGCCCACCCAGATGAACTGTTTGCGATGAGAAATTATAACACAGACGGTTACTACAGTTAATTCGTGTGCGATTCTGTGTGTACAAAAAACTTTGAAAATTGCTTGCGGTGGCTAGGAGTATCGCACACAATGCGTCTGTGAGTACTCGTGTGCGATGATTAGTAAGTTACACATACGTTTCCTTATGTTAACACGTGTGTGAATTTGCAATATGGACAATTAATATGCAAATGCCTCCTGGACATCAATGCTAATCGCCACGTCCAAAACATGGACGTCCTCTACTCTACCACTCTACTGGGCACACGCTTAAACTCAATGAACTATGTACGATACTAATACTTTCCATGAAAATTTAAGAACTTGGCTAACAACATTTGGAGAAGACAAAAAGAAAGAGAAAGTCTCACATCAACTAGGCGTATTAACGGGCTATGGAGATGCCCATCAATAGATATCAATGTGAGTGAGTAGGGATTGCCATGCAACGGATGCACTAGAGCTATATGTGTATGAAAGCTCAAAAAGAAACTAAGTGGATGTGCATCCAACTCGCTTGCTCACAAAGACCTAGGGCAATTTGAGGAAGCCCATCATTGGAATATACAAAGCCAAGTTCTATAATGAAAAATTCCCACTAGTATATGAAAGTGACAAAATAGGAGACTCTCTATCATGAAGAACATGGTGCTACTTTGAAGCACAAGTGTGGAAAAAGGATAGTAACATTGTCCCTTCTCTCTTTTCTCTCATTTTTTTTGTTTGGGCTTCTTTGGCCTCTTTTCTTTTATTTGGGCTTCTTTGGCCTCTTTTATTTTTTATAAAGTCCGTAGACTCATCCCAACTTGTGAGGGAATCATAGCTTCCATAATCCAGTCCTCACATGGGACAATGCTCTAATAATGATGATCATCACACTTTTATTTACTTACAACTCAAGAATTACAACTCGATACTAGAACAAAATAAGGCTCTATATGAATGCCTCTGGTGGTGTACCAGGATGTGCAATGATCAAGAGTGACATGTATAAAAAATATGAACGGTGGCCAAGCCACAAATACTATGCCAACTACATGATCATGCAAAGCAATATGACAATGATGGTATGTGTCATAATAAACGAAATGGTGGAAGTTGCATGGCAATATATCTCGGAATGGCTATGGAAATGCCATAATAGGTAGGTATGGTGGCTATTTTGAGGAAGGGTATATGGTGGGTTTAAAGCACCGGCGAAAGTTGCGCGGTACTAGAGAGGCTAGCAATGGTGGAAGGGTGAGAGTGCGTATAATCCATGGACTCAAAATTAGTCATAAAGAACTCACATACTTATTGAAAAAATTTATTAGTCATCAAAACAAAGTACTACACACATGCTCCTAGGGGAATAGGTTGGTAGGAAAATACCATCGCTCGTCCCAGACCACCACTCATAAGGAAGACAATCAATAAAATAAATCATGCTCCGACTTCATCACATAACGGTTCACCATACGTGCATGCTACGGGAATCACAAACTTTAACACAAGTATTTCTACAAATCCACAATTACTCACTAGCATGACTCTAATATCACCATCTTTATATCTCAAAACAATATGCAAGGAATCAAACTTCTCATAGTATTCAATGCTCTCTTTATATGAAAGTTTTTATTATATCCCTCTTGGATGCCCATCATATTAGGACTAAATTCATAACCTAAGCAAATTACCATGCTGTTTCAAAGACTCTCAAAATAATATAAGTGAAGCATGAGAGTTCAACAATTTATATAAAATAAAGCCACCGTCGTGCTCTAAAAAGATATAAGTGAAGCACTAGAGCAAACTGCCTAGCTCAAAAGATATAAGTGAAGCACATAGAGTATTCTAATAAATTCACGACTAGTGTGTGTCCCTCTCAAAAGGTGTGTACAGAAAGGATGATTGTGGCTAACTAAAAAGCAAAGACTCATATCATACAAGACGCTCCAAGCAAAACACATACCATGTGGTGAATAAAAATATAGCCTCAAGTAAATTTACCGATGGAATGAAGACAAATGAGGGGATGCCATCCGGGGCATCCCCAATCTTAGATGCTTGCTTGTCCTTGAATATTACCTTAGGGTGCCTTGGGTATACCCAAGCTTAGGCTCTTGCCACTCCTTATTCCATAGTCCATCAAATCTTTACCCAAAACTTGAAAACTTCACAACACAAAACTCAACAGAAAACTCATAAGACCCGTTAGTATAATAAAATAAATCACCACTTTAGGTACTGTTGTGAACTCATTCTAAATTTATATTGGTGTAATATCTACTGTATTACAACTTCTCCATGGTACAAACCCAACGATACTACCCATAGATTCATCAAAATAAGCAAACAACACATAGAAAACAGAATCTGTCAAAAACAGAATGGTCTGTAGCAATCTGAAAACTTCGTATACTTCTGTAACTACAAAAATTATGAAACATTAGGAAAACCTTGGAAATTTGTATATCAATCTTGTGTAAAAAAATTCAGATTTTTATCATGCTTCTGTGAATTTAAATAATTCTATTACTGGACGCAAAAGTTTCTGTTTTTCAGCAAGATCAAATCAACTATCACCGTAGACCATCCCAAATTTCTTACTTGGCTCAAACACTAATTAAAAAACCAAAACACAATAACTACAGAAGTAATAATGTGTATTTATTGAAGAACAGTAGCAAAAACAAAAAAACACAAAAATAAAATTGGGTTGCCTCGCAACAAGTGCTATTGTTTAACCCCCCTAGCTAGGCATAAAACATAGATCTAGGTATTGCCATCTTTGTTATTTTCTTTCATGGGTGTATTCTCATCAGGAGGTTTTTCAAAGATAACCTTTGATTTCTAGCCACAATCCAAGAATATTGTTGATTAACATCATTGAAAACTTGTTGGATCACATCTAAAACGGGGATTTCCATTTTAAGGTTGATACGTCTCCAACGTATCTATCATTTTTGCTTGTTCCATGATGTTATATTATCATTCTTGGATGTTTTACAATTATTTTATAGCAACTTTATATTATTTTTTGGGACTAACCTATTGACATAGTGCCCAGTGCCAGTTCCTGTTTTTGCTTGTTCTTTTACTTCGCAGGAAATCAATACCAAACGGAGTCCAAATGTAGCAAAACTTTTTGGAGAATTTTTCTAGACCAGAAGACACCTGTTGGGCCAAAGAAGTACCAGAGGGGGGTTTGATACGTCTCCAACATATCTATAATTTTTGATTATTCCATGCTGTTATATTATCATTCTTGGATGTTTTATATTCATTTTATAGTCATTTTATATCATTTTTTGGTACTAACCTCTTAACATAGTGCCAAGTGCCAGTTGCTGTTTTTTGCATGTTTTTTACATCGCAGGAAATCAATACCAAACGGAGTCCAAACGCAGCAAACCTTTTTGTGGAATTTTTATGGACCAGAAGACATCCAGTGGGCCAAAGAAGCACCTGGGGGCTGCTCCGAGGGGAGCACAACCCACCAGGGTGCGCCTGGAGGCCCAGGTGTGCCCTGGTGGGTTGTGCCCACCTCGGGTGCCCCTCGGACCGCCTCTTTACTCTATAAATACCCCAATATTCCAGAAACCCTAGGGGAGTCGACGAAAATCAATTCCAGCCGCCGCAAGTTCCAGAACCACCAGATCCAATCTAGACACCATCACGGAGGGGTTCATCATGTCCATTGGTGCCTCTCCGATGATGCGTGAGTAGTTCTTTGTAGACCTACGGGTCCGTAGTTAGTAGCTAAATGGCTTCCTCTCTCTCTTTTGATTCTCAATACAATGGTCTCTTGGAGATCCATATGATGTAACTCTTTTTGCGGTGTGTTTGTTGGGATCGGATGAACTTTGAGTTTATGATGAGATCTATCTTTTTATCCATGAAAGTTATTTGAGTCTTCTTTGATCTCTTATATGCATGATTGCTTATAGCCTCGTATTTCTTCTCCGATATTTGGGTTTTGTTTGGCCAACTTGATCTATTTATCTTGCAATGGGAAGAGGTGCTTTGTGATGGGTTCGATCTTACAGTGCTTGATCCCAGTGACAGAAGGGGAACCGACACGTATGTATCGTTGCTATTAAGGATAACAAGATGGAGTCTATTTCTACATAAATAGATCTTGTCTACATCATGTCATCATTCTTATTGCATTACTCCGTTTCTCCATGAACTAAATACACTAGATGCATGCTGGATAGCGGTCGATGTGTGGAGTAATAGTAGTAGATGCAGGCAGGAGTCGGTCTACTAATCTTGGACGTGATGCCTATATAATGATCATTGCCTAGATATCGTCATGATTATTTGAAGTTCTATCAATTGCCCAACAGTAATTCGTTTACCCACCGTTTGCTATTTTTCTCGAGAGAAGCCACTAGTGAAATCTACGGCCCCCGGGTCTCTTCTTTAATATATTTGCCTTTGCGATCTATTTTATTTGCTTTTATTTTCAGATCTATTAAACCAAAAATACCTTGCTGCAATTTATTTTATCTCGTGTGCCCGCGAGATCTATCTATCAAATTATTACAACTTTCTCCCGTCCACGTGCCAATTTCTGGCGCCGTTACCCGAAAGGGATTGACAACCCCTTTAACACGTCGGGTTGCGAGTATTTGTTATTTGTGTGCAAGTGCTGTTTACGTAGTGTTGCTTGGTTCTCCTACTGGTTCGATAACCTTGGTCTCATCACTGAGGGAAATACCTACCGTCGCTGTGCTGCATCATCCCTTCCTCTTTAGGGAAATACCGACATAGTCTAGCAGACATCAAAAGGAATTTCTGGCACCATTGCCGGGAAGACATCATCAACATCTACCAGGTTCCTAATCACAAATCTCATCTCCTCGCAATTTACATTATTTGCCATTTGCCTCTCGTTTTCCTCTCCCCCACTTCACAAAATTTGCCATTTTATTTGCCCGCTTTTTCGTTCACCGTTTTCTCATCAGATCTGTTTTTGCGTGCATTCTTGTTTGCGTAGTCATGATGCCTCAAAGAAAATATTATGATGTTCCTTACCCCAATATTTTGCTTGAAATTGAGAAAAGCACTAAGGAATATATGACTACACAATTTGAGCATAATAAGTATTTTACCGAAGAACTCAAGGAGCACTCCGTTGTGCTAAATGGTATAACAAAACAACTTGATGATATTAGTAGAGAAGTTTGCAATCTCCAATCTAAGTTTGCTTTTGCTGAAAGTTTTCTAGGAAAAATATCCGATGCACAAGCTACCCTAGTAAATCAAATGGCTGCTAAACCAATCTTGCTAGAAGATAAAAATGATAAAGATCTTAAAGTGATTGGTGTTTCTTCTATTGATTCCTTGTTTAGTAAAATTAAGATTGATGAAAAAGGGACTGAAGAAGAGTCAACTTTAGCTAGAAGGCGTCCCGATAATTCGGAGGGTGAAAATCTTGTTGAGAAAATTGATAAAAGTGGGTTTGAAGAGGTCAAAACTTTAACTAGTGATGTGCCCACTCTTTTGGATTACAAAGACTTTAATTATGATAGTTGCTCTTTGATTGATTGTATTTCTTTGTTGCAATCTATGATAAATTCACCCCACGCCTATGAACAAAATAAAGCTTTTACTAAACATATTGTTGATGCTATGATGAAAGCTTTAGAAGAAAAGTTGGAATTAGAAGTTTCAATTCCTAGAAAATTACATGATGAATGGGAACCTACTATCAAAGTCAAGATTAAGAATTATGAGTGTTTTGCTTTATGTAACTTGGGTGCTAGTGTTTCTACAATTCCGAAATCTTTATGTGATGTGCTTGGTCTTATCGATATTGAAGAATATTCTTTAAATTTGCACTTGGCGGATTCTACTATTAAAAAGCCTATGGGAAGAATTAATGATGTTCTTACTCTTGCAAATAGGAATTATGTGCCCATAGATTTTATTGTTCTTGATATTGATTGCAATCCGTCTTGTCCAATTATTCTTGGTAGACCATTTTTATGCACTATTGGTGCCGTGATTGATATGAAAGAAGGCAATATTAAGTTCCAATTTCCACTAAGGAAGGGTATGGAACACTTCCCTAGAACAAGAATTAAGCCACCATATGAATCAATCATGAGGGCATCTTATGGATCTCGAAACAAAGATGACAATACTTAGATCCTTGCTTTATGCCTAGCTAGGGGCGTGAAACAATAGCGCTTGTTGGGAGGCAACCCAATGAATAAAATTTATTTTTGTCTTTTGCTTTCTGTTCTTGAGTGTTTACACAATTATGCTACTCTATGATTGTGTTTTTTGTGTTTTAATTAGTGTTTGTGCCAAGTAAAGCCTTTAGGATCTTCTTGGGTGATAGTTGTTTGATCTTGCTGAAAAACAGAAACTTTTGCGCCCAGAGTTACAATTTTTGAAATTCACAGAAGTGACGAAAAACTCTGAATTTTTACAGTAGATTTATATATAAATTTCCCAGGTTGTCCTAATTTTTCAGAATTTTTGGAGTTAGAGAAGTATTCGAAAAATTCAGATTGCTACAGACTGTTCTGTTTTTGACAGATTCTATTTTCTTTGCGTTGTGTGCTTGTTTTGATGATTCTATGGTTTTCTTTGAAGAGTTTTGCCATAGAAAAGTTGGAATACAGTAGATATAATGCAAGAATAAAATATGAATGGGTTGCAACAGTACTTATAGTAGTGATTTGTTTTCTTATACTAACGGATCTCACGAAGGTTTTGTTGAGTTTTGTGTGATTGAAGTTTTCTAGTTTTGGGTGATGTTACGATGGATGAAGGAATAAGGAGTAAGAAGAGCCTAAGCTTGGGGATGCCCATGGCATCCCAAGCTATTATCCAAAGATAAGCAAGCAACTAAGCTTGGGGATGCCCCGAGTGGCATCCCCTCTTTCTTCTAACGACCATCGGTATTTTACTCGAAGCTATATTTTTATTCGTCACATACTATGAGTTTTGCTTGGAGCGTCTTGTATGATATGAGTCTTTGCTTGTTTTGATTTTTATTTTAAGTCTTGATTCCTTGCTGGACACACCTATTTGAGAGAGCCAAAATTATGCCATGACTTGTTAGAATTGCTCTCTATGCTTCACTTAAATCTTTATGAGCTATGGAATTGCTCTAGTGCTTCACTTATATCTTTTTGAGCATGGTGTGCTTTAGTATTTTTGAAGAAATGCTCTCTTGCTTCCCTTAGATTTATTTGAGAGTTAGTAAAATTTTCAAGAGAGTCTCTCTTGCTTCACTTAAATTAATTTGAGAGAAAGAAAAATTATGATCATGATCTTCACTTATATTTGTTTGAGCTTATCAAAAGCAACATATGAAAATTAGTTCCAAAGTGATAGATATCCAAGAAGGATATAATAAAAACTTTCATGAAGATCATTGGACAAAATAAACTTGATTCCTTGTAATAGTTTTGAGATATGATGATGTGATATGCGAGTCATGTTGATGAGTAATTATGCTTTAGTAAGAATATTGGTGTTAAGGTTTGTGATTCCCTATGCTAGCACAAAAGTCAATAGTTATGCAATGAAATTACATCCTACTTGTGGTGCATTATTCGGTGTTAATTATGCTCAATGCTCGCTTATGAGATTATTTCGTTTCTTGGTTGGTCGCTTCTCAATCTTTTGCTAGCCTTCATTTTGCACTAAGTATGATCACTACTTGTGCATCCAAAATCCTTTAAACCAGTTTTGCCACATGAGTCCACTATATCTACCTATATGCGGTATTCTTTTGCCGTTCTAAGCAAATTTATATGTGCCATCTCTAACTTTCAAAATAAAGTTCTCTTTTGTGTGCTCGTACCGCTCGCAAGGCGGTGAGGGGTGGCCAATATTTTCCATGCTAGATGTGTTATTCTCACGATGAGTGTTTATTCACTTGTCATTGCACGAGAGTAAGGCAAAGGTATTAGGGATGCCCAGTCCTGAAATGAAAAATGAATTTACTTTATGTTGTCAAATAATAAATTCCTTGGAAAGTGTTGGTATGGAAGGCACCTGTGGATACGGCTAGCCATGGAAAGTGAAAGTATGGTGGAAAAAGGAATAAATTTTATTTTCTATTTGGGAACCGTCTATGATATATCTAGCATGGAAAGTGTTGGGAGCTCTAAGTCGTTTTCGTTGGTGGGAAAAGTATGCCTCTCAAAATGTTTTTATCTCTCAATTTTCGCTTTGAGCTCTGGCACCTCTACAAATCCCTACTTCCCTCTGCGAAGGGCCTTTCTTTTACTTTATGCAATTTTTATTTTTAATTTGAGTCTCCATCTTCTCTTATAAAGCACCAACTAGGGGGCACTATGATCGTACTTGAGCATTGGGTGTAGCTAATATGCGAGTGTGTTTCATGAATGGATCAATGATTGAGCATGATGGGCTAGGGATAACTTATTTTAGCGTTGATATTTTGAAAGACATGGTTGCTTGTTGGTATGCTTGAGTATTTAAGTCTCATGTCAAAACTAGACTATTGCTTTGAACCATATAAAAGTCCAAATGTCCATGCTATATGAAAAGAATATGAGATGACATGTTAGGCAGCATTCCACATCAAAAATTCTGTTTTTATCATTTACCTACTTGAGGACGAGCAGGAATTAAGCTTGGGGATGCTGATATGTCTCCGACGTATCTATAATTTTTGATTGTTCCATGCTGTTATATTATCGTTCTTGGATGTTTTATAATTATTTTATATCATTTTTTGGTACTAACCTATTGACATAGTGCCAAGTGCCAGTTGTTGTTTTTTGCATGTTTTTTACATCGCAGGAAATCAATACCAAACGGAGTCCAAATGCAGCAAAACTTTTTGTGGAATTTTTATGGACCAGAAGACATCCAGTGGGCCAAAGAAGCACCTGGGGGCTGCTCCGAGGGGAGCACAACCCACCAGGGTGCGCCTGGAGGCCCAGGCGCGCCCTGGTGGGTTGTGCCCACCTCGGGTGCCCCCCGGACCGCCTCTTTACTCTATAAATACCCCAATATTCCAGAAACCCTAGGGGAGTTGACAAAAATCAATTCCAGCCGCCGCAAGTTCCAGAACCACCAGATCCAATCTAGACACCATCACGGAGGGGTTCATCATGTCCATTGGTGCCTCTCCGATGATGCATGAGTATTTCTTTGTAGACCTACGGGTCCGTAGTTAGTAGCTAGATGGCATCCTCTCTCTCTTTTGATTCTCAATACAATGGTCTCTTGGAGATCCATATGATGTAACTCTTTTTGCGGTGTGTTTGTTGGGATCGGATGAACTTTGAGTTTATGATCAGATCTATCTTTTTATCCATGAAAGTTATTCGAGTCTTCTTTGATCTCTTATATGCATGATTGCTTATAGCCTCGTATTTCTTCTCTGATATTTTGTTTTTGTTTGGCCAACTTGATCTATTTATCTTGCAATGGGAAGAGGTGCTTTGTGATGGGTTCGATCTTACGATGCTTGATCCCAGTGACAGAAGAGGAACCGACACGTATGTATCATTGCTCTTAAGGATAACAAGATGGGGTCTATTTCTACATAAATAGATCTTGTCTACACCATGTCATCGTTCTTATTGCATTACTCCATTTCTCCATGAACTTAATACACTAGATGCATGCTGGATAGCGGTCGATGTGTGGAGTAATAGTAGTAGATGCAGGCAGGAGTCGGTCTACTAATCTTGGACATGATGCCTATATAATGATCATTGCCTGGATATCGTCATGATTATTTGAAGTTCTATCAATTGCCCAACAGTAATTCGTTTACCCACCATTTGCTATTTTCTCGAGAGAAGCCACTAGTGAAATCTACGGCCCCCGGGTCTCTTCTTTAATATATTTGCCTTTGCGATCTATTTTATTTGCTTTTATTTTTAGATCTATTAAACCAAAAATACAAAAATACCTTGCTGCAATTTATTTTATCTCGCGTTCCCGCGAGATCTATCTATCAAATTATTACAACTTTCTCCCGTCCACGTGCCAATTTCTGGCGCCGTTACCCGAAAGGGATTGACAACCCCTTTAACACGTCGAGTTGCGAGTATTTGTTATTTGTGTGCAGGTGCTATTTACGTAGTGTTGCTTGGTTCTCCTACTGGTTCGATAACCTTGGTCTCATAACTGAGGGAAATACCTACCGTCGCTGTGTTGCATCATCCCTTCCTCTTTGGAGAAATACCGACGTAGTCTAGCAAACATCAGGGCTCCGAGGGGAGCACAACCCACATGGGTGCACCTAGGGGCCCAGGCATGCCCTGGTGGGTTGTGCCCACCTCGGCCGACTCCCGCATCGCCTCTTCACTCTATAAATACCCCGAAAATCCAAAAACCCTAGGGGAGTCGACGAAACACAATTCCAGCCGCCGCAAGTTCCAGAACCACCAGATTCGATCTAGACACCATCACGGAGGGGTTCATCATCCTCATTGGTGCCTCTCCGATGATGCGTGAGTAGTTCAATATAGTCCTTCGGGTCGTAGTTAGTAGCTAGATGGCTTCCTCTCTCTCTTTTGATTCTCAATACAATGGTCTCTTGGAGATCTATTTGATGTAACTCTTTTTGCGGTGTGTTTGTTGGGATCCGATGAACTTTGAGTTTATGATCAGATCTATTTTATCCATTAAAGTTATTTGTGTCTTCTTTTGATCTCTTATATGCATTATTATTTATAGCCCCGTATTTCTTCTTCGAATCTTTGGTTTAGTTAAGCCAACTAGATTGATTTTTCTTGCCATGGGAAGAGGTGCTTTGTGATGGGTTTGGTTGTGCGGTGTTTTTTCCCAGTGACAGAAGGGGCAGCAAGACACGTATTGATCGTTGCTATTAAGGATAACAAGATGGGGGTCTATTCCTACATGAATAGATCTTGTCTACATCATGTCATCGTTCTTATTGCATTACTCCGTTTCTCCATGAACTTAATACACTAGATGCATGCTGGATAGCGGTCGATGTGTGGAGTAATAGTAGTAGATGCAGGCAGGAGTCTATCTACTAATCTTTGACGTGATGCCTATATAATGATCATTGCCTGGATATCGTCATGATTATTTGAAGTTCTATCAATTGCCCAACAGTAATTCGTTTACCCACCATTTGCTATTTTTCTCGAGAGAAGCCACTAGTGAAATCTACGGCCCCTGGGTCTATTCTTTATCATATTTGCTTTCCGATCTATTATTTGCCACTTTTATTTTCAGATCTATTATTCTAAAACCCTAAAAATACCTTGCTGCAATTTTTTGTTATTTATTTTATTTTGCGTTTTATCGAGATCTATTTATCCAATCTACTACAAACCAATCTATCTTTTACCCAAGAGGGATTGACAACCCCTCTTACGCGTCGGGTTGCAAGTATTTGTTCTTTGTGTACATGTACCGTTTACATAGTGTTGCTTGGTTCTCCTACTGGTACGATAACCTTGGTCTCATAACTATGGGAAATACCTACCGTAGCTGTGCTGCATCATCCCTTCCTCTTCGGGGAAAAACTGACGCGGACACGAGCCATCAAGAATGGATTTCTGGCGCCGTTGCCGGGGTGACATCATCAACATCTACCAGGTTCCTAACCACAAATCTCATCTCCTTGCAATTTACATTATTTGCCATTTGCCTCTCGTTTTCATCTCCCCCACTTCACAAAAATTTGCCATTTTATTCGCCCTCTTTTTCGTTCATCGTTTTCTCGTCAGATCTGTTTTTGTTTGCGTAGTCACGATGTCTGAAGAAAATACCAAGTTGTGTGATTTTTCTAATACCAATAATAATGATTTTATTAGCACTCCGATTGCTCCTCCCGCCACTAGTGCGGAGTCTTGTGATATTAAAGCCGCTTTGTTGAATATTGTTATAAAAGATCAATTTTCCGGTACTCCGAATGAGGATGCCGCGTCCCATCTTAACACATTCGTAGAATTATGCGATATGCAAAAGAAAAAATATGTGGACAATGATATTGTGAAGTTGAAATTATTTCTGTTCTCTTTGCGGGATCGTGCAAAAATTTGGTTTTCTTCTTTGCCTCGCAATAGTATCGATTCTTGGGATAAGTGCAAAGATGCTTTTATTACTAAGTATTTTCCGCCCACGAAAATTATTTCCCTTAGAACTCAGATCATGAATTTTAAACAACTTGAGCATGAACATGTTGCACAATCTTGGGAAAGAATGAAATTAATGCTAAGAAATTGTCCTACTCATGGTTTAAATCTCTGGATGATTATACAAAATTTTTATGCGGGATTGAATTTTGTTTCTAGAAATCTCTTAGATTCCGCCGCGGGTGGTACTTTTATGGAAATTACTTTGGGTGAAGCTACTAAATTGCTAGATAATATTATGGCAAATTATTCACAATGGCATACCGTAAGAGCACCTACTAGTAAAAAAAGTTAATTCGGTTGAAGAAATTTCTACTTTGAGTGAAAAAGTTGATGCTCTTATGAAATTGGTTTCTAATAAAAGTGCTCCTATTGATCTTAATGATGTGCCTTTGTCTACTTTGATTGAGCAAAATAGTGATGCCGTAGATGTGAATTTTATTTCGTGAAACAATTTTAATAACAATGCTTATAGAGGTAATTTTAATCCTAGGCCTTTTCTGGGAAATTCCTCTAATAATTATGGTAATTCCTATGGTAATCCTTCTTACAATAATAATAGGAACACCTCTGATCTTGGGAATAATATTAAAGAATTTATCAATGCTCAAAAAGTTTTCAACAATACAATAGAAGAAAAGTTGAATAAGATTGATGATATGTCTAGAAGCATTGATAGAATTTCTCACGACATAGAAAATCTCAAGTTGAAAATTTTTGTGCCTAGGTTGAAGAATCAATTAAAGCTTTATATGTTTCTATGGATGAAAGTAAGAAAAGAACCGCTATGCTTAGAGCTAAAAGATAATTTTTAGAAAGAGTGTTTTCTACCGATTGCTTTCATAAAAATGATGAAGATCTTAAAGTGATTGGTGTTTCTTCTATTGATTCTTTGTTTAGTAAGATTCAAATTGATGATAAAGGGACTGAAGAAGAGTCAACTTTAGTTAGAAGGCGTCCCGATAATTTGGAGGGTGAAAATCTTGATGGAAAAATTAATTAAAGTGGGTTTGGGGAGGTCAAAACTTTAACTAGTGATGTGCCCACTCTTTTGGATTACAAAGACTTTAATTATGATAATTACTCTTTGATTGATTGTATTTCTTTGTTGCAATCCATGATAAATTCACCCCATGCTTATGAACAAAATAAAGCTTTTACTAAACATATAGTAGATGCCATGATGAAAGCTTTGGAAGAAAAGTTGGAATTAGAGATCTCAATTCCTAGAAAATTACATGATGAATGGAAACCCACCATTAGAGTCAAGATTAAAAATTATGAGTGTTTTGCCTTGTGTGATTTAGGTGCTAGTGTTTCCACAATTCCGAAATCTCTATGTGATGTGCTTGGTCTTACCGATATGGAAGAGTGTTCTTTAAATTTGCACTTGGCGGATTCTACTATTAAAAAGCCTATGGGAAGAATTAATGATGTTCTTATTCTTGCAAATAGGAATTATGTGCCCATAGATTTTATTGTTCTTGATATTGTTTGCAATCCGTCTTGTCCAATTATACTTGGTAGACCGTTTTTACGCACTATAGGTGTCATGATTGATATGAAAGAAGGCAATATTAAATTTCAATTTCCACTAAGGAAGGGTATCGAACACTTCCCTAGAACAAGAATCAATCCACCATATGAATCAATCATAAGGGCATCCTATGGATCTAGAAATAAAGTTGACAACACTTGAATCTATGCATTATGCCTAGCTAGGGGCGTAAAATGATAGCGCTGGTTGGGAGGCAACCCAATGAATAAAATTTATTTTTGCCTTTTTCTTTCTGTTATTGAGTGTTTGAACAATTATGCCTCTGTTATGATTGTGTTTTTTATGTTTTAATTAGTGTTTGGGCCAAGCAAAGCCTTTGGGATTATGTTTGGTGATAGTTGATTTGATCTTGTTGGAAAACAGAAACTTTTGCGTCCAGTAAAATAAATTTCAAAAATCACAAAAGTTACGAAAGCTTATGAATTTTTTTTACAAAATATTGATATACAAATTTCCTACATCGTCCTAATTTTTCAGAATTTTTGGAGTTACAGAAGTATACAAAGTTTTCAGATTGCTACAGACTGTTCTGTTTTTTACAGATTCTGTTTTCTTTTTGTTGTGTGCCTTTTTTGATGAATCTATGGACTTTATCTGGGGGTATAAGCCATAGCAAAGTTGGAATACAGTAGATATAATGCAAAAATAAAATATGAATGGGTTTGCAACAGCACTTAGAGTAGTGATTTGCTTTCTTATACTAACGGATCTCACGAAGGTATTGTTGAGTTTTGTGTGATTGAAGTTTTCAAGTTTTGGGTGAGATCACGATGGGTGAAGGAATAAGGAGTAAGAAGAGCCTAAGCTTGGGGATGCCCCATGGCACCCCAAGTTATTATCCAAAGAGGAACAAGCAACTAAGCTTGGGGATGCCCCGAGTGGCACCCCCTTTTTCTTCTAACGACCATCGGTATTTTACTTGGAGCTATATTTTTATTCGTCACATATCATGAGTTTTCCTTGGAGCGTCTTGTATCATATGAGTCTTTGCTTGTTTTGCTTTTTAGTTTGTGTCAACTATCCTTGCTGAACACACCTATTTGAGAGAGCCAAAATTATGCTATGATTTGTTAGAATTGCTCTTTATGCTTCACTTAAATTTTTTGAGCCATGGAATTGCTCTAGTGCTTCACTTATATCCTTTTGAGCACGGTGTGCTGTAATATTTTTGAAGAAATGCTCTCATGCTGCACTTAGATTTATTTGAGAGTTAGTAAAAATTTGAAGAGATTCTCTCATGCTTCACTTATATTATTTTGAGAGATGAAAATTTTTATGCTCATGTTCTTCAGTTAAATTTGTTTGAGCTTGTCAAAAAGCAACATATGAAATTAGTCCCAAAGTGATAGATATTCAAGAGGGATATAATAAAAACTTTCATGAAGATCATTGGACAAAATAAACTTGATTCTTTGTAATAGTTTTGCAATATGATGATAGTGATATGTGAATCATGTTGGTGAGTAATTATGCTTTAGTAAGAATATTGGTGTTAAGGTTTGTGATTCCCTATGCAAGCACGAAAGTCAATAGTTATGCAATGAAATTATATCCTACTTGTGGTGCATTATTCGGTGTTAGTTATCCTTAATGCTCGCTTATGTGATTTTTTGTTTCTTGGTTGGATGCTTCTCAATCTTTTTGCTAGCCTTCACTTGTACTAAGTAGAGATACTACTTGTGCATCCAAAATCCTTAAACCCAGTTTTGCCATATGAGTCCACCATACCTACCTATATGCGGTATTCCCGTGCCGTTCTAAGCAAATTTGTATGTGCCATCTCTAAATTTCAAAATAAAATTTCCCTTTTGTGTGCTCGTACCGCTCATGAAGCGGCAGGGGGTGGCCAATATTTTCCATGCTAGATGTGTTATTCTCAAGATGAGTGTTTATTCACTTGTCCTTGCACGAGAGTATGGAAAAGGTATTAGGGATGCCCAGTCCCGAAATGAAAAAAAAAATGAATTTACTTTATGTTGTCAAATAATAAATTTCTTGGAAAGTGTTGGTATGGACGATACCCGTGGATACGGCTAGCCGTGGAATATGTGAAAGAATGGTGGAAAAAGGAATAAACTTTATTTCCTGTTTGGGAACCGCCTATGATATATCTAGCATGGAAAGTGTTGGGAATTACTCGGTCATTTTCATTGACGGGAAAAGTATGCCTCTCAAAAATTTTTATCTCTCAACTTTTGCTTTGAGCTCTGGCACCTCTACAAATCCCTACTTCCCTCTGCGAAGGGCCTTTCTATTTACTTTATGCAATTTTTATTTTTTTTACTTGAGTCTCCATCTTCTCTAATAAAGCACCAACTAAGGGGCACTATGATCGTACTTGAGCATTGGGTGTAGCTAATATGCGAGTTTGTTTCATGAATGGATCAATGATTGAGCATGATGGGCTAGGGATAACTTGCTTTAGTGTTGATATTTTGAAAGAAATGGTTGCTTGTTGATATGCTTGAGTATTGAAATCTTCATGTCAAAACTAGACTATTGCTTTGAATCATATAAAAGTCCAAATGTCCATGCTACAAAAGAAAAGATTATATCTGTTCGGAAACGTAGCATGCAATTTCAAAAAAAATTCTACACTCACGCAAGATCTATCTAGGAGATGCATAGCAACGAGAGGGGGAGAGTGTGTCCACGTACCCTCGCAGACCGAAAGCGGAAGCGTTTGACAACGCGGTTGATGTAGTCGAACTTCTTCTCGTTCCGACCGATCAAGCACCGAACGTACGGCACCTCCGAGTTCTGCACACGTTCAGCTCGATGATGTCCCTCGAACTCTTGATCCAGCAAAGTGTCGAGGGAGAGTTCCGTCAGCACGGCGGCATGGTGATGGTGATGGTGAAGTGATCCGCGTAGGGCTTCGCCTAAGCACTACGTGAATATGACCGGAGGCGTAAACTGTGGAGGGGGGCGCCGCACACGGCTAGGAATCAATGTTGTGTGTTCTAGCAGTGCCCCCCCCCACATATATATAGGTGGGAGAGGGAGAGGGGCAGCAAGGGGCGCCCCAAGTAGGAGTAATCCTACTTGGGCGCCCCCACAAGTCGGCCTCCCCCCTTCCATAAGTGTCGGAGGGGGAAGGAAAGAGAGGGGGGGGGGGGGGGGAGAGAAGGGAAGGGGGAGGCCGAATCCTCCCCTTTCCTTTCTCCCTTCCCCTCCTTCCTTCTCCTCCTATTCGGCCTATATGGGGGCGCACCAGCCCACTAGGGGCTGGTCTGTCCCGCCCTTGGCCCAATAAGGCCCATATCTTTGCCGGGGGGTGCCAGGAACCCTTTCCGGTGACCCGATACGTACCCGGTACCCCCGGAACACTTTCCGGTGTCCGAATACTATCATCCTATATATGAATCTTTACCTCTTGACCATTTCGGGACTCCTCGTCATGTCCGTGATCTCATCCGAGACCCCTAACAACATTCGTTCACCAAATCACATAACTCATACAATATAAAATCGTCATCGAACGTTAAGCGTGCGGACCCTACGGGTTCGAGAACTATGTAGACATGACCGAGACATCTCTCCGGTTAATAACCAACAGCAGAACCTGGATGCTCATATTGGTTCCCACATATTCTACGAAGATCTTTATCGGTCGTACCGTAATGACAACATACGTTATTCCCTTTGTCATCGGTATGTTACTTAACCGAGATTCGATCGTCGGTATCTCCATACCTAGTTCAATCTCATTACCGGCAAGTCTCTTTACTCGTTCCGTAATGCATCATCCCGCAACTAACTCATTAGTCACATTGCTTGCAAGGCTTTATTATGATGTGCATTACCGAGAGGGCCCAGAGATACCTCTCCGATACTCGGAGTGACAAATCCTAATCTCGATCTATGCCAACCCAACAAACACCTTCGGAGATACCTGTAGAGCATCTTTATAATCACCCAGTTACGTTGTGACGTTTGATAGCACACAAGGTATTCCTCCGGTATCCGGGAGTTGCATAATCTCATAGTCGAAGGAATATGTATTTGACATGAAGAAAGCAATAGCAATAAAACTGAACGATCAACATGCTAAGCTAACGGATGGGTCTTGTCTATCACACCATTCTCCTAATGATGTGAACCTGTTCATCAAATGACAACACATGTCTATGGTTAGGAAACTTAATCATCTTTGATTAATGAGCTAGTCTAGTAGAGGCTTACTAGGGACACGGTGTTTTGTCTATGTATTCACACATGTATTAAGTTTCCGGTTAATATAATTCTAGCATGAGTAATAAACATTTATCATGATATAAGGAAATATAAAATAACAACTTTATTATTGCCTCTAGGGCATGTTTCCTTCAGTCTCCCACTTGCACTAGAGTCAATAATCTAGTTCACATCGCCATGTGATTTAACACCAATAGTTCACATCTTTATGTGATTAACACCCATAGTTCACATCGCCATGTGACCAACACTCAAAGGGTTTACTAGAGTCAATAATCTAGTTCACATCGCTATGTGATTAACACCCAAAGAGTACTAAGGTGTGATCATGTTTTGCTTGTGAGATAAGTTTAGTCAATGGGTCTGCCACATTCAGATTCGTATGTATTTTGCAAATTTCTATGTCTACAATGCTCTGCACGGAGCTACTCTAGCTAATTGCTCCCACTTTCAATATGTATCCAGATTGAGACTCAGAGTCATCTGGATCGGTGTAAGAGCTTGCATCGACGTAACTCTTTATGACGAACTCTTTATCACCTCCATAACCGAGAAATATTTCCCTAGTCCTCTAAGGATAATTTTGACCGCTGTCCAGTGATCTACTCCTGGATCAGTATTGTACCACCTTGCCAAACTCATGGCAAGGTACACAATAGGTCTGGTACACAGCATAGGGAATGACTTTCATTCTCTCTCTATCTTATGCCGTGGTCGGGTTTTGAGTCTTACTCAACTTCACACCTTACAATACAGGCAAGAACTCCTTCTTTGACTGATCCATTTTGAACTCCTTTAAAATCTTGTCAAGGTATGTACTCATTGAAAAAACCTTATCAAGCGTCTTGATCTATCTTTATAGATCTTGATGCCTAATATATAAGCAGCTTCACCGAGGTCTATCATTGAAAAAAATCTTATTCAAGTATCCTTTTATGCTATCCAGAAATTCTATATCATTTCCAATCAACAATATGTCATCCACATATAATATCAGAAATGCTATAGATCTCCCATTCATTTTCTTGTAAATACAGGCTTCACCATAAGTCTGTATAAAACCATATGCTTTGATCACCTTATCAAAGCGTATATTCCAACTCCGAGATACTTGCACCAGTCCATAGATGGATCGCTGGAGTTTGCACACTTTGTTAGCACCTTTAAGATCGACAAAACCTTTTTGGTTGCATCATATACAACTCTTCTTTAAGAAATCCATTAAGGAATGTAGTTTTGACATCCATTTGCAAGATTTCATAAAATGTGGCAATTGCTAACATGAATGTCTTTCACCTATTTCTTTATCATCTTTAATAGTACAAGTATACAATCTTGATTCATCATTCTTTATTTAGTGCTTATGTAATTCTTTTTTTCATGTAATTTTTGAACATGTGTACCTGTGAATCGAATAATGCATTGGCTGTTGAACCTGATGGATATGAATAAAGTTATAGCCTACATTCAAATTAAAATTCGGTGCAATTTTAAATATCAACAATTAAATTAGGGTGAAAATATGCTCTGTAGGTCGTTACGGCACATACGGTCTTTAAAGCACGTGTGTGATATACATCATAATCTGACATGGTTCACGGAGAGAAAACGTGTGTAACCATGCACACAGTTACCGTTTACAAAGCGTGTGTGATGTCAGACAATATCACAAACGGTGCGAGAAAACTAAATGTTTATTATAGTCGCCTTATCGTACACGCTTTACAATCATGAACTGTTTTTGAAGTGTCGTGCATTGTAAATGTTGCATCACAGAATACCGACTGCGATGGTAATGCGAGCACAAACGAGTAGTAAGGATGGAGTGTTTGGGATATGCGAGATATCACAAACAGTTGTCTGAAGACTCGCGTTTGGGATACACGCCGGTAACGCATATGCTTAGTTATGCAAAATGTATGCATTGCTACTCCCTATCCCGACGGTTTCTGGGTCGTGTGAGAAGGCCCCCCTATCGCAGACACTGGCTAGGTGACGGTTTAAAATGTCATCGCGGAAAGGGGTTAAAAACTGTTTGTATAGTAGCTCGCTGTACAAGTGTATTGTCCTAGCCCGTTTTGGTTGTAGGCCGAAACGTACTTATTTCTTTCTTAGAGTCAAACTTGCTAGGTTGTTGTTGATATTTTGACAGTTTGTTTATAGGCTCGTACATGTTGCAAAACAGCACAAAGCAACCAAAAAAATCGCCCCCAGCACACTGTTTATACGTTTTGGACTAGGTTGGGTTTTTATTTTTTGCGAGCAGCAGCGATCACCACGAGCACCGTCCATCCTAACATTTTCTTTTTGTACTAATTTTCTATGGTGCAGTTCTCTACCGGTTTTATTTTATGTTTCCATATTTTATCTTTTTTCATGTTCCTGTTTCACATTTGTCCTGATATTTCACAAAAAAAATGTTCACACATTTCTCAAATTATGTATCAAGTATTGAAAAAAATCTTCTATTTTGGAAAAGATGTTTAATGTTATTTAAAACACTCATTTTGGAAACTAGTTGTTTCCTTAGACAGGGTCGTCATAGAATATTGTTTCTCATGTGACCGAGAAGATGATAAAAGCATGAAAATAAAATGGCAGTGCAGCCCTAGTGATACGTGTGTCGTGTGTAGTTACATCTCTACTGGCGGGATGCAACTTGCCAACGCCCCTGGCTACAAACGCGTGTGTGCCCTTGCAATTACAGTGATGTTACAACATGTGTAGTTGTGCAACTAGCCACCCCAACCCCACCCCCTTGCATTGTGGATCATGGATTTGTACAAACATGGCTGGACCTCGTATATATAATTATCCTCACTATATTATGCAGATTGAAGATCGCCGAATGCAAAAGAGGACGATAAATCTATGACACTGGGTTCATTAGCCCAAATACCGTAAATGAATTTATGGTATAAATGAGAGCCAAAGACACTGAGGAAAACTTGCTAGCCGCGTTTCTTCGACATCAAAACAAAAGGGTAATCTTTACATACAACTTCAAGTGAGTGTTACTATCTTGTGCATATTCCGTTTCGCTTACTCGAAGTTAAATACTGTAATTGATGAGTTATGCATGCGCAGGTTCCACTTTATTCTGCTATCCATTAAGCTTGACGCGGGACTAGTAACTGTCTTGGACTCGAGACGTAAAGAGTCTAAGGAGTGGGCGGACATGAGTGAAATGCTTCAGAAGTAAGTTCAATGATTATCGCACCATATCGGCAACTTTCGTTTATTTCCTGATATCAAGTAATCATTTTCTTTGCCTGACAGGGTTTGAAAAAAGTTCACCAGAATGGTTTCGGGTCTAGAGAAGGAGCTGCGATTTTCACACCCCAAAGTAAGTAGTACTAGCTAGTTCCGCGCATCTCTCATTGATTCTAGTTTCATCAATACTATTATCATGCTTGATTATCAGTTTGATTGAACTCTATTCTCGTAAAGTGCTTGTGACAGGCACCCGGGAATAATTTATGTGGATACTACGTTTGTGAGTTCATTCGCAACTCGACCCTTGAGCGGGGCATAACTTCACAACAATTAGAAGTACGTAAACAATATTCACAATTCTATTTTATTACCATCAATTGGGTTGAGTTTTATTCATATATATATATATTGACCCTCTTCTTTAAATTAGACGTAGCAGATGCGGGATCAACTCCTACCACATGATCGCATACGAGTAATTCAAGAGGAATTTGCGGGATTCTTTCTTGACCACGTCATACCTAAAGACGGAGAATACCATATGGAATTGCAATGCGATTTTGGTGCTAGATGATGTCAGGGATCGTAAGAGATGTTATATTGTATATATGTAGTAGCGTCGGATAGATATACGAAAACTTATTGTTCGACCAAGCACGCAGAAAGGGAGGTCACTTCTCTCTATATATGTTCATGACGATCTTGTGTAATGGTTCCTTCATTGCTATAAGTAGTAGCTAGCATCGAGTTGAATGGAAAACATTAAATAAAAATAAAACCCTAAATGTTAAAGAATTGAAGGGTAAACACAAAAATAAAAGGGGAAAACACAATATGAAAACCCCTAAACCCCTCCTTAAAAAAAACAAAAACCCCAGCGCCTGGCAGCTGCTGAAGCGTGGCTGCCTTTTAGTCCCGGTTGTTGTGTTACCAACCGGGACTAAAGGTCCTCCTGCCTGGGCGCCCCACATCAGCCACGTGGAGCTCCTTTAGTCTCGGTTCGTAAGCCAACCGGGACTAAAAGTGGTGGGCATTAGTCCTGATCGTTTTGTCCCGGTTGCAGAACCGGGACTAAAGGCCCTCTGGAACCGGGACTAATGTCCTGTTTTCTACTAGTGGGTGGACATGCAAACTGGTCGAGAACCCCCCTCCCAACCCTAGTTGCAGCAACTTTGTGCCCATGTAGTTGTAGTCGGGTTACAACGCTTGTAATTGCATGTCTAGTGGTGGACATGCAACTGGTCCCGACATCTCATCACCCGACCTTAGTTGCAATTTCTTTTGTGCACCTGCTTGTAGTCAGGTTACAACACTTGTAGTTGCATGTCTAGTGATGGACATGCAACTGGCCTGATAACCCCCCAACCCTACTTATAGTGGTTTAATGCACATGTAGTTACAACCGGGTTACAATGTTTGCAGTTGCATGTCTACTGATAGGCATGCAACTGACCCTGATAAGTCCACTTTCGACTCTAGTTACAGTCGATTTCTGTCCGTGTAGTTGCAGTCGGGTTGCAACGCTTGCAGTTGCCTGACTAGTGGTGGACATGCACCTGACCCCGACAAACTCTTCTCATGCAGCTCTAGTGGTGGACAAGCAACCGATTGACAATCTCTCTCTCGCTACGAGTTGCAGTTGTGTTAGGGGCCATGCAGTTGTAGTTGGGTTATAATGCTGGTAGTTGGCTGACAACCCCGTACCATCCCAGTCGCAGTCGCGTTTGAAGTCATGTAGTTGCAATGGCATTGGGGGACATGTAGTTGCATGTCTAGCGGTGCAAATGGCCAACAACCCCTACTAACCAAGTTGGAGTCGTGTTGGAGCCATGCAATTGTAGTCGGGTTGCAATACTTGGAGTTGCAACTCTAGTGGTGGACATGCAACTGGCTCACAGCCCCCCTCGCCACGAGTTACTGTCGTGTTAGGATCCATGTAGTTGCAGTCAAGTTACAATCCATTGTAGTTGGCCGACAACCCCCTACCAGCCCAGTTACAGTCAGTTTGGGGGCCATGCGGTTGCAGTAGCGTTGGGGGCCATGCGGTTGCATGTCTAGTAGTGGAGATGCAAACAGGCGACAACCCCCTACCAACCCATTTGAAGTCGCTTTTAAAGTCATGCAATTGCACTCAGATTACAACTCTACTGATGGACATGCAACTGACCGACACATAATTTTAGGAAGTACAAGAATCATGTGTTGTGAATTCTGCAGTTGCACAATGCTGTAATTTCGGTAGGCTTATTCTTGTGAAAAATATGGTGGCTAGAAATTTCAAACTAGTACATTTAAAAAATACTAATAAAAATATAAAAGAAAGGATAAGAAATAAATAAGCAAAGGACAAAATAAAAAAAATAAGAACAAAAACAAAGTAAGACTATGTAGGAAAAAGGTAAAAAAACATAGTAAAAAAAATCAAGAAAGGGCAAATAAAAATAGAAACAATATGTAGGAAAAGACACGCCCTAACAATAGTTCGCGATGGGGTTCATGTAGTTGCCGTTGAGTTAGGGCCCATGTAGTTGCATGTCTAGTGGTAGACCCCCCTACAAACCCAGTTGTAGTCGCGTTGGAAGCCATGCAATTGCGATGGGGTTGCAACACTTGCAGTTCCAACTCTAGCGATGGATATGGACATGAAACTAGCTCACAACCCCATCTCGCCACGAGTGTAGTCGTGTTAGAGGTCATCAATTGCAATCAGGATACAATCCATTGCAGTGGTCGACACCCCCTACCTACCCAGTTGCAGTTGCAGTTGCGTTGAAGGGTCATGCTGTTACAAGTCTAGTAGTGGAGATGCAATTGGGTGACAAACCCCCTATATATCGACATATTTGCAGTCGTTTTGGGAGCCATGCGTTGGGGGCTCATGTTGTAAAACTTGCGGTTACAACTCTAGTGGCCGACATATAATTTTAGGAAGTACAAGAATCATGTGTTGTGGCTCATGCAATTGCACACATTTTATAATTTTAGTAGGCCCATTTTTTGTGAGAAAAAGGGTGCTAGAAATTTGCAACTAGCATTTGAAAAAAAATACTAAAAATGAAAAAAAAAAGAAATGACAAAATAACAAAAAAATTAACAATAAAAGAAAAAAATTAAGAAACTTCATAGGAAACAGGGTAAAACAAAAATATAAGAAATCAAGAAAAGGAAATTAAACATATTTAAGAAAAAGACAAATCCCAAACACAAGAGCCCATGTTCAAAGATCCAAAAAGAATCGACACCCGTCTTTTTTTTGCAAACCCGTCATTTTAGTAACTATGAAAATTATACAGGTTCAACAATGAAAAAAGAGAGCCTAAAAACAGAATTACAACAGCCCAAGAGAAAGTGGATAAAAAAAACTGTGTTTTTGTAGACAAAAAAATTCACTTTGTAGACGAAAAAAACTGTGATGGTGACACCGAACAAGTAACACAAACCTTGGCCTCTGAATATAAAAACATAAAAGCCCACCGTAAAAGGCTGCTCAGGCGCTCACATGGGCCATGGATCGCATGCTGCATCGCTAAGACAAAGAGAGTAAACAACAGACACAGTCTGCCAACTCGCACGAAATCACAATGCCTCTGATATAAGGATTGACAACGTGAATGAGACAAAATTATATCTCAGCTAGTTGAGTTTTAGCAAAACTGTTTATAAAAAAGCAAATTTGAGTGCACTGGAAGGGAATTTATTAGCGTAGGAAACATTTTCGTCAAATAAAATTTCCTAAAAATAAGAGAAATAAAAGTGAAAAAGTAGAGAATAAATAGGGTAACAATACCCCTCCCCCCTTGATTTTAGGGAGGTACAATCAACGAACCAAACTGCTCTAATCCAATGGCTGTGGGTAGATCTGATAGGACGCTAGCTATCAGTAGTGTGATTGTATGCTTTTAATTCTTGATTGACACAAGATGCTCTAAGTGCAAGTTGCAGAGACCAATGTTGCTGGCTGGCGTTCCTGGAAAGTATGTGCATACCTTGGTACGAATATCGTAAACTTGTAGCCATGACAACCATGGCGTGGTATCATCATCATGTTGTAGCAGCAAGCTTTCACCTTCATTCATCACCCTCAACGGTGTATGATAACATCCGTATAGATTCCGACCCATTGGGATCTTGAATGCCCTGGTCCAGTTACTCTTATTAGAATCGTCCAGGATCCAGATGTTGGTGCATAAATCGTCCTGAAATTCCCGCATGTCATGGTGCTCTCGTTGAACGAAGCCAAGGGCACCGTTGAGCTCTGTTATGTGGGCTGATACTGTGATGCTCTCCCACAACTCCTGGCCGACGACTCTCCTTGGACCCTCGACTGGTTCGTCCTTCCATTGCTCCTTCTCGAGGTCGAAGCAAAGCAAGGTACCATCACTTGGCCTTTCGTGTGTCATGAAGTACATGATACCATTGATGGCGACAGGAGGAGCATAGGTATCCGGGGCATAGTTTGGGAACGGATGTGCCCGTGCCTTCCTCCATCCTGCAGTGAGATCCCCTATTGTGAGGACGTCACAGGTGGCGCCGGCTCGGCTGAGCCGGACCATCTTGTATGCGTCGGACGGGGCGGCACCGGCACGGCCGATGCTTAAACATGCGTAGTAAAGGCGGGTGACGGTGCCATCATGGTCTCTTACCTCTCGCCCTGGGCTAGTCGCGAGCACCTCCCCAGTGGCCGGATCGACGACGTGGACGCCGTCTTGTTGAGAATCGCTGTGGACGCAGACGAGGTCGTCGAGGCTGGTCGTCCTTCGCATCCCAAGGCCGCCGACGCCATCGATCACTCTGACGACGTTGCCGTCCATGTCCCGGATCCGTATGCCAGGTTTCTCTCCTCCTCGGAAGTTTCCGGTGTCCACGAGGAACGGGTCGGTGTGGCGGGACCGCGGGACCTGTGCGCGGCGTGGAAGGCCGGGTCCGATGTAAGGGCTCGCCAGCCCCTTGACACGCATCGGAACCGGCAGACGGACCTCACGGGCGTCCTAGAGAGGATGTCGAAGACGACGTTGTCAGGAAGCGACGCCGCCGCGGCCTCTGACATGCCGTTGCCGCCGCCTGCTGCCTCCGCCGGACGTGGAGATTATGATCGCCCGACGGCCAGCCAGACAGGAAAGATCGATTTCCTGCTTCTTTTCTTCAGTACGCAATTGGAACACGCACAATTAATCTAGACTCTAGTGATATACTGGAGTATATATATTAAGGAAAGGAAAGAAGAGATTGGATCGCCACGAGATTCCGATCGCCGAGCGTTTTGCATTGATGCCGAGCCAGCCGTCGGGCGCTTGGCCTCTTTTTTCCGCACTAGCGTTTTCCTTCGTTCCATCTGGAGCGCTAAAAATCAGCTTACCCCGTAGACTACTCAACTAATAACTCAAAAAAGAAAAAGAAAAATCAGCTGATAATCTCTAGGCGGCTGCTAGGAGAAAGCCGGCTGATCTTAGGGAAAGATCAGCCACCAAGCCAGCCATCCGATCAGGCGATCATGGCAATTCGATCACAGGCATCTGTTTTGATATTTTCTTCTGTATAAGATAAGACTATTTATTATCTGTGTTGGTTTTATCCTATATACATACGCTAGAAGATTATTCTCACTATCTATTTAGTTTAACATACGGTCTTGCATTTTATCACATATGTCTCACATATGTCATCTCTTATTTAAATGTACATGCAAGTCATCCACATCACCAAACGCATTCAACCAATCAACTTTCCATCACATCCATGTTACCAAGCGCCCATGAAGGCATTTAACTTTTCATTTTTCACTTTCTACTAGATACAAGCCCTCGAAAATTCGCAGGGGCACGTAAGTGCGGAGGCACTCTCTCGCCAAGCCCTGGAGCCCGCTCAATGTGTCTAGCAATTCATGAAGTAGTTGAATCTCGCACGAGGGAACGGTAAAAAAATAAAATCTGTAAAAAGCTTTAAGTTTCAACGATAAAATTTGCATAAAAAATGCCCGGTCTCAACAAGTTTCAGAGATATAATTTTAAATTTTTCTGTCCGTTTTAGACACAAAATAATTGATTTTTATCGCTCGCTTGTACTAAGTTTCAAACATTAAAATTTAATATACTTTTTTAAATGTTAAAATATATTCAAGATGGATCTTATTTGAATGTGCTGGTAGCAAAAAACACGAATATGAAAACAAAAATGAATTTATTTATTTTGTTTAAAAGATATATTTAAAAAAAAATCTGAAGCCAAAATAAAAAGCTGGCACTCAGGTCCACACTTACTTGTCGTGAATTCTCGCCTTCCTCCACATCTTCAAAGAACATGAAAGCCGCAAACCAACTTGTGGTTGGATGTTTAGAGAGACTGTGGTATCCCAGCCCACCAGGGTTCAAGTCCTGGTGCTCGCATTTATTCCTGGATTTATTTCAGAATTTCCGGCGATGCGCATTCAGTGGGAGGAGACGTTCCCGTCGACGATGAGGTGCCTACGGTGACTTCGCAAATTTCAAGATGATATGCCGGCTCAGTCTCTCAGAGGTGCTCATAGGGGTAGGGTGTGAATGTGTGCGTTCATAGGGGTGAGTGTATGCGTATATGTATGAACGTTTGCGTCTGTACTGTGTTAAAAAAGAACATGAAAGCCATCATCATCATTTGTTTTATTTTATTTTTCAATAATAAACAACTAAACTTGAATGTCACAAGACAATATAACATGCATCCACCATCCATTTTTTTTAATATAGTACGGACGCAGACACTCAAACATACACACATACACTTTTTTTTTGCGGGTAATACACACATACACTCACCCGTATGTACGACGCACAAACACCCTACACTCTATATGGTACCCTACCTCTATGAGCACCTTCGAGAAACCGAGCCGACACATCATCTTAAAATTCACAAAGTCATCATAGACGTCTTTATATTCGATGGGTATGTCCCCTCCCGCTGAACGCACGTCGCCGGAAGACCAGGGATAAAAATCCAATAAAATGCAAGCACCAATGTTAAGTTTAGAACTTAAACTGTAGTAGGCTGGGGATACACTGTCCACCTAACCGTCCAACTATAGGTTGATTGGCTCTACCCTCCATTTACTTGTAGGTTCAATAATAGGAGGGGGGGGGGGGGGGGGGGAGTACTATTCTCGTATACTCTAATTTTATTCATCATGACTTCATTGCTAAAAGTTTCTGCAACAAGGCGCAGGGCGTTATGTAGTTAATTTAAAGTCGGAGCCTGAAGAAAAGAAAAAAACGTCGAGGATTGAGTCGATACTACTAGCTGCTAATGGATGATGCGAGAAGAGAGAGACGTGGAGTACATGCATGGACGTGTAACAGGCATAAACGCATGCATGCAAGGTGCCGATGGATGATGGCAGAACTGGACAAACGAACCCATGGTCTGATGTGGTGCGGTGGCCGCGAGGGAATCCGACGAGGCCGTGCATGTACGACGTGTAGCTCTGCTCTCCGCCATCTCCGGCCAGGCCTCTATCTACCTACAAGTAGAGCCAAGTCATTCCTGCACACTTCCCGCAAAAAAAAAAAAAGTCATTCCTGCACACCTTCATACACAGTTCAGACCGACTACCTTGCTGTAAGCTGTAGACAACGATCGACGACGATCCATCGAAGCAGAGCATGTGCGGCATACTGGCGGTGCTGGGGTGCGGCGACGAGTCGCAGGGGAAGAGGGTCCACGTGCTCGAGCTCTCGCGCAGGCTCAAGCACCGCGGCCCGGACTGGAGCGGCCTGCACCAGGTCGCCGACAACTACCTCTGCCACCAGCGCCTCGCCATCATCGACCCGGCCTCCGGCGACCAGCCGCTCTACAACGAGGACAAGTCCGTCGCCGTCGCCGTCAACGGGGAGATCTACAACCATGAGGAGCTCCGGGCACGGCTCTCCGGACACAGGTTCCGCACCGGCAGTGACTGCGAGGTCATCGCCCATCTGGTCAGTCACCCACCACATACACCAGCATTCTTCTTCTGCTTGGTATATTAAACCATAATAAAATTAGGCCCTGTTTGTTTCAGCTCTACGAACCAAAAAGCTGAATCTGAAACAAACAGCTCTTTCGAAGCAGGTTCAGTGGAAAGCTCGAATCCGATTCGGGTCATTTTTAGTGTATTTTCCTCAAGTACCTCCCGGTGTACTGCGAATCGACTTTGCGAGTGAAGTGTCAACAGCTGATTCAAAACCCGTTGAAGCTGAAAGAAACAGTGCCCCTTATTATCGCATAAAACAATAAGTTTCATGAATCCGTAGCTTCTACTAGCGCACAAAACAAAGATAATCCAGACAATCTCTATACATCCTAATTTGAGGTTCCGTCTATTATAATCAGCGTCAAATTTAAGTAGACCATTATATCTCAAATCTGTTGATTAAAATTTACGGAAAAGAAGATCTTGGTGAAGATACATCGGTGGACATGTTTCCACCAGCCTGCATCCGAATGAAGAGTAAAGCATAAAAAATAGCATAGAAAATTAAAAAATTCTAATATTTTCACAAATATGGTCGAGTGTTTTACTCACTGTGAATTTTCATAAACAAAACTGACATCTATGGTGTACTTGGCGAAAAAGAAAAGAAATAGATGCCGTAAAATGGTTTGAAAATGCTTGGCTGGTTAAGCTCGTGTTTGTTAGGCTCGCTAAACTTTTTTTTTACCCGAAAAACGTAGCACAATAGTTCTACGGTATGATTTTCAATTAAAATAAACAATATGATACTGTGTGTGTGTGGGGGGGGGGGGGGGGGGGGGGATAAAGGAACAAAAATGAAAACAATGGCTAACCAAAAAGGCTAAACTTAACGAGCAAAAAATATATATTATTGGCTCTTTTCATTTGAAGCTTATTAAGTTGAGTACTCGTTAACGGGCATAAGCTCCTTTTCTTCATTTATGATGTGTTTTTATGCTGGAGGACAGTGACCACACATGGAGGTACGTTAGTTGTTGTCTTCTATGGGCTTGGTTAGGTTTTTAAAATTGAATTGATGGGTTGCTGTTCCATGAAATCTTGCCACTTAAACATGACAATATGTGTTGTGTATTGTATATTTTGGAACGGAGAGAGAGTAAGTGTTTACCTGTGTAGGTCTTTAGATCATGTTATCTGGGCCTTAAATTGGACAACAAGCATTGGGTCTACCATAGACAATCAACCTAATAATCAGAAAAATAATCTCACAAATATGCACACAAGGATTAGGCACAAATAAATCCAACCAATCCCTTGCATCTCCCCTCGAGGAATTACTCACGCGTATGAGAGTATGAGAGATAGATAACAACCAAACACGGAGATTTAAGCTCGCCATTGGCTCGCTTCAGCGAGCTATGAGCTTAATGGGCCGAGCTACCGAGCTTTAAGCTTGAGAGCTACGAGCTTTTGGTCCACCCCTAACCAAGTGTGTGATTTCTTGGTGAAAATTCACACATTGGTAGAACACTAACACTCGACCATGTTTGCTAAAAAAAACATTTTTTGTGTTTTTGGCTATTTTTCTAGATTGCACATTTAGAGATCCTAGCACAATTAAAGAAAGTAGAACCTTGACAAGGTGGTAAAATGGGCAGCTCTTAGTGGCATTTTTTCATCCTTTTCATCATGACCTGACAACTTTCTCCCTTTTGATATATAGTATGAGGAATACAGAGAAAGCTTCATTGACATGTTGGATGGTGTTTTCTCCTTCGTGTTGCTTGACGCACGAGATAACAGCTTCATTGCTGCTCGTGATGCCATTGGTGTCACGCCTCTCTACATTGGCTGGGGAATTCATGGTATAACTATTAAAAGTGTTGCAGGAATCTTTCCATGAAACACAACTTTTAGTTGCACTGTGTTACTATACACCTTACAAAGTAGTGGTTGTCTTCATCATCAACATATACATTCTGGAAATTATCAGGTTCAGTGTGGATATCTTCAGAGATGAAAGGACTAAACGATGATTGTGAGCACTTCGAGATCTTCCCGCCTGGTAATCTTTACTCCAGCAAAGAGAAGTGCTTCAAGAGATGGTATAACCCTCCTTGTTTCTCTGAGGTCATCCCCTCGGTTCCCTATGACCCACTACGCCTCAGATCGGCATTTGAAAAGGTTGGATACTATACCCGACTCAACTAACCACCCTCTAATATCTTTGAAGAACAGAGAAGTGACCAAATTTAGGACTCATGGTCATGATTCTTCTAACTGCATGCTCTTCTTTCAGGCTGTAATCAAGAGGCTCATGACAGATGTTCCATTTGGTGTCCTCCTCTCCGGTGGCCTCGACTCATCACTGGTGGCAGCTGTGGCAGCCCGTCATTTCGCAGGGACAAAGGCTGCAGAGCGCTGGGGAACTAGGCTCCACTCCTTCTGTGTTGGGCTTGAGGTCTGGAACTCAAAGGAACATGTGCATGTTTATTGAAGTTTCAAAGAAATAGCACTTGCATCCATGTTATCTTAATTTATATTGTAGGGATCACCAGATCTCAAGGCTGCAAAGGAGGTCGCGGATCACCTGGGTACCGTGCACCACGAGTTCAACTTCACAGTTCAGGTACGATATTACTACTAAGAAGCATAACAATTGTAACTTATTTGTTGATCACAATACACAACCAGTAATGTTAATTGCACAAATTGCTATAGGACGGCATCAATGCAATTGAAGATGTGATAAACCACATTGAAACATATGATGTGACGACGATCAGGGCAAGCACACTGATGTTCCAGATGTCACGCAAGATCAAGGCGCTTGGTGTCAAGATGGTCATCTCTGGTGAGGGTGCCGATGAAATCTTCGGAGGGTACTTGTATTTCCACAAGGCCCCTAACAAGGACGAGTTCCACCAGGAAACATATCGGAAGGTCTTTAAAATACAAACGTTTCAGAGGAGCAGAAACAATATATAGGACACATAACACTCTGCTCTGACATAAATTGTTCTGCAGATCAAAGCTCTCCATCAGGCCAACAAAGCAACATCTGCATGGGGCCTTGAGGTTTGTGTGCCATTCTTGGACAAGGAGTTCATCAATGAGGCTATGAGCATAGACCCCGAATGGAAGATGGTAAGCACAAAACATTTCACAATAATGGGAAATTAAAAATAGTGCACTGCACTGTTTTCTAAATTTAATTACACAGATCCGGCCTGATCTTGGAAGAATTGAAAAATGGATACTGAGGAAAGCATTCGATGATGAGGAGAAACCGTTCCTGCCGAAGGTAACATTTTTAGACTCAGAAGTCAGAACCAGCTGGTGTAGTGGAGCTATTAACATGTTCTTCTGTGATCTATGTAGCACATTCTGTACAGGCAGAAGGAGCAGTTTAGTGATGGTGTTGGGTATAGCTGGATTGATGGCCTGAAGGATCATGCGGCATCAAATGTAAATGAACAATTTTATTCATTTTAAAGAATTCTTTACGATGTTTGTTTTGACAGAACTAATGCATTCCTTGAAAGAAAGACGTGACCACAATATCTGACCTATATGACATGAAATCACTGAATGCAGGTGAGTGATAAGATGATGTCCAATGCAAAGTTCATCTACCCACACAACACCCCAACGACTAAAGAGGCTTACTATTACAGGATGATCTTTGAGAGGTACTTCCCCCAGGTGAGTGACTAAATAGAACAGGTTGAAGAACAACATGAATAGTTCAATACCTTGTAGCAATGTTAATGGAAGCAATGTTGGTTGCTCGATCTTGTTTCAGAGCTCGGCTATCCTGACGGTGCCAGGCGGGCCAAGCGTAGCGTGCAGCACAGCCAAGGCCATAGAGTGGGATGCCCAGTGGTCTGGGAACCTGGACCCCTCTGGGAGAGCAGCGCTTGGAGTCCATCTCTCAGCCTACGAGCAGGACACGGTCGCAGTGGGAGGTAGCAACAAGCCTGGGGTGATGAGGACCGTGGTGCCTGGTGTTGCCATCGAGACCTGATGAATGGTACACGTATCATATCGTGTACTACTAAAGGCAAATAAGATGCGTAAGTTCCTTTTCTTCTTGAGACAACAATGCATAAGTTCGTGTCAGCGTTGTAATAAGACAGGCCTATGTTCCTGCTGTTTTTTTTTTCTTTTGACATCAAAGTACTCTTTATTGCAAGGTGATCACTATAGTATCTTATCAACAATCTTTACGGATGGATCTTCCATCCACCCCGTACACACCTTATTTGTAGCTAGTTTGGCCAGTGGCGGAGCTAGCAAATTGCCAAAGCCTGGGCACGTCATAAGCTATAGTTTACTTTGCTCTAATAAACACCATAAGTATCATATTTGGATAAACGTCATATGTAATATATGCACTTCTTTTTCAGATATCATAGAAGTAAATAAAAACATCAGATACAATACCAAATAATTCTCTTAAACCTTTCGACGTTTATACTAGAGAAGTCCAATCTCCAATATTTATGTTCATGTTCATCCCTTTGATGTGGGCTTTGCCGCGATTCCATTTGTGAATTCCTTCTATAGTTAAACAAAAAAATTTGTTCAAATCTAAAATTTAAACAAGCATAATTTGAATTGGCACAATCGACGTTGAACCACACAATTTGTTGATAAATTATGTCAAACAACTTACCTAGTTGTCGCGCCCCGTCGGAGCTAGATGTACGCCTCCTACATCGACGGGTAGCTAGGGCAATGTGCGCGCTGCCGTTCCATCTGGCGAATCGCAAGTCCTTCCTCTAGCAAGATGGCTTCCTCAATCAATCGATTCTAAATCGTGTTTCACGAGCTGGCTTCTCTTATGGCTGCTGCGAGCATGGCCTATAGCCCATGTAACGAAACAATGATTGATGACTTACATCTGACGGTAGATCGCGCGTTCAGGACGAGAGGCTTAAATCCTGACGTTCGGTACATATCAATATCCAAAAAAAATGTAAGATAAAAATCCATAGTACTGCTTTTGTCGAGTTCATTCATATCGATAACTGATGGAAATAGCTGGTTTTGTCGTACTCGCCTTTCTCTAGTTGAATTTACATGACAAAAGTCATCATACACACGGTAGTTTAGTAACCCCTCATCTGTGGTCTGTTCTACTCCCTCTGTAAGCAAATATAAAACCGTTTATATTATTATTTTAGTGATCTAAACACTCTTATATTTCTTTACGGTGGGAGTTGTAGTTAGTAGTTACTCGATCTCTGCTCTAGTAGTTGAATTCGCAGCCCGTAATAGTTGTACACAGTAATCTTTTCTATTAACTCAAAATGAACACCAAGTGAACACAAACATAACAAGCACACACCCGTTCTCTACATATCTAGAATACGTACAACCAACACCAATGCGCACACGCTAATAAACTCCGAGCACCGCGTACCCCCGGGCTACCCGGAGCCCAAAGACGATCGCGCGGGTGCATCCCACGTCAACACCAACGGCGGCTTCCCGGGGCACGAGACGTATGTGCCTCAAGCTCTCACTCGGGAGCAGCGGGACGAGCTCCGTCGCCGGAACGACCAACTACTGAATACTCCCATCACTGGAACATCTCCCGAGGCGTTAGCCATGGAGTCGACTCGCCTGGCTACTTTGGCCGAGCGCGATCGCCTCGAACGGCTTCAGAGGGAACTGGATGAACGCGAGCGCCATCAACCTAGCTCCAGTCGGCACAAGCGTCGGCTCTATTCGAGTGATCAGCCTCGTAAGTATCAAGTTCTTAGTACTCCATTGCAAAATCTAGCAGCCGCCACTCGGATCGCGGATTCCATTCAGCCGGCTCTTCGGCCGGAGAAGGGATTCGTTAGATCCAAGCGCTTCTTAAAACAGCACTGTCATAGAATGCGGCGGTGTCCCAGTCCAGAGACCGGATCCATAGCGCATCCGTGCGTGCGGAGACCGTCCAGTCGGCTCATAGCCCACTCGGCTCGGGCAGGCGCCGAGCTAATTCCTCCTCCAGAGACCGTCATGAAGATCGGAGACGCGATCGGGTCGCGTCGCCCTGGCGTAACGACGACTACGATCATGCACTGATGCCTCCACCCCGGGACGTCGCGTACGGGTGCCAGCCCTACGACGACAGGCGGACGCAAGGCGGTGACCGCAGGTCGAGTCCTACTCGTCCGTCGAGGGACGCTCGAGACCCGCTATTCAACGCGAGATTCGTTCTCACTCAGAACTTGGTCGACAGAGGCCGGGCCTTGCGGGATTGCCAAGAGCACAACGTGCCGAGTGGTTCCGTACCATCAGGTCCCGAATGCTTCAGCCGTTATATACGAGCGGCTGAGATTCCCATCAACTTCAGGTTGGTCACGGGGATCAGCAAGTTCACCGGCGAATCCAAGCCTGAAATCTGGCTAGAAGATTACCGAGTGGCTGTCCAGATCGGCGGCGGCAACGACAATGTAGCCATGAAGCATTTGCCGCTGATGCTAAAAGGCTCCGCTCGGGTTTGGCTGACACAGCTCCCGCCGAGTAGTATCTTTTGCTGGGATGACCTGACGAAGGTGTTCGTCAAGACTTTTGAAGGCATGTATAAGAGAGCAGGAGGTCTGACCGAGTTGCAGCAATGTGTGCAAAAGCAGAACGAAACTCTCCGAGAGTACATCCAGCAGTGGACCACTCTGCATAAAACGGTGGAGAATGTCACCGAACACCAGGCTATCTGCGCCTTCAAGGCCGGAGTCAGGTACCGGGAGCTGAACATGAAGTTCGGCTGAACTGAGACCCCGACTCTCAGTCGGGCTATGGAGATAGCCAACCGGTATGCCTATGGTGAAGAGAAAGGTCGACTGAGGAGCGGCAAGAGCAGAGCAGGCGACGCTCATCAGTCGGGTTCATTCATATCGATAACTGATGAAAATAGCTGGTTTTGTCGTACTCTCCTTTCTCTAGTTGAATTTACATGACAAAAGTCATCATACACACGGTAGTTTAGTAACCCGGCCATCCGTGGTCTGTTCTACTCCCTCTGTAAACAAATATAAAAGCGTTTATATCACTATATTTTAGTGATCTAAACGCTCTTATATTCCTTTACGGAGGGAGTTATAGTTAGTAGTTACTCGATCTCTGCTCTAGTAGTTGAATTCGCAGCCCATAATAGTTGTACATAGTAACCTTTTTTATTAACTCAAAATGAACACCAAGTGAATACAAACACAACAAGCACACACCCGTTCTCTGCATATCTAGAATACATACAACCAACACCAATGCACACACGCAAATAAACACGATGACAAATAGCGAAGTTATACAAGACCAAATCTATGCGTAAGCAAGGAAAAAAAAACTCATAGCAAAAGTCATACACAGTAGCTAGTTTCAATACTTCTTTTTGCTAGCTATAGTTACAAAAAAAAATGCTTGGTGTAGAAAACGCGCTAACAAATTCTTGGCGGACACTGGATTGTGATTGTCCAAGTGAAAGCTACAGAGGCCAATTCTACCGGCGAGGTTGGGTGGTGCTCCCACGATATCTGTGCACATGTTTGTGTGAAGACCGTAGATCTGAAGTACCAACGACCGTCCTTCATCAAGTGAGCAGTGCAAGAGCAGCTTCTGACCACCATGCATCACCCTCAATGGCATATAACGGCATGTTGTTGGTGCCATCGGTAAAGTGTATGCCTTGATCCAGGTTCTCTTATCTGAATTATCCAGGATCCATATGTTGGTGACTGGATCGTCCAGTTCATCATTGCTGTATCCATGTGTATCACCGCACACTGATTGAACCATGCACAATGAACCGTTGAGCTCTGTTATGCGGATTGCCGTTGTTTTCCTCCACATCTCCACCCCGACGAATTTCCGTGGTCCTTCAAGCACGTCGGGCTTCCATTGCTCGCTCTCCAAATCGAAGCAGAGCAAACTGTGGTTATTACATTCCACCAAAAAGTACATGATGCCATCGATAGAGACCGGAGAGCCTCGTCTAGAGCAGGGGTGGACCTTTGGAAGTGCATGTGCTTTCCTCCAACCTCTGTCGTCTCCTAATGTAAGGATCTCACATGTGTGGTCGTCGAGGACACGCACCATCTTGTATTCACAGGACGGGATGGCATGGCCGAAGCCGAAGATGGTGTAGTAATGTGTCGCAGCGTAAGGAAAGGCGTCGTGGTCTACCACGTCCACCTGTGGGCATGTCACGAGAACCTCCCCTGTGGCTGGATTGAGCGCGTTGACGCCGCCACAAGAAGAGCCGTTGACGCAGATGAGGCCGTCGAGGCTCATGTTGCACATCATCCCATATCCACCGACGCCCTTGATGACCCTCACGACGTTGCCGTCCATGTCCATGAGCCGCATGTCACGGCCTCCCGCGGGCTCTTCTTCCTCAAAGGAGCCGGCGTCGACGAGGAGCGGGCCGTGACGGGACCTGTGCGTGGCAGCGAAGACCGGGCTGGAGATGAGGTCGCGCCACGCTCTAGATACGCACCGGAACCGGCACACGGACTTCACCGGCGTCCTGGAGAGTATGTCGAAGATGGCGTGGTACGGTAAAGAGACGGTATCCATGTCGCCGCCGTACGTCTTTGCTGCGCCGCCGGGGATCTCTGTCTCGTGCGGTTTCGATGTATTTTGATCGGTTCGTCTATGTCACATCTAGATGTGAGATAATATCTCACATCTAAGTATAATGTCAGCATCATCTATTTTTTTCATTGTTTCTTCTGTTTGTTTGATTTTAATTTGTCAAAGCCCAAACTAAAACCAGCTCGCCTGTGTCCGCCTGTGTGGCCGTCTTATAAATCTGGTTGCTACTGGTCGCTAGCTACTCACACAAAAAAAAAACTGATCGCTACTCACTAGTGCTAACATCGATTATCTAGCTTTGGCGTTTGATCACTATACATTTACAAGTACGTCTCTCATCGCTAGCTTCTAGACTACCAATGATTTTTTTTTTGCCTTTTGATTTTTTCGCTTTTCACTCTTATATTTATATTTAAATTTCAGTAAGGAACAAAGTTTGATCAAAACATATTTCAAAAACATGTTCACGAATTTACATAAAAAAAATCAAATTATAAAAAATGTTAACGAATGCCAAAAATGTTCTAATATACAGTGAACAAATCTTTTAATATTTGATGATCATTTTCTGAATACACACTAAATTGTTTGCGGATACATTGAACATGTTTTAATGTATAGTGAACGTTTTTATATACGATGAATTAAAAAGCGGACTTTTTATATACATTGAACTAAAAGCGAACAGGGTAAAACAAAAAAATAGGAAAACCAAATAGAGAAAATAGATAAATAAGAAGAGAACAAAAAAATAATACATTTTTTTAAATGGTAAACACGGACACTTCTAGTAAAATGAACAAATTTACGAATTTTGGAATATTTATTGAAATTTGTGAATTTATGAAAAGAGAAAAAGAAAAAGCGAAAAAAATGATATCAACTTCTGAAAAATAGAAAATTTAAAAGCAGAAGAAAACCAATGAAGAAAAAAAATAACAAAATAAAAAACAGAAAAACATGAAGAAAACAAAACAAAACAAAAACGTATCCTAGCTACCTGGGGCGGCTCATCTGCGGTTTATTTGCTGACGAGGATGACCCCCAGTGGCGAGTCGAGGATGGACTCGCAATTGGGACTAAAAAAGGTTGGGCCCCAGTTGCGAGTCGAGTTTGGATTTGCAACTGGGACAAAAAAGGTTGGGCCCCAGTTGCGAGTCGAGGGTAGACATGCAACTGGACAAGGATAGGTCGAGGCTCAGTTGCGAGTCGACAGTGGACTTGCAACTGAGACAAAAAATAGGTTGGGCCCCAGCTGCGAATCGAGGGTGGACTTGCAATTGGGACTAAAAAAACTCAGACCCAGTTGCGAGTCGAGGGTGGACTTGCAACTCGGACAAAAAATGGTTGGGCCCTAGTTGCGAGTTGATGGTGGACTTGCAACTCGGACAAAAAAGGTTTGAGCCCCAGTTGCAAGTCGAGGGTGGACTTGCAACTCGGACAACAAAGGTTGGGCCCCAGTTGCGAGTCGAGGGTGGACTTGCAACGTGGACAAAAAGAGTTTGGCCCCATATTTGAGTCGAGAGTGGACTTGCAACTAGGACAAAAAAAGGTTGGGCCCCAGTTAGGAATCGAGGATTGACTTCCAACTAGGACAAAAAAAGGTCGGACTCCAGTTGCGACTTGAGGGTGGACTTGCAATTAGGACAAAAAAATGTCGGGGCTCAGTTGCGAGTCGAGAGTGTAATTGCAACCGGGAAAAAAAGTCTGGGCCCCAGTTGCGACTCGAGAATGGACTTGCAACTAGGACAAAAAAAGGTCGGACCCCGAGTAGCGAGTTGATGGTGGACTTGCAACTGGGACAAAAAAGTCAAATTCCGGTTACGAGTCGAAGGGGGAATTGCAACTAGGACAAAAAAGGTCGGGCTTCAATTATGAGTCGAGGGTGGATTTGCAACTAAAAAAAGGGTCGGACCCAAGTTGCGAGTAGATGGTGGACTTGTAATTGGGACAAAAAAAGTTAGGGTCCAGTTATGAGTCGAGGACGGACTTGTAACCGGGACAAAAAAAAGATAAAAAGACAAACAAACAAAAATGCACAAAATCAACAAAAAGATAGAAAGACAGACGAAGAAAAATCGAGCAGGATGGAAAATAGTAAAAAACAAACAAACTCTTGCATTTCTATCCTGCACCCCAGGATGGGAAAACAACACTTTCTTTAGACAAGGAAAACACCACTTATTTAATCCGCCTCCCTATTAACGCTCGCATAAGGACACGCCTACAATAACAGACCATAAAGCCCTGTGCGGGCACAACAGGCCAACAAAATGAAAAAAGAAGCCCGGCCGCACGCACATGCATCGACGCGAATTCAAGATCGTGAAAAAACAACAATGGCCTGCCCCTTACTCGCATGGCCGTGGACACTGGCCTTTGCGCCCAACAACGAACACGGACAAGTGCGTGTGGCGAGACATCAACTTGCGCGAAAATTAAAGACAAATAAAATCAATGGTTTTGGACTTAGATGTGAGATAGTATATTGCATCTAGACGTGAAATAGCAAACCCGTTATAACTTTATACTACAATAATACTATAAACGGGATCGGATGCAATCCGGCCAAAGGACTCTACCATACCTTACATCGCCGTGGCTGAAGTTGGCACGTACGCCTGAATCCTATAGTAACACGTACGGTTGCATTCCTTGTACAACTGGAGTCTATATGCAGCCTTATCGATGATCGACCATATCGATGGCGGCGGAGGTGCGGTCATACTTGTACGAATCAATTCAAGGCCACGGAATCTATTCATGAGCTGTGTTCCCCTGCGTACCTTAATCCATGTGTGCTCCTCTATTTCTACCCGTACTTAATTAGCCCGGCCGGTCCTATTTATTACACCAACCCACCAGGCGAGCTAGGGCTTCTTTGCGACAAGAAACAAGGAGCCGCCAACACGAGAGACACCCCACCCCTGCTATGATTCGGAGGCCCACTCGCTCATCACTACTTCGCCTCCAGAGAGTGGCCGTCCCAGGACATCAGTAAGCACGCAGCCTCCTAATGGCGACCTAATTTTCACCACAGTCCCGTAATACTTGCAACACTGTAAGCTAACTCCACGTCCTTCCATCGGCGTAGCGCCCATCCCTCCGATGCGTTTTACCGACAATATTCGTCGCGGCTACCGCGGCCGAAGAGAAGCCTTGCAGATCTTTTCAATCAAAATTGCGGAAATAAGACAAGGTTTACGGTGGCTACTGGATGTGTTTGGCATGGTCACTGCGCGTGATGTTGCGCACGACTGCAAGCGTAATACTATCTATGCTCGTACAAGAAATAATTGTGAAACCATCACGGAGGAGGTAATTATATGTGTATAGTGCCATAGGTTTTTATCATGTTTTCTATGCATTGTGGATGCATTCATGTTGAGCTTAGCTTAATTATAACTATATTGAATGCAGCATCCCTATCTTACACTCACAGGCCCTACCCGTGCTGTTTGGGCCTGTTTCGATCCTGGGAGCATTGAGATCGTGCTCAAGGTTAAGGGCGCTACCGAAAGTCATGACAGAAACCTAGGTTTTCTATCTTTACTCTTAAAAGAAAGAAGGTATTGTGCTTTCGATGAAGATTACATTAGCAAGTATAGCACACTCTAGTGTAGATTCCACAACATGGAAAACTCTGTGAAGGCGACAATCAGTTTGCGAATCATTGGTGGGTCATCATTGCCACCTGGTAGTTTTCAAGGTGTGATCACAGCTAGTACTGCTAGCATAGATGACGAGGAAGTTGCGTTGCTTGCTTTCAGAGAGGGTGAATTGCATGTTGCTGATGATGGCATAATTACTCTTTCACGGCGTGTTGTCTCTGTCCAATTTGATGATGAAGATCTAAAGGTCTCTATCGTGTTACAAGGTGGAGACAATGATCAAGTAGTCACAAGAGATGCTATAGTTTTCAAACCGAAGTTTGCCGGTAGAAGTGTAGGCATGCTTAATATTGGTGCATGTAAGATGCAAGTCATGATTGCTTGGTCTGAATTCTCGTATTACTAGGAGCGTTGGTTTTTTGTTGAATGACTTCATTTGCTATAGATAGTCCAAAACCTATTACATTATTATACCGCTCGTCACAACTCACAAGGTTGAGAGTTGATCATCCAGTCAAAGAATTCTTTAATGTGGTACTTAGTAGTAACTATTGAAATGTTTTATATTGTTCGCGATATGGAGCGTGTTCCATTTTATTGTAGAAGAAAAAGTTCAAATTGTCGTGGTCAGGTACGTTCCGAGCCCGAGGACGATGAAGTAAATGTCGATGGGTCACTTGCCTTCTCCATTTTAACATCCATAAACAGTATTATGCTAATATGCAGTTATACTTTGTATTAAATTGATGCAGCAATACAAAATAGTATAGAATTCAATCACCTTGAAGTATAGTTACGATGTGGTAATTGGGGGAAGAAGTACCATGAAAGATGTATGATATGTAGTCTCACGTTATGCATGGGTGTCCATGCCTTTATGAACTAGGGCTAGTTGGCGATCCAAGCTATTGTAAAGGGGGCAAGCATCCCCGATTGGAGGTTGACTTTCCCCTCTCAAGTCGCTCCAGCGAGCGATCGGGGAGAAACCCTCGCCACCGTCGAATCCCCTCCGAGAACAAGCAATCACACATCTCAAATAGGAGCCCGCAATACTTGCAACCCCAAAGAATTGATCCATGCCATACACCTTAGAAGGCACCTACCTCGGGAATATCCTCCATGGCACTGCCCTCTTCCCTGCACCGGTGAAGCTACGCCCACCCACCGTCACACCGAAGAAGGTTCACCTCGGCTCCCAAGCCGGCGCACGACCAGCTTATAGGAAAAAGCAATTGTCTTAAGGAAAGGACGAAAGCATCCTCGAAAGAACCGCCTTAAGGAAAGCCTGTGCTGGCTCGATACGCCGAACTAGGCACACGCGCTTGCCCGGGTAGACCACAACGTGTGTACCCGACTTGCCAGGCCAGGCATGTGAGGCGCCACCGGCCAAGCGCCCCGCACAGGCTCGACTAGTGCAACCAACCCGGCCCGGCAAGGGCCGCGTGCGCCCGCCTGGCACGATGCACACCCAACCTGGTCGCACCAGACGGGCCTGGCTGATGCGACAACACTGGCGCGCACGGTCACGTCGCATGCTGGCCTGGCGCGGCCGGACCTACCCAGGAGACCTACATGCGGGTCCGGCCAGGCTCTCGCGGGCAGGCATGGGCGCGACAGACGCCGCCCAATGATGATGGCACCGGGTGGTTCCAATAGTCCATCCTACATGGACCTGCCAGCCGGGTTGCGTGGGTGCGCGCCGTCCCGGCAGATCGGACGACACGAGGGCCCCGAGAGGCTCCCGCTTGGAGCGACCGGATGAACCCAAGACACAGACAAGCGGGTCCGGCTAGACTCAGGCGCTTGGGCGCGGGCGCGATGAAGCCGCCCAATGGCGGTTGCCTCGGGCACCCACCAACGATCCACCCATCACGTACTCTACAGTCGGTTCGTCCGGGTCCGACACGTCCGGTTAAATCAGCCTGCTAGGAGCCACCGCCCAATGACGGTGGCCCTGGGCGCTCCCAATGGTCACCCTTCATGGACCTCCCAGCCGGGTTGCCGGGCGCGCGCCGTCTTGTGGATCGACGGCACGGAGCCGGCCGCCCCAAGAGGCTCCCGCCTGGCGCGGCTGGACGAACCCAAGACACCGACAGGTGGGTCCGGCCAAGCTTAGGCGCTTGGACGCGGGCGCGACGAAGCCTCCCAATGACGGTGGCTCTGGGCGCCCACCAGCAGTCCACCCGTCATGGACCCTCCAGCAAGGTCGCCCGGGCGCGAGCCGTCCGGGCAGATCAGACAGCTCGCATTACCCCCAAGAGGCTCCTGTGGAAAGCCACCGCGCGGCGGGCGGCCAGGAGGCTCTCACTAGTAGAAAAAGGGCCTTTAGTCCCGGTTCTGGAACCGGGACTAAAGGGTCGGGACTAAAGGTCCCCCCTTTAGTCCCGGTTCTGTTACGAACCGGGACTAAAGGCCCTCCACGTGGCCGCTGGCTGGGCGGGGGCTGGAGGACCTTCAGTCCTGGTTGGTGTTACCAACCGGGACTATAGGTGGAGCCTTTAGTCTCGGTTGGTAACACCAACCGGGACTAAAGGAATTTTTTTGATTTTCAAATCTTTGAATTATTTGACAATTTAATCTCTAATCACCCCTCCTCACTGCTTCAGAATTTAATCTCTAATCTCTAATCAGCACTCATTCCAAATCGTCTAACTTCCCGGCCGGTCACCCATCCTCTCACTACTCCAGCCCCAGCACGCTTAACTTTCAGGTTCTATTCCCAATAGTTTCCAAGTCTGCAATTGTTGTTTTCCTGACAATAGTAAGCTATCAATCCTGCTAACCCTTAGGCCTTGATGTCACATGATTTAATTTTTTGAATTCCAAACAATTATTAAAATAAACAACAATGATTAACAAACAACAATGATTAATTTAAAAACAAAAAAATACTTCAGAAAAATGAAAAAAATTCAAAAAAATCAAAAAATCTCAAAAAACAAAAAAAATTCAAAAAATCCAAAATAATACAAAAAGTTCAAAATAAAATAAGTAATAATATTATTATATTTCAATGAAAATAAAATAAGTATTATTATTATTATTATTATGCCGTTTATTCATTTAATATGGCATAATTAATATCTTTAAATCTGTAAATCGAAATTCGACAAATAATATATCCATTATTATCAGAAAAATGTGACCATGATGTCACACGCTTCACCGTTTGAGTTTGAAACTATTATTCTAAAAAACAATAATTATTTAGTAGTTTGACCACAGTTTGACCACCGTTTGACTGGAGTTTGACCATATTTCATTTTTCTTAACTTATATTAACTGAAGAATTTTTGTGTGCTCAAGATGAACAATTCAAAGCCACATCCTCAAATTTCAATCATTTCTAACTTCATTTGCTATTTTTCATGCATTTAATGATTTTTTGAGCTAAATTAGCCCGAAATTGAAAAGCACTACAAATGAACTCTGAAAAGGTTGAAACTTGGCATGGTATCATCATTTCACCCAAATAGCTTGTGCTAAAAAGTTGAGAGGGTTATGGCAAAAACTGGATGCACTTTGTGTACAAACTGGACCATCTCTTTCGAAGTAACAGGGTTTCAGACGAAAACTCAGCTGTTACAAAGACATTTCATTTTTTTAATCTTATTTCAACTCCAGAATTTTTGTGTGTTCAATATGAACCATTCAAAGCCACATCCTTAAATTTCAACCTTTTTAGACTTTATTTGCTATTTTTTCATGCATTTAATGATTTTTTGAGCTAAATTATCCTGAAATTGAAAAGCACTACAAATGAACTCTGAAAACCCTAAACCCGGGACTTAAAACGTCCGAAACTCTATTCTAAACAGTAAACATTAAAGGGTCAAACTCTAAAACATAACCCTAAACTTAGAAATCTAAACCCTAGCCCTAAACCCTAAAAACGTCTAAAACGTCCAAAAACTCTATTTTCCCATTGGAATTTGGTGATTTTAAAAATTTGTCGAAACGGAAAACTTGTTGTTTCATTGGACAAAACTTTAGCCCTGTTTTCTGCCTCAACCAAAGCCCTGTTTTCTACTAGTGCTCTCTCCTCCCGCAAGGCGCCCAGGGAGGCTGTTACTCCATTCATCCTTTAGAGGAGTAATTTGGACCCTAAAATATTATTTATTTCTGACCAGCCCCCACTAGTAGAATTAAAAAAATGTAGCAATGAAAAGGAAAACAGGGGAAATTGAGCTGCCTGGTTGAGATTTAGGGAACTTATCTTTATCCATCAAACATACTACTATTAACTAAGCGTTACGTCGATATAACAAAGAGCACATTCAACAGGTGCATCGAAAACATCATAACTAGCTTGTCAAACTTTTCAACGCTATAAACAGTGTGGCCGAACCTATAGCACCTCCAGCAAACCCAATTAATGGGGGTTTGCGGCTAGTTGTTCCCAAGATGTTCTCATGGGGGATTCAGACATTCTGGGCAAGCGTTGTGCTGAGGATAAGGCACCTGCTGTAGTTACTCCAGTAGAAACCGAGACTGAACTTGATGAAATTATGGAGCTATTGTGCCAGCGGGCAATACTGCAACTATTGTGGAAAAGTTTGATGGTGAGGATCAACCCACAGATTCTTCATCTAGCACACCGCAGAATAATGCAAATAGAAAGAAACTAAAAAGCAGTGACGGAGTGGTGATTACGAAAACAACAATTGATAGATCGGTGGCCTCCTCGGAGGAGGACCGCCGGGGGCAATGAAACTCCTAGCATGGAATTGTCATGGAATGTTTTAGTGCATGACAGTTCGAGAGCTCTTGGATCTCCGAGGGCGTGTGAGAGCAGATGTTTTTTTTTGGTGTGAATCCCATCTGAGTGAAGCTAAGGCAATTGAGTTACGAGTAAAATTAGGTTTTGATATTTTCCATATAGTTGAGAGTGACAGCCGGTCGGGTGGCCTTGTACTGTTCTATAACCTTGCAAATGAAGTGGTTTTAAATTATTCGTCTCCCACTACCGGAAAAGGGAGCTACCCCGACGGCCAAAACAATGCCGACGGCCCCCGTCGGCCTATTCGTAGCTATGCCGACAGCCAGGTCCTGGCCGTCTGCGTATCCGGGCCGTCGGGCTACCCCGAGCTAAGCCGATGGCAACCGTCGGCAAAGAATAGCCGTCGGCATCCTAGTGGGCCTGGTGACCCCGCGAGTGACGGGCGGCTAACGCCGTCAGAGCTATGCTGACGGTCGTGACGGTCGGCCATCGACATAGGTCCGCTTGCCATGTCACCGATCCTGGGCGCATCGTCCAACACCTATGCCGATGGCTGCCGTCGGCATATCTGCCACGTCAGCGATCCGCGGCACGCCGCCCGCCTAAACCTGGCCGTCTCTATGCCGTCGGCAATAGTTAGATTTTTTTTTCATATATATATATATATCTTTATGCTTTTTTATGTATTATTATATTAACTAACATGTAGCATGTGTAAATATGAACATACATATGAATATATATGTAGTTTGTATTTTTTTTCCATAGATTATGAATATATATATAGTTTGTATTTTTTTTCGAGCACGTTAATAATGTGCCGTCATGTTATTTTGAATATATGTCCTTATATTTTATTAAAATCAAAAACAGCTATGCCGACAGAAGTTTTGTGGCGGTTGCAAATGCCCGGCACCCGTCTCCGGAGTGTAACCCCCCTCACGTCCGCGGTGTGCCCCCCTCACGGACGGCGCCGCCGCCGGCACCTGGAGGGCGGAAACAGCCGCATCGGGTCTATACGGAGGGGACGTTGCTCCCAAGTGTTTCTATGGGATGACCTACCACAACCTGGTGGTGTTGTGGCATGTCCGAAGAGGCGGCACGCATCTCCGGGGTGTGGCCCTCCTCACGGACGGTGCCACCGCTGGCACCTAAAGGGGGGAAACGGACGCGTCGGGTCTACACAGAGGGGATGTAGCTGTGGGTTTGGCCCAGATGTTGCTCCCAGGTGTCCCTCTGGGCTGACCTGACACAACCGGGTGGAGAGGTCCACTGGTCAAAGCACGTCCGTGGGAAGTTAAAGGGCTAGATCTCGTGGTCAACCGCTCCAGGGTTAGGCGGGACGGGGGCCCTGGGGGGGTAGCAATGCCACCGGAGCGTCGCACCGGGCCCTCATACATGCGGGGTGGTGTTGTGGCATGTCCAAAGAGGCGGCACGCGTCTCCGGGGTGTGGCCCCCCTCACGGACGGCGATGACACAGTAGTAGACGTTCTACGGTAACGGTGCGGCGTGAATATTATTAAATACTCGGATCGCGATAAAATTATGAGTTTTTTACAAGACACGAGCACATGTGCTATAGGAATGATGGTAATTTTTCATAATTTTTGGTGATGGAGTAGTATCCGAACAATTCCCTCCACGCGGATTGCCCTTCGCATGTCTACGACTGTGGCCGGCGGCCTCCGGGGGCTAGCATGCCGCCAATCTTGCTTACGGGGCTTCTCACAAGTCTGAAAGTGTTGTGGCGGTTGCAAACGCCCGGCACGCGTCTCCGGGGCGTGGCCCCCCTCACGGACGGCGCCACCACCGGCACCTGGAGGGGGGAAACGGACGCGTCGGGTCTACACGGAGGGGATGTAGCTGTGGGTTTGGCCCGGATGTTGCTCCCAGGTGTCCCTATGGGCTGACCTAACACAATCGGGTGGAGAGGTCCACCGGTCAAAGCCCGTCCGTGGGAAGTCAAAGGGCTAGATCTCGTGGTCAACCGCTCCAGGGTTAGGCGGGACGGGGGCCCTGGGGGGGGGGGGTAGCAATGCCACCGGAGCGTCGCATCGGGCCCTCATACATGCGGGGTGGTGTTGTGGCATGTCCGAAGAGGCGGCACGGGTCTCCGGGGTGTGGCCCCCCTCACGGATGGCGATGACACAGTAGTAGACGTTCTACGGTAACGGTGCGGCGTGAATATTATTAAATACTCGGATCGCGATAAAATCATGAGTTTTTTACACGATGTGGGCACATGTGCTATAGAAATGATGGTAATTTTTTATAATTTTTGCTGATGGAGTAGTATCCGAACAATTCCCTCCACGCGGATTGCCCTTCGCATGTCTACGACTGTGGTCGGCGGCCTCCGGGGGCTAGCATGCCGCCAATCTTGCTTACGCGGCTTCTCACAAGTATGAAAGTGTTGTGGCAGTTGCAAACGCCCGGCACGCGTCTCCGGGGCGTGGCCCCCCTCATGGACGGCGCCGCCGCCGGCACCTGGAGGGGGGAAACGGACACGTCGGGTCTACACGGAGGGGATGTAGCTGTGGGTTTGGCCCGTATGTTGCTCCCAGGTGTCCCTCTGGGTTGACCTGACACAACCGGGTGGAGAGGTCCACTGGTCAAAGCCCGTCCGTGGGAAGTCAAAGGGCTAGATCTCGTGGTCAACCGCTCCAGGGTTAGGCGGGACGAGGGCCCTGGGGTGGTAGCAATGCCACCGGAGCGTCGCACCGGGCCCTCATACATGCGGGGTGGTGTTGTGGCATGTCCGAAGAGGCGGCACGCGTCTCCGGGGTGTGGCCCCCCTCACGGACGGCGCCACCGCCGGCACCTGGAGGGGGAAACGGACGCGTCGGGTCTACACGGAGGGTTTGCCCCGGACGTTGCTCACGGACGTCTGCGGTAACGGTGCGGCATGAATATTATTGAAGACTCGGAGGGCGATAAAATTATGAGTCGTGAAGGGATAGCTAGCCCCCGATGGCCGTGGACCACACCGGAGGGGGGAAACGACCGTGTCGGCAGCCTTGGGTAGGGTCTTGTGCTGGGTTAGACTACTGGATTATAATAAATTAGTAGTAGATTTATTTTAAAAATTTAAATTTGTTGCTAATAAAAAAATAAAAAAAAATATGCCTACGGCTAAGCCGTCGGCATAGGTGCCACGCGGCATCTTCTCCTATGCCGATGGCTTAGCCGTCGGCATAGCTCACCTGATCCATCCGCCGGGCGCCCCATCCACTCATTCCCCTCATCTCTCCCCGACCCCGATCCCGCGCGCCCGACCCCTGCCGCCGCCACCGTATTCGGCCCCGCCCCCTGCCGCCGCCCACTCCACCCCGTCCCCTCGCCGGTGCCGCACTCTGCCGCCACCGCCGTCCCCGCCGCCGTCTCCACCCGCCGTCTCCCCGCCGTCCCCGCCGTCTCCACCCCTGCCGTCCCCGCCGCCGTCTCCACCTGCCGTCGCCCCGGCCTCCCCCGACCGCGCCGCCGCCCCGGCCTTGCCCCGACCCCACCGCCGCCCCAGCCTCCCCCCGACCGCGCGCCGGCCGCGGCTCCTGCTGGGCAGCGCGCCCAGCCCTCCCGTCCCCGGCCGCCCCTGCCCTCCCGTCCCCGGCCGCCCCTGCCTCAGCAGCCCATCCACCGCCGCCCCCTGCTCGCCCGCTGCACCGGCCGCCCCGGTGAGCTTTTTTTTTTTCATTTTTTTGCATTTTTTTTACTGCTTGTTATGTGATAGATGCATGTGTATTGAAATATGGATGAATGGATGGATTGATGTATATTGGTTAGTTTTGTCTTTGGTCAAGTTAGTGATGTTGTCAAGTAGCTATGTGAGATGCGCTAAAAAAATTTGAAGAACAAAATTTGACACTTGATGAAAATTAGGATTTGAAGTATCATGATGATCTAAAACCTTGACTAGATGTCATTAGCAATATGATTTTTTTCATAGTTTGAAGTGTCAATGCTTTATGTGATGTGATGCCCTCAAATTTTTTGACTTGGTAAAATTGACAGGCTTTGTGGTATTTCATCTCCCTGGAGCCTTCGTTGTCTGGGTTTGGTCCGTGATCCTGCTGCTGCTCGACTACTTCCTCTACAGCGAAGGGTGAGCTACGAATCCACCTTCACCTCCTACCCTCTTTTAAGTAGATTTCATTTTCACATCAAGTCGCGTAACCTAGGCGTCTCCCGTCTGAAAGGGTTGCATCGATAAATATGCATTCAATTGCATATTTATCACCGCAGCTCTTTCGGATTGTCCAGCGCTTTCCACGGACAGCCCGAGGATGTGTAGATTGGGTACGTTGTTCATGCTCTACCCCGTTCCGAGACAGGATTTCGGCGGCGCCTCCCTGTTGTTCTCCGGATGCACATTCTCTCGGCATTTTGCCGAGACGTGTATTTGGAGAACAGCGGGGAGGTGCTGCCGAAATTTTGTCTCGGAATGGGGTAGAGCATGGACAACGTACCCAATCTACACATTCTCGGGTGGGATTAGGACCCATCTTTACCTATTAGAGATGTAGGTGGATTAAATGTCGTTTCTTGTCAACCTTGTAAAAAATAAAATATTGATGTGAGTAATTTAAATGAATCCTTAATTTTGTTGTGTGGCTTCCAATAAAGCATAGATGGCAGATAATCAGTGGATGTATAGTGGGTTTTTCCGTCAACAGAATATTTGTGATAGACCACGTCTACACATGCAGCCTCCCACAGGCAGTCGAAAATCTTGGTTCAAGCCAGATGCTGACTTCGTACTTAAAAAGGATCATAAGATGGAGGCATTCAAGTGGCTGAAACACGTCGTGAAGTTCACTGATGATTATGCGTCGAATATAAGTAAGGGGGTCAATCTTTCAACGGGCAAAGTGACCGGGCTCAAGAGTCATGACTATCATGTATGGATTGAGCGGATTATGCCGGTGATGGTTCGGGGCTATGTTCCCGAGCGTGTCTGGCGTGTGCTTGCGGAGTTAAGCCATTTCTTCCGCACGCTTTGTGCTAAAGAAGTATGTCCTAAGATGATAAAAGAAATGCATAAGAAGGCGCCGGAGTTGATATGCAAGCTAGAGAAGATCTTCCCGCCAGGCTTCTTTACTCCGATGACACATCTCATTTTGCACCTCGCGATCGAGGTATTGTTGGGGGGCCCTGTGCAGAATCGTTGGCAGTACAGCCCTGAGAGACAGAACAAGCATCTGAGACAGAAATGTGGAAACAAAGCTAAGATTGAAGCTTCCATATCTGAGGCAGTTATCCTAGAGGAGGTGGTAGACCTCAGGATAGCCTACTATCCGGACCATGTTCCCACGCTGCACAATAAGGTGTCTCGATACAATACAGAAGAACACAAGTATAAACCCAAGCTGCCTCTATTCATCGGGCAAGGTGGCAGGGCTGGATGCTCGACACCTTATATCATGCCACGAGATGAGTGGGAGGATGTCATGTTCTATATCTTGCACAACATCAAGGAAGTTGAGGATGAGTGGATGAGGTAATACCTTTGCACCATTCTTTTAGTCAATTTGTTATGTTCACTTTGCCTAGTTCTTATACCGCTTTTCTTATTGTAGTTGATTCGTTGATGAAGAGTGGACGGGAATGCTGCCTCCTACTGAAGCGGAGGCACTTGCTCTTCTCCGAAAGGGTGCTGATGGAAGGAAAAATTTCGTTGCGTGGTTCATGGAGAAAGTAATGTTTCACACTTCCCTATTACCTATTTCACCGTACAATTCCAATTAAACTCATGCACCCTATAATTTCAATTAAACTTGTAGGGAAATGATCCGAACGAATCAATGGATGAAGAATTGAGATGGGTTTCCATGGGTTTTGACCCTGCCGTCATGACATGCGAAAAGTATGATGTGAATGGGTATCACTTCCATACAGAGGAGCACCTGAACAGTCGGCCTGATCCCAAAACCATAAATACCGGAGTCTTCACCGAAGGAGATAATAAAGTAGATTACTACGGAAGGGTAGGAAAAATATACGAGCTTACATTCAAACGTGGCCGCGAACACCTAAGTCTCACTGTGTTCAAATGCCGATGGTTCGACCCCAAAAAGGGTCTGAGACATACGCCTTCCGTTGGTTTAGTTGAAGTTAAACCATCAACCGTCTATGCCGGAGCTGATCTCTTTATCGCCGCTACCCAGGCCACACAAGTATATTATCTGCCTTACCCATGCCAGAAAGAGTACCTAAAGGGTTGGGAAGTTGTGTTCAAGGTGTCGCCACATGGTAAGCTACCGGACCCGAACGATGATGATTACTTCAACATAAACCCCATGACATACGAGGGAGTGTTCTTTCAAGAGGAACATGATGACGTGGTCCGAAACAAGGAGGATGATGACTTGGGTTATGTTGACCTGGACCCAAACGACGACGACGCACGGATTGATGGTGAGGCAGTTGTGAATCAAAGAGACATAATTATGCTTGAAAAGTTAAATGAAGACGCTGACGATGAGGAAGAGCCTCCACCTCCGTCAGACAACGAAGAAGATATGCGTGATAGTGATGATGAGAGGTCAACAAATAGATTACAATAGTGCTGATTCATATGGGTTCTAGAAAATGTAAGTTCTTTTAATGATCATTACAATAGTATGCTTAATGTGCTCTTCTGTTATTAATGTTCTTTCCTGTATGCTTAATGTGCTCTTCTGTTATTAATGTCTTTCCTGTATGCTTGTTTATTTGATATCCTTACTAATTGTTTATTCTCTTCTCAATGCAGGTTTGCTAATCATGGGCAAGTCCAGCGGCGCCAGTTTCCTCAGTAAATTCAAAGGACTTACTCGGAGTGGACGAGCCCACAAGGTTCCCTCCTGACTACGCGAGGATGAAACCTCATAGGGAGGTGGAGGGGTCGGGGGAGGAGACCCTAGAGGAGGAGGGGGTGGGGGGAGAGCCCCTAGAGGAGGAGGAGGTGGGCGGAGAGGCAGCCGGGGCAAAAAACTCCGGGCCGTGTCCGAAATAGGAGGGTCTTCTTCGATGCCCTCCTATACTGAGGCACCTTCTGAGTCTGAGGAGGAGGAGTATGTTCCTGATGGTGAGGAGGAGGAGGGTGAGGAGGAGGAGGGCGAGGAGGAGGAGGCCGAGGAGGAGGGTGAGGAGGAGGGCGAGGAGGGTGGTGGAGGGGAGGTTGACCCCGAGTTGTGGGGTGACTTGCCACCTGGTGCTCCGAAGGGGTGGCTACGTGGTACTGCCGGAGTACCTACACCACCTTCTATCGAGGCGCACAAGTGGCTCATTGAACCTGCGGGGACAGAGTAAGTGCCTCTCAATCATATTTTCAACACATGACAACATTTTCTTATTGTACACATGGCAATCCTTTGATTCTTTTGCAGGAACTGGATCCTTCACGGAAAGGGCCGTAAACCGAACGGCCTTCTCACTGTCCTGTTGAAGGAGTTTTGGCCGGGCCTATTCTGCCTGCGGCCAGACAGGGACCCACAGCTGCGGGTTTTGGCCACGAGCTGGGCCCACTACGAGGCTTACAGCCACGCGGAGTACGAGACGGCCGCTAAGGCCATGATCACCAAATTTTGGGTAAGTTCTCTTCTGAATCACTTGTCTTCAGTTTCGTTCATAGTTTATCATTGAATCACTCAACTCATGCCTTGTTTGCTTCTGGTTTATGCATGATTGCAGCAACTCTATAGAGTTCTTGACGAGCACAAGGCCAGAGCCGACGTGGTCTTGCTTGCGGCTGCGAAGAAGAAAGCTCGTCAGTTGCAGTACGAGGTGCGCTGGGTTACCGTCTCGCAGTACTACCACATCTACCTTCATCAAAAGATGACCAAAACTCAAGCGCAGAGGCAACGACTTACCTTGAGCAGGGAGCAGTTCATGAAGGTAACTATTACTGACTTTTCATTGTTTCAAGTAGTCAACTATATGTTTCGTGCTCACATGTCATGCTTCCAAAATTTGCATAGGTTGTTCCTCGTTGGTGCTATGGAAGGGATGACGGATGGGCGAGTTTGGTGGATAGGTGGCTCGGCGACGATGCAGAGTTTGCTGCCAAGAGCAGCAAGGCCCGGGCTAACCGTGGAAAAGACGGGACACGCGGCCAAGGAAACAGGAACCACTGGGGCTTCAAGGCCATGAAGGTATATCTATATGCATGATGCATTTTTGTTCTTCTTTACCGTCATGTTCTTATGTATGGCTAACTTCTGTTTGACGTTGCAGGAGGACAAGTTGAAGAGGCCGCTCTCAGACATTGAGTCATGGAAGCTGGCCCGCAAGCGGAGTGATCGCAAGGACGGCGAGAGCCAGTACTACGGCAAGACCGAGGAGCCCCTGGAATCTTACACTCAGCACTTTCAGAGTTTGCATCCGGATGTTCCTGTTCCTGACGTCGCCTAGTCTCAGATCGACGACACGGCGGTGGTGGCCATCCAGGGGAAGTCCCTTGGCCGGTATCCGTGTTTCGATGGCTTGATCACTCCTTCGGTCTCGTACACACGGCTTCGGGCTACCAACCCGAGCCCGTCAGAGAGTACGGGGCGTTCGCAGCCTCCCTTAGCACGCTAGCATGCTGTAAGTACTTCCCCTTTATCTTCTTTCTCTCTAACATTCTCAGTTTATTTTCAGCATTGCGCACTTAGAAACAACTTAAATTATGTAGGCATATAAGGCCTTTATCGAGCATAGGAATCTCGAGGTGCGGGAGTACTTGCAACGAGTGAAGGCAAACGATGATTACAACCATCAGATGATGACGGTTAGTTTTGCCCTCTTAAAACCATGCTAAATTTTTGCACTTTCATTCCTTCTGACCTTCTAGTTTGCTTGTTTAACTAACATCCAGGCTATGTTGGCGTCTTGGAGTAACCGCACGAATCCACCACAAATGGGACCCCCACCACCACCTGCGGGAGAACCCCCACACGTGCCCACATTCGATGAATGGGTGGCACTAGGCAGTGATAGTCCGGTTAGTACATTTGCCTAACTACTGACAAACTAGTTCTCGTTCATTCAACACTATCATATCATATTTACCGTTAGAATCTTCTCTCAAACATGTAGGGGACCGGTGGCTCGACTCCTGCTTCGTCGACCCCAGTCACTCCGATCTGGCAGAGTGGTGGTGATCTTGGCGGTGGCGGTTTTGGCGGAGGTGGTCTTGGCGGTGGTGGTTTTGGCGGTGGTGGTTTTGGCAGCGGTGGTCTTGTTTGATGTCGATGAAGATACCACCCGTGCATGTGGCCGTCGTGCCATACCTTTCATGTTCCTACTTGTTACTTTCTTTAGATGACGATGATGATGTTCCATGTCTTGCACTACTTATGTTCATGAACTTTCACCGATGATGATCTTTAGATGATGAACTTGAGTATGTTTAAATGATGATGATGAACTTGAGTATGTTTAGATGATGAACTATCATATTTCTACATAATCCCATATTTTCTGGTTTGAAATGCTGTCAAAATGAATTGAAACAGAGCAAACAGGAAAAATAAAAAAAACATTTAAATGATGATGATGAACTTGAGTATGTTTAGATGATGAACTATCATATTTCTGCATAATCCCATATTTTCTGGTTTGAAATGCTGTCAAAATGAATTGAAACAGAGCAAACAGGAAAAATAAAAAAAACAGCACAGATCTATGCCTACGGCAAAGCCGTCGGCATAGATATGCACAGGGCTTCCCAGGGTCTGCCATGTGGCAGGGATATGCCTACGGCAAAGCCGTCGGCATAGGTGAAAATCTATGCCGACGGCTTTGCCGTAGGCATATCCCTGCTGCCAGGAGTCACCAGAAACCGCCACGTGGCAGAGGTATGCTGACGGCTTTGCCATAGGCATACCTCTGCCACGCGGCGGCCCGTGATCCGTCAGCGCTTTTGACGGCACCGTCCGTTGCCGTCAGGTGAAAATCACTGCCGACGGCTAAACTATGCTGACGGCCGGAAGGAAGCCGTCGGCATAGGCCCCTATGCCGACGGTCTGACAAGACTACGCTGACGTGATCTATGGCGACGGGGATATGTCGACGGCAGCCGTAGGCATAGATGTATGCCGACGGGAAATGGCCTATGCCGACGGCCATGGGCCGTCGGCATAGGTGGCGAGTCCGGTAGTGTCTGAATTTTATAGACGAGCTTGTTATGGATGCAAATGACGTTGCTTGGCGTCTGACAGGGTTCTATGGAGAGCCAAACTGGGACCTGAAGCACCGATCCTGGACGATTTTGTGGGACCTAAACAACAATACTAATGGTCCTTGGATGATTATAGGGGACTTCAACGAAATTTTATTTCAAATGAGAAAGAACGTGGGAGTGTGAGACCAGTACATGCAAAATTTCAGAGATAGTATGGATGATTGTAAACTCCAGGAGATCATACATATTGGAGATCCTTTCACATGGAGCCGTGGACTTATCGAAGAGAGATTGGATCGTGGTCTTTGTAACGATGCATGGGCTACCAAATTTCCATATGTTGCGGTGGTTCATGAGCACCATATGCACTCGGACCACAGGCCACTTGTGCTGGATACGAGCTATTCTGAGAAAGCCATGTCACAGCAACCAAAGGGGGAACGTAAATATGAAGCTTATTGGTTACAGGAGGATATAGTCGAAGAAATTGTAACATCGTCGTGGCTGCGCGCCCAAACTTTGGGTATCGGGCCAACTTTGGCGGACCGCACTAGAGCGGTGAAGAAGGAGGGTCTTTTCCAGTGGGATGCAGAGGTCCTAAAAGGGCCCAAGAAGCGAGTGAATAAACTCAAAAAGAAAATGGAGAAGCTAACACATGGCCAGCTAAATTGTGAAACTAAGAAAGAGATGAAAGAGGTTCGGACGATCATTTAAAACATCTTGGACTAGGAGGAGTTGTACTGGCTACAACGTGGGAGAGCCAACTGGCTACTCCATGGAGATAGAAATACCTCTATTTTCCATAGGGCGGCCTCGACCCGAAAGAAAAGGAATTGCATAAAAAGATTGTTAGATGATACGGGCGTGTTTGGAAGGAAGATACAGAAGATCTTGCGGCCATAATAACTGGGTATACTTTTCGGACTTGCTTGCCCACTAGTAAAAAACAGGGTTTTGGTCCTGAGCAGATCAGAGCATTAGTCTTGGTTGTGTTACGAACCGGGACTAATGGTAGCATCAGTCCCGGTTCGGGAGGCTAGAACGTCGGGCAGACCTCGGCAGGCATCAGTCCCGGTTTGGGTGGGACCTTTAGTCCCGGTTGAGCCATCAACCGGGACTAAAGGGCCTCGTTCCTGGCACAACCCCCTTAGTCCTGGTTAGTGTCTAGAACCGGGACTAGAGGTCTGTCTTCAGTCCCGGTTCTGGACACCAACCGGGACTAAAGAGATGCCTATATATATGCTCGCCCCTGCCCGCTCACTCCTCTATTTTTTGGCCGGCCGGCGTGTGGGAGGTGTGCTGCTCTCTATTCTCACATCCTATGCACATGAGGTGTTCGATGAAATGCCCAAGCCACACTTAAGCTTTCTCCTCTCCAAGCTCGACCTCCAAGCTACATTTTCCCCAAAATTTGTCTAGGTTTGACGGTGCACGAACTACACAAGTGTTCTAAAAGGTTAGCAACTTCATCATTTCATCTCTCACTGCTAGTTTAGCTCATTTCAAATGCTCTATAAGTATAGTGGTTTGTGGGTTTTAGTGGAGGAGTGTATGTGGGAGTTCATTTGATTTAGATGCACAATTTGAGCTCAAATTAACTTCTTAGAGTCTGCACATGTGTAGGGTGCCGTCCCGTCCCTGTTCCCGTCGTCACCGCCGTCGATCGCCCGCGCCGATCTCGTCACCGGCACCACCTGGTGAGCCTCTTGTTCTTATCTTCTTTTTAAAAGAAAAAAAATTCTTACTTGTATGATTTAGATAGTTACTTGTATGATTTTCTTACTTTTATTATTGTTTGTTATCATATAGTGCCATGGTTTTGGTATCCGCCCCGGTCGGCTCTCGTCCGGTCTATGATTCGGATGTGGTATATTATCTTTTATAACTATTTGTTTCATTTAGTGTTTATGACAATTATGCCAACCAACTTGACATAGATGTCTTTATCTAGGAGGTATGTGAACCGGAAATTCTAACCGACCCTTGATGTTGGCTTGAACTACGTTGGCATTTCCCCAAAGAGGAAGGGATGGTGCAGCACAACAACGGTAGGTATTTCCCTCAATGATGAGACCAAGGTTATCGAACCAGTAGGAGAACCAAGCAACACTACGTAAACAGCACCTGCACACAAAGAACAAATACTTGCAACCTGACATGTTAAAGGGGTTGTCAATCCCTTTCGGATAACGGCGCCAGAAATTGGCAAACGGACGTGAGAAAGTTGTAATAGATTGATAGATGCAAATAAAAGCAAATAAAATTCAGCGAGGTATTTTTGGGTTTTTGATAATATAGATCTGAAAATAAAAGTGGCAAATAAATAAAAAGGCAAATAACAAAATAGATCTGAAAATATATGATGAGAAAATAGACCCGGGGCCGTAGATTTCACTACTGGCTTCTCTCGATAAAAATAGCATACGGTAGGTAAACAAATTACTGTTGGGCAATTGATAGAACTTCAAATAATTATGACAATATCCAGGCAATGATCATTATATAGGCATCACGTCCAAGATTAGTAGACCGACTTCTGTCTGCATCTACTACTATTACTCCACACATCGACCGCTATCCAGCATGCATCTAGTGTATTAAGTTCATGAAGAAACGGAGTAATGCAATAAGAACGATGACATGATGTAGACAAGATCTATTTATGTAGAAATAGACCCCATCTTGTTATCCGTAATAGCAACGATACATATGTGTCGGTTCCCCTTCTGTCACTGGGATCAAGCACCGTAAGATCGAACCCATCACCAAGCACCTCTTCCCATGGCAAGAAAAATTGATCTAGTTGGCCTAACTAAACCAAAGATTCGAAGAAGAAATACGAGGCTATAAGCAATCATGCATATAAGAGATCAAAAGACTCAAATAACTTTCATGGATAAAAACATAGATCTGATCATAAACTCAAAGTTCATCGGATCCCAATAAACACACCGGAAAAAAGAGGTACATCAAATGGATCTCCAAGAGACCATTGTATTGAGAATCAAAAGAGAGAGAGGAAGCCATCTAGCTACTGCCTACGGACCCGTAGGTCTACAATGAACTACTCACGCATCATCGGAGAGGCACCAATGAGGATGATGAACCTCTCCGTGATGGTGTCTAGATTGGATCTGTGGTTTCTGGAACTTGCGGCGGCTGGAATTGATTTTCATCGACTCCCCTAGGGTTTCTAGAATATTGGGATATTTATAGAGCAAAGAGGTGGTGCGGGAGGTGGCCGAGGTGGGCACAACCCACCTGGGCGTGCTTGGGCCCCCAGGGGCGCCCTGGTGGGTTGTGCTCCCCTCGGAGCCCCCCTCAGGTACTTTCTTGGCCCAACTTGTGACTTCTGGTCCAGAAAAAATCACCAAAAAGTTTCGCTGCGTTTGGACTCCGTTTGGTATTGATTTCCTGTGAAGTAAAAAACAAGCAAAAAACAGCAACTGGCACTGGGCACTATGTCAATAGGTTAGTCCCAAAACATGATATAAAGTTGCTATAAAATGATTGTAAAACATCCAAGAATGATAATATAACAGCATGGAACAATCAAAAATTATAGATACGTTGGAGACGAATCAACCCTCTCGTCGAAAGGTTAAATTTAGTTGAAAAAGAAAACAATTATTTGAAAGAAAAATTAAAAAGAGTTGAAGAAGAGAAGATGAAATTGGAGTTGCATGTTGACGATGTCGTCGATGATCACAAGATCCAGATGGATGCAATGCGCTTGAAGATTAGAAAGATTAGAAAATATGCCATTGATAATGAGGCTTGGTATTATTATGCTGTTGGATCAATTGTTACATTAGTTGCGATTTTGATCACATTTGTTGTTGCATTTAAATGTTTTACATAGTTGTATGTTAGTTTCAATGTCTGTTTTAATTAGATGATCTAGAGAGCTGTATGTTGTTCTATGAGAACTATGTATAAACTTTATGTATTTATTTTTTCAGTAATAACATTTGATCACTACTGTAGTTTGGTTTTAATGTGATGATGAACTTGTATTAATTTGGTCATTTCTCTATTCATGATGTTCTGTAATGGTTTTTGATACACTTAATTATATAATGCACGCAGATGGACATGCAATGGATGTACGATGATCGACGCACCTCCGACTACATTTACGGGCCTGCATATTTTTCTCGATGTGGCTGAGGCAGCCAAGCAGAATGGTTTTATGTATTGTCCATGTACTGTCTGTGGGAATACGAATGATTACTCTGACTCGAAACCCTTCACTTCCACCTGCTTGAGAAGGGTTTCAAGCCACACTATAATGTTTGGACCAAGCACGGAGAAAGAGGGGTTATGATGGAAGACAACGAAGAAGAAGAGGATGATGACAACTATCCTATGTTCCCTGAATACGGTGATACTGCATTGGGGGAAGCTGAAGATCAAGAGGCACCAGAGGATGTGCCTGATGATGATCTTCGCTGGGTCATTGTTGATGCACAGAGAGAATGCGAAAGTGAAAGGGAGAAGTTGAAGTTCGATCCCATGTTAGAGGATCACAAAAAAGGGTTGTACACAAATTGCGAAGATGGCAACACAAAGCTCGGTACCGCACTGGAATTGCTGAAATGGAAGGCAGAGAATGGTGTATCTGACAAGGGATTTGGGAAGCTAATGAAAATAATGAAGAAGAAGCTTCCAAAGGATAACGAATTGCCTAACAGTACGTACGAAGCAAAGAAGGTTCTCTGCCCTCTAGGATTAGAGGTGCAGAAGATACATGCATGCCCTAAGGACTGCATCCTCTACCGCGGTGAGGAGTACGAGAATTTGAACGCATGCTCGACATGTGGTGCATTGCGGTATAAGATCAGACGAGATGACGCTGGTGATGTTGAGGGCGAGCGCCCCAGGAAGAGGGTTCCTGCCAAGGTGATGTGGTATGCTCCTATAATACCATGGTCGAAATGTCTGTTCAGAAACAAAGAGCATGCCAAGTTGTTGCGATGGCACAAAGAAGACCGTAAGAAAGACGAGAAGTTGAGAGTACCCGCTTATGGGTCGCAGTGGAGAAAAATCAAGAGAAAGTGGCGGGACTTTGCAGATGATGCAAGGAACATATGGTTTGGTTTAAGTGCAGATGGCATTAATCCTTTTGGGGAGCAGAGCAGCAATCATAGCACCTGGCCTGCGACTCTATGTATCTATAACCTTCCTCCCTGGTTGTGCATGAAGCGGAAGTTCATTATGATGCCAGTGCTCATCCAAGGCCCTAAGCAACCTGGCAACGACATTGATGTGTACCTAAGGCCATTAGTTGAAGAACTTTTACAGCTGTGGAATAAAAAAGGTGTACGTGTGTGCGATGAGCACAAACAGCAGGAATTTGATCTACGAGCATTGCTGTTTGTAACCATCAATGATTGGCTTGCTGTTAGTAACCTTTCAGGACAGACAAACAAGGGATACAACACATGCACACACTATTTAGATGAGACTGAAAGTATATATTTGGACAAATGCAAGAAGAATGTGTACCTGGGACATCGTCGATTTCTTCTGACCAAACATGCCTTAAGAAAAAAAGGCAACCATTTTCAAAGGTGAGGCAGATCACTAGAAGAAGCCCGTCCTCCGTACTGGTGCTGATATACTTGCTATGGTCAAGGATTTACAAGTAATCTTTGGAAAGGGTCCTGGCGGACAATCTGTTTCGAATGACGCTGAGGGACACGCACCCATGTGGAAGAAGAAATCTATATTTTGGGACCTACCCTATTGGAAAGACCTAGAGGTCCGCTCTGCAATCGACGTGATGCACATGACGAAGAATGTTTGCGTGAACCTACTAGGCTTCTTGGGCGTGTATGGGAAGACAAAAGATACACCGGAGGCACGGGAGGACCAGCAACATGTGAACGAAAAAGACGGCATGCATCCAAAGCAGTATCATGGTCCTGCCAGCTATGCTCTTACCAAAGCAGTGAAGGAAATCTTCTTTGAATGCCTGCTCAGTATCAAGGTCCCCTCTGGCTTCTCGTCGAATATAAAGGGAATAATAAATATGGCAGAGAAAAAATTTCAGAACCTAAAGTCTCATGACTGCCACGTGATTATGACACAACTGCTTCCAGTTGCATTGAGGGGGCTTCTACCGGAAAATGTTCGATTAGCCATTGTGAAGCTATGTGCGTTCCTCAATGCAATTTCTGAGAAGGTAATTGATCCAGAAATCCTACCAAGGTTATGGAATGATGTGGTCCAATGTCTTGTCAGTTTCGAGTTGGTGTTCCCACCATCCTTCTTCAATATTATGACGCACGTCCTAGTTCACCTAGTCGACGAGATTGCCATTCTGGGTCCTGTATTTCTACACAATATGTTCCCCTTTGAGAGGTTCATGGGAGTCTTAAAGAAATATGTTCGTAACCGTGCTAGGCCAGAAGGAAGCATCTCCATGAGCCATCAAATAGAGGAGGTCATTGGGTTTTGTGTTGACTTTATTCCTGACCTTAAGCCGATTGGTGTCCCTCAATCGCGGTATGAGGGGAGACTGACTGGAAAAGGCACGCTAGGAGCGGATTCAATAATATGTAGGGACGGGCATTCTTGGGCGCAAGCACACTACACAGTTCTACAGAATTCTACCTTGGTGGCCCCGTATATCAATGAACAAAAGAATATTCTACGCTCCAAACACCTGGAGCAGTCTGACGACTGGATTACACTTGAACACATTGGGACTTTCGGCAGTTGGTTGCAAACACATCTCATGCATAACAACACTATTGGAGATGAGCTGTACTTGTTGGCCAGGTGTCGGAGTAAATGACCACGGGTAGCCTCATTAGCTCCCCTTGGTATTTCAAGACATCGGGGCAGGCTGCGCCCCTCAAACATCAAAGACAAAGGACCGCCTTCTTGGGGCCGGCTGGTCCAAGCGGCCGGTTGCCAGGAGGCGGCGAAATCCAGAAGACGGCCATGAAGTGGGCCGACTCCTAGCAGGCGGCTTCCTGGGAAGCCGGATCCTAGCAGGCGGCCCCTCGCGCCCTCGAAGTTAGCACCCACATAAACACGACTAGACGGGGCGTGGCTACAGTACAAGCCTGCCACCCCCGAATCCAGGGCAGAGCGTGGCCACAGTGCAGCGTACCATGCGGACATCCCACGCCTGACGCGGCACTGTTGCCATGCTGCTCATGACATCACCCATGGCAGAGGAAGCCATGCTCCCACGACGGGCTGTCGGTACGGCCCGCAGGCGGCGGGCCCTACCTATCCGTGAGAGGCCAGGAGGCAGCGAGCCCTGACCAGTCGGCTCGGGGGAGGCCGGCTCCTAGCAGGCGGCACTCCCCCTTCCTTGAAGTTTGAGCGCCATTAACCAGAAGAGACAGGGAGTGGCTACAGTGAAACGCCCGCCAGGCGGCGGGACTGTAGCCACGCTCTCCCCGACCAAGCATGCATCATCAGTGGCACGGCTACAGTGCTACGCAGCCGACAGGTCCCGCAAGCGGCAGGCCCGGCTTGTCGGCCGAGTACGAGACAGCCGGGGGGACCCACCAGGCGGCGAGCCCCTGCAGTCGGCGGAGAAGCTCGCGACCAGAGACACTGACGGTCGGGTCCTACGCCCGGCCGGATTACCATTGTATCCCTGGGGGGTAGGCCTATATAAACCCCCCAGGTCACCCCATGCAGGGGGTTGGGACCTGGGTAGAGAGGAGAAAGCCTCCTGAGTTCAGCACTCACACAGACACATAGGGAGAGGAGTAGAGCTAGCCTTGCCCTCCTTCCTCCTCTAGCAAAACAGCTCAAGGAGCAAGTTTGTAGCTACTTGTTATGGTAGTGATCATGCGGAGACCCCGCAGAGCAGGACTAGGGGTGTTATCTCCAAGGAGAGCCCCGAACCAGGGTAAGATTCGCAGGCGTATGCGGTCTCGCTCATTCCCGCTTCCAGAGCCCGGTGACGTACTTTTGTCCCCATCCACGATAAGCCATCCTTTGGCATATGTCGCACGATACCCCCGACATTTGGCGCCCACCTTGGGGCTAGGTGCACCGTCGTCCGGAAACACGTTCTGGACGGGAACCATCTTCCTTCCTGGCGAGCGCAGCCGGCCCGGCACGCCTGACGATGTTTGTGCTGACACGCTGCGCGGCGCGAAAGTTGCTTGCGCCGCAATCAGCTTCGCTGACCTCATCGGCGGGATCCGCCTCTCCGACGAGCCCGCACTCGTCGCGGGCGCGGCCGGCCCCGAAAGCTGCCTCATCGACTCCCTCGGCAAGCTTCACATCGCCAACGAGCCGATCTCCGACCTGGAGTCCGTTGGCTCCACCGACCCGTCCGACGACATGGTCATCGACGCCGACGTCGCGCTTTCTGATGCCTTCCCCGGTGACGTGGTGATCTTCAACGACCCACTCCCTGCTGCAGACAGCAGCACCAGCACCAGCACCGTCACCGGGGTGCTTGTCGTCAGCCACGACGGAGCCTCCGACCAGGCCAGCCGGGACCCGTTGCAGGCGGCAATGCGGGACCTGTCCGCGCCCGTAGCGCCTGGTGCAAACGGCGAAACGCTGGAGGCGTGACGTACCGCACTCCTCGACAGCGCCAACAAGTTGGCGGCCATGAGACGCCTCACCGAGGCCTACCACCGCGAGATCGACCGTGCCGTCTGTGGCACGCCGGCTGCTGGAGAACCCAGCCGTGCGGGCACGGTCCGGCAGGGCGGCGCAGCCATCGCCAGCATGTTGGGGGCTGACCGCCCAGTCTACGCTACGCCGATGGAGAACTTACGCGCCGCCCAGGCGGCGGCAGACGAGCTGGACCACCTGGAGGGTGACGAGCATCGCTGCATGACGGGGCGTGTCCAGCAACTCATCGACGCGGCCGCCGCGCAGCAAGAAGCTGGCCGCCGCGTGGTGGAACCCGGCTTGCAGGCCGGGAACCTTCCCCCTCGCCGAGAGCATGGCGCGACCTCCCGGACGCCGACAGGGGGCACCCGCGACCAAGAGCCGGTTGCTATCCGCAGCTGCACCCGCAACTCCATCGAGCGCGACCAAGACGGCCGCCCACGAGCAGTGGAACGGTGGGACAGTCGTCCGCCTCTCCCGCGCAGGGAGAGGCGCGCCTCCCCGCCGCCTGTTGAGCATCCGACTCTCGGAGGCCGGCTGGGCCCCCATGAAGGAGTCGGAGAGAACGACGCCCGCCACCTGATCGACCGCTTGGCTCGATCCCTGGCGTTAGAAGAAGAAGACGCGATCGGCCCGCCTTGTTTCGGCCCCCGCATTCGCGACGAGCCCTTCCCCAAAGGGTTCTCGCTCCCTCGGGACACCCCCAAGTACAACGGCTCTGTGAAGCCGGAGGACTGGCTGGTGGACTACTCCACGGCCGTCAGCATAGCGAACGGCAACAAGCGCGTTGCCGTAAAGTATGTTCCGCTCATGCTCCAGGGCACGGCCCAGACATGGCTGAACAGCCTCAAGCCCTACAGCATCAACAGCTGGCTAGACTTCACCGAAGTTTTCATCCGCAACTTCACCAGCACCTACAAGCGACCGCCCAAACCTTGCTAGCTCTCTCTATGCATCCAAGGCCCGACTGAGTCTACCCGCGACTACCTGACGCGGTGGGCTAAACTGCGCAACTCTTGCGAAGGGGTGCATGAGGTGCAAGCCATATAATACTTCACTGCTGGGTGCCGGGAGGGCACCCTACTCAAGCACCGACTCCTCTGCGATGAGCCAGCCACCCTCGACGAGCTGCTAATCATAGCGGACAAGTACGCCACTGCTGACTCCTCCATGAAGTCGGAGCTCCGAGTGGACGCATCAGGTAAGATGCTCCCTCCGGCCCCTCAGACGCCGGCTGGTGATTCCAGTCGGCGCCAACAGCCAAACGACAACAAGCGCAAGGCCCAGCAGCCAGCTACCACCAGCCGGCAGGTGGCGACGGTTGAAGACGAGCAGCCAGGAGAGCAACCCGGCCCCAAGCGCCAGAAGGGCGGCAAGCCTGCCTGGCTGCCCGCCTTCTTGTTCGAGCAAACCCTTGACGCTCCCTGCAAGTTCCACAGCGGCGCGAGGCCATCCAATCACACCACCCGGAAGTGCCATTGGCTCGCCCGCATTGCTAAGGGCGAAGGACTGCCTTCCCCGCCTGCTGGCCCACCGTCTCCGCCTCCCCAGCAGCCGGCGGTCCGGCCGGTCGGCTCAATCCAAGATGAGTTTCCCGAAGACCACGGAGCTTACGTCGTCTTCACCAGCGTGGCTGACGACAGGCACAGTCGGCGTCAGCAGTGCCAAGAGTTGAATGCTGTCTCCTTTGAAGCCCCAGAGTTCATGCACTGGTCCGAAATGCCGATCAGTTGGAGCCGAGCTGACCACCCGGAGGTGATGCCTTCTCCGGGTTCCTATGCTCTGGTGTTGGATGCCACCTTTGCAACAGAGAGGTGAGCCGCTCGTTTCTCCCAGATTCTGATAGACGGCGGTAGCAGCATCAACATCCTCTACCGCGACACCATGGAGAAGCTGTGCATCAAAGAGAAACAGCTCCAGCCCAGCCGGACTGTATTCCATGGCATTGTGCCTGGCCTTTCCTGCTCACCAATCGGCAAGATCAAGATAGACGTCCTCTTCGGAGACAAGGATCACTTCCACCGAGAGCCAATCTGGTTCGAGGTGGTTGACCTTGAGAGCCCCTACCATGCGTTGCTTGGCCGGCCTGCCCTGGCCAAGTTAATGGCGGTTCCCCACTACGCCTACCTTAAGATGAAGATGCCGGGTGCCAAGGGCATTATCACTGCGGCCGGCGACTACCAGAAGTCTGCCGAATGTGCCGCAGCCAGCAGTCGGCTGGCCGAGTCTCTTGTGATTGCTGCCGAGAAGCGGCTCCTAGACCGAGTTGTGGCCATGGCTGGCAAGCAGCCGGACCTGTCGCCAGATCACAAGGAGTCAGAAGCTCGGGGCTCTTTCCAGCCGGCCAAAGAGACCAAGAAGATACCCTTGGACCCAGAGCACCCGGAGAAGTTCGCTGTCATAGGAGCCTACCTTGACAGCAAATAGGAAAGCGAGCTCATCGATTTCCTCCGTGAGAATCGAGACATCTTTGCATGGTCTCCAAAGGACATGCCGGGTGTTTCGACGGATTTCGCCGAGCACAGGCTACATGTCAGAGCAGATGCAAAACCAGTCAAGCAACCCCTCCGCCGCCTGTCGGAGGAGAAGAGAAGGATTGTTGGTGAAGATATAGCCTGGCTTCTAGCAGCCGGCTTCATTATGGAAGTGTTCTTTCCAGAATGGCTTGCCAACCCGGTTCTTGTACTGAAGAAGAACAACAAATGGCGCATGTGTATTAACTACACCAGCCTCAACAAAGCTTGCCCCAAAGATCCGTTTGCCTTGCCTCGGATTGAACAAGTGATAGACTCCACAGCCGGATGCGAGCTACTGAGTTTCTTGGATGCCTACTCAGGGTACCACCAGATCAAGTTGAGCCCGGTCGACCGCCTGAAGACCGCCTTCATCACACCATTCGGAGCCTTCTGCTACCTGACCATGACATTCGGCTTGAGAAATGCCGGTGCCACGTTCTAGCGTTGCATGCAGAAGTGCCTCCTCAAGGAACTCGGCAGAAATGCCCACGTCTATGTAGACGATATTGTGGTAAAGACGGAGAAGCGCGGTACCCTCCTGGAAGATCTCAAGGAAACTTTTGATAATCTGCGCCGTTTTCAAATCAAGCTCAACCCAGAGAAGTGTGTCTTTGGAGTACCAGCCGGCCAGCTCCTCGGTTTCCTTGTCTCAGAGCGCGGCATAGAGTGCAACCCTGTCAAGATCAAGGCCATCGAGAGGATGGAGAGGCCCACCCGACTGCGAGACATTCAGAAGTTCACCGGTTGCTTGGCATCCATCAGCCGCTTCATCAGTCGGCTGGGCGAGAAGGCTCTTCCCCTGTACCAGTTGATGAAGAAAACCACTCATTTCGAGTGGAACGACAAGGCGGACGAGGCTTTCCTCCAGCTCAAGAAGATGTTGACCACGCCGCCCGTTCTGGCCGCTCTGGCTGCAAAGGAGCCCATGCTTATTTACATCGCCGCCACCAGCCGGGTGGTCAGCACAGTCATGGTGGTAGAGCGCCAAGAGGACGGCAAGGCACAGCCGGTCCAGAGGCCCGTGTACTACTTGAGTGAGGTGTTGTCAGCCTCCAAGCAGAACTACCCCCACTACCAAAAGATGTGCTACGGCGTGCAATTTGCCGCCAAGAAGCTCAGGCCATACTTTCAAGAGCACCCCATCACGGTTGTCTGCACTGCCCCGCTTGCGGAGATCATAGGCAGCAGAGACGCGTCGGGCCGGGTGGCCAAGTGGGCCATCGAGCTGGCCCCCTACTCCATCTTCTACCAGCCTCGCACCGCCATCAAGTCCCAAGCACTGGCCGACTTCCTCATCGACTGGGCCGAGACCCAGTACCTGTCGCCAGCTCCGGACTCCACACATTGGCGGATGCACTTTGATGGCTCGAAGATGCGCACCGGTTTGGGAGCCGGCATTGTCCTCACCTCTCCCAAAGGCGACAAGCTCAGATACGCGCTGCAAATCCATTTTGCCGCCTCCAACAACGTGGCCGAGTACGAGGCACTAGTACACGGACTCCGGCTGGCCAAGGAGATTAGCATCCGCCGGATTCTGTGCTACGGCGACTCGGACTTGGTGGTCCAACAGTCGTCTGGCGACTGGGATGCCAAGGATGCAAACATGGCGAGCTACCGCTCCCTCGTCCAGCCGATCAGCGGATATTTTGACGGGTGCGAGTTCCTTCACGTGCCACGGGCCGACAACGAGCAAGCAGATGCCCTGGCGCGGATCGGCTCCACCTGGCAAGCCGTACCAGCCGGCGTGTCCCTTCAGTGCCTCCGCAAGCCGTCTATCAAGCCTTCCCCGGAATCAGAATCCATCTTCATGCCGGCTGCCCCCGAAGCAGTCGGATCCGACTCGGGGGCTGCAGCAGCCGGCCCGGGGACTTCGGCAGGTGGCACGGGGACTGCAGCAGTCGCACCCGTCCCGGGGACTTCGCAACCCGGCCCGGGGGCTGCAGCAGCCGGCCCGGGGACTTCGGCAGGCGTCACGGGGACTACAGCAGTCGCACCCGGCCCGGGGACTTTGCAACCCGGCCCGGGGGCTGCAGCAGCCGGCCCAGGGACTTCGGCAGGCAGCACGGGGACTGCAGCAGTCGCACCCGGCCCGGGGACTTCGCAACCCGGGCCGGGGGCTGCAGCAGCCGTCCCGGGGACTTCACCAAGTGGCTCGGGGACTGCAGCAGTCGCACCCGGCCCGGGGACTCCACAACCCGGCCCGGTGGCTGCATCAGTCAGCCCGGGGACTTCAACAACGCAGCAAGCCGCGGCCGACTCCACCCCGCCACCTCCCAACCCAACCGCCCTAGTTTCAGTGGCCGTAATGACAGTGGATGAAGTCGAAGCACCATCATGGGCGCAGCCCATCCTCATCTTTCTGGTGAGCGGAGAGCTGCCAGCTGATGAGATCTCGGCCCGGCAGGTGCAACACCGGGCAGGAGCTTACACGATAGTAAACAGAGAGCTTGTCAGGCACAGCGTGACCGATGTTTTCCAACGCTGCGTCTTACCAGAGAAAGGCAAAGCAATCCTCAGAGACATACACCAAGGCGAGTGTGGCCACCACGCGGCCTCCAGATCCCTTGTCGCCAAAGCTTTCCGCCATGGTTTCTTCTGGCCGACTGCTTTGGAGGACGCCAAGGATCTAGTCAAGAAATGCAAGGGGTGCCAAAAATTCAGGTCCAAGCAACATCTGCCGGCTTCTGCACTCAAGACCATCCCCCTTACCTGGCCTTTTGCCGTCTGGGGGCTGGACATGGTGGGCCCATTCAAGACAGCACGCGGTGGCATGACCCATCTACTCGTCGCCATCGACAAATTCACCAAGTGGATTGAAGCAAAGCCAATCAAGAAACTAAATGGTCCGACTGCTGTGACCTTCATCACAGATATCACCGTCCGGTACGGTCTACCACACAACATCATCACCGACAATGGCACTAACTTTGCCAAAGGCGCCTTGGCCCGTTTCTGCGCGACGCAGGGCATCCGACTGCACTTAGCGTCCGTTGCCCATCCGCAATCAAATGGCCAGGTCGAGCGAGCAAACGGCCTCATCTTATCTGGCATTAAGCCCCGACTGGTCGAGCCACTAGAGCGCTCGACCGGCTGCTGGATCGACGAGCTGCCGACCGTCCTCTGGAGCCTCCGCACCACCCCGAACAAATCAACCGGCTTCACTCCCTTCTTCCTCGTGTACGGGGCCGAGGCCGTCTTCCCAACTGACATCGAGTTCGACTCACCTCGCGTCACCATGTACACAGAGGCGGAGGTGAAGGAAGCTCGAGAGGACAGCGTCGATCTGCTGGAAGAGGGCCGGCCGTTAGCACGCAGACGGTCCGCCATCTACCAGCAGAGCCTACGCCGCTACCACAGTCGGAAGGTCAAGCCACGATCCTTCCAAGAGGGAGTCCTTGTGCTCCGGCTGATCCAGCGAATAGCCGGCCAGCACAAGCTCTCGGCCCCTTGGGAAGGCCCCTTCATCATCAGCAAAGCCTTGGGCAATGACTCCTATTACCTGATCGACGCGCAGAAGCCTAGGGCACGCAAAAGGGACGATTCCGGCAAGGAAACAGAGCGCCCATGGAACGCAAATCTCCTCTCAAGATTTTACAGTTAATACAGTATGTACCACGCTACCTTTTGTATTAAGCGCAAAAACACCAGGTCCCTCGAAGAGCACTCGGGGGCTACCTCTCTCATCTATATGATAAGTTTCATGCCTGTGAATGAGTTTTTTCATTCCTCCGCCCGGCACCGGGTCCGACCAGTCGGCCCGGGGGCTTGCCACCTTGTACTATGTCGACGCTACCTGTAGTCGGACAAGTAGTGTGCCAGCATCTGAGCCCTCTCTTGCCATAAGCCGCAGCTCGCAGAGCGACTGTATGGCCGGCAAGAGTCAAAGGCAGGAAATGGTGCCCACATGAAAAATGGCTAAGGACGAAAGCACTCACATGGGCCAAGCCGGCTTCTCGCCTAGCCGTCCGGCTGCTGAGCAGCCGGCCGGCCGGTTTCTCACTTAACTTTCTACGTTCTAAGCGGCCAAAGTACTTGCCTTCCCAAAATGGCAAAATACCTGACCCAGCCAACAGATCGAAGAACGGTTGTCTGGCTGGCAAGTTGGCAGCCAAGGGAAGGCGGCAAAGGAAAAAGCCAAAAGAACAGAAAGCAAGACAGGTCGGAGCTCGGCAAAGCACAGCCTGTGCGAGAATTAAGTTACATACCAAGAGGCCCTCGGCCAGCATTCAACAAAGTTTGAATACACCCCCAGCGGGTGGAACTGCACGAAGTTAACAAGTTTGTTCTAGAGACTACAAAAGCAGGGAAAGATAAGATGAAGCTGGCAGCAAAGGCCAGAGGAGCAGTAGGCGGGTCCGGCAGGTTGGCTGCGGCCTTCGCCTGGACCTTGGCCGTAGCGTCGGCTTGGGCCTTGGCCGCCGCATCCGCGTCCGCCTGCGCCGCCTTGGCTGCCTCCGCCTTCTGCCGCTCCACCTCCTCCCGCTCCTCGCGCGCCTCCTGCGCGTTCCTCTTTGTCGCCTCCCGGAGGTCGGCGAGCGGGTCCACGCGGCGGGTGTTGGCAGAGCCCTCCGCCGCCCCAATCACCGAAGCAGCGGTGGAACGCTCAAGAGAGAGCGGGGCCCTGTCCAAACAAGACCGGAGGAAACTCAGAAAGAGTTGCAAGAAAGAAGAAAAGAAAACGCAAGAGAAACCAAGCACTTACGCGGACACCATCGGGGGCTGCTTCGGGGCCTTCTGGAACTGGGCCGCCTTCGCGGTGGCCTCCTGCCGCCTGGTCGCGGCGGCCGCGTTCTTGGACTTCTTCGGCCGGCTGCCGAACAGCAACGAGCCGGCTCGGCGCTTTGGTGTGCCGCCTGGCGCAGTCGGCACGGCTGAAGAGCTCGCACCTGCTTTGTCAGTGCCGTGCATGCGGCGCGGCTCGTTCTCCTCCTTGTCGTCATCCGGCCAGGACTCGAGGCCGCCTCCTCCTCCGGAACCGCCTGCTCCACCGCTGCCACCTGTGGCGTCGTCCTCCTCCATGGCGGACGCCCCCAAGTCGGGGTCATCCACGTCGCTCCTCATTCGGTCCGGCATGTACTGCTGGCCTGGATCCAGAGCACCGGCAGCCGACTGGGCCGGGAGGACCTGCACCATGGCCGACTGGTCAGACAGCAAAACAAGAACTCGGACCAACAAAAGAGAAAAAGAATTGCAAGACTCACTGCAGGCGGCGGATGTGCGCGGTCGTACGGCCGCTTGCCGAACCGCCGGTCCGTCTCCGATAGCTTGCAGTTGGAGAAGTAATTGACTAGCCGGGCCACCTCCACGTCCGGCAGCTCCCATGTGCACGTCCAGCATGGATCCCGGTGCCCGCTCATGCAGCTGATGATGTGAGGTCGGGCTTGGAGGGGAAGAACTCGGCGCGTCACGAAGGCGGTCAGCAGATCCGAGCCCTTCAGGCCCTCCGACTCCGTCATCACCGGCGGCCGATAGGGAGCTCGGCCTGTACTGCCAGTTGGCGCGCGGCTCGGCTGGCGGGCCGGCTGCGTAAGCTGGCAAGTTGACGTAGTCGCTCGTCGGGTGGATGTTCTCGACGTAGAAATAAGATTTCTGCCACAGCTTGGCTGACAGCAGCAGTGAGATGGGCGGGAAGCGGTTCCCGGTGCCCGGACGCCGCACCGCCACGCAGGCTCCGCATTGAGCCGCCTGGCCCTTGGTGGCGGTGCCGAGTTTGAGATAAAAGCACTCCCCCCAGAGCTCAAGGGTGGGGAGAGTGCCGAGGTACCCTTCGCACATAGTGACGAAGGCGGCCAGCAGCACCACCGTATTCGGCGTGAGGTGGTGCGGCTGGACTCGGTAGAAGTCAAGAAAGGAGCGGAGGAAGCTGCTCGCGGGAAGGCCGAAGCCACGAAGAAAATGGGACCGGAAGACGACGCGCTCATCGCCTTCCGGCACCGGCGAGATTTCTGCCTCGGGGGGGACACGTACCCGCACGTTCGTCTCCTGGGGCAGCCGCCGTGTTTGGCGAAGGTAGGAGAGGTGATCCTCATGGACGTTGGAACCGTCCCAGTCGCCGGCCCGTGAGCGCGCCATGGGCGAAGGAACTCGTCGTAGGCGCGGCGCGGTGGCGAGCGGGCGAAGCCGCGGCGGAGCGAGGAAGCGCTTCGGCGAGAAGAAGCTTGATGGCGGTGGGCTGCAGCAGTGTTTCGGCAAGAGGAAGAGGCACTGCGGCGGCAGAGAGGAAGAAGAATGGCGAGGGGAGAGGAGGGCGCGCGTGCGTCTGCCACCCCCCTCCTCCCCCTACTTATAGCCCCAGGCGGTGGAGCCGAAGGGGCGAGAGCATGGGGGATCGTGGGATTAACTGCGCCCACTCCCCCACGATCCCACGATTGCGGCGCAAGTAAAGGCGCGTATTAAATGCCGCAGAAGCCCAACCATCTACCTCGGCGGCAGCGGATCCGCGCGCGTGCCGAGGCACTGTAGTGACGGGCCCCGGCCTGCGGCGACGTCCCGTCGCATGCGTGGGCTGGCAGGCCGGCTTGGCCTGCTGACGCCGCGTGGCCGGCATGCACGGGCGGTGAGCCTAGCGTCCGGCCGCCATGCCGCCTGGTCCCCGCCACGGCGTTACGAGATCGCCAGGTGGCCAGCCTGGTCACGGCCGACACCTACCAGTCGGCACTTCGGAAGACGGACGAAGTAGGACACCAGACAACCCGGAGTAAAAAGCTGCTGGGGCTTCTCGCCCTTTCGGCCGCAGCACCCCACCAGCTTCGGGGACTACTGTCGGAGTAAGTGACCACGGGTAGCCTCATCAGCTCCCCTTGGTATTTCAAGACATCGGGGCAGGCTGCGCCCCTCAAACATCAAAGACAAAGGACCGCCTTCTTGGGGCCGGCTGGTCCAAGCGGCCGGTTGCCAGGAGGCGGCGGAATCCAAGAGACGGCCATGAAGTGGGCCGACTCCTAGCAGGCGGCTTCCTGGGAAGCCGGATCCTAGCAGGCGGCCCCTCACGCCCTCGAAGTTAGCACCCACATAAACATGACGAGACGGGGCGTGGCTACAGTACAAGCCTGCCACCCCCGAATCCAGGGCAGAGCATGGCCACAGTGCAGCGTACCAAGCGGACATCCCACGCCCGACGCGGCACAGTTGCCATGCTGCTCATGACATCACCCATGGCAGAGGAAGCCATGCTCCCACGACGGGTTGTCGGTACGGCCCGCAGGCGGCGGGCCCTACCTGTCCGTGGGAGGCCAGGAGGCGGCGAGCCCTGACCAATCGGCTCGGGGGAGGCCGGCTCCTAGCAGGCGGCCCTCCCCCTTCCTTGAAGTTTGAGCGCCATTAACCAGAAGAGACGGGGAGTGGCTACAGTGAAACGCCCGCCAGGCGGCGGGACTGTAGCCACGCTCTCCCCGACCAAGCATGCATCATCAGTGGCACTGCTACAGTGCTACGCAGCCGACAGGACCCACAAGTGGCAGGCCTGGCTTGTCGGCCGAGTACGAGACAGCCGGGGGGACCCACCAGGCAGCGGGCCCCTGCAGTCGGCGGAGAAGCCGGCGACCAAAGACACTGACAGCCGGGTCCTACGCCCGTCCGGATTACCATTGTATCCCTGGGGGGTAGGCCTATATAAACCCCCCAGGTCACCCCATGCAGGGGGTTGGGACCTGGGTAGAGAGGAGAAAGCCTCCTGAGTTCAGCACTCACACAGACACATAGGGAGAGGAGTAGAGCTAGCCTTGCCCTCCTTCCTCCTCTAGCAAAACAGCTCAAGGACCAAGTTTGTAGCTACTTGTTAAGGTAGTGATCATGCGGAGACCCTGCAGAGCAGGACTAGGGGTGTTATCTCCAAGGAGAGCCCCGAACCTGGGTAAGATTCACAGGCGTATGCGGTCTCGCTCATTCCCGCTTCCAGAGCCCGGCGACGTACTTTTGTCCCCATCCATGATAAGCCATCCTTTGGCATATGTCGCACGATACCCCCGACACCAGGACACCATCTTTGACTGTATTGACTTACCAAGGGTACGAGGTAAATGGGAATACATTTTACACGATCGACCAGATAAAAAGAGCACCAACCAAAACAGTGGTGTTCGCTTTGATGCAGCAAACAACAATAGGGCAAAGGACACATATTATGGTTACATAGAGGAGATATGGGAACTTGACTATGGACATGAATTTAAGGTCCCTTTGTTTCGGTGCAAATGGGTCAATCTGTCAGGAGGCAGGGTACAGGTAGACCCGCAGTACGGAATGACAACAGTGGATCTCAACAATATTGGGTACACAGACGAACCATTCGTCCTAGCTAATGATGTGGCGCAGGTTTTCTATGTGAAGGACATGTCTACCAATCAAGAAAAAGAAAAGATAAGGAAGCGAATACATCATACGATGAGCCAAAGCGCCACATAGTTCTTTCAGGGAAAAGAAACATCGTGGGAGTGGAGTACATGTTCGGGAACGTAGCATGCAATTTCAAAAAAATTCCTACGCTCACGCAAGATCTATCTAGGAGATGCATAGCAACGAGAGGGGGAGAGTGTGTCTACGTACCCTCGTAAACCGAAAGAGGAAGCGTATGGCAACGCAGTTGATGTAGTTGAACTTCTTCTCATTCGGACCGATCAAGCACCGAATGTACGGCACCTCCGAGTTCTGCACACGTTCAGCTCGATGACGTCCCTCGAACTCTTGATCCAGCAAAGTGTCGAGGGAGAGCTCCGTCAGCACGATGGCGTGGTGATGTTTATGGTGAAGTGATCCACGCAGGGCTTTGCCTAAGCACTACGAAGATATGACCGGAGGCGTAAACTGTGGAGGGGGCGCCGCACACGGCTAGGAATCAATGTTGTGTATTCTAGCGGTGCCCCCCCACATATATAGGTGGGAGAGGGAGGGGAGCAGCAAGGGGCGCCCCAAGTAGGAGGGATCCTACTTGGGCGCCTCCTCCAAGTCGGCCTCCCCCCTTCCATATCTACCGGAGGGGGAAGGAAAGAGGAGGGAGGAGGGAAGGAAGGGGGAGGCCGAATCCCTCCCCTTCCTTCTCATCCCCCCCTTCCTTTCCCTCAGGTGCGGCCCATATGGGGGGCGCAGCAGCCCCTGCTGGCTGCTGCGTTTCCCCTCTTGGCCCATTAGGCCCATATCTTTGCCGGGGGTGCCCGGAACCCCTTCCGGTGACCCAATATTTACCCGGTACCCCCGGAACACTTCCGGTGTCCGAATATCATCGTCCTATATATGAATCTTTACCTCTCGATCCTTTCGAGACTCCTCGTCATGTCCGTGATCTCATCTGGGACCCCGAACAACATTCGGTCACCAAATCACATAACTCATATAATACAAAATCGTCATCGAACGTTAAGCGTGCGGACCCTACGGGTTCGAGAAAAATGTAGACATGACCGAGAGACCTCTCTGGTCAATAACCAACAGTGGAACCTGGATGCTCATGTTGGTTCCCACATATTCTACGAAGATCTTTATCGGTCGTACCGTAATGACAACATACGTTATTCCCTTTGTCATCGGTATGTTACTTGCCCAAGATTCGATCGTCGGTATCTTCATACCTAGTTCAATCTCGTTACCGGCAAGTCTCTTTACTCGTTCCGTAATACATTATCCCGCACCTAACTTATTAGTCACATTTCTTGCAATGCTTCTTATGATGTGCATTACCGAGAGGGCCCAGAGATACCTCTCCGATACTCGGAGTGACAAATCCTAATCTCGATCTATGCCAACCCAACAAACACCTTCGGAGATACCTATAGAGCATCTTTATAATCACCCAGTTACGTTGTGATGTTTGATAGCACACAAGGTATTCCTCCGGTATCCGGGAGTTGCATAATCTCATAGTCAAAGGAATATGTATATGACATGAAGAAAGCTATATCAATAAAACTGAACGATCAATATGCTAAGTTAACAGATGGGTCATGTCCATCACATCATTCTCCTAATGATGTGATCATGTTTATCAAATGACAACACATGTCTATGGTTAGGAAACTTAACCATCTTTGATTAACGAGCTAGCCTAGTAGAGGCTTTACTAGGGACTCAGTGTTTTGTCTATGTATCCACACATGTATCAAGTTTCCGGTTAATACAATTCTAGCATGAATAATAAACATTTATCATGAATAAGGAAATATAAAATAACAACTTTATTATTGCCTCTAGGGCATATTTCCTTCAGTCTCCCACTTGCACTAGAGTCAATAATCTAGATTATATTGTAATGATTCTAACACCCATGGAGTCTTGGTGCTGATCATGTTTTGCTCGTGGAAGAGGCTTAGTCAATGGGTCTGCCACATTCAGATCCGTATGTATTTTGCAAATCTCTATGTCTCCCTCCTTGACTTGATCACGGATGGAGTTGAAGCGTCTCTTGATGTGTTTGGTTCTTTTGTGAAATCTGGATTCCTTCGCCAAGGCAATAGCTCCAGTATTGTCACAATAGATTTTCATTGGGCCCGATGCACTAGGTATTACACCTAGATCGGATATGAACTCCTTCATCCAGACTCCTTCATTTGCTGCTTCCGAAGCAGCTATGTAATCTGCTTCACACGTAGATCCCGCCACGACGCTCTGCTTGGAACTAAACCAACTGATAGCTCCACCATTCAAAATAAATGCATATCCGGTTTGTGACTTAGAGTCATCCGGATCAGTGTCAAAGCTAGCATCGACATAACCATTTACGACGAGCTGTTTGTCACCTCCATAAATGAGAAACATATCCTTGGTCCTTTTTAGGTACTTCAGGATGTTCTTGACCGCTGTCCAGTGATCCACTCCTGGATTACTTTGGTACCTCCCTGCTAAACTTATAGCAAGGCACACATCAGGTCTGGTACACAGCATAGCATACATGATAGAACTTATGGCTGAGGCATAGGGAATGACTTTAATTTTCTCTCTATCTTCTGCAGTGGTCGGGCATTGAGTCTTACTCAACTTCATACCTTGCAACACAGGCAAGAACCCTTTCTTTGACTGATCCATTTTGAACTTCTTCAAAACTTTATCAAGGTATGTGCTTTGTGAAAGTCCTATTAAGCGTCTCGATCTATCCCTATAGATCTTGATGCCCAATATATAAGAAGCTTCACCGAGGTCTTTCATTAAAAAACTTTTATTCAAGTATCCTTTTATGCTATCCAGAAATTCTATATCATTTCCAATCAACAATATGTCATCCACATATAATATTAGAAATGCTATAGAGCTCCCACTCACTTTCTTGTAAATACAGGCTTCTCCAAAAGTCTGTATAAAACCAGATGCTTTGATCACCTCATCAAAGCATATATTCCAACTCCGAGATGCTTGCACCAGTCCATAAATGGATCGCTGGAGCTTGCACACTTTGTTAGCACCTTTAGGATCGACAAAACCTTCTGGTTGCATCATATACAACAATTCTTTAAGAAATCCATTAAGGAATGCAGTTTTGACGTCCATTTGCCAGATTTCATAATCATAAAATGCGGCAATTGCTAACATGATTCGGACAGACTTAAGCATCGCTACGGGTTAGAAAGTCTCATCGTAGTCAACTCCTTGAACTTGTCGAAAACCTTTCGCGACAAGTCGAGCTTTGTAGACAGTAACATTACCATCAGCGCCAGTCTTCTTCTTGAAGATCCATTTATTTTCTATGGCTCGCCGATCATCAGGCAAGTAAACCAAAGTCCATACTTTGTTCTCATACATGGATCCTATCTCAGATTTCATGGCCTCAAGCCATTTATCGGAATCTGGGCTCATCATCGCTTCTTCATAGTTCATAGGTTCGTCATGGTCTAGTAACATGACTTCCAGAACAGGATTACCGTACCACTCTGGGGCGGAAAGTGCTCTGGTTGACCTACGAGGTTCGGTAGTAACTTGATCTGAAGCTTCATGATCATCATCACTAGCTTCCTCTCTAGTTGGTGTAGGCATCACGGGAACAGATTTCTCTGATGAGCTACTTTCCAAATTGAGAGAAGGTACAATTACCTCATCAAGTTCTACTTTCCTCCCACTCACTTCTTTTGAGAGAAACTCCTTCTCTAGAAAGGATCCATTCTTAGCAACAAAGATCTTGCCTTCGTATTTGTGTAGAAGGTGTACCCAATAGTTTCTTTTGGGTATCCTATGAAGACGCACTTCTCCGATTTGGGTTCGAGCTTAGCTGGTTGAAGTTTTTTCACATAAGCATCGCAACCCCAAACTTTAAGAAACGACAGCTTAGGTTTCTTGCCAAACCATAGTTCATACGGTGTCGTCTCAACGGATTTAGACGGTGCCCTATTTAATGTGAATGCAGCTGTCTCTAATGCATAACCCCAAAACGATAGTGGTAAATCGGTAAGGGACAACATAGATCGCACCATATCTAATAAAGTACGATTACGACGTTCGGACACACCATTACGCTGTGGTGTTCCAGGTGGCGTGAGTTGTGAAACTATTCCACATTGTTTTAAATGAAGGCCAAACTCGTAACTCAAATATTCGCCTCCGCGATCAGATCGTAGAAACTTTATTTTCTTGTTACGATGATTCTCCACTTCACTCTGAAATTCTTTGAATTTTTCAAATGTTTTAGACTTTGTGTTTCATCAAGTAGATATACCCATATCTGCTCAAATCATCTGTGAAGGTCAGAAAATAACGATACCCGCCGGGAGCCTCAACACTCATCGGACCGCATACATCGGTATGTATTATTTCCAATAACTCAGTGGCTCGCTGCATTGTTCTGGAGAACGGAGTTTTAGTCATCTTGCCCATGAGGCATGGTTCGCAAGCATCAAATGATTCATAATCAAGTGATTCCAAAAGTCCATCCGCATGGAGTTTCTTCATGCACTTTACACCAATATGACCTAAACGGCAGTGCCACAAATATGTTGCACTATCATTATCAACTTTGCATCTTTTGGCATCTATATTATGAATATGTGTATCACCACGATCGAGATTCAACAAAAATAGACTACTCTTCAAGGGTGCATAACCATAAAAGATATTACTCATATAAATAGAACAACCATTATTCTCTGATTTAAATGAATAACCGTCTCGCATTAAACAAGATCCAGATATAATGTTCATGCTCAACGCTGGCACCAAATAACAATTATTCAGGTTTAAAACTAATCCCGAAGGTAGATGTAGAGGTAGCATGCCGACGGCGATCACATCGACCTTGGAACCATTCCCAACGCGCATCGTCACCTCGTCCTTAGCCAATCTTCGTTTAATCCGTAGCCCCTATTTCGAGTTACAAATATGAGCAACCGAACCGGTATCAAATACCCAGGCACTACTACGAGCATTAGTAAGGTACACATCAATAACATGTATATCAAATATACCTTTGTTCACTTTGCCATCCTTCTTATCCGCCAAATACTTGGGGCAGTTCCACTTCCAGTGACCAGTCCCTTTGCAGTAGAAGCACTCAGTTTCAGGCTTAGGTCCAGACTTGGGCTTCTTCCCAGGAGTGGCAACTTGCTTGCCATTCTTATTGAAGTTCCCTTTCTTTCCTTTGCCCTTTTTCTTGAAACTAGTGGTCTTGTTAACCATCAACACTTGATGCTCCTTCTTGATTTCTACCTCCGTAGCTTTGAGCATCGCGAAGAGCTCGGGAATTGTTTTCTCCATCCCTTGCATATTATGGTTCATCACGAAGCCTTTATAGCTTGGTGGCAGTGATTGGAGAACTCTGTCAATAACACTATCATCTGGAAGATTAACACCCAGCTGAGTCAAGTGATTATGATACCCAGACATTTTGAGTATGTGTTCACTGACAGAGCTATTCTCCTCCATCTTGCAGCTATAGAATTTGTTGGAGACTTCATATCTCTCAACTCGGGCATTTGCTTGAAATATTAACTTCAATTCCTGGAACATCTCATATGGTCCATGATGTTCAAAATGTCTTTGAAGTCCCGATTCTAAGTCGTAAAGCATGGCACACTGAACTATCGAGTAGTCATAAGATCGAGCTTGCCAGACGTTCATAACATCAGCATCTGCTCCTGCAGCAGGCCTTTCACCTAGCGGTGCATCAAGGACATAATTCTTCTGTGCAGCAATGAGGATAATCGTCAAGTTACGGACCCAGTCCGTGTAGCTGCTACCATCATCTTTCAACTTAGCTTTCTCTAGGAACGCATTAAAATTCAAGGGAACGGTAGCACGGGCCATTGATCTACAACATAGATATGCAAATACTATCAGGACTAAGTTCATGATAAATTAAGTTCAATTAATCATATTACTTAAGAACTCCCACTTAGATCGACATCCCTCAAGTCATCTAAATGATCACGTGATCCAAATCAACTAAACCATGTCCGATCATCACGTGAGATGGAGTAGTTTTCAATGGTGAACATCTCTATGTTGATCATATCTACTATATGATTCACGTTCGACCTTTCGGTCTCCAGTGTTCCGAGGCCATGTCTGTACATGCTAGGCTCGTCAAGTTTAACCCGAGTATTCCGCATGTGCAAAACTGTCTTGCACCCATCGTATGTGAACGTAGAGCCTATCACACCCGATCATCACGTGGTGTCTCAGCACGACGAACTGTCGCAACGGTGCATACTGAGGGAGAACACTTATACCTTGAAATTTTTAGAAAGGGATCATCTTATAATGCTACCGCCATACTAAGCAAAATAAGATGCAAACAAGATAGACATCACATGCAATCAAAATATGTGACATGATATGGCCATCATCATCTTGTGCCTTTGATCTCCATCTCCAAAGCACCATCATGATCTCCATCGTCACCGGCTTGACACCTTGATCTCCATCGTAGCGTCGTGGTCGTCTCACCAACTATTGCTTCTAAAACTATCGCTAATGCATAGTGATAAAGTAAAGCAATTACATGGCGTTTGCATTTCATACAATAAAGCGACAACCATAAGGCTCCTGCCAGTTGCCGATAACTTTTACAAAACATGATCATCTCATACAACAACGTATATCACGTCATGTCTTGACCATATCACATCACAACATGCCTTGCAAAAACAAGTTAGACGTCCTCTACTTTGTTGTTGCAAGTTTTACGTGGCTGCTACAGGCTTCTAGCAAGAACCGTTCTTACCTATGCATCAAAACCACAACGGTGTTTCGTCAAGTTTGCCGTTTTAACCTTCAACAAGTACCGGCCATAGTCAAATTTGATTCAACTAAAGTTGGAGAAACAGACACCCGCTAGCCACCTTCATGCAAAACTAGTTGCATGTCTGTCGGTGGAACCGGTCTCATGAACATGGTCATGTAAGGTTGGTCCGAGCCGCTTCATCCAACAATATCGCCAAATCAAAATAAGATGTTGGTGGTAAGGAGTATGACTATCACCGCCCAAAACTCTTTGTGTTCTACTCGTGGATATCATCTACGCATAGACCTGGCTCTGATGCCACTGTTGGGGAATGTAGCATGCAATTTCAAAAAATTTCCTACGCTCACGCAAGATCTATCTGGGAGATGCATAGCATCGAGAGGGGAAGAGTGTGTCTATGTACCCTCGTAGACCGAAAGCGGAAGCGTATGACAACACGGTTGATGTAGTCGAACTTCTTCTCGTTCCGACCGATCAAGCACCGAACGTACGGCACCTCCGAGTTCTGCACACGTTCGGCTCGATGACGTCCCTCGAACTCTTGATCTAGCAAAGTTTCAAGGGAGAGTTCCGTCAGCACAATGGCGTGGTGACGGTGATGGTGAAGTGATCCACGCAGGGCTTTGCCTAAGCACTACGAAGATATGACCGGAGGCGTAAACTGTGGAGGGGGCGCCGCACACGGCTAGGAATCAATGTTGTGTGTTCTAGGGGTGCCCCCCCCACATATATATAGGTGGGAGAGGGAGGGGAGCAGTAAGGGGCGCCCCAAGTAGGAGGGATCCTACTTGGGCACCTCCTCCAAGTCGGCCTCCCCCCTTCCATATCTACCGGAGGGGGAAGGAAAGAGGAGGGAGGAGGGAAGGAAGGGGGAGGCCGAATCCCTCCCCTTCCTTCTCTTACCCCCCTTTCCTTTCCCTCAGGTGCGGCCCATATGGGGGGCGCAACAGCCCCTGCTGGCTGCTGCGTTTCCCCTCTTGGCCCATTAGGCCCATATCTTTGCCGGGGGGTGCCCGGAACCCCTTCCGGTGACCCGATATGTACCCGGTACTCCATGAACACTTCCGGTGTCCGAATATCATCATCCTATATATGAATCTTTACCTCTCAACCATTTCGAGACTCCTCGTCATGTCCGTGATCTCATCCGGGACTCCGAACAACATTCGGTCACCAAATCACATAACTCATATAATACAAAATCGTCATCGAACGTTAAGCGTGCAGACCCTACGGGTTCGAGAACTATGTAGACATGACTGAGACACCCCTCCGGTCAATAACCAACAGCGGAACCTAGATACTCATATTGGTTCTCACATATTCTAAGAAGATCTTTATCGGTCGTACCGTAATGGCAACATACGTTATTCCCTTTGTCATCGGTATGTTACTTGCCCGAGATTCGATCGTCGGTATCTTCATACCTAGTTCAATCTCGTTACCGGTAAGTCTCTTTACTCGTTTCGTAATACATCATACCACAACTAACTTATTAGTCACATTGCTTGCAAGGCTTCTTATGATGTGCATTACCGAGAGGGCCCAGAGATACCTCTCCGATACTCGGAGTGACAAATCCTAATCTCGATCTATGCCAACCCAACAAACACCTTCGGAGATACCTATAGAGCATCTTTATAATCACCCAGTTACGTTGTGACGTTTGATAGCACACAAGGTATTCCTCCGGTATCCGGGAGTTGCATAATCTCATAGTCAAAGGAATATGTATACGACATGAAGAAAGCTATAGCAATAAAACTGAATGATCAATATGCTAAACTAACGGATGGGTCATGTCCATCACATCATTCTCCTAATGATGTGATCCCATTTATCAAATGACAACACATGTCTATGGTTAGGAAACTTAACCATCTTTGATTAACGAGCTAGTCTAGTAGAGGCTTTACTAGGGACTCAGTGTTTTGTCTATGTATCCACACATGTATCAAGTTTCTGGTTAATACAATTCTAGCATGAATAATAAACATTTATCATGAATAAGGAAATATAAAATAACAACTTTATTATTGCCTCTAGGGCATATTTTCTTCAGGACAAGACAGACATGTCTGAAGATTATGAAAAGTTTCATGAAATTCCTCCCTTCAAAGTGAAGGCTGACCCAAGCATCGTGTTAAATGATTAAGATTATCCATGGTTACGGTGCAATAAGCAAGGGGCACACGCGAAGAAAAAGTGAATAGTTTCTCCCTTTGTAATAGATGAGTTTTCATCTGAAACCCTGATACTTCGAAAGAGATTGTCCAGTTTGTACACGAAGTGCATCCAGTTTTTCTCGTAACCGTCTCAACTTTTTAGCACATGCTATGTGGGTGAAATTATGATACCATGCCAAGTTTCAACCTTTCCAAAGTTCATTTGTAGTGCTTGTCAATTTCAGGGTCATTTAGCTCAAAATAAATCATTAAATGCATGAAAAATAGCAAATGAAGTCACAAAAGGGTTGAAAATTGATGATGTGGCTTTGAATGGTGCATTTTGAATGCACAAAAAGTCTGGAGTTAAAATAAGTTAAAAAAATGAAATCCCTTTGTAGTAGATGAGTTTTCGTGTGAAACCCTGATACTTCGAAAGAGATTGTCCAGTTTGTACACGAAGTGCATCCAGTTTTTCCCGTAACCCTCTCAACTTTTTAGCACATGCTATGTGGGTGAAATTATGATACCATGCCAAGTTTCAACCTTTCAGAGTTTATTTGTAGTGCTTTTAAATTTCAGGGTCATTTATCTCAAAGAATGAACTAATAGCAAAAAGAATGAACTAAAAATCTTTTATAAAAATCTAATAGCAAAAAGAATAAACTAAAAAGAATCAATTAAAATATTTTGTTATGATCAACTAAAACAAAACTATAATATTCTTCAAAAGCAAAAAGAATCAACTAAATATCTTTTATAAACCTCTAATTATTATCAAAATAATATTAACTTAAAATTATATAAAATTTATGCAACTAAAATTATCAAAGTACTTTTTGTTAAAAACTTTAATAGCAAAAAGAATTTTCATAAAGTATTTTTTGTTAAAAACTTTAATAGCTAACTAAAATAACATTAAAATGAAAAAAATGCCGCCTACTAGGCCACCACGGCCTGCATACGACTAGAAACCCATCTGTACATGGGCCAGGATGCAGGCCCGCAGGGCAAGTAGGCCCAACAGGGCAGAGACAAAGGTTAGGCATGTACTGCCTGCATTTGAGAGGAGCTCGACAGCTCAGCCGCAGCGGGGCTTATAAACCAGTGTGGGCGCCTCTCGCTAAGCGAGGTGGGACTAAACTTCCCCTACCCACGGTTGTGCCAGCACCAGCCTTTAGTCCCGGTTGGTGGCTCCAACCGGGACTAGAGGCCCCCCTTTAGTCCCAGTCCGAGCCACCAACCGGGACTAAAGGTGATACTGGGACTAAAGGTCTCTCTATATAAGCGAGGACTTAGAAAATTTCTGCAAACCTCTCCCATTCTCTCCCCCGACGCAGCCAGGCTGCTCCGCCCGCTCCTTGTCACCGTCCCTGCCCTGACGCCGAGCCCCCGAGACCGGCCTCCGCTCCCTACCCCGACGCCGAGCCCCGCCCCGATGTCGGCCGCCGCTCCCTGCCCCGACGCCGTCGAGCCCTGCCCCGACGCTGGCCGCCACTCCTTGCCCCGTCGCTGCCGCCCCCAGTGAGCTCCCCCTTCCCCTGCGCTGCCATTTCCGCCGCCACCGCCGCCGCCGCCGCCCCTGCTCTGCTTAGCTTTTTTTTAGAAATTGTTCATAGAATTTTTTTTGTCCATGGATGTATGTATGGATAGTGTATGTATGTATGCAGATGGTGTACTAGAAATTTTTTTGTCCATGGATGGTGTATGTATTTATAGAAAAAAATTGTTCATAGAAAATTTTTTGTTCATAGAAATTAGTGTGAATTTTTTGTTCATGATGATCTTGCTAAAACTCATATTAAGTTTGATATTGTTTTTCTATAGACTTGGTTAAAATTTACTAAGTTTTACTTTGCCTAAATCGGGGAGAGGCAACTTTACTAAATGGGCATGATGATAATCAAATATACTAAGATTAATTATGGAGAGAGGGAGTAACAACTCATATATTCAAAATTTACTCCCGGTCCGCTCACCCGACCAACTTTGGAGGCCACCCAAACCCTAGAAGAAAGAGCGTTGTCGATCTCCTACCCACTCCCGCCCCTACCCGTTTGTGAAAGGTGGCGGGTGGGGTCTTATATATAACGCTACAAAAATAATATCATATAGCACTGTTGTTATGTATAATACTATTGACGTCTAATTCACCGGTCTTACCTCAGTGAACCAAAGGGACATTATTTGTTCGGTAGGTCATTAAAACATGAGAGAGGGGGTCGTTAAAACATATCCCCGATAACTTCGACATGGGGGGGGGGGGGGGGGGGGGACGTTCGGACATGCATGAGAGAGGCGGTCCGCAAAGTATCCTCTCTTGAAAGATAGGACGACTCATCAGACATGAGGGGGAGGATCGAGTCCTCGATGATCGTCTGAAACTGACTGTTATAAAACTTGTCAATTTTGCATGATGTTTGCCACTAATCCATTGCCCATATGCATATGATTCCTTGTTGTGATTAAGTCTATGTTTGCCACTAATCCATCTCTCATGGTTATATATTGCCATGTTGTAATATTTGCAGAAACTATGGATAGAGACTTAGAAAAAGAAGAGTTGTTGGGGCATATAATCCACGACGGAGGTGATATCACCTTGTCGTTTCTCAACGACACCGATGGCGAGGAAAGAGAGGATGACGGCTCCGGTGATCGAATGGAGGAGGGAAGAGATCATGACGGCTCAGCCGCAGCGGGGCTTATAAACCAGTGTGGGCGCGTCTTGCTAAGCGAGGTGGGACTAAACTTCCCCTGCCCCGTGGCTGTGCCAGCACCAGCCTTTAGTCCTGGTTAGTGGCTCCAACCGGTATTAAAGGCCCCCCTTTAGTCCCGGTCCGAGCCACCAACCGGGACTAAAAGTCTCTATATATAAGCGAGGACTTATAAAATTTCTCCAAATCTCTCCCATTCTCTCCCCCGACGCCGCCAGGCTGCTCCGCCCGCTCCTCGTCGTCGTCCCTGCCCTGACGCCGAGCCCCCGACGCTGGCCGCCGCTCCCTAACCTGACGCCAAGCCCTGCCCCGACGCCGGTCGCCGCTCCCTGCCCCGACGCCACCGAGCCCTGCCCCGACGCCGACCGTCGCTCCCTTCCCTGCCGCCGCCCCCAGTGAGCTCCCCCTTCCCCTGCGCTGCCACTTCTGTCGCCGCCCCTGCTCTCCTAGCCGCCGCCCCTGCTTTGCTTAGCTTTTTTTAGAAATTGTTCATAGAATTTTTTTTGTCCATGGATGTATATATGTACGCAGATGGTGTACTAGAATTTTTTTTATCCATGGATGGTGTATGTATTTACAGAAAAAAAAAATTGTTCATAGAATTTTTTTTGTTCATAGAAATTATTGTGAATTTTTTGTTCATGATGATCTTGCTAAAACTCATATTAAGTTTGATATTGTTTTTCTATAGACTTGGTTAAAATTTACTAAGTTTTACTTTGCCTAAATCGGGGAGAGGAAACTTTACTAAATGGGCATGATGATAATGAAATTTACTAAGATTAATTATGGAGAGAGGGAGTAACAACTCATATATTCAAAATTTACTCGCGGTCCGCTCGCCCGACCAACTCTGGAGGCCACAGAACCCTAGAAGAAAGAGCGTTGTCGATCTCTTACCCGCTCCCGCCCCTACCCATTTGTCGAAGGTGGCGGGTGGGGTGTTATATATAACGCTACAATAATAATATCATATAGCACTGTTGTTATGTATAATACTATTGACGTCTAATTCACCGGTCCTACCTCAGTGAACCGAAGGGACTTTATTTATTCGCTAGCTCGTTAAAACATGAGAGAGGGGGTTGTTAAAACATATCCCCGATAACTTGGACATGAGGGGGGGGGGGACGTCGGACATGCATGAGAGAGGCGGTCCGCAAAGTATCCTCTCTCAAAAGATAGGACGACTCATCAGACATGAGGGGGAGGATCGAGTCCTCGATGATCGTCTGAAACTGACTGTTATAAAACTTGTCAATTTTGCATGATGTTTGCCACTAATCCATTGCCCATATGCATATGATTCCTTTTTTGTGATTAAGTCTATGTTTGCCACTAATCCATCTCTCATGGTTATATATTGCCATGTTGTAATATTTGCAGAAACTATGGACAGAGACTTAGAAAAAGAAGAGTTGTTGGGGCATATAATCTCCGACGGAGGTGATATCACCTTTTCGTTTCTCAATGACACCGATGGCAAGGAAAGAGAGGATGACGGCTCCGGTGATCGAATGGAGGAGGGAGGAGATCATGACGGCTCAGCCGCAGTGGGGCTTATAAACCAGTGTGGGCGCCTCTCGCTAAGCGAGGTGGGACTAAACTTCCCCTGCCCCGCGGCTGTGCCAGCACCAGCCTTTAGTCCCGGTTGGTGGTTCCAACTGGGACTAAAGGTCCCCCCTTTAGTCCCGGTCCGAGCCACCAATCGGGACTAAAGGTCTCTGTATATAAGCAAGGACTTAGAAATTTCTCCAAATCTCTCCCATTCTCTCCCCCGATGCCGTCAGGCTGCTCAGCCCGCTCCTCGTCGTCGTCCCTGCGCTCACGCCGAGCCCCCGACGCCGACCGCCGCTCCCTACCCCGATGCCAAGCACTGCCCCGACGCCGGCCGCCGCTCCCTGCCCTGACGCCGCCGAGCCCTGCCCCGACGCCGACCGCAGCTCCCTGCCCCGCCGCTGCCGCCCCCAGTGAGCTCCCCACTTCCCCTGCGCTGCCACTTTCGCCGCCGCCGCCCTGCTCTGCTTAGCTTTTTTTAGAAATTGTGCATAGAATTTTTTTTATCCATGGATGTATGTATGTATGTAGATGGTGTACTAGAATTTTTTTTATCCGTGGATGGTGTATCTATGTATGCAGATGGTGTATGTATTTATAGAAAAATATTTGTTCATAGAAATTTTTTTGTTCATAGAAATTATTGTGAATTTTTTGTTCATGATGATCTTGCTAAAACTCATATTAAGTTTGATATTGTTTTTCTGTAGACTTGGTTAAAATTTAATCAGTTTTACTTTGCCTAAATCGGGGAGAGGCAACTTTACCAAATGGGCATGATGATAACGAAATTTACTAAGATTAATTATGGAGAGAGGGAGTAACAACTCATATATTGAAAATTTACTCCCGGTCCGCTCGCCCGACCAACTCTGGAGGCCACCCAAACACTAGAAGAAAGAGCGTTGTCGATCTCCTACTCCCTCCCGCCCCTACCCGTTTGTCGAAGGTGGCGGGTGGGGTCTTATATATAAGGCTACAACAATAATATCATAAAGTGATGTCTACTACGCAACCTTCTTCTTGTAGGATCGTGTTGGGCCTCCAAGCGTAGAGTTTTGTAGGACAGTGGCAAATTTCCCTCAAGTGGATGACCTAAGGTTTATCAATCCGTGGGAGGCATAGGATGAAGATGGTCTCTCTCAAACAACCCTGCAGCCAAATAACAAAGAGTCTCTTGTGTCCCCAACTCACCCAATACAATGGTAAATTGTATAGGTGCACTAGTTCGGCGAAGAGATGGTGATACAAGTGTAATATGGATGGTAGAAATATATTTTTATAATCTGAATAAGTAAAAACAGCAAGGTAGCAAGTAATAAAAATGAGCAAAAACTGTATTGCAATGCCTGGAAACAAGGCCTAGGGTTCATACTTTCACTACTGCAAGTTCTCTCAACAATGATAACATAATTGGATCACATAACAATCCCTCAACGTGCAACAAATAATCACTCCAAAGTTTCTATCGGAGAACGTAGGACGAAAAAATGCATCAACCCCTATACATAGATTACCCCAATGTCACCTCAGGAATCCGCGAGTTGAGTGCCAAAACATACATCAAGTGAATCAATAGAACATCCCATTTTCACCACAGATATCCCATCGCAAGACATACATCAAGTGTTCTCAAATCCAATACTCAATCCAACATAACGAAACCTCAAAGAGCAAGACTCAATTCATCACAACAAGAGATAGAGAGAAAAGAAACACCATTGATCCAACTATAATAACAAAGCTCGCGGTACATCAAGATCGTGCCAAATCAAGAACACGAGAGAGAGAAAGAGAGATCAAACACATAGCTACTGGTACATACCCTCAGCCCCGAAGCCGGACTACTCCCTCTTCATCATGGAGACCGCTGGGATGATGAAGATGGCCTCCGGTGATGGTTTCCCCCTTCGGCAGGGTGCCGGAATGGGCTCCCGATTGGTTTTTCGTGGCTACAGAGGCTTGTGGTGGCGGAACTCCCGATCTAGGTTTCTTTCTGGAAGTTTCTGGATTTATAGGAATTTTTGGCGTCGGTTTCACGTCAGGGGGGGGGGGGGGGGGTCCAAGGTGTTTTGCTGGCAGCGGCCAAGGCATGGGGGCAGGTTTTTTGTGCACTGGGGGGGGGCCTCCACCCTTGTGGCTGCCTCGGGACTCCTTTGGTCCATCTCCGATGTCCCGTGGGCTTCTTCTGGTCCATAAAAAATACCATAAATTTTCAGCCCATTCCGAAACTTTTATTTCTGCACAAAAAACGACACCACGGTAGTTCTGCTGAAAACAACGTCAGTCCGGGTTAGTTCTAATCAAATCATACCAAAATCATATAAAACAGTTGTAAACATGGCATGAATACTTCATAAATTATAGATACGTTGGAGACGTATCAGCATCCCCAAGCTTAATTCCTGCTCGTCCTCGAGTAGGTAAATGATAAAAGAAAGAATTTATTAAGTGTGAATGCTACCTAGCGTATTTATCAATGTAATCTTCTTTATTGTGGCATGAATATTCAGATCTATAAGATTCAAAACAAAAGTTTAATATTGATATAAAAACAATAATACTTCAAGCATACTAAATAAAGCAATCATGTCTTCTCAAAATAACATGGCCAAAGAAAGTTATCCCTACAAAATCATATAGTCTGGCTATGCCCCATCTTCATCACACAAAGTATTAAATCATGCACAACCCCGATGACAAGCCAAGCAATTGTTTCATACTTTTGATGTTCTCAAACTTTTTGAACTTTCACGCAAAACATGAGCGTGAGCCATGGGTATAGCACTATAGGTGGAATAGAATATGGTGGTTGTGGAGAAGACAAAAAGAAGGAGATAGTCTCACATCAACTAGGCGTATCAATGGGCTATGAAGATGCCCATCAATAGATATCAATGTGAGTGAGTAGGGATTGCCATGCAATGGATGCACTAGAGCTATAAGTGTATGAAAGCTCAAAAAGAAACTAAGTGGGTGTGCATCCAACTTGCTTGCTCACGAAGACCTAGGGCAATTTGAGGAAGCCCATCATTGGAATATACAAGCCAAGTTCTATAATGAAAAATTCCCACTAGTATATGAAAGTGATAATATAGGAGACTCTCTATCATGAAGATCATGGTGCTACTTTGAAGCACAAGTGTGGAAAAAGGATAGTAGCATTGCCCCTTCTCTCTTTTCTCTGATTTTTTTATTTTGGGCTCTTTGGCCTCTTTTTTTCGTTTTTTCTTCTCTTTTTTTTTGTCCGGAGTCTCATCCCGATTTGTGGGGGAATCATAGCCTCCATCATCCTTTCCTCACATGGGACAATGCTCTAAAAATGATGATCATCACACTTTTATTTACTTTACAACTCAAGAATTACAACTCGATACTAGAACAAATATATGACTCTAAATGAATGCCTCCGGTGGTGTACCGGGATGTGCAATGACTCAAAAGTGACATGTATAAAAAAATATGAATGGTGGCCTTGCCACAAATACTATGCCAACTACATGATCATGCAAAGCAATATGACAATGACGGTGCGTGTCATAATAAACGGAACGGTGGAAGTTGCATGGCAATATATCTCGGAATGGCTATGAAAATGCCATAATAGGTTGGTATGGTGGCTGTTTTGAGGAAGGTATATGGTGGGTGTAGTTCACCGGCGAAAGTTGCGCGGTACTAGAGAGGCTAGCAATGGTGGAAGGGTGAGAGTGCGTATAATCCATGGACTCGTCATTAGTCATAAAGAACTCACATACTTATTGCAAAAGTCTATTATCTATCGAAACAAAGTACTACACGCATGCTCCTAGGGGGATAGATTGGTAGGAAAATACCATCGCTCGTCCGCGACCGCCACTCATAAGGAAGACAATCAATAAATAAATCATGCTCCAACTTCATCACATAACGGTTCACCATACGTGCATGCTACGGGAATCACAAAATTTAACACAAGTATTTCTACCAATCCACAATTACTCACTAGCATGACTCTAATATCACCATCTTTATATCTCAAAACAATCATAAGGAATCAAACTTCTCATCTATTCAATGCTCTTTTATGAAAGTTTTTATTATATCCCTCTTGGATGCCCATCATATTACGACTAAATTCATAATCTAAGCAAATTACCATACTGTTTAGAGACTCTCAAAATAGTATAAGTGAAGCATGAGAGCTCATCAATTTCTTCAAAATAAAACCAACGTCGTGCTCTAAAAAGATATAAGTGAAGCGCTAGAGCAACTCACAAACTACTCCAAAAGGATATAAGTGAAGATCAATTAGTAGTCAAATAATTATGTAGCTGTGTGAGGACTCTTTCTCATTTAAAATTTTAGATCTTAAGTATTTTATTCAAACAGCAAGCAAAACAAAATAAAATTACATTCTGAAAATAGCACACATTATGTGAAGAAGCAAAAACTTAGGCGCAACCAAAACTGACCGATCATTGTTGAAGAAGAAAGGTGGGATGCCAACCAGGGCATCCCCAAGCTTAGATGCTTGAGACTTCTTGAAATGTAAACTAGGGATGCCTTGGGCATCCCCAAGATTGAGCTTTTGTGCTCCTTAATTCCTTTTATATCACGGTTTCCCTAAATCTTAAAAACTTCATCCACACAAAACTCAACAAGAACTCGTGAGAAAAGTTAGTATAAATCAAATGCAAAACCTTATCATTCTCTACTGTAGCAAATCACCAAAATTATTATTTAACATTGCATACTAAATGCCTCTAAATATTTAATACTCCTATCCTCAAATAGAATCACTAAACAAGCAGACATATGCAAACAATGCAAACATAACAGCAATCTGTCTAAACAGGACAGTCTATAAAGAGTGCAATTGTACTCATACTTACCTAACTCCAAAAATTCTGATAAATATCACACTGTACAAAATTAGTTTTTAATCATTTTGTAAAAATTTCAAGATTTTATCATGTTCTTACTTTCCATAAGAATTCAGACAACGATAGTAAACTTTCTGTTTTCAAAACAGCAACATATGGACTTGCAAAATAAGCATGGTAAAGGCTAAACTTGACACTTTTATTGAAATAAAATATACAAAACATTACTATAAATAACATAAATCAAGTCCTAATAAAATAAAATGATGCTCCAAGGAAAACACATATCATGTGACGAATAAAAATATAGCTCCAAGTAAGGTTACCGATAATGTTGGAGACGAAAGAGGGGATGCCTTCCGGGGCATCCTCAAGCTTAGTTGCTTGAATATTCCTTGATTATTATCTTGGGGTGCCTTGGGCATCCCCAAGGTTAGGGTCTTGTGACTCCTTATTCTCCTCATATCGATGTATCACCCAAAACTTGAAAACTTCAATCACACAAAACTTAACGGAACTTCGTGAGATGAGTTAGTATGATAAAACAAATCATTCATTTGGTACTGTCAAGAAAAGATTCAAAAAATTTATCACATGATATCTACTGTACCCTATCATTTCTACAATTTATATTAAGCAATATAAGCCATAGAAACTAGAAAACAAGCAAACTATGCATCGAAAACAGAATCTGCCAAAAACAGAACAGTCTGTAAAGATCTGAATTAATCACATACTTCTGTTACTCCAAAACTTCTTAAAAAATAGGAAAACGTAGAAAATTTGTATATAAATCAAATGTAAAAATATCAGAATTTTTTCATGTTCCAGTAAAATATAGGAATTTCTATTCTGGACGCAATAGTTTCTGTTTTTGCACAGAATCAAGTCAACTATCAACCACACTATCCCAAAGGCTTTACTTGGCACTTTATTCAAACAAAAGCTATTAAACATGATTAATACAGTAGCATAATCATGTGAACACATGAAAACAGTAGGGGTAAATATTGGGTTGTTTCCCAACAAGCGCTTTTCTTTAATGCCTTTTTATCTAGGCATGATGATTTCAATGATGCTCACATAAAAGATAAGGATTGATACATAATGGGAGCATCACGAAGAATATGACTAGCACATTTAAGCCTAACCCACTTCCTATGCATCAGGATTTTGTGAGCAAACAACTTATGGGAACAAGAATCAACTAGCATAGGAAAGTAAAACAAGCAAAACTTCAAGATTTTCAACACATAGAGAGGAAACTTGATATTATTGCAATACCTACAAGCATATATTCCTCCCTCATAATAATTTTCAGTAGCATCATGAATGAATTCAACAATATAGCTATCACACAAATCATTCTTTTCATGATCTACAAGCATAGAAATTTTACTACTCTCCACATAAGCAAATTTATTCTCATGAATAGTAGTGGGAGCATCATATGAAACTTGAATACTATAAATTGTTTCCACATTAAAAGAGTAATGTTCAGTAAAAGGATATTCAAAATTATGACAATAATTATCACTACTTTTTATAACATAGGTAACATCACAGTAATCATCATAAGTAGCAACTTTGTTCTCATCATAGTCAATTGAAACCTCTTCCAAAATAGTGAAATCATTACTAAATAAAGTCATGACCTCTCCAAATCCACTTTTCTCATTATAATCATAAAAAATAGGAGGCATGCTTTCATCATAATAAATATTCTCATCAAAACTTGGGGGACTAAAAATACCATCTTCATCAAACATAGCACCCCCAAGCTTATGGCTTTGCATATCATTAGCATCATGGATATTCAAAGAATTCATACTAACAACATTGCAATCATGCTCATCATTCAAATATTTTATGCCAAACATTTTATTAACTTCTTCTTCTAACACTTGAGCACAATTTTCCTTTCCATCATTTTCACGAAAGACATTAAAAAGATGAAGCATATGAGGCAACCTCAATTCCATTTTTTTGTAGTTTTCTTTTATAGACTAAACTAGTGATAAAACAAGAAACTAAAAGATTCAATTGCAAGATCTAAAAATATACGTTCAAGCACTCACCTCCTCGGCAATGGCAACAGAAAAGAGCTTGATGTCTACTATGCAACCTTCTTCTTTTAGACTCGTGTTGGGCCACCAAGCGCAGAGTTTTGTAGGACAGTAGCAAATTTCCCTCAAGTGGATGACCTAAGGTTTCTCAATCCGTGGGAGGCGTAGGATGAAGATGGTTTCTCTCAAACAACCCTGCAACCAAATAACAAAGAGTCGCTTGTGTCCCCAACACACCCAATACAATGGTAAATTGTATAGGTGCACTAGCTCGGCGAAGAGATGGTGATACAAGTGTAATATGGATGGTAGAAATATATTTTTATAATCTGAATAAATAAAAACAGAAAGGTAGCAAGTAATAAAAATGAGCAAAAACGGTATTGCAATGCTTGGAAACAAGGCCTAGGATTCATACTTTCACTAGTGCAAGTTCTCTCAACAATGATAACATAATTGGATCACATAACAATCCCTCAACGTGCAACAAAGAATCACTCCAAAGTTTCTATCGGAGAACGTAGGACGAAAACGTGCATCAACCCCTATGCATAGATTACCCCAATGTCACCTCAGGAATCCGCGAGTTGAGTGCCAAAACATACATCAAGTGAATCAATAGAACATCCCATTGTCACCACAGATATCCCGTCAAGTGTTCTCAAATCCAATACTCAATCCACCATAACGAAACCTCAAAGAGCAAGACTCAATTCATCAAAACAAGAGATAGAGAGGGAAGAAACACCATATGATCCAACTATAATAACAAAGCTCGCGGTACATCAAGATCATGCCAAATCAAGAACACGAGAGAGAGAGAGAGAGAGAGATCAAACATATAGCTACTGGTACATACCCTCAGCCCCGAGGGCGAACTACTCCCTCCTCGTCATGGAGACCGCCGGGATGATGAAGATGGCCTCCGGTGATGGTTTCCCCCTCCGGCAGGGTGCCGGAACGGGCTCCCGATTGGTTTTTCGTGGCTATAGAGGCTTGCGGCAGTGGAACTCCCGATCTAGGTTTCTTTCTGGAGGTTTATGGATTTATAGGAATTTTGTACGTCGGTTTCACGTCAGGGGGGTCCACGGGGCAGCGGCAAGGCAGGTGGCGCGCCCTGGGGGGGGGGCGCCCTCCACCCTTGTGGCTGCCTCGGGACTCCTCTAGTCCATCTCCGATGCCCCGTGGGCTTCTTCTGGTCCATAAAAAATCACCGTAAATTTTCAGCCCATTCCGAGAACTTTTATTTCTGCACAAAAAACGACACCACGGTAGTTCTGCTGAAAACAGCCTCAGTCCGAGTTAGTTCTAATCAAATTATTCCAAAATCATATAAAATTGTTTTAAACATGGCATGAAAACTTCATAAATTATAGATACATTGGAGACATATCATATAGCACTATTGTTATGTATAATACTATTGATGTCTAATTCATCGGTCTTACCTCAGTGAACCGAAGGGACTTTATTTATTCAGTAGGTCATTAAAACATGAGAGAGGGGGTCGTTAAAACATATCCCCGATAACTTTGACATGAGGGGGGGGGGGGGACGTCGGACATGCATGAGAGAGGCGGTCCGCAAAGTATCCTCTCTCGAAAGATAGGACGACTCATCATACATGAGGGGGGAGAATTGAGTCCTCGATGATCGTCTGAAACTGACTCTTATAAAACTTGTCAATTTTGCATGATGTTTGCCACTAATCCATTGCTCATATGGATATGATTCCTTCTTGTGATTAAGTCTATGTTTGCCACTAATCCATCTCTCATGGTTGTATATTGCCATGTTGTAATATTTGCAGAAACTATGGACAGAGACTTAGAAAAAGAAGAGTTGTTGGGGGATATAATCCGCGACGGAGGTGATATCACCTTGTCATTTCTCAACGACACCGATGGCGAGGAAAGAGAGGAAGACGGCTCTGGTGATCGAATGGAGTAGGGAGGAGATCATGACGGCTCCGGTGATCGAATGGAGGAGGGAGGAGATGACGACTCCGCCGGTGTTGGAGCCTTAACTGTTGCTAAGTCCGCTGAGGTATATATATATATATATATATATATATACACATACATACATACATATATACTAAGCCTCTGCTGACTAGATGCATTAATTGTTTGGTATGTAAATATATTAACGCTTCTTTCTTCTTTTACCCTTCGGATCGAGCCAAACTTCTGTAAGGAGACGAGGCTCGAAGAAAAGGTTGGGCCAGGATGAAAGGTTCACGATCGAAGTAGTCACTCCAGATGGCGAACCGATTGCTCCTGTAACACCCCTATGTAATAAGCACTGTGACACTCTGCTAAATATGCCAAGTCATCTTCATTTGCAGTGCCTAGTCATAGTGGTTATTCAAAACATTTCAAATACTTCTCTGAAATGAACTCAAATTCAAAAGTGCAAAATAAAGTTGATCAAATCCTGTTGGAAAAATGTTCATTAAATAACAAATAATCCAGAAGCAATTATAAAAATATAAACAAAGATAATTGGGTTAGCTAAGTGATTCTAACAACATGAAGCAGCACCAAAACAGAAGTATTTAATTCATTTATGATAATATCAAATCCAAATAAAATCCTACTTTGCCCAAACCAGTTTTTGGTGAAAGTTAACATTGCACTATAATATTTGGGCCGAGTCTCACATTTTACTAAAGTGCAAATGTGGTCAAACAATTAACAAAACAGAAAAGAAATAAAGAAACAGAAAATAGAAAATAGAACGAGGCACTGTGCACTGGGCCTAAGTGCACAGTGCCCCGATCCAGCCCACCGGCCCATCTCTCGTTCTCTCTCCTTTGCCGTGTCGGCTCGCCCGTGGACGAGCGTGCACAAGCCGACCGCGCGTCGACACGGCGGCAGCCAGCGACGCCGTAGGGAGATAAGGGCGAGCCCGTGCTTCCACCTGGTCCTCCTCGCCCATTCTCCCCCCTCTCTCCCTCGCTCGCCCCTCCCCTCTCTTCCTCAGATCCATCACCGAGCGCCGTCGCCGCCGTGCCTTGCTGCTCGCCGTGGCCACCGACGTCTGCTGCCTCCTCCGTGGTGCCAGGGAGGTTCGCCAGCGACCGCCACATCGTCCGGTGCTTTCAACTGGAACGGGGAGGCCCTGCAGCTGCCGATCGACGCCGCCCCCTTTGCTTCGGCCGCCGACGATCTCCGTCGTCTCCGGCGAGCTCCTATTGCTACTAACCTGTCAAGGGCCATCGTGCGTGCCGCAAGTTGAGCCGCGAGCCTCCTCTGTCCCTGTTTCGCTTGAGGACGCCCCATAGCTAGCCTCCGTCGTAGCCGAGCTCCGGCCGCCGCCATGGCCGCGAGCTCCGTGCTCCCGAGCCGCTGCAAACTCGCCGACTGCTCTGGCGTGCTCCCCGCGCGCTGTAGACATCGCGTAGCTTGCTAGGATGGCCGCTCGTGCGCTCAAACGTCGAACTCGACGAGCTCAGGCTTCGGCCTCTGCCACGGCTCATCTCCGGCGCCATTTCCGGCCATCTCCGGTCGGTCCAAGGTCACCACTAGACGCGGCACTCTCCTAGCTCCCGAACGCAAGTAACCGCGCTCGAAACGAGCCACCGTACGCAATTTCCGGTTGTCTCCCGAATGCGCCGCCGCGCGATTTGGTCGCCGGCGTCGAGACGCCGGCCGCGCTGAGCTTGCACACCTGGGGCTACCCCCTGGGTCGCTGCCAGTGGGACCCCTAGTCCTAGTTGACCAGTTGACCTAGTCAACTGTGATGATTGGGCGGTCCCAGACACTGACATGCGGGCCCTGCCGCATTTTTAGATAAATAAAATGATTTTAATATTAAAATTAATTAATTTAGCTAATTACTCTATGACAGGTGGGGCCTACTAGCTAAATAACTCTATTTAGTTAGTTTTTAAACTCTGTTAGTCCTCTGTCAATGACATGTGGGTCCCATTGGACCCACAAGTCAGGTTTGACCCTGGTCAACAGACCAGTTGACTGCTGATGTCAGCATTGCATCATGATGATGTCATATTTCCTTTTCTGTTAATAAAAATAATTTCAGAAAATAGTTTAAATCTTTGAATATTCATAACTTTTAAACCGTAGCTCAGATCGAAAAACCTAAAACATGAAAATTGATCAGAACAACGAGACGAATCTGATCATGCTGTCTGTTTCCATGTCGGAACCCCCTACGTAGGAGACCCCGTAACTTTTAGCCTTATTCCGGTATATGAATAGTGCATAATCACCGGATAATAGATCCCGTGTTAATCCTAAAATAACTAAAATGACTTAGGTGCATCTTTAGGCAACCCTACACTGCGTCCTAGGCATGGCATGCCCTGTATTGCATTGTTTGCTGTGTATTTATATGTTTCTTCCCCCTCTTCTCTCTCGGTAGACCCCGACGTCGACCTAGCTACCGAGACCGACGCAGCTCCGGAGGTCGACTATGCTCCTGACGATCAGACCCTTGCCGCAGAGCTTCCAGGCAAGCACCCCCTTTTGAGCATTCCGATATCGCCCACTCTCTTCTCTCTTATGCTTGCATTAGAAGTTACTGCTGCTGCTGTTATCCTATCTCTGCTGCATAGACTATTTATTGTAACCTGCTATTGTTAGCTACCTGCTTATCCTAAACTGTTTAGTATAGGTTGGGTAGTGACCAAGCAGAGACCCCACTTTATCCCGACTGCCCCGCTGGATCATCAGAAGACCCGATCCACGGGATCGAAGACCAGGCCCCGGCACCGCACATTACTTCCCCTTAGTTGCTCGACACTACTAGGATACTATCGAGTGCCGAGGGTGATACCTCGTCAGCACTTCTGATGATAACCTTGTAGGTTAGTTAATCGGACGTGGTCAACGAGGGTGATTCCTCCTACACCACCCCCGATAACAACACCGTCGCGCAAATCCTCAAGAGTGGACCTCGAGGGTGATTCCTCCTCCGTTCACCTTGATGTTTACGTCAGGTGGGAATCCAACGAGGGTGATGCCTCGGATTCCTTCTTGATATGATAGCCACACGGATGCCCTTACATTACTGTTGATACTGCTTATTCTGGATAAAGACGGGTCGACCCTAAGGGGTACCCGCGCGAGCTTAATTGCGAGAGATGTGGAGTCGGGTGGACCTGGATGGTGCCCGAGAGCTGAACACGAGGCGTGGCCGGGCATTCTTGGCCCTTGCCGCAAGTCCTCGAGACGGGGCGACGGGGTCACATCTTGCTTGAGTCTCTACTCATTTAGCGCACTACCAACACACTTACGGTTTGGATATTTGATCCGAGTGGCCTCTGGCCTGATAGCACTAACCATCACGTGGGCATAGTATGGGCGTTCTGCGTCGTATACTTCAGCCGGAGCTTAATAGACGTCAGCGACTGAGCGACGCGCGCTGGGTTGGACTGGTGACGCCCTGCACTTGTATAAGGGGGGCTAGGTCTGCTCACCGGCCACGTTCGCAACGTGCAGGAGCGTCCGGGGCGATGGCCCAAGACCCCTGGATGCCTAGGTTTAGTCCGGCGTGTTGACCTCTCTGTTAGGTATTCGGTTGGGTTGCGGCGTGTCGTTTGGCCGAGGCCGGGCATGACCCAGAAAAGTGTGTCTGGCCAGAGTTAAGCGAGCGTGGTGGGTAAGTTGGTGCACCCCTGCAGGGAAGAAACAATCTATCGATAGCCTGTCCTACGTTAACGGACACTCGGAGTTGTATCCCGATCGGTACAACTAGAACTGGTGACTTGAGATGAAATGGATAGTATGGCTCTGGGATTGCTTTCTCACAGGGAGTAGAGAAAGGATCTTTGGGCGAAGTTGATGACATTACTACTACTTTACATTATGTTAATCTGCACTCTTCTAATGCTGCAAGACCGATGAAGATGCTAGTCTTCGATAGGACTAGGCTTTCCCCTCTATTCTGGCATTTCTGCAGCCCAGTCCACATATACAGCCCTCCTTTGAAAATGTTGCATATGTAGTGTAGATCCTTGCTTGCTGAGTACTTCGGATGAGTACTCACGTGTGCTTTGCTTTCTTTTTCTCCCCTTTTCTTCTTGTCGGAACCAGACGACGGAGCCTCGGAGCCTGCTGCCCCCGCCAATAATTACTACTACTACTACTACTACTACCCTCCCGGCGAGTACTATTACGAGGAGCCGACCGACGACCAGGAGTAGGATTCGGAGGGCCCTAGGCAGGAGGCCTACGCCTTTCGATCGTAGTGTTTTATTTTACCCCGCCTTCTTAAAGGCCTATCTGTAATTCTGCTATATCTGTACCCAGATATCTGATGCTTCCGCTGACACTTGTATGCCATCGAGCGATGTATTCGAGCCCTCGAGGCCCTGGCTTGTAATATAAAGCTTGTATGACTTTATTTATGTTTTAGAGTTCTGTTGTGATATCTTCAAGTGAGTCCTTAGGCTTGATCGTGTGCATTTGCGTGTATATCAGTGCAGAGTTGTTGTTAGGGATAGCGTCCCGATCAGCATCCAAGAATGGAATAAGAAGAAGGACCCTGGAGTTTCTTATGTTGACGATAGACAGAAAGATGAGCTTGGAACTCGCTGATGACAAATTTCAGCCTACCGCCAGAGGAGGATCCAAGTAACCCAGTTATACAGCGACAAGTCAATTCGTGGGCTCTTAAGAAGATGGCAGAACTATTCAAGAACTGAAAGAAAAAATTGAACCAGTTTGTCGACAAAGACGAGACTCCAGAATTCACCGGTCAATATGCGAAGATAAAAGATCACTGGCCTGCATTTGTGGTGTACAAGAAATCAGAGAAAGCTAAGAAAAGGTCAGTGACAAATAAGCTAAATGGTGCAAAGAAGAAGTATCACCATGTTACGGGGTCAGTTGGCTACAACAAAGCGCGCCTACATGGGACAGAGCTGAGAATGACCTGCTTGCTAAAGGGGTCCAACCAGAGATATTGAACTGGCCCGATCGGGCAAGGACTTTGTTCTTCGGGGTTGAGGGAACTTTGGACCCAGAAACAGGGAAGTGTGTTTACACGAAAGCTCAACTTGAAATACCCGTAAAAAAGATTCGAGAAGCAATCCAGGAAGTGCAGGAAGGGAGGTTCCATCCCGACAGAGAGAAGAACAAGCTGTTAAAGGCCCTCGGGAATCCTAAACACCATGGACGAACACGAGGCACGTCAGGCTTCGTTCCGTGGAAGTATGGGTTTCCGGATAGCAGTGCCACTTATAGAAGCCGAGGGAGAAAGAAGAAAGAGGAAGCAGACCAGATGCAGAAGATGGAACAAAGATTACCGAAACTAGAGGAACTTGAGAGCCAGCGAGCTACCGGCCCACCATCTTAGCGGCACGAAGATCCTTCATTCGATACTGTCCAGGAAGCTACCCCACCATCTCAGCGGAAAAGTAGCGTGGCTTCCACGGAGCTCGTTTAGCCTGATATCACGGCTCCTCGCTACCCCGTGGATGGTATCACGGAGAATGAAAATTGTGAGCTAATTGCGAAATGCCATAACCTAACCTTGAAGGTGGCGCTCGGCTATGTCTTATCTCCTCGACATGATGCAACTTTCCATTTCGCTCCGGTTCCAGATGGCTTTGCTATTGTCGGGGTGGATGAAATAATGAACGGATTTGAGGGGCTGGAGCTTGACTACCCTACAGGTGAAGGGGAGATTTATCTGGAAAATGCCTTAAGGACTACCTGTCTGTGGAGAAAGGAAAACATCTTGCTTCCAAACTGGACGGTGCCTCAGCAGACTCAGCCGGAGGAGGCCCCTCAACAGACTCCTCATAGTCCAGATGTATCTCCGCTGCCTCAGTCGTCTCCGGCGCGTTAGCTGTCTCCGCCGCGTCAGCGGACTCCAGCGGAGGAGGCCCCTCAGCAGAATCCTGATCCGCCTTAGCTGTCTCCGCCGCGTCAGCGAACTCCGCCTCCTCCGCCATGTCAGCGGACTCCGCCTCCTCCGCCACGTCAGCTGACTCCGCCGCCTCAGCAACGGTGGAAGAGAGACGCTGCCGCTCTGGTGGGTAGCAGTACAACAGGGAGGAAATTCAGAGCTGGTCCAAGCCTCAAGGCTCCTCCCAAGTTACCATATGAGAGGACTGACGAGGAAAACAAGGACATTGTGGCTTCCGAAGTGAAGGCCCATTTTGAACGGAAACGTCCACCTCCAAAGGAGAAAATAGATCCACTAAAAACGAAGCACTCTCTGGATGCCCTTAGGCGACCACCACTGCCTCCGCCGCTATCACACTATGACCGCTGTATTGCAAAGACATTTGATGAAGCGCAACGGTCGGGAAGTACTAGCAGTGCTGCAAGACGAAGTGGGAAAACAATTCCCCAGCTCGGCGAACAGGAAAAGCAATCATGCCCCCCGCTCAAGGTGTTTAGCGATATCGCTAATGTTCCGGGGGTAGTGGCCGGTACCACTCTTGGTGATTACTTAGACGATAGTGTACAGTTCGAAATGACTGAGGTAGTAGCGCCCTTTAGATATGAGCGCGGGAAGCCTCTCGTCAAACCTGAGCAGCTCCCGCATCTATCAATGATGATGCGAAGATTGCATGACTGGTACTTGAAAACCTGCAAGGATGGGCCAGCAGTATCTTGCTGGGAATTAAAGATGAGCACGACTTCATTGGAGTCGACTTGTTGTACGTTCAATTTGAAGAATTATTTCAGTTATACAATCAAGACGCCCTCGACAAAACTCTCATGACTTGCTATTGTCTGTAAGTATTATTTCTGTAATCAAGTCTCTAGCTCAGCTCGTTCATTGCATGTATAATTGTCCTCTATATTATGCAGATTGAAGATCGTCGAATGCAATAAAGGACAAATCTATGACATTGGGTTCATTAACCCAAATACCGTAAATGAATTTACGGTACAAAAGAGGACGGGCGAAACTGAGAAAAACTTGCTAAAGGCGTTACTTCGACTTCAAAACAGAAGAGAAATACTCCTTCCTTACAACTTCAAGTGAGCGTTAATTACTGTCTTGTGCACATTTTGTTTCGCTTACTCGAGGTTAAGTGTAATTGATGAGTTATGCATGCGCAGGTTTCACTTTATTCTGCTGTCCGTTAAGCTTGAAACGGGACTAGTAACTGTTTTGGACTCGAGATGTAAAGAGCAAAAGGAGTGGGCGGACATGAGTGAAATGCTCCAGAAGTAAGTTCAATCATTATCGTACCATATCGGCAACTTTCGTTCACTTCCCGATATCAAGTGATCATTTTCTTTGCCGGAGAGGGTTTGGAAAAAGTTCACCAGCGAGGTACCGGGTGAATGGAAAAAGGAGTTGCGATTTACACACCCCAAAGTAAGTAGTACTAGCTAGTTCCGCGCATCTCTCATTGATTCTAGTTTCAATACCATTATCATGCTTGATTATCATTTTGATTGAACTCTATTCTCGTAAAGTGCTTGTGGCAGTCACCCGGGAATAATTTATGTGGATACTATGTTTGCGAGTTCATGCGCCACTCGACCTCTGAGCGGGGCTTCTCTGACCAACAATTTGAAGTATGTAAATAATATTCACAATTTTATTTTATTACCATCAATTGTGTGTTGAGTTTCATTCATATATATGTATTGACCCCCTTCTTTAATTAGATCTGGGAGAAGCGGAACGAACTCCTACCAAATGATCGCATAAGAGCAATTCAAGAGGAATTGGCGGGATTCTTTGTTGATCAAGTCATACTTGAAGAGGGAGAATACCATCGGGATTTGCTATGCGATTTTGATAGATGATGTTAGGGATCGAAAGAGATGTTATATTGTATATATGCATCAACATGTACTATATGTAGTAGCGTCGAATAGATATACGAAAACTTGTTGTTCGACCAACAAGCACGGAGAAAGAGAGGTCGCTTCTCTCTATATATTGATCATGACGATGTTGTGTAATTAATGGTTCCTTCATTGCTTACTAGCTAGCGTCGAGTTCTCTCTATATGTGGTAGCTAGCGTCGACCAAGCACGGCTCACTTATCTCTATATGTAGTAGCTAGCTAACACAATATGAAACTCCTAAACCCCTAAACCCCTCCTTTAAAAAAAAATCCCAGCGTCTGGCAGCTGCTGACGCGTGGCTGGCTATTAGTCCCGATCGGTGTTACCAACCGGGACTAAAGGTCCTCCTGCCTGGGCGCCCCACAGCGGCCACGTGAAGCCCCTTTAGTCCCGGTTCGTAACACGACCGGGACTAAAAGTGGTAGGCATTAGCCCCGATCGTTTTGTCCCGGTTGCAGAACCGGGACTAAAGGTCCTCTGAAACCGGGACTGATGCCCTGTTTTCTACTAGTGGCCTCGCATATCCAGGTGCTTGATTTGCAGGTTATGGACAGAGTACACATGAGAGTGACAGCTGAGATGAATGCATTTGTGATGAACCCATATACAGCACAAGAAGTGAGGAAAGCCCTATTTTCAATTGGTGATCTAAAGGCCCCGGGTCTAGATGGATTACATGTTATACCAGCCTGGGTGCAGCAAACATGGTACAGTCACTACTTTCCCTAGCTACTAACTCCTGCAGTTCTAAGTTCTAATGTACCCAGGACCGGCGACTTCATGTTTGGATTACAAATAAAAGAAAGGTGTAACAGCACCCGGGTGCCCCTACACTCTCATGAACAGTAAATTCGTAAAAATAATAAAAGAAATAAAAAAATCTGAAACTTTCAGGGGTCAAAGATGATCAAATATTTGATGCTCTAGCAAAGTTTCAGGAACAAATAACCTTCGTGGATGCCTAAAAAAAAGCAAATTCATTGCTCAAACATGAACATAAACTTTGAAGAATGATTTCGCTTGTTTAGGTGAGGGCTTCTTGATTGTTATTTTGAGCTGAAACTTTGCAAGATCATCGAAAGTCTGATCATGTTTGAAGTCCCAAAGCTTCAGATTTTTTTTATTTTTTTCAATTTGTTTTAAATTTACTGTTCACAGGGGTGTAGGGGCACCCAGGTGCTGAAAATCCTGTCTCTTACAAATAATATGCTCAAGTACTACCTGACATGTCCGAAATCAATGCATCAAAATTGAAGCTGTTTTCTATTCTAGCAAGCCACATAAAATAATGTGGGAAAAGCCAAGCCGAGGATGCTATAAACTAAATATTGACGCTGCTTTCCGTCAAGATGGTACGGGTGTTGTTAGCGCCGTCATACGTGACAACACAGGGAGGTTGTTCGAGGAGCAGCAAACCCTCTGCTATCTTTTCAGTTTTGTCATATCGGTTATTACGTGATTTATATTTTGATCTTTATAATATGAATGACACACGTATTACCATGCAAAAAAAAAAAGCAAACCCTTTTCAGATGGCCTTAGATGCTGCCTCGGCGGAGGTCCTCTCTCTGCTAAAAGGACTAGAGCTAGTTGAGAAGTTGGGCTGCACCCATATCAATTGTGAGTCTGATTCTTTGGAGTTAATCAACGCATGCAATGGGGAGCTGGAGATCTTTTGTCCTTATACTGCGACCTTAGCTGACTGCTTTGCCAATAACGAGAGCCAAGATGATTGCCGGAGTTTTTTTACCTTGCCGTGGCTGAAGTTGGCACGTACGCACGCGCCTGGATCCTTTAGTAACGCGTACGGTTGCCTTCCTTGTACATTGCCGACCTGATGTTCAGGCTTATCATGACCGTTCAATTCATAATAGGCTGGCCCTCTAACGCAACCTACTCAGCACAAGGAGATTGATCGACCATAGGATCGCCGGTCGATGTGTAGCTGTAAGAGGACAAGTCCAGAAGTCCTCCTGTCGAGGCGGCGGCGCGGTTCTATGTACTCGCACGGACGGAGATGCTTAATTACCCCTTAGTGTTAATTAGCACGGTCCTATTTATACCACCAACCCCCCAGGCGATCTAGGGCTTTTTTTTTGTGACAGAAAAACAAGGAACCATCACCACGCGAGACCCGCCCCCATGGATGCGGATGATCATGAGAAGTTCTTGCGCAAAAGCCTATCGGCGGAGGAGTACTGGCGTCCTAACGAAGACCGCCACTATGATCAGGACGCCCACTACGCTCATATGTATTTCGCCTGGCCGCGTGCAGTCGTTCCGCCACATCCGGGAGGACGAGGTCGCCCGCCTCGTGGCAGCCGTTGCGACGGCTCCGCCCGGGGAGCCCGTGAACGTGAGCGAGCGGATCGCCGTGCTCATCACCGACGCGGGACATAGCCAACGGCCAACGGCTCCACGAAATGCGGATCGCCTCTCGGAGGCGACTGACCCTGGCGCCTTGCTGGTCGCCGACGGCGCCGGAATCCTCAGGCTCCCAGTTCTCCTGCCTAGATTCTTCCGACGCGGAGGAGCCGACGCTTGCGGGCGCTGAACCCTCCCACGACAACTCTTCTCTTCTGTTTCCTGCAGGTCGCCGGAGGAAAACCGATGAGGAGCTAGCGGACGAGTTCTGGGCGGACATCGGCTACCCTACTCCGGCGTCCAGGGTTTGGGAGAGGCCTTCAGCTCGACGTGCAGGTGAGGTTTCATCGTTTTGCAGGTTCGACAAAGTCGGAGATCCTTCGCCTGCCTCGGTGGAGGGCGCGGTGGCCTCTTCCTCATTCGTGGCGGCGACGGCTGCGGCCCCGCGAGGTCTCTCCGTGGCGGCGACGGCTGCAGCTCCGCGCGGGGTCCCCGTGGCAACGACGGCGGCAGTTCCTCGCATTGTCTCCGGGTTCCCGGCCGGACGAGGCCACTCATCAAGCCTTGGATCGGCCCAGTTCCGGCACCAAGGCTGTCTCCGCCAAGAACGTTCGGTGACCTGCTGCCGCGTGCTCGTCTCGGCGATGGAGGGATCTCGCCGGAGTCCAGTGGGCCTCCGCCGTACTCGGGCCTACCTGGACGAGACGAGGCGGCTGCACCGGGTCTGCAGGCGCATCACGAGCGTCCACTTCGGATGGTCCATCTCGGCCGTTGGCTTGGGCATATGTGGAAAAGGAAAGGACAGGGGGTGAACCCTAATCTCGATCGCTCCTACGCTGCCGTCGTCGCCTCTCCACCGATGGCGCGCGGCGATCAGTCCGCGCCGCCGGGCATCTCCACCGGGCACCAATCCTTGCAGCCCCCAACTCGGCCGGTCTCTTCCCAGCCGGTTTCCTCTCCGACAGGTGGCGCGCCAGGCTTCGCTCCGGGCGTCTATCAACCGGTGCTCGCAGCGCAGTCGTATATGCCACCGGGTGGCTTCGGGCCGGCGCAGCAGCCTCTGGCTCAGCAACCGCCTCTGCAACAGCCTCCGGCGTATCAACCGCACTTGCAGCAGCCTCTCTTTAATGCCCAGGGTCAGCTCATACAGCCGCAGCCGTTCTTTCTTCAACAGACAGGTGGCTTCGTGCAGCAGCAACAATTCCAGCATTTGCCAAACGCTGGTTCTGTCGGGGTGCAGCCGCCGGCCGGTTTCAACGCCCGCATGCATCAATCTCCAGCCGCTGCCAGTGTTCATGCGGCCGCGCGCCCTCGGAAGCCAATGGGCAGCAAGGGGGGTCGTAACAAAGTCCGTCAGGCAGCTGTTCCACCTACTGTTATCCCACCGGCGGCCGCTATGATGCCGCCATTGGTGCAGGTGCCCGCTTCTTCGCCTTCGATGACAGTGGGTAATGGGCAGATCACCCTTCTATAGACCAGCTCGGTGCAACAACAGCCTATGATTCAAAATACAGGGGTAGCTGAGGGGACAACTCATCCTAAGAAAGTATGGTGTTCCAAGTGCCAATCTGCTGGGCACGCTTATGATGACTGTGAGACTCAACAGTACTGCTTTATTTGTAACAAGTTTAATCACCCGATGACCATGCGGCGCTGTCCTGCTCTCAAGATGCCGAAGCCGGTAGCGATGCTATGCGGTTATGGAACTGAAAGTATGGCGTTCTTCCAGATGCCTGACAATGTCTGCAGGGAGGATCTTGCACCACAGGACTCATTGACGGCGTTGGTATCTATTTCTGGTGGCCCTATCACTCCCAGTATTGTGGAGCCAGAGGTTGCTAAGATAGCTCAGTACCAGCAGCAGTGGGTGTGGGAGGCCATACCGCATGGCAGAGACGCTTTTCTCATGTCCTTTCCGAGTGAGGAGGTGTTACAGAGGGTGACGGGCTTCGCAGTTTTCATCAAATCCCATAATGTCACTATCGAGTTCAAGCCTTGGAATACAGAGAAGATACCACACCGTTTCGAGCTAATTCCTATTTGGGTTCATGTGCATGGGGTGCCTCACGCTCTCCGACACTTCTTGGGGCTATGGGCAGTCGGCTCGGTGATTGGTGCTACTCTCGATGTCGATCTTCTCTGTTTGCGCCGGAGAGGAATTGTTCGTATCCAGGTAGCGGTTTTGAACCTTGACGCTTTCAAAAGCAGCACAATTGATTCTCTTTCTTCAGATGTGGTGGTTCAAAGGAAAGGTTATGAGTTCCGGTACAGTCTTGAAGAATCAGACTTCCGCGTTGATAGTGACTTTGTACCTCGAGTCTGGGAGCATGGCGATGATTCAGGTGGTGACAAGGGGCATGAGAGGGAGGACACAACCAGGAAAAATGATCCAAGCAAGAGGTCCAAACCCACTTCATCAGCTAACAACTCTTCGGAACCTTCTTCATCGGGCGGCGTGGTGCCCATGCAGATGGCCAATGCCGTCACACCTCTGAACCCTCAGCGAGGATTACCCGTCACGGAAGCTCCATCGCCACTAAGGGGATCTTCGTCGTCGGGGTCAGATTCTACGTCTACGGCTGCTTCTCCTACGATGTCGCCACGGTTCTCCACGTCGCCATCTTCGGCTAGCCGGTCGCCTCCGCCTAACCCCCAAGTGGGGAGTCGTGGGCGCCCTGCCCCGGAGAGGACCGCCCCTTCGCCGTCGCCATCAACGCCCACTCCGGCGGAGCCCCGGTGCTCGATGCCGCCATTTTCGGCTCCCTGGTCGCCACCGCCTAACCCCCACGAGGGGAGTTGCGGGCGACCCGCACCGGAGGGGACTCCTTCATCGCCGTCGCCATCACTGTCCACTTCGGCTTCTCCGACCCGACGAGGTGTCATCTTCTCTCCCTCCGTTCGAGCTAGCCAGGAGTCTGCTATGGAGGTGCTTCGTGCGTTATCTTCCACTACTCCGACACCTGGGGGGGCGCCGGCTTCCGGACTTGAGGAGGCCGAAGGGCAGCCTCCTATTTCTTCTTCTTCGTCGCTGCAGCAACCAGCTGTGCCTTGCGGAGTCGACGGGATGGGCTTCGAGGCCGATGTTACTCCTTCACCGTTGAGGCGCAGCGGGCGTCATCATGTTGGGGCTGATGGATCCGCAGCCACCGACGAGGATTCTATGGTGAAGGCCATGCGTAGGACTGCTGCTCGTAACCTTGACTTCGAAGGTACACCCTCTCGTAAATCTTTTATGTCTTTTGATAATTCCAAAGTATCGTCAAATATTACTAGACTTGGGGTGTCACTAGGACGTAATGAGAACGAAATAGATTTTTCGGTCAAGGCTCTAAAACAAGTGGAGTTCGACCGGCTTACGGTTGCTCCGAAGTTATCGAGCCTTGTTGACCCTCTCGTGTCAGATGAGGAGGTGGAGGATGCTGATGCCAATCATGAAGGCAAGCTCCTCGCTCATTTGGTTAAAGACACGACTGAAGTAGACCTTGACGACACTGTACGTGACACTACGCTTTTTGAGCTTGTCGCGACGGTGCGCAAGAACAAGTCTAACTCAGCAAAGAAAAGAGGGCGCTCCTCATCTAAGAAAGTAAAGGCCTCTAAACATAAAGTTGGTTCAGCATGAGAGGCATATTTTGGACTAGCAGAGGTCTTGGTGACTTGGCTAAACACAAACACATTGCCGATTGCGTAAAGGATCATTCGTTGGACTTTGTGGCTATCACTGAGTCGGGTAAACGTGATTTTCCTACACGTGATCTGGACCACTTTTCATGTGGTTTTGATTACGAATGGCACGTCTTACCGCCGACCGGGAGGTCCGGGGGAATTTTGCTAGGTATTAACGCTACATACTTACATCTTTTGTCCACGTCAAAGGGGGAATATCATATTAAATTCCACCTTCGAAATAAGTCCGACAACTTCACTTGGAGTCTGGTGGCTGTATATGGCGCCGCTCAAGAGGAGTATAAGTCTGCATTTCTAAAAGAATTAGTCAACACCTGTCGAGACAATCCCCATCCCATGTTAATCGGGGGGGATTTTAATATCCTTCGATATCAACAGGAAAAAAACAATGATCGGTTTGACACTAGGTGGCCTTTCCTCTTTAATGCTGTTATTGACAGCATGGACCTGAGGGAGATCACGATGTCTGGTCGTCAGTATACCTGGGCCAATAACCGATCGGTGCCAACCTTTGAAAAACTGGACCGGGTGCTAGTTACCACTGATTGGGAATATAAATATCCCCTATCCTCGGTTCGGGCACTAGAAAGAATTGAGGCCTTATCGGATCACGTCCCGTTGCTAACCGATTTTGGTCATCCAATCCCATGTTCTAACCGTCATCAGTTTAAATTTGAACTGAGATGGCTCACTAGAGAGGGATTTCATGAGCTGGTTAAGAAGCTGTGGGCGCGCCAGCCTCGCGGTAACACACCCATTCAACGATGGAATAATCGAATCCGCGCCTTGCACCGATTCCTTCGAGGATGGGCCAAACATACCGCTGGCATTTACAAAAAAGAAAAACTGCGATTGTCTACCTTAATTGATGCCCTTGATAAAATAGCGGAGGTGAGGCCTCTGTCTGCTGTTGAGATTGAACAAAAAAGTAATCTTAACGAGCAGATTGCTCGCTTACTACGTGAGGAAGAGATTAAATGGTACCAACGTAGCAAGGCGGACTCGCTGGTGCAAGGTGATGATAATACGAAATACTTTCAAATGCTAGCCAATGGCAGACATAGAAAGAAGCGTATATTCTCCCTTGACCAGGAGGAAGGTCGAATAGAGGGGGACGTACCACTTAGAAATTTTATCACTAAGTATTACAAAGACCTTTTTGGGCCTTCAGCTGAAACTAATTTTCAGTTGGACGAATCTGTTACTCATGACATTACTCAAGTTACAAACGCGGAAAATGAATTCCTAACCTCTCCGTTTTCAGAGGAGGAAATTCGAACTGCTATGTTTCAGATGGAACACAACAAGGCGCCGGGCCCGGATGGCTTCCCCGCAGAGTTCTATCAATGCTTTTGGGACGTGATTAAGGCAGACTTGGTTCAGTTGTTTAACCAACTGCATTCCGAGGACCTTGATATTGCTCGTTTAAACTTTGGGGAAATTATCCTATTGCCTAAGATTAAGGAGGCTAGTCGTATTCAACAATATCGACCGATTTGTCTCCTAAATGTTAGTTTTAAAATTTTTACGAAGGTAGCGACTAATCGGTTGAATGGTGTAGCTGATCATGTCGTAAAACCCACTCAAACAGCATTTATACAAGGACGAAACATATTAGATGGAGTGGTCGTCCTGCATGAAACTGTTCATGAGCTGCACCGGAAAAAGTTGAACGGTGTCATTCTTAAAATTGATTTTGAAAAAGCATACGACAAAGTTAAGTGGCCCTTCTTGTTGCAAACTTTGCGCATGAAGGGGTTTTCACAAAAATGGTGTCGCTGGGTAGAGAGCTTTGTCTCTGGAGGTAGTGTGGCCATAAAAGTTAACGATGACGTTGGCAACTATTTTCAGACACGGAAGGGGCTTCGTCAAGGCGGCCCCGCATCTCCCATCCTGTTTAACATAGTCGCTGACATGCTAGCTACCCTTGTTGAGCGGGCTAAGCTGGATGGTCAAATTAGTGGAGTCATCCCACACTTGGTAGAAGATGGACTATCCATTCTACAATATGCGGATGACACGATTCTATTCATGGATCATGATCTAGATAAGGCTAGAAATCTCAAGCTGCTCTTATGTGCTTTTGAGGAACTTTCTGGTCTCAAAATTAATTTCCATAAAAGCGAACTTTTTTGCTTTGGTGATGCTGCAGAATCAGCACCCGAATATGCCGACATTTTTGGATGCCAGCTTAGGCAGTTTCCGATTCGGTATCTGGGTATTCCCATACACTATCGGCGTTTAACTATCGCTGAGTGGAGGCATGTGGAAGAGAGACTGGAGAAACGATTAGCCAGTTGGAAGGCCAAACTCTTTTCTTATGGGGGCCGACTGATCTTGATCAATTCCGTCCTAAGCAACATGGTTTTATATATGTTGTCATTCTTCCACCTGCCGAAAGGGGTTCTACAGCGGCTAGATTACTTTAGATCCAGATTTTTTGGCAGTCTGATAACGAAACCAAAAAATATCGACTTGCTAGGTGGAGCGTATTATGCAGACCTAAAAGTCAGGGGGGCCTGGGTATCCAAGACCTTGAGATTAAAAACATCGCTCTTCTCAGCAAGTGGGTCTATAAACTACTCACTGAGAATGGAGTATGGCAGGAAATCATTCGCAACAAGTATGTGGGATCCAATGCCATTTCTCAAATTCATTGGAAACCTGGGGATTCACATTTTTGGAGTGGTGTCATGAAGGCCAAGGAATTCTTCTTCCAATTTGGGACCTTCTCGGTTAGGGATGGTTCTCAGGTTCGTTTCTGGGAAGATACCTGGTTAGGGAACAACTCATTAATGGTGCAATATCCGAGCTTGTACCGGATTGTTAGACATAAATTCGTCACGATCAAACAAGTCTTCGGACAAGAAAACCCCGATATTTCTTTTCGTAGGGATCTTTTGGGCACTCGTCTGGCAGCATGGAATGAATTACTCACTCGCCTAGAGGACATTCAACTGTCAGATGAGCCGGACACTTTTCGATGGAACTTGCATCAGAATGGCAAATTTTCGGTCAAATCCATGTATGATGCAATGGTTCATTGTGATGTTCCAGTTGATAATAGGAAATTGTGGAAGTTAAAAATTCCTCTAAGAGTGAAGATTTTCCTCTGGTTTCTAAACAAAGGAGTCATCCTAACCAGAGATAACTTGGCACGACGAAACTGGCATGGGCCCAAGACATGTGTCTTTTGCCAACATGACGAGACTATTAAACACTTATTTTTCGAGTGTAAGTTTGCTCAGACAGTTTGGGCCATGGTCCAAGTAGCTTCGAATTTATACCCACCACGTAGTGCACGGAATATGTTCGGCAACTGGTTGCGGGGTATTGATAAACAATTTTCTGCACATATTCTCGTGGGAGCGGCGGCCTTATGCTGGGCAATGTGGCTTACCAGGAATGATGTGGTTTTTAACAATAAATGTGTCTCATCTCCTATGCAGGTTATCCATGTTTGTACACGTTGGCTCCGTACGTGGTCTATCCTGCAGAAGCCGGAGGACAGGGACCTTTTTATGATGGCGTCTACTCGGCTGGAGCGTACGGCCAGGGAGGTTTTCTACCCACATGGATGGCGGTGTGATTTACGGATAGGGTCTACCGCTTCTTAGGCTGGACATGATTTATTGCTTGGCTTTGTATCGAATTATTTTATTTTAGGGTGCTCTGGACTTTTTGGCTGTGTGCATCTAGCTATGCAGAGGCCGGGCTTTCTTTCAATACGATTGTATCACCTCGATATATCTATTCAATGAAAAGTCCTTTATCGAAAAAAATGTATTTCGCCTACAGAGAGTGGCTGTTCCAGGACATCAGTAAGCACGCAGCCTAGCTGCTGATGGCGTAAATATTCACCACACTTCCGAGATACTACTTACTCTGTATAGCTAACTCCGCGTACTTCGATCGCTGTAGCGCCCATCCCTCCGATGTGTTTAACTGAAGGTTATGGCAGCCAAGAAGATACCTTGCAGATCTTTTCTATCAAAATTGCAGCAATAAGAGGCGGTTTACGGTGGCCGCTGGATGTGTTTGGCATGGTCACCGCGCGCGATGTCGCCGATGACCGAAAGCGTAATATTATCTACGCTCGTACAAGAAATAATTGTGAAACCATCACGGAGGGGTAATTATCTATGTAGTATATTCTTATTGCTTTTTTATCATGTTTTCTATTTATTCACTATGGATGGACCCATGTTGACCTTAGCTTAATTATTATAACTGTTGCATGCAGCATCCCTATATAACACTCACGGGTCCTACCCGTGCTGTTCAGACCTGCTTCGACCCCGGGAACATTGAGATCGTGCTCAAAGTTAAGGGCGCTACCGAAAGTCAGGACAGAGACCTAACTTTTCTAGCTTTACTCTTAAAAGAAAGAATGTACTGTTCTTTCGATGAAGATTACATCAGCAAGCGTAGCACACTCCATTGTAGATTCGACCACATGACGGACTCCGTGGAGGTGACAATCAGCGTGCGACTCATTGGTGAGTCATCATTGCCACATGGTGGTTTTCAAGGTGTGATCACAACTAGCACTGCTAGCATAGAAGACGAGGAAGTTGTGTTGCTTGCTTTCCGACATGGTGAATTGCATGTTGCCGATGATGGCATGATTAATCTTTCACGGCGTGTTGTCTCTGTTAAATTCGATAATGAAGAAGATCTCAAGGTGTCTATCATGTTCCAATGTGAAGAGGGTGATCATGTTGCCACAAGAGATGACATAGTTTTCAAGCCAAAGTATGCTGGCAGAAGTTTAGGCGTGCTTAATGTTGGTGCATCTAAGATGCAAGTCATGATTGCTTGGTCTGGATTCTCGTATTAACTTAACTAATCTAGCAGCACTGCTTTTTTGTCGAATGACTTCATTTGCTATAGATAGTCCAAAAGCTATTGCATTGTTATATTGCTCGTCACAAGGTTGAGAGTTGATCATCCAGACAAAGGATTCTCTACTATGATATTTAGTAGTAACTAAAGGATTGTTTTTAATGCGATATTTAGTAGTTACTACTGAAATATGTTTTATATTGTTCGCGATATGGAATGTGTTCTGTTTATTTTTCAAGGATACGTCAAAGCTACGTGTCGAGATCATAGATAGAAAAAGCCTAGAAAGGCAGATAGTTTTACAACTTATCCACGGTTAGCATAGCCAATGTTCGACATGCGGATTACTCACTACTGGCCCACTCATCTACTCTAATCGGGAGTGATCCTGCCTCGCGCAAGAGCCCGGCCGCCCTCCAATCTTGCCCTTCCAACTCGATCTTCCTGAGAAGTTCACTCGTGGAAGGAGTGGCTCCATCGAACACGACCTCATTCCTATTCTTCCACAACATCCACGCAACCAGTGCAATTACAGTCCATGTCTCCTTCCTGAGCTTTGGTTGTGGGTGTACGGAGGTCCACCATTCCATCAGACTAGCATCCACGCTTGGTAGCCATGTTAGTTTGTCCAAGTGGCCAAGGATGGTCAGCCACACTTGCCTCGCAAAGACGCAGCCAAGCAGGATGTGGTTGATTGTTTCTGGCGCTTGATCACAGAATGGACAAGCAGGGGGTGTGGTAGTTGTCGTCGCGCAAGCCTGTCTGCCGTCCAACACCTCTCCCTAGCCGCCAACCATGCGAACAGCTTGCAGGTCGCCGGTGCCCTTGATCGGCAGATTTGCATGGCTCCATTGGCCTCCTCTCTCCCAGCAAAGAACGCTCGGTAAGCCGATCTTGCCGAGAAGCAGCCGTTTGCCTCCCAAGCCCAGACTAGCTTGTCTTCAATATTATCCAGGAGCTGGATGTGTTGGGTCCTGTCTACAAGCTGTAAGAACTCGCTCAGTGCTTGAGGGCACATGTTAGGTGACACATCTTGCCACCATCCGTGCACTATGGCTTGCTTCACCGTTCTTTTCCGTGCTCTGCTCCTCACAGCCGCGAATAAGTTTGGCATGAGGTCTTGGATCCGCCCGTCCCACAGCCACCAGTCTGTCCAGAACAGTGCGACCTCTCCATTTCCTAGCGTGCACTTGGTCGCCGCCTTGTAGATGCTCAAGGAATCCGACGAGACTTGCAGGTTGAACTCACTCCATGGTCGATCATGCTCCTTTCTCATCAGCCAAGGCCATCCAGCTCTGAGGGTCGCATTGAGAAGACGCAAGTTTGGAATGCCAAGGCCGCCGTATTCCTTTGGCATGCAAACTTGATCCCACGCCACCAGACAGTGGCCTCCGTGTACATCGCGGCGTCCCTTCCACAGAAACCCGCGACAAATCTTGTTCGCTGCCTCAATAATTTTCACCGGCAGGTCGAGTGCCACCATTGCATGTATGGCCATAGACGCTAGTGTGGTCTTGACTAGCTCTAGACGCCCAGCCCTGAAGAGCATCCTTGCTTGCCATGCAGGAAGCCGATCAGCCATTCTATCCACCAAGTACTGTAATTGTGTTGCCGAGATTTTGCGCAATCCCAATGGTAGCCCCAGGTAGCGGCATGGCCATCCCGTGACTTGGCATCCCAGCTCATCGGCTAGCAGCTGCACTTGCTCCACCGAACAGCGAATAGGGTGCGCGGAGCACTTGGCCATGTTCGTGCGAAGTCCCGAAGCCATGCCAAAATCAGTTAGCAGTGTTGCACATGTCCTTAAGCTCTGGAGATCCGGTCTGAGAAACGTGACTACGTCGTCGGCATATATAGAGGTTCTATGGCGCAGTCCAGTGGGCGCCAGCGGAGTGAGCACACCCGCCGTTGCCGCACGCTGCAGCAAGTGATGGAGGCCCTCCATGACCAGAAAAAATAGCAGGGGTGACATAGAGTCCCCCTGCCGAAGACCTTGCCTGTTATATATAACTTCCCCAGGGAATCCGTTGAGCAGGACTCTCGTTGAGGAGGAGGCAAGAAGGCCGGCCACCCAGGCCATCCATTTGGGGCCGAATCCAAGCTGCTGCAAAACCTCCATCAGGAACGCCCAATCCAAAATGTCAAATGCTTTGGTGATGTCTAGCTTGAGCATGACCGAAGATGTCGAGGAGGCTTGGAGTTTCTTGGCTGTGCATTGCACCATCATGTAGTTGTCATGTAGGCATCTTCCTCTTATGAACGCACTTTGGTGGGCGCCGACCAAGCGTGGCATATCTGCAGCCACCCGAGCCACTAGTACTTTGGCCACCAATTTTGGGAAGCTATGGATTAAACTGATCGGTCTATAATCTCGAACCTCAAGCGCGGCTGCAGACTTTGGCAATTTGTGCCATGAAAGACATACGATGTGTAGTCTCAGGCTATGCATGGGTGTCGATGACTTTATGAATTAGGGCAAGTTGCCTTGTTCCCAAAAGCCTACCGACTATTGATTGCTAGTGTGTGTAAAAACAGTGAATTAATTAACACCACTCATATAAATTTCTAGAACATATTTGTTCAGTATCACTCGAATGTTTTGTTTGTTTCTTTATTACTTTTTGGACAACCCTATTCATTTGCAGTGCGTACTTCTTTCTCCGAGTGAGATTCGTAGGAAACCTGGCATGTACGTGGGGTTGAGATGTGGGTTTTGAGCTGCCTAGTAGTTATACAGTTTAATGTTTTGATCGGTCTGCTACACCAAACACACTCGAGTCATGAAACAGATGGAAAGCCTAAACAAAACAAGTTTGTTTGTATGTTTGAGCTTCTGTCTAGCTGTGTTAAAGTGTATGTGTGTAGGCCATGAATCCAAACAGAGTACCCGGTGCACTGAGATTGAAAACCAACTAAGGTGCCCCTATCTAGAAGCCATAATCTTTTTGAGGAAACATGAGCATGGAAACAAATATTATGTTTCAACCACGCGGTGATAGGGGATGCACATGTGCTGCAATGTACCAAAAGCGCTTCAACAGAGTAAGGGAACGGAAGAAGATTAGACAGCTTGCACACGTCGCATCGAATGGCTGCGCACGCGGCTAATTTTTCCTTCATCTATAGCCGGCTAGTGCAAGCCTTTTCCATTATACTCCCTCCTTTCCTAAATAGAAATGTTTTTAGAGAATGCAATGTGGACTACATACGGAGCAAAATGAATGAATCTACACTCTAAAATAGTCTATATACATCTGTATGTAGCCCTTATTGAAATCCTTAAAAAGACTTATATTTAGGAACGGAGGGAGTATATTCAATTTTCTCAGGGTTACACTGTTATGCAGAGTGCGAGGAGAGGTAGCCACGCCACAGACTGGCGTGATGCCCAAGTTCTGGCGTTTTCAGGCGATGAAACCACAAAGTCAGGTCTGATATGATGTTGTTAATTACATCTTCTGAAGTACTCAAGTTTTGAACACGGAACACATGTGCATTCGGGGCATCCCAAATTTTCCATATGACAAGGAGGAGGAATCTGGTGATGGACGTAGGCAGCGCGAGTGTGATATTCTTCTAGAGGTCCCGATCGGATAGTGTTGTGGCCGGATGCTGATGTCACGCCACAACCCTCCTGCCGACAGACATGTGAAGAAGAGATGGCGCATGTCCTCGCAAGTATGATCACATCAGGTTCGGACTGCATGTCGCAGAATTGCCTTGTGCTGAAGGTTTGTTTGCCTTACCGTTGAGCCTGTCGAGGTGGAATAGCCAACCGATTATCCTCACCTTGCTCCGCACCCGAGAGGCCCATATGAAGGGCACATGAGGTTCAGTGAGTTCTGTCGAGAGGGATGTACATGCAACCTTGGTGGTGAAGGTGGATCCGTCTGAACCATTAAATTATTGGGTCCAGCATGGCAGATAAATTGATCACCTGCAACAAAGATTTAACAATAGCTAACTCGCATACACAAATAATTTTTTTAATGAGTTAATGTTTTTTTTTCAAATTTGTGCAAACAAAATTTTAGCATTTCCATGAACATTTTCTAAAACGTGTGATTTTTTTAGAATTGTTGTGAACTTTTTTATATATCATAAACTTTTTTTAAAAACTGTGCGAACAATTTTTCATATTTCATGAACATTTTTCATAAACATCATGGGTATTTGTTTATAATGTCATGATTTTTATTTTAACGTGTGAATAATTTTATATGTCATGAACATTTTCTTTAATGTTACAAATATTTATCGTAAACTAGATGGACATTTTTCGAGGCACAACAAACATTTTCTATTACATGTATAAGAACAGCTTTTGAAATACAGATGAGCAGTTTCTAACGAATGATGAACATATTTTTTAAGACACGGTGAACTTTTTTTAATATATGTATATAACACTGTTGAACATGCAGATGAACACAGTTCTAACACATGATGAACATTTTCGAATTAGCTTATTAACAAATTTTTAAAGACACGATTAATACGTGACAATACACGATGAACATTTTAATACACCGATTATTTTTTTGAATAACTGTAATATCTTTATCTTTACCTAATAATAAAGCATCTACTGCTTCTGCCGGCACACCCATCGTGGCACTTTTGTAAAAAGGTCCTTCTCATTTTCGGAAATTAAACCCGCACTCCCTATGTAAGTGTATCTCGGAAAAACGATTCGATAAAACAGAGAAGCCCTTTCGCGTGTCCTCTGTTTCTTCGTATATGCAGACACTCACTGTCTCACCGGCAGTGTTGGAGGCCGCCGCGGCGAACGGGGCGGACGGGGTGGCGGAGCAGGGGCCCGGCAAGCGGGGAGCAGGAGGCGCAGCGCATCTCAGCGCCGCACGGCGACTGCGAGCTCGCGGCGGACCTGTCGCCCACCAGTGAGGACCCCGAGGCCGTGCCGGCGAGGACGGACGAGGTGACGGAGCAGGGGGCCCGGCGAGCGGGGAACAGGAGGCGCAATGCATCCCGGCGCCGCACGGCGACTGCGAGCCCGCGGCGCACTTGTCGCCCACCAGCGCGGACTCCGAGGCCATCCCGACAGAGAGAATCAGGAGATGAGCAGAGGCGGAGCCTGCCGGTGGGGGCAGTGGCAGGGGCGTGTTTGAGGAGGGGAGCGGCAGGGTATGGCTGCGCGGAGCAGGACGGCGCGAGGAGGCGGGAAAACGGGGGGAGGAGAGGCGGAGCTCGCTGGAGGGGACAACGGCAGGGACGCGTTTGAGGAGGAGGGGAGCGGCAGGGCATGGCTGCGTGAAGCAGGACGTCGTGAGGAGGAGGGAAACGGGAGGAGGAGAGGTGGAGCTTGCCGGAGGGGGCGGAGCGGCAGCAGCAGGGACGCGTTTGAGGAGGCGGGGAGCGGCAGGTGACGACGGCAGTTCAGAGCTCCATGGTGGCGGCGCCAATTTTGTCGTTGTGGAGCTGCTGCCTGCTGCTTCCTGTGAGAGAGAGAGAGAGAGAGAGAGTGGGTGAGGAGAGAGAGGAGACCAGGGGGTAAAAGGGGAGGGAGAAGCGCGGGGAGGACTTGGCACACCGGAGGGGGTCCTGCTGCTGCTGCAGATTGCCGGTGGGACCCACTCGGGTTTGAGCTCCTGCGAGGGCTCGCGTGGGAGGTTGGGGTGGGGGGAGAGGGACGCCTGGGAGAGGGGAGGCTGCCGACGACGGCGCGTGGGATCTGGGAGGGAGCTATCGACGAGGGCGCGAGCAGGCGCGTGGTATCTCTGTGAGGGCTGCCACGTGTTGTTTGTAATAAGAACTGATCTAATCCTTTAGGGTGTGTTTGGTAGGGTGCACCACCTGAGAATAGTTCCTATCCCAGCTCTTTTTAGCTCATGTTTGGTAGAGTGCAGCCCGAGAACGATGCTCACCTCGACCCACGAGGCCTCTCCGCATGTCTCGCAAGCGCACACCTGACCGGCCCGGCGCTGCTCAGCCTGCACGACTCGAACACACCGAAAGCATTAGCCCGACCCACCAGTTCCCGAGCGAGCGCCCGCATCAGCCTAGGGCTCGATGTCCTCCCGTTTTCCTCTCGCACCTGAGCTCCCCCCCTCCCTCATCCATCCTTCCGCCGCCATCTCTAGATCTCGTCCATGGCGACAAACTCCGGCGGTTCCTCCGGCGACTAGAGCAGCTCCTCCGCCCTCCTCATTGTCCGCCCGACCCTGCAGCAGCTCGCCGCCGCACTACCCTGACGGGCGCCTCCTCTGCCTCGACGCGCCTCCTCTGCCCCGAGCCCCCGACGCGCCTCCTCTGCACCGACGGGCGCCTCCCCTCGTCGCCGCCGCCTTGCCCCAGCCCTTCGCCGCCCCAGGTCGCCGCTGCACGCCGGCGCAAGGTAAGCAGCAGCTCGGCCTTCCTCCTTCTTCAGAATTCATGTGCAAATATTTTCAAAATTAGGGTAGTGTCTTTAATCTATGTACATGTGTACACTTATTGTGCAGTAATGCTAGATTGTGTAAAAATTAGTAGTAAGTTTTCTGTTTTTTTGCATTACTTTGGTGCTGGATAATATTGGTGTGTGCATCTCAGGCTGAAAAGGATCTACTATGCTAAGTCATGATGTGTTTGTGTTGTTATAGATGGATGAATTGTCAAGAAAACGAAGGCAACTAATTGTGAGAGGAGCCGGTCTAGTAGCTGGATTGTATGCTTACATGATGTTCATGTTTAGAGCTAGGCAACAAACACCGAGGATAACCGTGGGCAGCATGGCTGATCGTGCCGTAGCTAGAGATTCAAATTTGAGATACATTTATCACTCTACAGCCACATAAATTGCTCAAATCAGCTAAGAATGAGAAAAGCTCCTTTCTTTCGTTTATGTGCTTTGTTTAGAGAGAGAGAATTGTTGTTGGATAGCATCCATACATCTATCAAGGAACAAGTAGCCATGTTTCTTCTAGTAGTTGGCCATAATCAAAGGTATAGGACATTACAACCGATATTTAGAAGGTCTATCGAAGTCATTAGTAGGTACTTTAAGGCAGTGCTTTATGCTGTTGGGGAGTTGAGAGATGAGATGATTCGGCCTCCCTCCAACCAATGCCATCCAAAAATACAACAAAGCACTCGCTTCAACCTATATTTCAAGGTAATTTTTTTTCGAATAAAGAAAAACAATTGATAGGACTTATGAATAACAACCATTTGTCTTTATTAATTAGGATTGTGTTGGAGCAATCGATGGGACTCATGTGCTTGCTAGAGTCCCAAAAAGGATCTCAGCTGCCTTTAGAGGTAGAAAAGTGGGGACTACCCAAAATGTCATGGCCGCGGTAGACTTTGATTTAAAGTTTACCTATGTACTTGCGGGTTGGGAGGGGTCAGCTCATGATGCCCTTATACTTGCAAATGTGTTGGAGAGGGATGATGGGTTGAAAGTTCCTACAGGTAATAAACAAGAGCCTACTACCTACATATACAAATATTTCTACCCATAGCTAATAGTTCTTATTTCATAGGAAAATTCTTCCGTGTTGATGCGGGGTATGCTGTGAGACCGGGGTTTCTTCCACCATACCGTGGCACAAGGTACCATTTGAAAGAGTATGGTCGAGGGAACCATCCTCAAAATGCTAAAGAGTTGTTCAACTTAAGACACTCTTCTTTGAGGACAGCCGTTGAAAGGGCTTTTGCTGCGTACAAAAATCTTTGGAAGTTTGTCTACAATAATCCATTCCATCCTTACAAGACCCAAGTAAAAGTAGTGCTAGCTTGTGCAATTCTTCACAATTGGGTACTCTAATATGGAGAGGATGAATATTTCCCACTCGAGGAAACATGGGATCCGGAACCCGACGATGAAGATCCCAATGATATTGTCCACGACAATAATTCTTGAGCTAATAAGAGAGATGAATTTGCTGAAATGATGTGGGCGAATAGAGGCCAAGCAAACATTTGATGTATCTTGTGACTTGGGTTGTAAAAGAATTGATGTGTGACTTGGTGTTGTTAAACAATTATTGTAATGTTTTATTTATGTGCTGAATACACTATTTGAGTGCTGAAATACACTATTTGAGTGCTGAAATATGCTTTCTATGTGCTGAAACGTTGTATTTATGTGCTGAATACACTGTTTGAGTGCTGAAATATGCCTTTGTGTTGCTGAAATATGTTGTTGTGTTGCTGAAATATGATTTTTTGAGTGCTGAATTATGTTGTTAACTGCTGGAATGTATATATTTTGTAGATGGATGATGAGGTGCAGGAGGTGCAGGACATTCCGAATGTTGGTGCTCATCCCAAGAAGGCCTCCAAGCTCATGAATTGGACTCCGCCTATGTCGGCGATGATGATGAAAGGTCTTTCAGAGGTGGCGGCACAAGGTGCCAAGACTGACAAAGGATTCAAAGAGGCCGATAAACTAAAAGTTGCAAAGTGTATATCTGCTTTTGTTGGTTATAATGTGTCTATGACCCAAGTGCACAATCATATTCGCAAGTGGCGGAATAGGTGGAGAAGAATTGTTTATTTGCAAAGTTTAAGTGGGGCACTATGGGATGATGACAAGAAGATGATAGTGCTAGAAGAGCAACATTATTTGGGACACACTCAGGTACGCATGAAATGAGTTATTTTATTGCTGAAACTGTGTTGACAATACGATCTATATGCTGAAATCATGATGTTTTGTAGCTGAAATGGTGTTGTTTTACTTCCTATATGCTGAAACCATGATGTTTTGTAGCTGAAATGGTGTTGTTTTACTTCATATATGCTAAAACCATGATGTTTTGTAGCTGAAATGGTGTTGTTTTACTGCCAATATGCTGAAACCATGATGTTTTGTAGCTGAAATGGTGTTGTTTTACTGCTGAATTGATGTTTGAATTCATTACTTTTGTTCAAATGCTGTTGCAGGATCATCCAACGAATGCTGAATTGCTCAATACACCGCTTGAGCACTACAACTACATGCAAAATTGCTTTGCTAATAAGCAAGCCACCGGGGGTTATGCACTGGCCACCGGTGCCCCATTGGGAAAACCTATTGTTGTGGAAGGCAGAGACAAACCCAAGGTCTTGGAGGGACAAGGAACAACTGATGAGGTACCCGAACATGTTCCTAGTGGGTCTAACTTTGTACTTCCTACTGCTAGTGCCACACAAGACCCTTCACCTACTTCAACTAAGAAGAGAAAGAGGGCATCTGTTTTGACCGAGGAAGACTCGGTCCAGTGTAGCAACATGACTGATGCTGTGCGTGAGATCGCAACTGCTATCAACAACACCTACCATGCTGAAACACACCCTGACTTGTACAAGACTGTGATGGACCTTGTTGTGTTTACTCTTGATGAGCGCTTGGCTGTTTTAGAATATCTCACAGGACATAAGGCGAAAGGCCTTAACTTTGTGAAGATGGATGATGAAGTCCGTCAAGCATCGTTCAAGCGTATCTTGAAGTCTAATCCTGATCTTCTTTGAGTTGATGTAAGTTGGTACTAGTTGAGACTATCCCATTTGTAATGCCTATTATAACTTGAATTTGAAATGAGGCTATGTAAAATGAATCTACTTGTGCACTGCTACATATTATGGTTTTATGTCTTATTATATATGTGGTAACATGTTTCAAAGATGTTTTATTGGTCCAATTATGTTTGCAATTATTGATTGTTTTTTCATATTTACATATAGTCGAAATAATTTATCATTGTCCAATTCATGTTGGAACGGTGAGGTACGCATTGTTAGTGAAGTGTCGAAATGTTGTTCTGTTATTGTCGCAAAAACTTCATTCATGCAACATACCTCGGAGAAACGCTACCAAACAGAGTCTCAGCCCATCATGTATGTTCAGGTGCAGACCACCCAATAAAGTCTCAGCTCAGCATGTTTCAGCACATACATCACTACCAAACAACAAGAAGTGCATGTCCTCAGCATGTCTGCACTCAACATGTCTCAGGGGGAAACAACCATGCTAGGAAGGGAATGCAACCAAACACACCCTACTGTAAACAGCCGGGCGTCAGCCGCCTTGGGTGAGCTACACACGCGTCCTCTACTGGGGTGCCATGCACCGCCTACCTCCTCTTCCTTCAACATTATCTCTTCTGGTCGAGTTGTATCTTCCCACCGATCCATCCACATGTGACCATATCTCTCCTCCTTAGCACCTGTAGACACACACAAGTCATGCGCCCCATGGTTCCAAGGTGTTGCACAGCTGGCTGTTCATGAAAATTAGCATACATTTGTTTAGCAACTTGAACATACATAAATAAGCCTTCTTTTCCTTCAAGATAAAAAGCTCAGGTTTTGTATATCAAGTAGCACTGGTACTGTATGTTTTAACAACCGATGACGAATAAAATAGTATCTAGGCACCAAATTAAAATGGGTTGGTAGCAGATCATCCACGAGAACAGATTAAGATAGTTCATGGAAGGCAATGCATTGGGTATTATTGCCCTTCTGAAATTGTAGTACATACATACTCAATGTAAAAATGTTAAGTACAAACTATAATATGCTTGCTCCTCAGGAGATAAAACCGACATAAAACAAATTACCATCCTACAATAATTAAAATATAGGCTCCCAGAACCCAACAAATTACCATGCGAGTGGTGGCTGACGGCGAGCCGGCTGCAGCAACGCACAAGGGTTTGCAGCTGGTTGTCGGGGTTAGCGAGCCGGCTGCAGCAACGAGGCACATGGGGATAGATGAGGAATGACAAGTGTGTTGTGCGGAACCTAGAACCAAAGTGTATGCACAAACAACTCTCACTATTTAAATACACATCAATTTTTTCTACCGCAATCATGGGCCTAGTTGCTACCATTGTATTTTGTTCAATTCTCTCAAATACTACGTCCGTCCTGGATTATAAGGCCCGTGAGCCAATTCTGTGGAACCAAGGCACGATGCAGCTTTTGACAGAAATTTTATCCTGTTGCAACTCACGGGCCATTTTCTTATAATTGAAAAAAAATAGAATAACTCTTCCTAACAAGACGACAAACTCTATCTAAGAAAATCAACATAGTAAAAAAGTTAAAAAATATACATAGTTTTATATATGTTCACACATTTTAAAAACCGGTCAAAAATTGCAAAAAAAAACATTTGGAAAAAATATGCATTTACACACATTTACAAAACTTACAACATTCACAATATTACAAAAGTTCAAATACTTTTCTCCTTAAACTAACATTCCAATCTTCATAAAAAAAATGATTCGCAAACTATTCCATGAACTACTACTCTTCCATCTGATGAAGAATGCTATAAGATGACTTTTTAACATTCACACTTCAAAATCCGGAAAAGCAATAATCAATGTAACCCTATTACATAGGTATGAGGATTGAATATATACTAAGGACTAGGTTTTGCGAGTTTCAACGCCCGTTGCAACTCACGGGCATTGTACTAGTATATAATATATATAATATTAAGGTCAGGAGCTTCCTCCTCCCGTTACATTAAAACACACACAGAGAGTGTTTATCTCAAGACGTTAGATCAAATCTAACTGTTTTACCCCGCAAAGAAAAAATATCTAACTGTTTTGATGGCTTGGCACACCCAATCGACCAACACAAGGTAACTTTGGCTGGTAAAATTATATGATGACGGGCATCATATGGTGAGTGGAGTTCGTCAAGATTGATTTCGAACATCGTCTGAAAGAAGCAAATGTGGCAGCCATATTTTAGCGAGTGGTGCAAGAAGAAATGTTTGTAGGTCGTCGTTAGACAATTTCCCTGCACGAAGTGCCCAATGTGGTTGAATGTTTGACATTCTCTTTAATTAGTTAGTTACTATAAAATACTCGTACTACCACTTTAACAAAATAAACTGACAGAAGGCTAAACTTGTCAGAAAACAGTAAAAGATCACTATTTGGAGCATCTGGAGCAAACAAAGTATTGAGCAATCATCAACATTGCTATATTAGTCAAGTTAATTCTTGAAAAGCGACCAGGCAACAGTGAGCTGGATCTTACATGGGCCAAGATTAAGTACACCACTAGTTCTGCCATTTTTCTTGGGTGTGAAAACTATATCATCTCTCACACTAACTTGTTCATCATTTTCACACCGGGCAACGATAGAAACTTTCAGCTCTCCATCATGATGTTCAACAGAAACAACACGTCGTGTGAGCTTGATCATGCCATCATCAGCAACAACATGCAATTTACCTCCTCCAAAAGCAAGCAAAGAAACTTCGGCATCTGCCGTATCGGAAATACGAGCGGCCATTACACCTTGCAAACCATGTAGCCATGATGATCCACCAATAAGGCGTGCACCGATTGTCGCCTCCACAGAGTTGTCAATGTGCTGGAATGTTAACTCCAGCGTGCTATGTTTGCTAGTGTAATATCTGCCATATTCACAATACATACGATTCTTCAACGGTAAGACAAGAAGACTTAGATCTCTATTGTCAGATTCAGTTGCACCCTTAACTTTGAGTACGATCTCGATTTTCCCTGGATCGCAAGATGTCACAACGGCACGGGTTGGACCCGTGAGTTCTAGATATGGATGCTGCATTCAAGGGAATAATCAATTAAGTAAAATACTCCCTCCGTTCTTAAATATAAGTCTTTTTAGACATTTCAAATGGACTACAACATACATATGTTTTTATTTTTAGAAAAGGAGGAATCACCCCCGGCCTCTGCATCTGGGAGATGCATGCGGCCATATTATTTATTATTCACAAAGACCTTACAAAGTAATACAACAGTAAGCCTGAGGCCATCATCTAGACGACACATGTCTCTACTCCTATCCGCTTGATGAAGAGGTGCCGAATGTCCGGGCCAAATACCAAACAGACATCGCACGAAAGCCTAACATCTAACGCCGGATACCCCATCCAAGCCACATAGGCGGGACTGGGTAACACTCCGGTCCGGCGCACTCTCAGTGAGTACCACACGCACACGCTGCAAAGGGCCGTCACCTCCGTCTTCCCTCGATCCATCCTCAAAGCATGTACTGACGCATCGACCTTGTCAGGCCTCTCTGCCATCGACGCCACCACGACGCCAGACAACGTCGACCTCCTGCGCGTGTCCCTCGCCACACATCTGACGCCAAGCCTCCACTGCTCCATGCCGTCGAGAACCGCCGCCATGAATATGTAGAAAGAAACACCGCTCCGCCGCAGATGCCATCCGCTGGTCCCTCGAGCCCGAGTGCATCTCCAAGAATGCTGCCCCCAAGGGGGTAACGACACATGAATGCCACCGTCATCCGATCAACTGATCTAGGGTTTCCCTCGGAGGTATTGGGTGGGGTTGGGAGCTTCACCTCGATGATGCCTTCATGAAGGAAACGATGATAAGGGCATCGTCATCATCGGCTCCGGCCAATGACCGAAGACCAAGTTTTCACCCGGATCCGTCCCAAGAAATCCACCCGACAACCTGTGCACTGTCTCGACCGCCTTCAAAGCCCCAGATCTAGCCGCCTAGATCCGGCGACCAACCGCAACAGCAGTGCCACCGTAGGAGCCCTGGCGCACCGGCCAATGCCTGAATGCGCTACCACTGGAGCCTGGGAGGAGGGCTCCCACCCCACCTCGCCAAACCGCGAGAGCCGCCGAGATGGATCCCGCACGCTCATCACCGTCTCTGATCTGAACCAATCCGTGGCAAAACCACCAAATCGCCGATGCAGATCCGCCTTGGATAGGGACTGCACCACGTCATGCCACCGCGGGAAGCCCGAGCTTCACCCGCCGCCACCTTCCAGGGCCGCCGCCCCGGGATCCAGCCGCCGCCGACAGGACGCGCCACCCACGTGCAGCAGGCCGGAGGATCCCCCCCCCCCCCCCCCCCCCCCCCCCCCCGATCCAGATCTGGACCGAGAAGCTCACCACGGCCGCCCCGCGCCGGCAAGCCCCGCCTGGCCGCGAATCTGCAGCCACCCACGCCTCCGTGCCAGAGAGCCGCCATCCGGCCGCCCCGAACACAGCCGCGCCGCGCCGCCCTGCATAGCTGCGCGCATCCGCGCGAGGGCACTGTCCCGCGCCAGCTCCACACCGCGCCGAAGGAAGGAAGGCCCGCCGCCACCGATGCTGGCCGGGCTTTGCCCGGCGGCGCGAGCCGGCGGCGGCGGGGAGGGGGAGGGGACGGGGAAGGGTTGGAGGCGGCGGCGCGTGGGTTCGACCCCCCCCCCACCGGCGCTCGCGGGAGCGGGCTGGGCGAGTCCAACATACAGATGTATGTGGACATATTTTAAAGTGTAGATTCACTCATTTTACTTCGTATGTAGTCACTTGTTGGAATCTTTAAAAAGACTTATATTTGGGAACGGAGGGAGTACATGTTTATGTTTCACCCGCAAGGACTGTCGATGGACAGTGAACACGATAGGATGGGAACAAAAACAAATGATTACCTCCTCCGTGATGGTTTGAGGGTTACTCCTTGGGCGAGCGAAGATGATATTGCGCTTGCGATCAATGTCCAATAAGACGTCGCGAGTAATGACCATACCAAACACGTCGAGCGGCCACCTTTAAGTCCCCTCTTATCGATTCGACTTTGATAGAAAAGATCTGCAAGGCATCTCTGGCACGGGCATCGTTGAATTGGCCAGTGCAACACATGGGTGGGATAGAAGCTGCATCACGACGCATGTACGTACATACAGTAAATTCAATAGTTGTATACTTGGTTGCTGTAGTGGAGTTAGAAAGAAGTGCAATTAGCTAACAAGGAGGCGACATACTGATCTCCTCGGTGTCCCATATCCTGTTGTAGGCGTAATATCGCCGGCGCGGACGGCCTCCTGGTCAGGCTCGTGCTGGTTAGGGTCCCAATATCTCTCCAAGGATTCCTGCCTAAGGCGACGCCTGGCCGTCTCCCTCTCATTTCTCCTTCCCCTCGCCGGCGGCGGATCCATGTCCGTCGTCCGGCGTCTCCACGATCCACGCCTCTGGTCGTTGGGTTGAATTTGGTTTTGCTTTGGGCTAGCAATGGTGGATATATTGCAACGTACTTGTGGCCTGTTAACTAGTCCTATAATTAATCCAATACGTTGCCACCATGCGTTTTTTATTTTATTTTATTATAAAGTATAATCTGCTCTCTTTGTTACTTTTTTTTAGGTATAATCTAGATCTCCTTTATTTTTTGGGAAATAATTCCCTTCTTCCGGCCGATCTCGTGGTTTTGTCCGCCGCCTCCCACAAGCAACACGTGGCAGTGGGCCACGGACATTGCAACTTCGTCTCCATCTTATCCTCACGGGGGCCTTTCTTTGAGCAGATCCAACACCGTCCCCAACACTCATCCTCCAACACCAATCCACCATGGCGTCCGTCAGTGTGCTCCTCCTGCTCCATGGCGCTTGGTGACCTTGGTGCTCTGTTGCAAAAAGTAAAATATGGAACTGGTCGCCACCGTGGTACGCCGTTGCAGCTGTGGTCTCGCACGGTCGTCGCCGTTGTCGCCCGCCTCCACCATGACGGTCGGCCGTGTGTGGTGCGCCACCTCGCCGGTGAGGCGACCTGGTCAGAGGTCTGGTGCTCGTAGGTGGCAGTGCCATGGCGGGGACGGGCGGCACCGCACCTCCCTAACCACCGTCCAACAGGCTCGCGGCGAACGACAACGGTTTTCTTGTTTTTGCAACATCCAATCTGTTGCAAGAAATATTTCTGCAACATCTGTCATGTTGCAAAACTTTTTCCGTAACACCACATAGAGGTGAAGACAAAGAGAGAAAATTTTGCAACATTACCTCAGTTGCAAAAAATTCTGAAACATCTATTGCAAAAAAAATGAAGACAAAAAAAATTCTGCAACGACCTATGTTGCAAAAAGAATCCTGCAACACAACCTATGCTGCAATAAAATTGACAACACAATCTCTGTTACAATTTCGCAACAAGAGCTTTGTTGCAAAGAAGAGGAACACATTTAGCCGCTTGATTTTGTCAGATTCGACCACTTACGAGGAAGATCCGCCGGCCGACGTGTAGAAGTTTTGGGACTTATTTTTTTAGGTGAATCTAGCTCTTCTTTTTTTTTTTGAGACACTACAAACTCTCCTTGTTACTCAATGCGTTGGTCTCTGGGTTAGGTTTTGTTTTGGGCCAGCAACGTCGAGGGATACGTACAAGGATATGTATAAATATGAGCCCATTATTACCCCGCAAAAAAATTATGAGCCCATTATTAACGAGGATATCCATGACCGCAAAGACTATATCTCACACTTTTTTATATGCGTGTTCCTAATTTGTTCTACCTTTTCTATTCCTGTTTCTTTTTCATGGTTAACCGATTACGAAGCTCATGATCAATCCTTTTCTGCATAATCTGGGATACAAAAGCAATGTGGCATAGGTGTTGTGTGAAAAAAGTTTCAGGAAGGCAACAACAAATGGCTCATGGAGAATCCATCTATCTTGCCAAAAAAACGCGGAGGTACCATTACCACATTTGCACGATGAAATTATGCGAGGCTTGAAAGGTGAGTATGAATAATTTCGGATATGTGAGAGGTGTTTGACCCATCCTGGGGATAGTGGTGAGTGGGTCAGTAGCCATTCTTTTCATGGCATATTAGTGGGGAGTAATAATTTATAGGGAGAAACACACCGCAGAACAGCCTCGTCACCCCTCGCGTCACCTCCCCTGGGCGACGCCAAGGGCCCAAAAAACCAGCGCCGCCAACCTTCCCCCATCCATTCTTCTGCCGCCGCTACCGCCGGCGAGGTCCGCGGTGGCGGCGGGCCCGGTGCCCAAGGCGCTAGGGCGGGCGGATCTGCAGCGGGATGCCCCTGAGGCGGCAGGGGCGCCTCTTGTGGTGCGCCCATGGGCAGCAGGCAGGGCGGCACCCCTAGCCTGTGCGGCGGCGGCCAACGGTCCATGGCCGGTGATGGGCTTCCATGCGTGCATGGGTCGTGGCGCAGCACTTCATGGATGACGTGGTAGATGGCTCTGCCTAGAGATGGGTCGCGGCGGCCGCGGATCTGGCGTCCCATCCAGTTCCGCCGCAGCATGGTCTTGGCCGGCCGACGGCGCGTGGAGGGACCGGTGAGGGGATGGAGGATCTCTGCCTAAGTAGCGACGGCGGCATACATCTTCATGGCAAGGCTCCGCGCGGTTCCAGGCAGCCGCGAGATCGGGACGACATGGTTTCCGATGAAAATCGCGCCTGACTGCAGTCTTGGCGGACGATGGCGGAGACTCTGACGTCGTTCCCTTCTCGAGGCATCGTCGTTGCAGGTCACGTCAACTCGATCGGGGTGTTCCGGTGAAACCCTAGATCTGGGTCTACCGGATCGGACGATGACGGCGCATTAGGTGTCATTCTCCCTCCTTGGCGGCATCGTTTTGGAGCAAGTGCTGGCTGGAGAGTACAAGAGGAGGAGCGGTGTTACATCTACCGCAAGGCCGACGGCAGATCTCGGCGGCATGGCGCTCCGGAGTTTCGGCGACGGGCGCGTGTGGATGGATACGTGCAGGATGGCGACGTTGTCTGGCGTTGTGGTGGCATCGACAGCAGGCCTGACAAGGTCGATGCATTAGTACTTGCTCTCGAGATGGATGTTGGGAATCGTTGCATGGAAAACAAAAAAAAATAAAAATTCTACGCACACGCAATGATGTATCCATGGAGATGCATAGCAACGAGGGGGAGAGTGTGTCTACGTACCCTCGTAGACCGTAAGAGGAAGCGTTTCACAACGCGGTTGATGTAGTCGAACTTTCTTCACACTCCAACCGATCTAGTACCGAACGCACGGCACCTACGCGTTCTGCACACGTTCAGCTCGGTGACGTCCTCGCCTTCTTGATCCAGCAAGACGGGCGAAGTAGTAGATGAGTTCCGGCAGCACGACGGTGTGATGATGGTGATGGTGATGCGATCTCCGCAGGGCTTCGCCTAAGCACTACGAAAATATGACCGAGGGAGAAAACTGTGGACGGGGGCGCCGCACACGGCTAAGACAATGTTGTGTCCTTGTGTGGCGCCCCCTCCCCACATATATATAGGTGGGGGGGAGGGAGGAGCAGCCAAAGGAGGCGCCCAAGTAGGAGGAATCCTACTTGGAGTCCTTCCCAAGCCGCGCCCCCCCACTGCCTTATATAGGTGCGGGGGAAAGGCAGGGGAGGGTGGCGCACCCCCCCCCCTTCCTTTCTCCCATGACAGGGAAAGGCAGGAGGGGCTAGCCCTCCCACCTTTCCTTCCCTTAGGGCCTGCTGTCCAAAGAAAGGGCGCACCAGGGGCTGGTATGTCCCCCCTTTGGCCCATTAGGCCCATAACTTTGCCGGGGTTGCCCGAAACTCCTTTCCGGTGACCCGATAAGTACCCGGTACCTCCCCCCCGAAACACTTCCGGTGTCCGAATACTATCGTCCTATATATCAATCTTTACCTCTCGACCATTTCAAGACTCCTCGTCATGTCCGTGATCTGATCCGGGACTCCGAACAACATTCGGTCACCAAAACACTATATCGTCAACGAACGTTAAGCGTGCGGACCCTACAGGTTCGAGAACTATGTAGACATGACCGAGACACCTCTCCGGTCAATAACCAATAGCGGAACCTGGATGCCCATATTGGCTCCTACATATTCTATGAAGATCTTTATCGGTGGAACCGTTATGACAACATACGTAATTCCCTTTGTCCATCGGTATGTTACTTGCTCGAGATTCGATCGTCGGTATCTCTATACCTAGTTCAATCTCGTTACCGGCAAGTCTCTTTACTCTATCCGTATTACATCACCTCGTGACCAACTCCTTAGTCTTTTGCTTGCAAGCTTATGATGGGTATTACCGAGAGGGCCCAGAGACACCTCTTCGATACTCGGAGTGACAAATCCTAATCTCGATCTATTCTAATGCAACAAACACTTTCGGAGATACCTGTAGAGCATCTTTATGATCACCCAGTTACGTTGTGATGTTTGATAGCACACAAGGTATTCCTCCGGTATCCGGGAGTTGCATAATCTCATAGTCGAAGGAATAAGTATTTGACATGAAGAAAGCAATAGCAATAAACTGAACGATCATTATGCTAAGCTAACGGATGGGTCTTGTCCATCACATCATTCTTCTAATGATGTGATCCCGTTATCAAATGACAACACATGTCTATGGCTAGGAAACCTTAACCATCTTTGATCAACGAGCTAGTCTAGTAGAGGCTTACTAGGGACACGGTATTTGTTTATGTATTCACACATATATTTAAGTTTCCGATCAATACAATTCTAGCATGAATAATAAACCTTTATCATGAATAAGGAAATATAAAATAACAACTTTATTATTGCCTCTAGGGCATATTTCCTTCAGTCTCCAACTTGCACTAGAGTCAATAATCTAGTTCACATCGCCATGTGGTTAACACCCATAGTTCACATCGCCATGTGACCAACACCCAAAGAGTTTACTAGAGTCAATAATCTAGTTCACATCGCCATGTGATTAACACCCAAAGAGTGCTAAGGTGTGATCATGTTTTGCTTGTGAGAGAAGTTTAGTCAACGGGTCTGTCGTATTCAGATCCATGTGTATTTTGCAAATTTCTATGTCTACAATGCTCTACATGGAGCTACTTTAGCTAATTGTTCTCACTTTTTATATGTATCCAGATTGAGACTCATAGTCATCTAAATCGGTGTCAAAGCTTGCATCGACGTAACCCTTTACGACGAACTCTTTATCACCTCCATAACCGAGAAATATTTCCTTAGTCCTCTAAGAATAATTTTGACCGATGTCCAGTGATCTACTCCTGGATCACTATTGTACCCCTTTGCCAAACTCTTGGCAAGGTACACAATAGGTCTGTTACACAACATGGCATACTTTATAGAACCTATGGTTGAGGCATAGGGAATGACTTTCATTCTCTCTCTATCTTATGCTGTGGTCGGGCTTTGAGTCTTACTCAACTTCACACCTTATAATACAGGCAAGAACCCTTTCTTTGACTGATCCATTTTGAACTTCTTCAAAATCTTGTCAAGGTATGTGCTTTGTGAAAGTCCTATTAAGCGTCTCGATCTATCCCTATAGATATTGATGCCCAATATATAAGCAGCTTCACCGAGGTCTTTTATTGAAAAATTCTTATTCAAGTATCCTTTTATGCTATCCAGAAATTCTATATCATTTTCCAATCATCAATATGTCGTCCACATATAATATTAGAAATGCGACAGAGCTCCCACTCACTTTCTTTTAAATACAGGCTTCACCGTAAGTCTGTATAAAACCATATGCTTTGATCACCTCATCAAAGCGTATATTCCAATTCCGAGATGCTTGCACCAGTCCATAGATAGATCGCTGGAGCTTGCACACTTTGTCAGCACCTTTAGGATCGACAAAACCTTCTGGTTGTATCATATACAACTCTTCTTTAAGAAATCCATTAAGGAATGCAGTTTTGACGTCCATTTACCAGATTTCATAATCATAAAATGCGGCAATTGCTAACATGATTCGGACGGACTTAAGCATCGCTTACGGGTGAGAAAGTCTCATCGTAGTCAACCCCTTGAACTTGTCAAAAATCTTTTGCGACAAGTCGAGCTTTGTAGATAGTGACATTACTATCAGCGTCACTCTTCTTCTTGAAGATCCATTTATTCTCTATGGCTTGCCGATCATCGGGCAAGTCCACACTTTGTTCTCATACATGGGTCCTATCTCAGATTTCATGGCCTCAAGCCATCTGTCAGAATCTGGGCTCATCATAGCTTCTTCATAGTTCGTAGGCTCGCCATGGTCTTATAACATGACTTCCGGGACAGGATTACCGTACCACTCTGGTGCGGAACGTGTTCTAGTTGACCTACGAAGTTCTGTAGTAACTTGATCTGAAGTTTCATGATCAACATCATTAGCTTCCTCTCTGGTTGGTGTAGGCATCACAGGAACTGTTTTCTGTGATGTGCTACTCTCCAATTCGAGAGAAGGTATAATTACCTCATCAAGTTCTACTTTCCTCCCACTCACTTCTTTCCAGAGAAACTCCTTTTTTAGAAAGGACCCATTCTTAGCAACAAAGATTTTGCCTTCGGATCTGTGATAGAACGTGTACCCAATTGTTTCCTTAGGGTATCCTACGAAGATGCACTTCTCCGATTTAGGTTCGAGCTTATCAGGCTGAAGCCTTTTGACATAAGCGTCGCATCCCCAAACTTTTAAGAAACGACAGCTTAGGTTTCTTGCCAAACCACAGTTCATACGGTGTCGTCTCAATGGATTTAGATGGTGCCCTATTTAACGTGAATGCAGCTGTCTCTAATGCATAACCCCAAAATGATAGTGGTAAATCGGTAAGAGACATCATAGATCGTACCATATCTAATAAAGTACGGTTACGACGTTCGGACACACCATTACGCTGTGGTGTTCTAGGTGGCGTGATTTGTGAAACTATTCCACATTGTTTTAAATGAAGGCCAAACTCGTAACTCAAAAATTCGCCTCCACGAGCGGATCATAGAAACTTTATTTTCTTGTTATGATGATTCTCCACTTCACTCTGAAATTCTTTGAACTTTTCAAATGTTTCAGACTTGTGTTTCATTAAGTAGATATACCCATACCTACTCAAATCATGTGTGAAGGTCAGAAAATAACGATACCCGCCGCGTGCTTCAATACTCATCGGACCGTATACATCGGTATGTATTATTTCCAATAAGTTATTAGCTCGCTCCATTGTTCCGGAGAACGGAGTTTTAGTCATCTTGCCTATGAGGCATGGTTTGCAAGTATCAAATGATTCATAATCAAGTGATTCCAAAATTCCATCTGCATGGAGTTTCTGCATGCGAATTATAACAATATGACCTAAATGGCAATGCCATAAGTATCTTGCACTATCATTATTAACTTTGCATGTTTTGGCATCAATATTATGAATATGTGTATCACTACGATCGAGATTCAATAAACCATTCACACTGGTTGTATGACCATAGAAGGTTTTATTCATGTAAACAGAACAACAATTATTCTCCGACTTAAATGAATAACCGTATTGCAATAAACATGATCTAATCATATTCACGCTCAACGCAAACACCAAATAACATTTATTTAGGTTCAACACTAATCCCGAAGGTAGAGGGAGTGTGCGATGGTGATCGTATCAACTTTGGAATCACTTCCAACACACATCGTCACCTCGCCCTTAACTAGTCTTTGTTCATTCTACAACTCATGTTTTGAGTTACTAATCTTAGCAACTGAACCGGTATCAAATACCCAGGGGCTACTATGAACACTAGTAAAGTACACATCAATAATATGTATATCAAATATACCTTTGTTCACTTTGCCATCCTTCTTATCTGCCAAGTATTTGGGGCAGTTCCGCTTCTAGTGACCATTCCCATTGCAGTATAAGCACTCAGTTTCAGGCTTAGGTCCTGCTTTGGGCTTCCTCACGGGAGTGACAACTTCCTTGTCATTCTTCTTGAAGTTCCCTTTCTTTCCCTTTTGCCCTTTTTCTTGAAACTAGTGGTCTTGTTAACCATCAACATTTGATGCTCTTTCTTGATTTCTACCTTCGCCGATTTCAGCATCGCGAAGAGCTTGGGAATCGTTTTCGTCATCCCTTGCATATTATAGTTTATCACGAAGTTCTAGTAGCTTGGTGATAGTGACTAGAGAACTCTGTCAATCACTATCTTATCTGAAAGATTAACTGCCACTTGATTCAAGCGATTGTAGTACCCAGACATTCTGAGCACATGTTCACTGGCTGAGCTATTCTCCTCCATCTTGTAGGAAAAGTACTTGTCAGAGGTCTCATACCTCTCGACACGGGCATGAGTCTGAAATATCAATTTCAGCTCTTGGAACATCTCATATGCTCTGTGGCGTTCAAAACGTTTTTGAAGTCCCGGTTCCAAGCCGTAAAGCATGGTGCACTAAACTATTAAGTAGTCATCAAACCGAGCTTGCCAGATGTTCATAACGTTTGCATCTGCTCCTGCAATAGGTCTGTCACCTAGTGGTGCATTAAGGAGATAATTCTTCTGTGCAGCAATGAGGATAATCCTTAGATCACGGACCCAGTCCGCATCATTGCTACTAACATCTTTCAACTTAGTTTTCTCTAGGAACATATCAAAAATAAAACAGGGGAACTATACGCGAGCTATTGATCTACAACATAGATATGCAAAAACTATCAAGACTAAGTTCATGATAAATTAAGTTCAATTAATCAAATTACTTAAGAACTCCCACTTAAATAGACATCCCTATAGTCATCTAAGTGATACGTGATCCAAATCAACTAACCCATGTCCGATCATCACGTGAGATGGGGTAGTCATCAATGGAGAACATCTCTATGTTGATCATATCTACTATATGATTCACGTTCGACCTTTCGGTCTTCAATGTTCCGAGGCCATGTCTGTACATGCTAGACTCGTCAAGTTTAACCCAAGTATTCTGCATGTGCAAAACTGTCTTATACCCGTTGTATGTGAACGTAGAGTCTATCACACCCGGTCATTGATACGTCTCCAACGTATCTATAATTTTTTATTGTTCCATGCTATTATATTATCTGTTTTGAATGTTTTATATGCATTAATATGCTATTTTATATTATTTTTGGGACTAACCTATTAACCTAGAGCCCAGTGCCAGTTCCTGTTTTTCCCTGTTTTTGAGTTTCGCAGAAAAGGAATACCAAACGGAGTCCAAACGGAATAAAACTTTCGCGATGATCTTTCTTGGACGAGAAGGAAACCAGGAGACTTGGAGATGAAGTCGGAAAGGCCACGAGGCGGCCACAAGGACGGAGGGCGCGCCCAGGGGGGTAGGGCATGCCCCCCACCCTTGTGGGCCCCTCGTGCACCTCCTGACCTAATTCTTTCGCCTATATATACTCTTATATGCCCAAACCACCAGAGGCATCCACAAAAATACTTTTCCACCGTCGCAACCTTCTGTACCCGTGAGATCCCATCTAGGGGCCTTTTCCGGCGTCCTGCCGGAGGGGGATTCGATCACGGAGGGCTTCTACATCATCACCGTTGCCCTTCCGATGAAGCGTGAGTAGTTTACCTCTGACCTACGGGTCCATAGCTAGTAGCTAGATGGCTTCTTCTCTCTCTTTGATTCTCAATACCACATTCTCCTCGATATTCTTGGAGATCTATTCGATGTAATACTTTTTTGCGGTGTGTTTGCCGAGATCCGATGAATTGTGGATTTATGATCAGCTTATCTAAGAATATTATTTGAATCTTCTCTGAATTCTTTTATGCATGATTTGATATCTTTGTAATTCTCTTTGAATTATCGGTTTGGTTTGGCCAACTAGATTGGTTTTTCTTGCAATGGGAGAAGTGCTTAGCTTTGGGTTCAATCTAGCGATGTCCTTTCCCAGTGACAGTAGGAGCAGTAAGGCACGTATTGTATTGTTTCCATCGAGGATAAAAAGATGGGGTTTTCATCATATTGCTTGAGTTAATTCCTCTACATCATGTCATCTTACTTAATGCATTACTCCGTTCTTTATGAACTTAATACTCTAGATGCATGCTGGATAGCGGTCGATGTGTGGAGTAATAGTAGTAGATGCAGAATCGTTTCGATCTACTTGACACGGACGTGATGCCTATATTCATGATCATTGCCTTAGATATCGTCATAACTTTGCGCTTTTCTATCAATTGCTCGGCAGTAATTTGTTCACCCACCATATTATTTTCTATCTTGAGAGAAGCCTCTTGTGAAACCTATGGCCCCCGAGTCTATTTTCCATCATATTAGTTTCCGATCTACTATTTTGCAATCTTTTACTTTCCGATCTATAAAACAAAGATACCAAAAATATTTACTTTATCGTTTATCTATCTCTATCGGATCTCACTTTTGCAAATAACCGTGAAGGGATTGACAACCCCTTTATCGTGTTGGGTGCAAGTTGTTTGATTGTTTGTGCAAGTATTCGGTGATTTGTGCGTTGTCTTCTACTGGATTGATACCTTGGTTCTCAAACTGAGGGAAATACCTATCTCTACATTGTTGCATCACCCTTTCCTGTTCAAGGGAAAAACCAACGCAAGCTCAAGAAGTAGCAGGAAGAATTTCTAGCGCCGTTGCCGGGGAGATCTACGCCAAGTCAAGCCATACCAAGTACCCATCATAAACTCTTATCTCTTGCATTACATTATTCGCCATTCGCCTCTCGTTTTCCTCTCCCCCACTTCTAAAATGATTTTTTAAAAGATTTGCCTTTATCTTCGTCCCTCTCTTTGCCTTTTCTTCGCCTCTCTTCCGTTCGTCTTCTTCGTTTGCTTTTTGTGTGCTCGTGTGTTGGATTGCTTACTTTGTCACGATGGCTCAAGAGAATACCAAATTGTGTGATTTTTCCAACACCAATAACAATGATTTTATTAGTACTCCGATTGCTCCCGCTACTAATGCGGAATCTTGTGAAATTAATGCCGCTTTGCTGAATCTTGTTATGAAAGATCAATTTTCTGGCCTTCCTAGTGAAGATGCCGTATCCCATCTAAATAATTTCGTTGATTTGTGTGATATGCAAAAGAAAAAAGATGTGGATAATGATATTGTTAAATTAAAGCTATTTCCGTTCTCACTACGAGATCGTGCTAAAACTTGGTTTTCATCTTTGCCTAAAAATAGTATTGATTCATGGAATAAGTGTAAAGATGCTTTTATTTCCAAGTATTTTCCTCCCACTAAGAACATCTCCCTTAGGAACGATATTATGAATTTTAAGCAACTTGATCATGAACATGTTGCACAATCTTGGGAGAGAATGAAATTGATGATACGAAATTGCCCTACTCATGGTTTGAATTTATGGATGATTATACAAAAAATTTATGCCGGATTGAATTTTGCTTCTAGAAATCTTTTAGATTCGGCCACGGGAGGTACTTTTATGGAAACTACTTTAGGAGAAGCTACTAAACTCCTAGATAATATTATGGTAAACTATTCTCAATGGCATACCGAAAGATCTTCCACTAGTAAAAAAGTGCATACGATTGAAGAGATTAATGTTTTGAGTGGAAAGATGGATGAACTTATGAAATTATTTGCTAGCAAGAGTGCTTCTTTGGATCCTAATGATATGCCTTTGTCCAATTGGATTGAAAATAAAAATGAATCTATGGATGTGAATTTTGTTGGTAGGAACAATTTTGGTAATAACGCGTATAGAGGTAATTTTAATCCTAGGCCGTTTCCTAGTAATTCCTCTAATAATTATGGTAATTCCTACAACAATTCTTATGGAAATTATAATAATATGCCCTCTGAATTTGAGAATGGTGTTAAAGAATTTATGAGTTCGCAAAAGAATTTCAATGCTTTGATTGAAGAAAAATTGCTTAAGATTGATGATTTGGCTAGGAACGTGGATAGAATTTCTCTTGATGTTGATTCTTTGAAACTTAGATCTATTCCACCCAAGCATGATATCAATGAGTCTCCCAAAGCTATGAGAATTTCCATTGATGAGTGCAAAGAAAGAACCGCTAAGATGGGTGCTAAAAAAGATTGGTTTGTAAAATCATGTTCTTCTAGTTTCCGTGAAAATAATGATGAAGATCTTAAAGTGATTGATGTGACTCCTATTGAATCTTTGTTTTCCAATATAAATCTTGATAAAGATGGGACTGGAGATGATTCAACTTTAGTTAGAAGGCGTCCCAATGATTCGGAGTTTTTAGATCTTGATGCAAAAATTGATAAAAGTGGGATTGGAGAGGTCAAAACTTTAAGTAGCAATGAACCCACTCTTTTGGATTTCAAGGAATTTAATTATGATAATTGTTCTTTAATAGATTGTATTTCCTTGTTGCAATCCGTGTTGAATTCTCCTCATGCTTATAAACAAAACAAAGCTTTTACTAAACATATCGTTGATGCTATGATACAATCTTTTGAAGAAAAGTTTGAATTGGAAGTTTCTATCCCTAGAAAACTTTATGATGAGTGGGAACTTACTATTAAGATTAAGATTAAAGATTATGAATGCCATGCTTTGTGTGATTCGGGTGCTAGTGTTTCCACGATTCCAAAAACTTTATGTGATGTGTTAGGTTTCCGTGAATTTGATGATTGTTCTTTAAATTTGCATCTCGCGGATTCCACTATTAAGAAACCTATGGGAAGGATTAATGATGTTCTTATTGTTGCAAATAGGAATTATGTGCTCGTAGATTTCATTGTTCTTGATATAGATTGCAATCCTACATGTCCTATTATTCTTGGTAGACCTTTCCTTACAACGATTGGTGCAATTATTGATATGAAAGAAGGAAACATTAGATTTCAATTTCCGTTAAGGAAGGGCATGGAACACTTTCCAAGAAAGAAAATTAAATTGCCTTAAGAATCTATTATGAGAGCCACTTATGGATTGCATACCAAAGATGACAATACCTAGATCTATTCGTGTTTTTATGCCTAGCTAAGGGCGTTAAACAATAGCGCTTGTTGGGAGGCAACCCAATTTTATTTTTGTTCTTTGCTTTTTGCTTATGTTTTGCAATAAATAATTCATCTAGCCTCTGGTTAGATGTGGTTTTATGTTTTAATTAGTGTTTGTGCCAAGTAAGACCTTTGGGATGGCTTACGGTGATAGTTGATTTGATCTTGCTGAAAAACAGAAACTTTTGCGCCCAGTCTCAGAATTTTAATAATTCACTGTAGCATTTAAAACCCTGATTTTTTTACGAGAGATTTATATACAAATTTCCTATGTTTTCCTAATTTTCTAGAATTTTTGGAGTTAAATAAGTATTAGAACAATTCGGATCTTCGCAGACTGTTCTGTTTTTGACAGATTCTGTTTTCTTTGTGTTGTTTGCTTATTTTGATGAATCTATGGGTAGTATCGGGGAGTATGAACCATGGAAAAGTTAGAATACAGTAGATATTACAACAATATAAATAAATAATAAGTTCACAACAGTACCAAAGTGGTGATTTATTTTCTTATACTAACGGAGCTTATGAGATTTTCTGTTGAGTTTTGTGTTGTGAAGTTTTCAAATTTTGGGTAAGGATGTGATGGACTATGGAATAAGGAGTGGCAAGAGCCTAAGCTTGGGGATGCCCAAGGCACCCCAAGGTAATATTCAAGGACAACCAAGAGCCTAATCTTGGGGATGCCCCGGAAGGCATCCCCTCTTTCGTCTTCGTCTATCGGTAACTTTACTTGAGGCTATATTTGTATTCACCACATGATATGTGTTTTACTTGGAGCGTCTTGTATGATTTGAGTCTTTGCTTTTTAGTTTGCCACAATCAAACTTGCTGTACACATATTTTGAGAGAGACATGCATGAATCGTGATTTATTAGAATACTCTTTGTGCTTCACTTAAATGTTTTGAGCTAGGCAATTTTGCTCTAGTACTTCACTTATATCTTTTTAGAGCACGGCGGTGGTTTTATTTTATAGAAATTGATGAACTCTCATGCTTCACTTATATTATTTTGAGAGTCTTTAAACAGCATGGTAGTTTGCTTTGGTTATAAATTTAGTCCTAATATGATAGGCATCCAAGAGGGATATAATAAAAACTTTCATATAAAGTGCATTGAATACTATGAGAAGTTTGATTCCTTATGATTGTTTTGAGATATGAAGATGGTGATATTAGAGTTATGCTAGTGAGTAGTTGTGAATTTGAGAAATACTTGTGTTAAAGTTTGTGATTCCCGTACCATGCACGTGTGGTGAACCGTTATGTGATGAAGTCAGAGCATGATTTATTTATTGATTGTCTTCCTTATGAGTGGCGGTCGGGGACGAGCGATGGTCTTTTCCTACCAATCTATCCCCCTAGGAGCATGCGCGTAATACTTCGTTTCGATAACTAATAGATTTTTGCAATAAGTATGTGAGTTCTTTATGACTAATGTTGAGTCCATGGATTATACGCACTCTCACCCTTCCACCATTGCTAGCCTCTCTTGTACCGCGCATCTTTCGCCGGTACCATAAACCCACCATCACCTTCCTCAAAACAGCCACCATACCTACCTATTATGGCATTTCCATAGCCATTCCGAGATATATTGCCATGCAACGTTCCACCATTCCGTTTATTATGACACATTCCATCATTGTCATATTGCTTTGCATGATCATGGAGTTGACATCGTATTTGTGGCAAAGCCACCGTTCATAATTCTTTCATACATGTCACTCTTGATTCATTGCACATCCTGGTACACCGCCGGAGGCATTCATATAGAGTCATATTTTGTTCTAAGTATTGAGTTGTAATTCTTGAGTTGTAAGTAAATAAAAGTGTGATGATCTTCATTATTAGAGCATTGTCCCATGTGAGGAGAAGGATGATGGAGACTATGATTCCCCCACAAGTCGGGATGAGACTCCGGACAAAAAATAAAAAATAAAAGAGGCCAAAAAAATGAGAGAAGGCCCAAATGAAAAAAAATGAGAGAAAAGAGAGAAGGGGCAATGTTACTATCCTTTTACCACACTTGTGCTTCAAAGTAGCACCATGATCTTCATGATAGAGAGTCTCCTATGTTGTCACTTTCATATACTAGTGGGAATTTTCATTATAGAACTTGGCTTGTATATTCCAATGATGGGCTTCCTCAAATTGCCCTAGGTCTTTGTGAGCAAGCGAGTTGGATGCACACCCACTTAGTTTCTTTTTGAGCTTTCATAAACTTATAGCTCTAGTGCATCTGTTGCATAGCAATCCCTACTCACTCACATTGATATCTATTGATGGGCATCTCCATAGCCCGTTGATACGCCTAGTTGATGTGAGACTATCTCCTTCTTTTTTGTCTTCTCCACAACCACCTCCAATTCCACCTATAGTGCTATGTCCGTGGCTCACGCTCATGTATTGCATGAAAGTTGAAAAAGTTTGAGAACATCAAAAGTATGAAATAATTGCTTGGCTTGTCATCGGGGTTGTGCATGATTTAAATATTTTGTGTGATGAAGATGGAGCATAGCTAGACTATATGATTTTGTAGGGATAAGCTTTCTTTGGCCATGTTATTTTGAGAAGACATAATTATCTTGTTAGTATGCTTGAAGTATTATTGTTTTGATGTCAATATTAAACTTTTGTTTTGAATCATACGGTTCTGAACATTCATTCCACAATAAAGAAATTACATGGATAAATATGTTAGGTAGCATTCCACATCAAAAATTCTGTTTTTATCATTTACCTACTCGAGGACGAGTAGGAATTAAGCTTGGGGATGCTTGATACGTCTCCAACGTATCTATAATTTTTTTATTGTTTTGGATGTTTTATATGCATTAATATGCTATTTTATATTATTTTTGGGACTAACCTATTAACTTAGAGCCCAGTGCCAGTTCCTGTTTTATCCCTGTTTTTGAGTTTCGCAGAAAAGGAATACCAAACGGAGTCCAAACGGAATAAAAACTTTCGCGATGATCTTTCTTGGACCAGAAGGAAACAAGGAGACTTGGAGATGAAGTCGGAAAGACCACAAGGCGGCCACAAGGACGGAGGGCGCGCCCCCCACCCTTGTGGGCCCCTCGTGCACCTCCTGGCCTAATTCTTTCGCCTATATATACTCTTATATGCCCAAACCACCAGAGGCATCCACAAAAATACTTTTCCACCGTCGCAACCTTCTGTACCCGTGAGATCCCATCTAGGGGCCTTTTCCGGCGTCCTGCCGGAGGGGGATTCGATCACGGAGGGCTTCTACATCATCACCGTTGCCCTTCCGATGAAGCGTGAGTAGTTTACCTCTGACCTACGGGTCCATAGCTAGTAGCTAGATGGCTTCTTCTCTCTCTTTGATTCTCAATACCACATTCTCCTCGATATTCTTGGAGATCTATTCGATGTAATACTTTTTTGCGGTGTGTTTGCCGAGATCCGATGAATTGTGGATTTATGATCAGCTTATCTAAGAATATTATTTGAATCTTCTCTGAATTCTTTTATGCATGATTTGATATCTTTGTAATTCTCTTTGAATTATCGGTTTGGTTTGGCCAACTAGATTGGTTTTTCTTGCAATGGGAGAAGTGCTTAGCTTTGGGTTCAATATGGCGGTGTCCTTTCCCAGTGACAGTAGGGGCAGCAAGGCACGTTGAAAGGACATGCGGTGCCCCCATGTGTGGTTTTGGTAATTGATGAAATTCTCTATGGACTAATGGTTGCATTCAGTTATATTTGAAGGATTTGTCCATAGGCATTTCTTGAAGTCCATGTGTTGGTTTCAAGGAGTTTATGAGTTGACCAAGGTGCTATTAAGGAATTATCCAAAGATTGGTCATGTGAGTGTTGAGCTTATTGCAAGCATGTCTTGAAGAAGAAGAGTGTGTGATCATTCATGTCTACCTTCAAGACATCATCCAAATGAAGAGAGTTGGAAACATTCAAGTTTGATCAAGACTAAGTCAAAGAGTGAATCAAGTTGATCAACACACAAAGCGTAGAAGATGTACTGAGAGGGATCAAGTGATCCCATGGTATAGTAAGCATTGTCAATTATGCTTTGTGTACTAACCCATGGTCTTCGTGAGAGTTCTTTGTGGGGTTAGGTTGCGGTGTGCACGTTCAAGTGATGCATCATGAAGAGATCAAGTGCTTGAAGATTGCCGTCCATTGTGGTGACAATGGACTTGTGAAGATGTGCCGAAGAGTGGCTCACCCATAGTGGAGTATGGGGGAGCAATCTACTAGTCTTCACCGAGCCAACGCAATCAAGAAAGGTGGTCCTACTTGAGGAAGTCAAGATCGTCTACATCTAGCTCAAGTGGACTTTGTGCAAGGCAAAGGCTTGGCCTTGATAGGTTCTCTATTTTACCGGTCTCATGGTGGTAGTTTGGAGACCGGGTTATAGGATCGATTGCCGTGCTATCAAGGGGGGCTCTCAAGTGAGTAGCTTGATCGTGTAGTTCGTAGAGAGCTCAAACCATTGCATGCTTGCATCATCTTTCTTGGTTCTTGTTTGGTTTTCTCCTTGTGAGATTTGGAGCTTATGGTCATCTTCTTGACAAGCTCGAGTTCATCAAAAACGGAGTTCACATGCTTCTTCTATTGCGTTTTCGGTGTTGGAGGTTTTACCGGTCTTATTCGAGGAAGGGTTCTCACCATTTTCTTATGGGCCTTTTCTAATTTCCTTCTTATTGTTATTTCTATCAAGATTGTGTTAGCCCTTGTCGCTAGCTTTCCAACAAACTTGGTTTCGTTGAATTCGGAGTCCGTTTGCAGAAGTTGTGTCAGTTTTGGTGTCCCTAAAAAGGTTGCTGCGGTACTACCGCTCATGGGAGCGGTACTACCGCTTGGAGGGGATGTAATTTTTTACTACTGCTCTTGAGAGCGGTACTACCGCTTGGTGTGGTACTACCGCGGCTACTTCCGTGGCTACTTCCGCTCCGGACCAAAAAATCGTCTTAAGTCCAGTGGTGGTAGGCACGAATGTATTTTTTTAGTACCGCTCGCAAGCAGTAGTACCGCTACCCTTAGCGGTAGTACCGTGAGGACGAGCGGTAGTACCGCTCCGGTAGTTCTACCGGCCTTTTGCCTCCACGCTATTGTTTTTCAAAGGGCTTCCACCGCCCTAGCGGTAGTACCGCTCCTTGGAGCGGTAGTACCGTTCGGTGCGGGCTGTGAGGATAACGGTTGGATTTCTCCCCTCCTATAAAAGGGGGTCTTCTTCCCCAATGAACCTTATCCTTTGAGCTGGGGTTCTTCCCCCATTGTTGACCTTCTTCGAGCTTGCTATCTCTCAATCCCTCCATGGATTCTTGCTAGTTTTGGGGGGAAAAGAGAGAGGAGATCTAGATCCACATTTCCACCAATCACTTTCTCCTCTATGTGAGGGGAACCCCTTGGATCTAGATCTTGGAGTTCTTGGTGTTCTCCTTCTTGTTCTTCCTCTCATTTTCCTCCCTAGCATTAGTTGCTTCGGTGGGATTTGGGAGAGAAGGACTTGGGCACTCCGTGTGCCCTTGCCATTGCATTTGGTGCATCGGGTTGAGTTCTCCACGGTGATACGTGGAAGTGAAGTTGAGTAGCTTATTACTCTTGGGTGCTTGGTACCCTTGAGCTTGTTCCTCTTGGGTGCTTGGGCGCCCTAGACATTTGTTGGTGTTCGGAGCTTAATCATTGTGGTGTAAAGCTCCGGGCAAGCATCGGGTCTCCAATTAGGTTGTGGAGATCGCCCCGAGCAATTTGACGGGTTCCGGTGACCGCCCCCAAGGGTTGCCAAAGTGTACGGGTTCGGTGACCGCCCCCAAGGGTTGCCATTTGTACGGGTTCGATGACCGCCCTCAAGGGTCCCTTAGTGGAATCACGGCATCTTGCATTGTGCGAGGGCGTGAGGAGATTACGGTGGCCCTAGTGGCTTCTTGGGGAGCATTGTGCCTCCACACTGCTCCAAACGGAGATTAGCATCCGCAAGGGTGTGAACTTCGGCATACATCGTCGTCTCTGCGTGCCTCGGTTATCTCTTACCCGAGCCCTTTACTTATGCACTTTACTTTGCGATAGACATATTGTTTCTTGTCATATATCTTGCTATCACCTAGTAGTTTATCTTGCTTAGCATAAGTTGTTGGTGCACATAGGTGAGCCTAGTTGTTGTAGGTTTTGTGCTTGACAAATTAACCGCTAGGTTTATTCTGCATTTGTTCAAGCCTAAACCATAATTATTTGAAAGCGCCTATTCACCCCCCCTCTAGGCGACATCCACGATCTTTCACACGTATTGTATTGTTGCAATTGAGGATAAAAAGATGGGGTTTTCATCATATTGCTTGAGTTAATTCCTCTACATCATGTCATCTTACTTAATGCATTACTCCGCTCTTTATGAACTTAATACTCTAGATGCATGTCGGATAGCGGTCGATGTGTGGAGTAATAGTAGTAGATGCAGAATCGTTTCGGTCTACTTGACACGGACGTGATGCCTATATTCATGATCATTGCCTTAGATATCGTCATAACTTTGCGCTTTTCTATCAATTGCTCGGCAGTAATTTGTTCACCCACCGTATTATTTTCTATCTTAAGAGAAGCCTCTCGTGAAACCTATGGCCCCTGGGTCTACTTTCCATAATATTAGTTTCCGATCAAATATTTTGCAATCTTTTACTTTCTGATCTATAAAACAAAGATACCAAAAATATTTACTTTATCGTTTATCTTTCTCTATCGGATCTCACTTTTGCAAATAACCGTGAAGGGATTGACAACCCCTTTATCGCGTTGGGTGCAAGTTGTTTGATTGTTTGTGCAGGTATTCGGTGATTTGTGCGTTGTCTCCTACTGGATTGATACCTTGTTCTCAAACTGAGGGAAATACTTATCTCTACTTTGCTGCATCACCCTTTCCTCTTCAAGGGAAAAACCAACGCAAGCTCAAGAAGTAGCAATCATCACGTGGTGTCTCGAAATGACGAACTGTAGCAACGGTGCATACTCAGGGAGAACACTTTTACCTTGAAATTTAGTGAAGGGATCATCTTATAATGTGATGTCTGCTAGAACTACGTCAGTTTTTCCCCAGAGAGGGAGGGATGATGCAGCACAGCGACGGTAGGTATTTCCCTCAGTGATGAGACCAAGGTTATCGAACAAGTAGGAGAATCACGCAACACCACGTAAACAGCTCCTGCACACAAAGAACAAATACTTGCAACCCGACGTGTTAAAGGGGTTGTCAATCCCTTTCAGGTAACGAGATAGATAAAATTGTAGTAGATTGAAAGATGCAAATAAAAGCAAATAAAATTAAGTGAGGTATTTTTGGGTTTTTGGATTAATAGATCTGAAAATAAAAGTTGCAAATAAATAAAAGAGCGAATAGCAAAATAGATCTTGAAGGCAAATATATTAAAGAAGAGACCCGGGGGCCGTAGTTTTCACTAGAGGCTTCTCTCGAGAAAAATAGCAAACGGTGGAAACAAATCACTGTTGGGCAATTGATAGAACTTCAAATACTCATGACGATATCCAGGTAATGATCATTATATAGGCATCACGTCCAAGATTAGTAGACCGACTCCTGCCTGCATCTACTACTATTACTCCACACATCGACCGCTATCTAGCATGCATCTAGTGTATAAAGTTCATGGAGAAACGGAGTAATGCAATAAGAATGATGACATGATGTAGAAAAGATCTATTTATGTAGAAATAGACCCCATCTTGTTATCCTTAATGGCAACGATACATACGTGTCATTTCCCTTTCTGTCACTGGGATCAAGCACCGTAAGATCGAACCCATCACAAAGCACCTCTTCCCATTGCAAGATAAATAGATCAAGTTGGCCAAACAAAACCCAAATATCGGAGAAGAAATACGAGGCTATAAGCAATCATGCATATAAGAGATCAAAGAAGACTCAAATAACTTTCATGGATAAAAAGATAGATCTGATCATAAACTCAAAGTTCATCGGATCCCAACAAACACACCGCAAAAAAGAGTTACATCATATGGATCTCCAAGAGACCATTGGATTGAGAATCAAACAAGAGAGAGAAAGCCATCTACCTACTAACTACGGACCCGAAGGTCTACAATGAACTACTCACGCATCATCGGAGAGGCACCAATGAGGATGATGAACCCCTCCGTGATCGTGTCTAGATTGGATCTGGTGGCTCTGGAACTTGCGGCGGCTGGAATTGATTTTCATCGACTCCCCTAGGGTTTCTGGAATATTGGGGTATTTATAGAGCAAAGAGGCGGTGCGGGAGGCCCCCGAGGTGGGCACAACCCACTTGGGCGCGCCTGGGCCTCCAGGCGCGCGCTGGTGGGTTGTGCTCCCCTCGGAGCACCCCCCCAGGTGCTTCTCCGGCCCACTGGATGTCTTCTGGTCCAAAAAAAATCCATAAAAAGTTTCGCTGCGTTTGGACTCCGTTTGGTATTGATTTCCTGCGATGTAAAAAACATGCAGAAAACAACAACTGACACTGGGCACTATGTCAATAGGTTAGTACCAAAAAATGATATAAAATGGTTATAAAATGATTGTAAAACATCCAAGAATGATAATATAACAGCATGGAACAATCAAAAATTATAGATACGTTGGAGACGTATCAACATCCCCAAGCTTAATTCCTGCTCGTCCTCGAGTAGGTGAATGGTAAAAAACAGAATTTTTAATGTGTAATGCTGCCTAACATGTTCATCACATATTCTTTTCTTAATAGCATGGACATTTGGACTTTTATATGGTTCCAAGCAATAGTCTAGTTTTGACATGATAACTTAAATACTCAAGCATATCAACAAGCAACCATGTCTTTCAAAATATCAACGCTAAAGCAAGTTATCCCTAGCCCGTCATGCTCAATCATTGATCTATTCATGAAACACACTCGAATATTAGCTACACCCAATGATCAAGTACAATCATAGTGCCCCTTAGTTGGTGCTTTATAAGAGAAGATGGAGACTCAAATTAAAAATAAAAATTGCATAAAGTAAAAGAAAGGCCCTTCGTGGAGGGAAGTAGGGATTTGTAGAGGTGCCAGAGCTCAAAGCTTAAATTGAGAGATAAAAACATTTTGAGAGACATACTTTTCCCACCAACGAAAACGACTTAGAGCTCCCAACACTTTCCATGCTAGATATATCATAGGCGATTCCCAAACAGAAAATAAAGTTTATTCCTTTTTCCACCATTTCTTTCACTTTCCATGGCTAGCCGTATCCACGGGTGCCCTCCATACCAACACTTTCCAAGGAATTTATTATTTGACAACACAAAGTAAATTCATTTTTTATTTTGGGACTGGGCATCCCTAATACCTTTACTGTACTCTCGTGCAATGACAAGTGGATAAACACTCATCGTGAGAATAACACATCTAGCATGGAAAATATCGGCCACCCCTCACCACCTCGCGAGCGGCACGAGCACACAAAAGAGAATTTTATTTTGAAAATTAGAGATGGCACATACAAATTTGCTTAGAACGGCACGGAAATACTGCATATAGGTAGGTATAGTGGACTCATATGGCAAAACTGGTTTAAACGGTTTTGGATGCACAAGTAGTGATCATACTTGGTGCAAATGAAGGCTAGCAAAAAGATTGAGAAGCGCCCAACCAAGAAACGAATAATATCGTAAGCAAGCATTAAGCATAAGTAACACCGAATAATGCACCATAAGTAAGATATAATTTCATTGCATAACTATTGACTTCCGTACTTGCATAGGGAATCACAAACCTTAACACCAATATTCTTACTAAAGCATAATTAATCATCAACATGGCTCACATATTATATTGTCATATCTCAAAACTATTACAAAGAATCAAGTTTATTTTGTCCAATGATCTTCATGAAAGTTTTTATTATATCTTACTTGGATATCTATCACTTTGGGACTAGTTTCATATGTTGCTTTTAATAAGCTCAAACAAATATAAGTGAAGAACATGAGCATAATATTTCTTTCTCTCAAATTAATCTAAGTGAAGCAAGAGAGAATTTCTTCAAAATTTTACTAACTCCCAAATAAATCTAAGTGAAGCATGAGAGCATTTCTTCAAAAATAACAAAGCACACCGTGCTCAAAAAAGATATAAGTGAAGTACTAGAGCAATTCCATGGCTCTAAAAATTTAAGTGAAGCATAGGAGCAAGCATAGCATAGTTTTTGGCTCTCTCAAAAAGGTGTGTCCAGCAAGGATTCAAGACTTAAAATAAAAAGCAAAACAAGCAAAGACTCATATCATACAAGACGCTCCAAGCAAAACTCCTAATATGTGACGAATAAAAACATAGTTCCAAGTAAAATACCGATGGTCGTTAGAAGAAAGAGGGGATGCCACTCGGGGCATCCCCAAGCTTAGTTGCTTGATACTTCTTGAATATTATCTTGGGGTGCCTCGGTCATCCCCAAGCTTAGCCTTTTGCTAATCCTTATTCCTTCATCCATCGTAATCTCACCCAAAACTTGAAAACTTCAATCACACAACACTCAACAAAACCTTCGTGAGATCCGTTAGTATAAGAAAACAAATCACTACTATAAGTACTGTTGCAAACCCATTCATACTTTATTTTTGCATTATATCTACTGTATTCCAACTTTTCTATGGCAAAAACTCTTCAAAGGAAACCATAGAATCATCAAAACAAGCACACAACGCAAAGAAAACAGAATCTGTCAAAAACAGAACAGTCTGTAGCAATCTGAAAACTTTGAATACTTCTTTAACTCCAAAAATTCTGAAAAATTAGTAAAACGTGAGAAATTTGTTTATTAATCTTATGCAAAAAGAATAAAATCAAAATCACTCTTATGTTAAAAATAAGAATTGTTTTCCTGAGCGCAAAAGTTTCTGTTTTTCAGCAAGATCAAATCAACTATCACCCAAATCATCCCAAAGGCTTTGCTTGGCACAAACACTCATTTAAACCACAAAAACACATCTAACCAGAGGCATAATTGGGTATTTTATTAAAAACAGCAAGAAAACCAACAAGAAAAAAGATACAAGTTGGGTTGCCTCCCAACGAGCGCTATCGTTTTGCGCCCCTAGCTAGGCATAAGATTTTATTGATGCTCACATGAAAGATAATAATGAAAACGAAAAGAGAGCATCATAAAACATGTGATAAACATATTTAAGTTTAACATATTTCCGATGCATAGGAATTTTATAGGAAAACAAATTAGCAAGACAAGCAAGATCTAGCATATGCATGGAAGAAAACAATAGCAATCTCAACATGAAGAGAGGTAATTAAATAACATGAAAATTTCTACAACCATATTTCCCTCTCTCATAATAATTACATGTGGGATCATATTCAAACTCAACAATATAGCTATCACATAACATACTCTCTACATGATCCACATGCATGCAAAGTTGACACTCTTCCAAAATAGTGGGATTATCATCAAATAAAGTCATGACCTCTACAAGCCCACTTTTATCAAAAAATTCATAAGATTGAACACTCTCCAAATATGTGGGATTATTTTTACATAAATTTGACACTCTTCCAAACCCACTTTCAACATTATTGCAAACATTATTATCAATAACATATTCATCATGAGGCTTAAATAAATTTTCAAGATCAAAAGAAGAATCACCCAAATCATGATCATTGCAATAAGTACTGGACATATCAAAATTAGCATCCCCAAGCTTGGGGTTTTGCATATTATTAGCACAATTGACATTAATAGAATTTATAATAACATCATTGCAATCATGCTTTTCATTCAAGGAGATATCATGAACCACTTTATAAATTCCTTCGTTTAACACTTCATCACAATTTTCAGATTCATAAATCTCAAGCAAAACTTCATAAAGATAATCTAGTGAACTCAATTCACTAGCAATTTGTTCATCATAATTGGATCTTTTGAAAAGATTAGCAAGTGGATGAGGATCCATAACAAGAGCTTTTTAGCAAGCGAAGATGCAAGCAAATAGAAGGCACATGGCAACACAAGCAAACATGAGATCTGACGAGAAAAAGGCGAACGAAAAAGAGGGGCGAATAAAACGGCAAATTGGTGAACTGGGGGAGATGAAAATGAGAGGCAAATGGCAAATAATGTAAATTGCAAGGAGATGAGATTTGTGATTAGGAACCTGGTAGATGTTGATGATGTCTCCCCGGCAACGGCGCCAGAAACTCCTCTTGATGTCTGCTAGAACTACGTCGGTTTTTCTCCAGAGAGGGAGGGATGATGCAGCACAGCGACGGTAGGTATTTTCCTCGGTGATGAGACCAAGGTTATCGAACAAGTAGGAGAATCACGCAACACCACGTAAACAGCTCCTGCACACAAAGAACAAATACTTGCAACCCGACGTGTTAAAGGGGTTGTCAATCCCTTTCGGGTAACGAGATAGATAAAATTGTAGTAGATTGAAAGATGCAAATAAAAGCAAATAAAATTCAGCGAGGTATTTTTGGGTTTTTGGATTAATAGATCTGAAAATAAAAGTTGCAAATAAATAAAAGAGCGAATAGCAAAATAGATCTTGAAGGCAAATATATTAAAGAAGAGACCCGGGGGCCGTATGTTTCACTAGAGGCTTCTCTCGAGAAAAATAGCAAACGGTGGAAACAAATTACTGTTGGGCAATTGGTAGAACTTCAAATACTCATGACGATATCCAGGCAATGATCATTATATAGGCATCACGTCCAAGATTAGTAGACCGACTCCTGCCTGCATCTACTACTATTACTCCACACATCGACCGCTATCCAGCATAAATCTAGTGTATTAAGTTCATGGAGAAACGGAGTAATGCAATAAGAACGATGACATGATGTAGACAAGATCTATTTATGTAGAAATAGACCCCATCTTGTTATCCTTAATGGCAACGATACATACGTGTTGTTTCCCTTTCTATCACTGGGATCAAGCACCGTAAGATCGAATCCATCACAAAGCACCTCTTCCCATTGCAAGATAAATAGATCAAGTTGGCCAAACAAAACCCAAATATCGGAGAAGAAATACGAGACTATAAGCAATCATGCATATAAGAGATCAAAGAAGACTCAAATAACTTTCATGGATAAAAAGATAGATCTGATCATAAACTCAAAGTTCATCGGATCCCAACAAACACACCGCAAAAAAGAGTTACATCATATGGATCTCTAAGAGACCATTGTATTGAGAATCGAACGAGAGAGAGAAAGCCATCTAGCTACTAACTACGGACTCGAAGGTCTACAATGAACTACTCACGCATCATCGGAGAGGCACCAATGAGGATGATGAACCCCTGAGTGATGGTGTCTAGATTGGATCTGGTGGTTCTGGAACTTGCGGCGGCTGGAATTGATTTTCGTCGACTCCCCTAGGGTTTTCGGGAATATTGGGGTATTTATAGAGCAAAGAGGCGGTGCGGGAGGCCCCCGAGGTGGGCACAACGCACCTGGGCACGCCTGGGCCTCCAGGCGCGCCCTGGTGGGTTGTGCTCCCCTCGGAGCACCCCCCCAGGTGCTTCTTCGGCCCACTGGATGTCTTCTGGTCCAAAAAAAATCCATAAAAAGTTTCGCTGCGTTTGGACTCCGTTTGGTATTGATTTCCTGCGATGTAAAAAACATGAAGAAAACATCAACTGGCACTAGGCACTATGTCAATAGATTAGTACCAAAAAATGATATAAAATGGTTATAAAATGATTGTAAAACATCCAAGAATGATAATATAACAGCATGGAACAATCAAAAATTATAGATACATTGGAGACGTATCATAAATGCTACCGCCATACTAAGCAAAATAAGATGCATAAAAGATAAACATCACATGCAATCAAAATATGTGACATGATATGGCCATCATCATCTTGTGCTTTTGATCTCCATCTCCAAAGCATCGTCATGATCTCCATCGTCACCGGCTCGACACCTTGATCTCCATCGTTGCGTTGTGGCCGTCTCGCCAACTATTGCTTCTACAACTATTGCTAACGCATAGCGATAAAGTAAAGCAATTACATGGCGTTTGTATTTCATACAATAAAGAGACAACCATAAAGCTCCTGCCGGTTGCCGATAACTTACAAAACATGATCATCTCATACAATAACGTATATCACATCATGTCTTGACCATATCACATCACAACATGCCATGCAAAAATAAGTTAGACGTCCTCTACTTTGTTGTTGCAAGTTTTACATGGCTGCTACGTGTTGGAAATATGCCCTAGAGGCAATAATAAAATGGTTATTATTATATTTCCTTGTTCATGATAATTGTCTATTGTTCATGCTATAATTGTATTAACCGGAAACCATAATACATGTGTGAATACATAGACCACAGCATGTCCCTAGTGAGCCTCTAGTTGACTAGCTCGTTGATCAATAGATGGTTGTGGTTTCCTGACCATGGACATTGGATGTCGTTGATAACGGGATCACATCATTAGGAGAATGATGTGATGGACAAGACCCAATCCTAAGCATAGCACAAGATCGTGTAGTTCGTTTGCTAGAGCTTTTCTAATGTCAAGTATCATTTCCTTAGACCATGAGATTGTCAAACTCCCGGATACCATAGGAATGCTTTGGGTGTATCAAACGTCACAACGTAACTGGGTGACCATAAAGGTGCACTACAGGTATCTCCGAAAGTGTCTGTTGGGTTGGCACGAATCGAGACTGGGATTTGTCACTTCGTATGATGGAGAGGTATCTCTGGGCCCACTCGGTAATGCATCATCATAATGAGCTCAATGTGACTAAGGAGTTAGCCACGGGATCATGCGTTACGGAACAAGTAAAAAGACTTGCCGGTAACGAGATTGAACAAGGTATAGGGATACCGACGATCGAATCTCGGGCAAGTAACATACCGATGGACAAAGGGGATTGCATACGGGATTGATTGAATCCCCGGCATCGTGGTTCATCCGATGAGATCATCGTGGAACATGTGGAAGCCAATATGGGTATCTAGATCCCGCTATTGGTTTTTGGCCGGAGAGGTGTCTCGGTCATGTCTGCATGGTTCCCGAACCCGTAGGGTCTACACACTTAAGGTTCCGTGATGTTAGAGTTGTTATGGGAAATTGTATGTGGTTACCGAAAGTTGTTCGGAGTCTCGGATGAGATCCCGGACGTCACGAGGAGTTCCGGAATGGTTCGGAGGTAAAGATTTATATATGAGAAGTCCTATTTTGGCCACCGGAAAATGTTCGGGATTTTTCGGTATTGTACCGGGAAGGTTCTAGAAGGTACCGGAGTGGGGCCCGCCTGCATGGGGGGACCCACATGAACGTGGGTAGTGGGGGCAAGGCCCCACACCCCTGGTCAAGGCGCACCAAGATCCCCCCCTTAGAAGGAATAAGATCATATCCCGAAGGGATAAGATCAAGATCCCTAAAAAGGGGGGATAACAATCGGTGGGGAAGGGAAAGGATGGGATTTCTTTCCTCCCACCTTTGCCAACGCCCCAATGGACTTGGAGGGCAAGAAACCAGCCCCCTCCACCCCTATATATAGTGGGGAGGTGCATGGGAGCTGCACCCCTTGCCCCTGGCGCAGCCCTTCCCCTCCTATTCCTCCTCCTCCGGTAGTGCTTAGCGAAGCTCTGCCGGAGAACCACGAGCTCCACCGCCACCACGCCGTCGTGTTGCCGGAGCTCTCCCTCAACTTCTCCTCTCCTCTTGCTGGATCAAGAAGGAGGAGACGTCCCCGGGCTGTACGTGTGTTGAACGCGGAGGCGCCGTCCGTTCGGCGCTTGAATCGGATCTTCCGCGATCTGAATCGCCGCGAGTACGACTCCATCAACCGCGTTCTTGTAACGCTTCCGCTTAGCGATCTTCAAGGGTATGAAGATGCACTCCTTCTCACTTGTTGCTAGCATCTCCTAGATTGATCTTGGTGACACGTAGGAAATGTTTGAATTATTACTACGTTCCCCAACACTACGGGCTTCTAGCAAGAACTGTTCTTATCTACGGCAAAAACCACAACGGTAATTCGTCAAGTTTGCTGTTTTAACCTTCTTAAAGGACCGACCGTAGTCAAATTCGATTCAACTAAAGTAGGAGAAACAGACACCCGCCAGTCACCTTTATGCAAAACTAGTTGCATGTCTATCGGTGGAACCGATCTCATGTGCGTGGACATGTAAGGTTGGTCCGTGCCGCTTCATCCCACAATACCGACGAATCAAAATAAGACATTGGTGGTAAGCAGTATGACTAACACTACCCACAACTCTTTATGTTCTACTCATGCATATCATCTAAGCATAGACCTGGCTCTTGATGTCACTGTTGGGAATCGTTGCATGGAAAAAAAAATCTACGCACACGCAATGATCTATCCATGGAGATGCATAGCAACGAGGGGGAGAGTGTGTCTACGTACCCTCGTAGACCGTAAGCGGAAGTGTTTCACAACACGGTTGATGTAGTCGAACTTTCTTCGCGCTCCAACCGATCTAGTACCGAACGCACGGCACCTCCGCGTTCTGCACACGTTCAGCTCGGTGACGTCCTCGCCTTCTTGATCCAGCAAGACGGGCGAAGTAGTAGATGAGTTCCGGCAGCACGACGGTGTGGTGACGGTGATGGTGATGCGATCTCCGTAGGGCTTCGCCTAAGCACTATGAAAATATGACCGAGGGAGAAAACTGTGGACGGGGGTGCCGCACACGGCTAAGACAATGTTGTGTCCTTATGTGGCGCCCCCTCCCCACATATATATAGGTGGGAGGGAGGGAGGAGCAGCCAAAGGAGGCGCCCAAGTAGGAGGAATCCTACTTGGAGTCCCTCCCAAGCCGCCCCCCCCCCCCCCACTGCCTTATATAGGTGCGGGGGAAAGGCAGGGGAGGGTGGCGCCCCCCTCCTTTCCTTTCTCCCATGAGAGGGAAAGGCAGGAGGGGCTAGCCCTCCCTCCTTTCCTTTCCTTAGGACCAGTTGTCCAAAGAAAGGGCGCACCAGGGGCTGGTATGTCCCCCCTTTGGCCCATTAGGCCCATAACTTTGCCGGGGGTGCCCGAAACTCCTTTCCGGTGACCCGATAAGTACCAGGTAGCCCCCCCCCCCCCCCCCCCCCCCCCCCCCCCCCCCCGCGGAAACACTTTCGGTGTCCGAATACTATCGTCCTATATATCAATCTTTACCTCTCTACCATTTCAAGACTCCTCGTCCTATCCGTGATCTGATCCGGGACTCCGAACAACATTCGGTCACCAAAACATATAACACTATATCGTCAATGAACGTTAAGCGTGCGGACCCTACGGGTTCGAGAACTATGTAGACATGATCGAGAAACCTCTCCGGTCAATAACCAATAGCGGAACCTGGATGCCCATATTGGCTCTTACATATTCTACGAAGATCTTTATCGGTCGAACCGTTATGACAACATACGTAATTCCTTTTGTCCATCGGTATGTTACTTGCCCGAGATTCGATCGTCGGTATCTCTATACCTAGTTCAATCTCGTTACCGGCAAGTCTCTTTACTCGTTCCATAATACATCACCTCGTGACCAACTCCTTAGTCTTTTGCTTGCAAGCTTATGATGTGTATTACCGAGAGGGCCCAGAGATACCTCTCCGATACTCGGAGTGACAAATCCTAATATCGATCTATGCCAACTCAACAAACACCTTCGGAGATACCTGTAGAGCATCTTTATGATCACCTAGTTACGTTGTGACGTTTGATAGCACACAAGGTATTCCTCCGGTATCCGGGAGTTGCATAATCTCATAGTCGAAGGAATAAGTATTTGACATGAAGAAAGCAATAGCAATAAACTGCACGATCATTATGCTAAGCTAACGGATGGGTCTTGTCCATCACATCATTCTTCTAATGATGTGATCCCGTTATCAAATGACAACACATGTCTATGGCTAGGAAACCTTAACCATCTTTGATCAACGAGCTTGTCTCGTAGAGTCTTACTAGGTACACGGTATTTGTTTATGTATTCACACATGTATTTAAGTTTCCGATCAATACAATTTTAGCATAAATAATAAACCTTTATCATGAATAAGTAAATATAAAATAATAACTTTATTATTGCGTCTAGGGCATATTTCCTTCAATGGATTGGTGGAAGACGGCGGCGGTGAGCTCTGAGAGTGCGCCGAACCGGTATGTGCCCGAGACCCAGCAACGCGGCTTGGTTGAGGCCTCTGGCTTTAGATGTTAGGCTTTGGTGTGATGTCTGTTTGGTATTCGGCTCGGACAATCGCACCCCTTCATCGAGTGGATAGGAGTAACGACAGATGTTGCCAAGATGGTGCCTTCAGACTACCTGATGTATTACCTTGTAAGGTCTTTGTGAATAATTAATAAAATGGCCGCATGCATCATCGAGATGCAGATGCCGAGGCTCATCCTCCTTTTCTAAAAATAATAATTTATAGGTGAACTTCAGCATAAGGCAAAAAAAATTGCATGTATGTTTCAAACACCTAGGCCACCTGCATTGTTTGGAGTGCAAACCCTATCCCAAGCAACTAAGAGCATCTCTAACAGACCCTTTAAAAACGCTAAATCTGTAAAATTTTGGCGGGTTTATTGTTTCGGTCCAATTTTCTCCTAGAACAGATCCTGTAAAAGTTCACGAAACTCTAAACATTTTATTGGCCATCGGAAACATGAGCCTCCAACCTATATATCTGCAGTTTGGAGGGCAGTATACATGCCACAAACTAGCCGGAATTCTCCGCCCTTCACGCGCGCCGCCGTCCATACCAGTGGGCTCCAGCCATTGATTTCTCACGGCTGCGGCGAAGTCCGGTCTTCTCTCTCGCTTCCCTGCCTAAATCCGAACCTGCTCCAGAGTCCCTCGTCCAATTTCTCGCGGTGGTGCGTGGGCGAGCGGCAGACGTGGGCGAGCGGCGTCGAGCGGCTGTCTGCTAGAGTCCCCCATCCAATTTCTTGTGGGCGAGCGGAGGCCGAGCGGCTTAGGCGGCGAAGGGCGAGCATTGGAGGCCGAGGATGCTCGCGGCTGTGGCGCTGGAGGCCGACACGCTGGAGGCCGAGGCACGCCGCTCGCGGCCGAGGAAGCCCGGCGGCACCATGCGGCTGCTTGCTGCTATCGGAAGAGGAATATTCAATTTTGTTGTACATTTTTACCATATCTGTTTGACCGTAGCTCAAATCGACCCTTAAAACACGCTTTCCGTGACCTGTATCCATATTTTACAGGTTTTCATTTTAGGGGATCTATTAGAGATGCTCTAAGCCATGAGCCTCGGAGCAAGTGTCATCAGCAGTCCAAAAGAAAGATCGACTATGCTTCAAAATGCCTCTATGATAGATTTCGGGAGAAGGAAGCACCCTACACCTGCCGTTTATGGCTTTATTAATTTAACGCCGGGCTCTGGCCTTCCGCCTGAAATCGACATCCAACTCTAGATCCGTTGCATCCACGGTGCGATACATTGGTGTGATCTGCTTCGTTCTTTCCAGCTAATATAAATACTCCAAGAATGAATAAATTTGTTTCACATGTACATGTAGATGTGCCATACTACCTATCAATCACTGCATAATTTTTAAAAAAATTGTATGCACAACTATGTGGATCTATTATTTGTCTTTGTTCTTCTCTTCGTAGCCCACCATAGTTTGGAGATGCATGCTCTTGAGCCTGGAATCTACTTTTTTTAAGTGTTACTATTTGGTTTCTCTGAGGAGCAGCCTTATGAACACCTGATTGGTTATTATGGGCTTGCAGAAACACTGAATCCTCATCTTTCCTGCAGCTTTTTCTGGAATCAGTAGGACATAAATGCTTCATGGGCTTACCACATGCATGCATTCACCTCACCTCTCTTCCGGGACCTCAATCAATTATCAAATCAATCTGACCTAATTATGCAGACGAGCACTAAATGCATGCATGATTAAGTTGCTGCAGAGGCCATGATAATGGTTAATACTACTACTAGCAATCAGTAATTGGCTGAATGGAAGGAGATTAAACTGGGGGTGCATCTTATTTTTCCAGCCATTTAAGTGCCTGGTTCCAAGATCTAGGTAGCAAGGACAAAGACAGCCATGAGAGGCATGTTCGTTCGCATCAATTAATGGAAAATGGCCAGGCAGCATCAGCATCAGCATCCATGCGTACGCAGCACGTTACTTGCGGCGAAGTGAAGCTAGCATGCATGGCATGGCGGCGCATTCAATCGTCCGTCCATGGACGATGGAGGATGGAGCTATATTGTCAACAAGATCAGCAGAGATCGAGGCTATCCACGTACGTATTGCCCATCCATGGCACTGTGAGGTACTTAGATCTAACTCACATAGTCATGGCGAGAATTGGGGATTCGATCTGGAATTTGAATTCACAGGCGTGTTCCTCCCAACCACCCTCACGTCTGTTTCAGGTACACCTCGGCCGTAGCCGCCTAGTCCATCGCCAAAGAACAAAGGGAAAACAACTAACGGTTATAAGTACTGTTACACCCGAGTTAACGGGCCCAGTTTGGGCTTGCAAGCCACTGGGGTGTCTTCTTGGGCCGAGTGGACTTGGGCCTTGGCTCCGGTACTGTAGCTGTCTTGCTGTTGTCGACACCAGTTGTAGCCGATGCAGTCTCTCCGTCGTCAGCAGTCGTCTTGGTTGACAGTGGTTCGCTGACATCCCCCCCTTGTTGAGTAGCGGCTTGACCCCAAGCCGCAGCTCGAGGAAACTGTTGCCGCAGAGATTCCAAGTCCTCCCACGTAGCTTCGTCCGGAGAAGAACCGCTCCACAATATCAAACCCTGCGCCACTGTTTTCTGACCAACCTGACGCACCCTAGACTGAAGAACTTGCACTGGCACCTGCAGATCAGAAAACTGGGACGGTAGATTAGGAATAACCGCGGTACCAGGAGAAATCACCTTCTTGAGTTGTGAGACATGGAAGACTGGATGGATTTTGCTAGTAGCAGGCAACTCCGGCTTGTATGCCACTTCACCTATCTTGCCAATAATTTTGTATGGTCCAAAATATTTGAAGGAGAGTTTATGATTGGCTCGGCGAACAACTGAGGATTGGACATAAGGTTGGAGCTTGAGAAAAACTAGTTCACCAATATCAAAGACACGTTCAGTCCTGTGCTTATCAGCTTGAGTTTTCATCCTCTGTTGTGCCCTGTGCAAATGCTGAGTGACAGAATCCAACACAGTCTGTCTTTCTAATAGCCACTGTTCGATATCAGGAGAAGCTACAGTGTCACTAGCAGAGATCCCAAAATATCGAGGAGAGTGACCATACAAAATCTCAAAAGGAGTCTTGCCCACTGCAGAGTGCCAGTTGGTGTTATACCAGAATTCACACATTGCAAGCCACCTGCTCCACTGCTTAGGGTGTGCACTGATAAAGCTTCTGAGGTAACACTCAACCTGTTGATTCACTCTCTCAGTCTGCCCATCAGTAGCTGGATGATAAGCAGTACTCATGTTGAGTTGGGTGCCAGTTCTCTTGACCAAAGTCTGCCAAAATGCACTAGTGAAAATAGGATCTCTGTCAGACACTATATACTCTGGCATCCCATGTAATTTGTACACATTATCCAGGAACACCTCAGCAACCTTAGTAGCAGTGAAAGGATGTTTCAGGGGCATGAAATGGCCATACTTAGTGAACTTGTCAATAACCAAGAATAGGCAGTCAAATTGGCCTGAGACAGGCAGACCAGAAATGAAATCCATAGTGACATACTCCCAAGCTTTCTTAGGAACTGGCAGAGGGGATAGCAATCCTGGGTAGTTAACTCTTTCTGGCTTAGCTTGTTGACAAATCATGCAGGATTGCACCTTATCCTTGATGAACTTCTTCATCCCTGGCCATCTAAACAGAGAATGTATCCTGTGATAAGTGACAGGAAATCCTGAATGGCCTCCTACTGGACTGTCATGGAAGGCAGCAAAGATTTTATCATGTAACTCTTGCTTATTACCTATCCATATAGCTCCTTTATACTTGATTATTCCTTGCAGTAACTGGTGATTGGGTTTGGCAGTAGGATCTAGAGCTAGCTGTTGCAGAAGCTCAATAGCAGACTTGTCATCACTGTAGCTGTCAATTACTTCAGTCATCCACACTGGCTGTATCTTAGATATAGAGAACAATTGTTGATCTGGTGGTCTCCTGGACAGAGCATCTGCTGCAGAATTCTCAACCCCCTTTTTATACACAATCTCATAATCCAATCCCATCAACTTGGTAAGTGCTTTCTGTTGCCAAACAGTATGTAACTTTTGGTTCTGCAAATGGACCAAATTCTTTTGATCAGTTCTGATCACAAAATGTTGCATCTGTAGATAAGGCCTCCACTGCTCTACTGCTAGCAAAATAGCCATGTATTCCTTTTCATAGACTGATAGTCCTCTGTTCTTGGGTCCTAGAGCCTTACTGACATAACCTAGGGGATGCCCCTCCTGCATCAAGACTACTCCAATTCCCTTGTCACAGGCATCTGTTTCAATAACAAAAGGTTTATTGAACTGAGGAAGAGCTAAAACAGGGGCCTCAATCAGCTTCTTTTTCAGAATAGAGAATGCTTCTGCAGTAACTGGAGACCATACAAATGGCACTCCCTTCTTAAGGAGTTCAGTCAATGGTTTGCTGATTATGCCATAATGCTGTATGAATTTTCTGTAATACCCACTGAGACCAAGAAATCCTCTCACTTCCTTGACATTAGTAGGAGGAGGCCAATTCTGAACAGTAGATATTTTGGAAGAATCAGTGGATACACCTGCAGCACTAATAGTGTGGCCCAGATAATCAATTTGTTGTTGAGCAAAAGCACATTTGCACAACTTAACCTTCCACTGATCAGCTCTGAGTAATTCCAGTACTCTTCTAACATGAGCAAGGTGCTCTTGGTAAGTTTTGCTGAAGATGAGAATATCATCGAAGGAACAAAGTGTATTCTTTCTGTTGACAGGTTTCAATGTATTATTCAGAGAACCCTGGAAAGTGCCAGGACCACCACTCAATCCAAAGGCCAACACAGTGAATTCATAGTGACCAATATGTGTAGAGAATGCAGTCTTGTACTCTTCTCCAGGAGCTAACCGAATTTGATGGTAACCAGCCCTCAAATCCAGCTTAGTGAACCATGCAGCACCGGACAACTCATCCAGTAGTTCATCTATAACTGGAACTGGAAACTTACCAGTAACAGTAATTGCATTTAACATTCTATAATCCACAACCAGTCTCCATTCTCCTCCTTTCTTCTTGACAAGCAGAACTGGTGAAGAGAAAAGACTTTTGCTAACTCTGATCAGTCCAGCTGCAAGCAGTTCATTGATTTGCCTCTCAAGTTCATCCTTCAGTTGAGGAACAATTCTGTAAGGTCTTGAAGTAATAGGCCTTGCCCCTGGAATTAGGGGAATGTGATGATCACTTTCTCTCCTGGGGGGTAACTCTGTGGGAGCTGCAAACACATCAGCAAATTCATCTATAAGCTGTTGCATTTCTACAGGAATTGCAGTAGGTTCTGTGACTTGTATAGTTGAGATGGACACACAGGCATAAGTGTATTCAGCTGCATTTATACCCTGCAAGGTGACCACTCTACCCTCATAACTGAAAGACATCCATTGTTCCACCCAATCAATTTTCATGGGGCTATGCTGGGTCAACCAATCGAGCCCGAGGATACCATCATAAGTGTTGAGAGGTAGAAGCTTAAAGTTGGATGTGAACTGCACTCCATTACTGATCCAGCTACAAGCCTCAATACTGTGCTGACAAGCGATAGCAGTCCCTCCTGCCACTGTAACTTTGACAGGAGTAATGGGAGCAACACCTGACAGTGTCACAAATTTGCTGTCAATAAACGAATGAGTGCTGCCAGAATCCACAAGGAAACTCAAAATATGCCCCTGGATATTCACTTGTAACTGCAGAACAGGGGCCTCAGGTTCTCTTCCCATAGCAGCAGCAGAAAGTCTGATGGAGTGCACTGAAGATGAAGTGGAAGAAGGGTGCTCACTGTCAGAAGTTTCAGATTCCTCTGGGGAGCTAGTCTGCAACTGTTCAATCATTTCCTGGACAAAATGCAGCTGCACAGTGGACTTGCACACATGATCTCTGGACCATTTCTCACCACAAACAAAACAGAGGCCCTTGGATCTCCTAAACTCTCTCAACGCTGACCACTTATCTTCAGTTCGGTGGGGCTTGACAGTTTCAGTCCTCTTCCGTTCCTCTGCAGTTCTGACAGTGGGAGGAGAAGTAGTAGATGCAGCAGATGACAGGCGTTTGGCTGAATAACTATTGATCGGTGTGATACCTTCACCAATCTCTTCATGTAACAGAGCCAATTCATATGCGGCATCTAAATCCTTAGGTTTCTGCAGTGCCACAGCGATCCTAACACCTGGTTTTAGACCGTCAAGGAATCTGGTGGTGTAATGCAGGGCGTTTGCAGAATCTTCATAGGCTGTCAGTTGGTCATACAACTCTGCGAAGCGATCCACATAATCCTCTACTGTACTTGTTTGCGCAATTCGAAACAGCTTGCGCAAGAGGGTTTGGTGCTGATTACGGCCAAACCTGGCTTGAAGAGCAGAGCAGAATTCAGTCCAACTGGAATTGGGCATACGACGCTGAACAGACTCCAGCCAACGCGCCGCAGCTCCTTCAAACTGCGCTGTAGCCAGGGAAATCCATCTATGGGCAGGGATACTCCATAACCTGAACTGGTCTTCACAACGATTCTGCCATAGTCGAGGATTGGTACCATCGAATCGAGGCATCTCCATGTGCATAGAGAAGGGAGACGACTCAGCAGCATCCAGAACAGAGAAATCACGAGGCGAAAAAATTTTGGGCGAAGGATTCAGATCTCGCGCACCTCTTGCTGGCGGAGGCACGTAGATGTTGTGGGACTTCCCTCGGTGGTCGCTCTCAAAACCCAGCCCGTCACCGGCTGCGCCGCCACGAATCGGGCCGCCGTGGCGAGATGGCAAGCTCCCCTCTGGCCTGGGCCCCAGATCCATGGACTCGAGCTTGCTGATGTCCGCTCGCACCTGCTCGATGTCAAGCGCGACCTCCTCGCGGATGCCGTCGGCTCGTGCCGACATGAGGTTGTCGAGCGCCGAATTGTTGGCTTCCAGCATCTTACTCATGGACTTGAGGAGAGATTCGCCTTGCGCCTTGAACTTCTGGTCCAGGTCGATGTTGATTTCATGGCGAAGCAGCTCGAACACGGCGCGACTCTCGTCGCTGAGCTCCTCCATGGCCCGGCGTCGTCGGCGGTCGCTGAATCTGGTGTGGTGGCGATGCAGTGGAAACTCCAGGACGAACAGCTCTGATTACCAACTGTGAGGTACTTAGATCTAACTCACATAGTCATGGCGAGAATTGGGGATTCGATTTGGAATTTGAATTCACAGGCGTGTTCCTCCCAACCACCCTCACGTCTGTTTCAGGTACACCTCGGCCGTAGCCGCCTAGTCCATCGCCAAAGAACAAAGGGAAAACAACTAACGGCTATAAGTACTGTTACACCCGAGTTAACGGGCCCAGTTTGGGCTTGCAAGCCACTGGGGTGTCTTCTTGGGCCGAGTGGACTTGGGCCTTGGCTCCGGTACTGTAGCTGTCTTGCTGTTGTCGACACCAGTTGCAGCCGATGCAGTCTCTCCGTCGTCAGCAGTCGTCTTGGTTGACAGTGGTTCGCTGACAGGCACCTCTAAGAAAGAGTATCTATCTATGATCTATCTGTGCATCCAAGTCGCCTGCATCAGTGAGTGCCATATGGAGTACCTGTCTGCATTGAAGAGGTGATTTGAATTTTCAAGAGATGAGTGGAGTGGCGTAAATGGTGGCAGGCTGCTAGCTGCAGGATGAGCATCAGCACAGCACATGCTTGGAATGGAAGGCCGGTGCCCTCATGTACGTTGTTATAAATGCTATGGCCTACTACATCCAGGTACGAGTTCATTGTATATGGAAGCTCCCGGGTTGGATTGATTGTTTTCTTCGAGAAATCACCGGATAAGGGCCTCTTTGATTCAAATAATTTTTTTCATGGTTTTTTTGGAGAATTTTAATCCTTAAGAAAAAAAATCCATGTTGGTCGTTTAAATTATACTCCCTCCGTCCCAAAATAAGTGACACAACTTTTACGAACTTTAAGTCACTTATTTTTGGACGGAGTACCTATGACCGTAAACTACAGGGCATTTTTCTTCATTTGTGCTAGAATTCATAGGAAAATCTGCATCCACTCTAGCATGTTAGGAAAACCTTACGTTTTACTATTTCTATGTGTTAAGAATTATGTATAATTCTTTGCACCGAGTGAATGAAGCGAGGGACGATTTTCCGACCCTTCTCCGAAGAATCTAAATGTTGAGAAAATCCTGCATTTTTCTATTCGTTGCCCCATGTCAATGAAGCGAAAGACAATTTTCCCGCCGTCTCCCAAGATTCTAAAAGTGTTATCTTCCAAAAAAAATCTGTTTTTACAGGAAATTATGTGTGCCTTGCTGTGAACAGCAGGGAAGAATAACAGCAGACCAGACGAGTGGTCATTGTCGATGCGAGAGGAGACGCAGTGGCCGGCGATCAATCAATTTAATGGCTCGTCGGAATTGTTGGGTGGAGCGAACAACAATCAGGCCACGAACGTTCTGCTCCGAGAGAGACCGCCGATGGCGCCACAAGATTACAAGGAGACGCACGCACACGCGGCCATGAAGTAACAGCGACCGCACCGGACCTGTCATGGTCCCTTCTTATTTGCAGTACTACTACTATGTTTGATCACGCTCTTTGTAGTACTGCTTATACATTTTATTTGGGGTTTCTGTTTTGATTCAAAGGAATAGCACAGGATTTTCGAAGAATTTGAAACTTTCTATGTAGATCATTTGATACTACATAGAAATGGAATCCTCAGGACCTCTTTGGATCGAAGGAATTTCATAAAAAATAAATAGAGGATTCCATTCTATAGGTATTTTTCCTATATAACCATTTGGATCATAGGATCCGGGTCACTAAATTCTTATAGAATCATTTGTACCTAAACTAATGCACATTTGGATCATAGGAATTGTCCCTAGGGAATCATTTGTACTCTATTTGGAGGAAAGTTTCCATCGACTTAGAGGTCTCATTTGGTTTAGAGGATTTTTAGAATTTGCATGCATGTTTTAGTTATTATAGTACAACTAGTTTCGTTGTGAGGCAAGAAAGGTGAAGAAAAAATAAACAAATCCTTGAACTGAAAATGGTGACGTTAGTACGGAAGTATTGAGCTAATGCCTTTTCTTCGATTAAGATCACATGTAGTCTCATGTACCGCTCTCGTATTCATTGGTGTTAGAAGATCATATGTTAACTTCTGCTCACCAACTCCTCTTTCAGAGACAAGAGGGAGAGAATATATGTGACTTTATTTAAGCACATCTCTTCTCACCTATATATAACTAGAGATGTGAGCAATGGTGCAAGCAAACATATAGTTAGAAATAAATTTACAACCAACCAAGCATTTTCATGGTTTGTATTGCAAGAGAAACCAAAGACCTTCTACATACGTTGGTCTAGAATAAATGTTGGGAATGAGCGGCGTCAGAAAATAGTCTATTAGGATGTGGCTAACTTGCAGTGCAAATACGCCATATCAAGGAATGCATAGTCAACTCGTGACATGAGCCAACATTCTTCATTGCATTATGTGCGATACCTTACTGCCATGCTATCGATGTGGATCATCAATGTTTTTAGTTTTTACTGGTTGCGAGTGGCAGGTGCCATCAAGAAAGATATTGGATGTTGTTCCATGCATCCATCGTGGATCCTTCTATGTTTGGCACTCGACAATTCCAACGTTCACTATCAGACAAAGCGCGTGAACACATAGATCCTCCATCCTTTGTCTTTCATACGGTGTATCTAACATTTAATTTCTATGTGATCATGATTCTTGTATGCAACAATAGTAATACCTGGTCACAAACTCTGATTAAAACAGTTGATCAATATGTGTGGACTCTGTACTCCTCTCCTTTCAATCTTCAACTCTTTCATCAATCAAGAAAAAAGATACAATTTTTTTCTCTCTCGTCCCAAAAGGGAAAAAATATGTGAATCATTGTCCAGTAGAGACCTACATATTCTTCCCATGTACATGCAAGGACGGTGCTCTCATTTACGTTGTCACAAATGCACTGGGCCTACTACATCCAAGTACTCATTGCATATGGAAGCTCCAAGGAAAATTGGTGTATGGGTTGTCCATGAGAAATGAAACCTAGCTTGCACTAGTGGAAAACGGCTCATTTGTCCCGGTTCCAGAGACCCATTAGCCCCGGTTCTGGAACCGGGACTAAAGCCCAAAACCTTTAGTCCCGGTTCGCTTACGAACCGGTACTAAAGGGGCTCCACGTGGCCGCTGCGGGGAGCCCAGGCAGGAGGACCTTTAGTCCCGGTTGGTGTTACCAACCGGGACCAAAAGGCATCCACGCGTCAGCATTTGGCAGGAGCTGGGGTTTTTGTTTTTTTTTGAAGGGTGGGGGGGGGGATTAGGGTTTGAGGGTTAATTTAGGGGTTTCATATTGTGTTAGCTAGCTATAGAGAGAAGTGTCCTCTCTTTCTCCGTGCTTGGTCGACGCTAACTACTATACGTATAGAGAGAACTCGACACGCTAACTAGTAAGCAAATGAAGGAACCATTAAGTACACAAGATCGTCATGAACATATACAGAGATAAGTGATCGACCTCTCTTTCTCCGAGAGATTGGTCAAACAACAAGTTTTCGTATATCTATCCGACGCTACTAGCTACATATATATAATATAAGATCTCTTACGTACAATCCCTAACATCTAATGTCAAATTCCACATGGTATTCTCCGGCTTTATTTATGACGTCGTCAAGAAAGAATCCCGTCAATTCCTCTTGAATTGCTCGTATGCGATCATGTGGTAGGAGTTCATCCCGCATCTGCCACAACTAATTTGAAGAAGGGGGTTAATATATATATATGAATGAAACTCAACACAAATGATGGTAATAAAATAAAATTGTGAATATTATTGCTTACGCAATTCATATTGTTTTTCAGAGTAGCCCCGCTTAGAGGTCGTCGCGTTGTAGATGAACTCGCAAATGTAGTATCCACAAAAATCATTCCCGGCTTCCTGCCACAAGCACTTTACGAGAAATAGAGTTCAATCAAACTAATAATCAAGCATTATAAATGGTATTGATGAAACTAGAATCAATGTGAGATGCGCGGAACTAGCTAGTAGTACTTACTTTTGGGTGTGTAAATCGCAGCTCCCTCGGTAGTGCCGGAACAATTCCGGTGAACTCTTTCTAAACCCTGCCAGACAAAGAAAATAATTACTTGATATCAGGAAATGAACAAAGTTGCCGATATGGTGCGATAATGATCGATTGAACTTACTTCTGGAGCATTTCAGTCATGTCCGCATACTCCTGGGGATCTTTTCGTCTCGAGTCTAAGACGGTTACTACTCCCCGCTCAAGCTTAATCTCTAGCAGAATAAAGTGGAAGCTCTGCACGCATGCATAACTCATCAATTACATTACTATAACCTCGAGTAATAAGGGAAACCGAATATGCACAAGACAGTAACACTCACTTGAAGTTGTAAGAAAGAGTATTTTCTCTTTGTTTTGATTTTTAAGCAACGATTGTAGCAAGTTGTCCTCGGTTTCTGTGACATTCTTTTGAACCGTCCATTCATGTATGATATTTGGGTTAATGAACCCAATGTCATAGATTTGTGCTTTTCTGCATTCGACGATCTTCAATCTACATAATATAGTGAGGGTAATTATATATACATGCAATGAAAGAGCTGAGCTATATATAGAGACTTAATTACAAAAGTAGTACTTACAGACAGTAGCAAGTCACGAGTGTTTTGTCGAGGGCCTTTTGATTGTATAATTGGAATAAATCATCAAATTCAACAGACAACTAATCCATTCTAACGAGGTCGTGCTCCTCTTTAATTCTCAGCGTCAAAGTATCCTTCCCAGACTCACTGCAGGTTTTCATGTACCATTCATGGAATTTTCGCATCATCGTTGTTAGAGGAGGATGATCAGATTTGACGAGAGGCTGCCCGTACTGGTATCTGAATTCGTCCACCTCTATTATTTCAAACTCTACATCATCGCTCAGGTAATCAGCAGGATTGGTACCGGGCACCATCCCCGGCTGATTAGCAACGATATCGCTAGACACCTTGAGCGGGGGGCACGATTGGTTCGCCTGTTCGCCGAGCTGGGGAATTTTTTCCCACTTCTTCGTTCTGCTAACCTTGCATGCATGCAAGTACTTCCCGACCGCTCCGCTTCCTTATATGTCCTTTCAATAATGCGCTCATAGTTGGATTGCGGCGGAGACGGTGGTGGTCGCTTCAGGGCATCGATAGTGCGCTTCCATTTCACCGGATCTATCGTCTCCTTCGGAGGTGGAGGTTTCCGTGCAAAATGTTCATGCACTTCGGCAGCACTGATTTTCGCGGTTTCCTCGTCGGTCCTCTCATATGGTAACTTTTCCAGTGGCTTGAGGGATGAACCGTATCTGAATTGCTTCCCACCTCTGCTTGTACTGCTAGCCGCCGGAGTGACGGCGGCTCTCTTCCGCCGTTGCTGACGAGGTGGAGGAGGAGGCGGAGTGCTCCGACGCGTCGGAGGAGGCGAAGGAGGAGGCGGCGTGCCCTCACGCACCGGAGGAGGCGGAGAAGGAGTGCCCTCACGTGCCGGAGGAGGAGGAGGAGTGCTCTGACTCGCCGGAGGAGGAGGAGGAGGCGGAGGCGTCCAGTTCGGAAGCTTGATGTACTCCTTCCGCCATAGACATGTAGTCCTCAGAGCATAAACCAGCTGAGTCTCCCCTTCACCTGTAGGGTGGTCAAGCTTGAGCTCGTCAAATCCCTCCATTACTTCATCCACCATCACAATAGCTTAGCCATGTGGAATCGGACAGCAGTGAAAAGTTCCGTTAGGTTGAGGAGGTGCAACAAAGCCGACAGCTGCCTTCAAGGTGAGGTTCCGACATTTCGTCATAAGCTGGCAATGTTGAGACTCCGTGATAGCATCCACGGGGTAGCTAGGAGCCGTGAAGTCAGGCTGCTGAACGAGCTCCGTGGAAGCCACACTGCTTCTCCGCTGAGATGGCGGGGTAGCTTCTGGGGTAGATTCATGCCGCTGAGATGGTTGGTCGGCAGCTCGCTGGCTCTCAACTTGTTCCTCTAGCTATAGTACTCTTGCATTGAGCTTCTGCATTTCGCTCAGCTCCTGTTTCCTCTTCCTCTCCCGGGTTTTGTAACCGCCTGCGCCAGGAAACCCAACCTTCCACGCAACGGAGCCTGGCATGTCTCGTGTTCGTCCAGGGTGCTCAGGATTCCCGAGGGCCTCAGTCAGCTCGTCCTTCTCTCTGTCGGGAATGAACGTCCCTGCCTGCGCTGTGGTGATATACTTCTGAAGCTTCTTGACGGGTATTGCAAGTTGCTCGTCCGTCCAACGGCACTTCCATGTTTCAGGGTCCAAAGTTCCCCCAACCCCGAAGAACCAAGTCCTTGAACGGTCTGGCCAGTTCAATGTATCTGGTTCGACCCCTTTAGCAATCAGGTCATTCTCAGCTTTGTCCCACAAAGGCCGGGCTTTGACGTAGCCGCCTGACCCCATGCGATGCTGATACAGCTTCTTTGCAGCATTTATCTTGTTTATCTCTGACATTTTCTTACTCTTGTCCGATGTCTTGTAGGCCACAAATGTGGGCTAGTAATCTCTTATCTTCTCAAATCGGCCGATGAATTCTGGAGTCTTCTCTTTGTCGACAAACGTTGGTTTCAGCTCATTCTTCCACCTCTTGAATAGATCTGCCATCTTTTTAAGAGCACACGCCTTGACTAGTGGCTCTATAACTGGCTTATTCGGATCCTCCTCTGGCGGTAGGGTGAAATTTGCCTTCAGCGAGATCCAAAGATCATCTTTCTGTCTATCGGTGACGTAAGAAACTTGAGGGTCTTCGTTCTTAGGCTTATTCCATAGCTGGATGCTGATCGGGATACTGTCCCTAACAATAGCTCCGCACTGAGCAGAAAATGCTTCCTTGGTCCGCCTGGGTTCAATCGGTTTGCCATCGTCCGCGATTGCTGTGATCGTGAACCTTTCATCCTGGCACAACCTTTTCTTCGGGCCTCGTCTTGTTACCGAAGTTTGGCTCGATCCGGAGGGCTATAAAAGAAGAAAGAAGAGTTAATATATGTACATACCAAAACAATTAATGCATCAATTAGCTAGTCAGCACATGCTTAATTAATATATATACCTCGCTGGACTTTGCAACAGCTCCCTCCTCCGTTCGGTCACCGGAGCCGTCATTACGGTCTCCTTCTTCCACCGGCATTCGGTCACCGGAGACATCACGATCATGTCTTTCCTCCTCCATTGTTCGATCACCGGAGCCTTCATCCTCTCCTTCCAGACCATCGGTGTCGTTGAGAAACGACAAGACATCACGTCCGTCGCGGATTATGTCCCCCAACAACTCTTCTTGTTCTAAGTCTCTTTGATCCATAGTTTTTGCAAATATTACAACATGGCAATTAATATACAAACATGAGAGATGGATATATTAGTGGCAAACATAGACCTAGCCAGCTAATCACAACAAGGAATATTAATTAGTGGCCTCGACGCTTCTACGGTTTGGGGTGGCCTCGACAACGCTTCTAGGGTTTGGGGTGGCCTCGACAACGCTCTTTTAACTTGGTAAATTTGGGTGGCCTCGACGCTTCTAGGGTTTGGGGTGGCCTCGGCAATGCTTCTAGGGTTTGGGGTGGCCTCGACGCTTCTAGGGTTTGGTCGGGCGAGAGGGGGTTGATCGACGTCCCCCCTCATGTTGAAGAGTTACCGGAGTTCTCTCATGAATGTCCGACGTCCGGACCGCCTCTCTCATGAATGTCAAACAAGGGATTTAACAAAATGGCGCCATTCTGGATGTGCAGAAAATGGTCCATATTTTTTCCTGATCTCATCTACCCTTCTATATGTCACGTTGTCAGTGTCAAAGGATTCAAGAAAACCATGGCTTCATCATTAGCCGGAAGTAACTGGCGCATAATGGTACGAAGCTCTCCAAAATTGTTTTGGAACGGAGTCCCGGATAGGATAATTAGTTTTTTGGTACGAAGTTCAGCAAGAGCCTTCCGAATATCGCTATTTGGAAGGCCTTTGCTGAAATTCGTACCAAAAAGCGAATTATTCTATCCGGAACTCTGTTCCAAAACAACTTTGAAGAGCTTCGTAGCATCATACGCCTGTTACTTCCGGCTAATGATGAAGCCATGGATTTCTTCAATACTTTGACAGACAACATGACATATAGAAGAATATATATATATATATATGAGATCAAAAAAAAAAATTGGATCAACTTGTGCACATCCATAATGGGGGCATTCTTGATAAATCTATGGCAAAAGTCAAACTTTGACATATGATCAAATATTGTTGCATATGTCAAAATTCAAACTTTGACATATGATCAAATGTTGCATATGTCAAAATTCAAACTTTGACATATGATCAAACTTTGATATATGTCCACCGCGATATAAAATGATACATAGACTTGTTCGGGCGAGAGGGGGTTGATCGACATCCCCCCTCATGTCGAAGTTACCGGAGTTTTCTTCTAGTGGTTTGGGTGGCCTCGAGAGTTTGTCGGGTAGGGGCGGGAGGGGGTAGGAGATCGACAACGCTTTTTTTCTAGGGTTTGGGTGGCCTCGAGAGTTGGTCGCCCGGTATATCGAGAGGGGGGTGAACATTTTACCTTAGTAACTTAGAAAAAAAATATTATCGGGGAGGGGGTATATCGACCCCCCCCCCCTCATGTCGAAGTTATCGGGAGGGGGTATATCGACAACGACATACATACATGGAAAAAAATGATATCCATCTATACATACATAGCCACATACATATTACATGGAAAAAAATGCTATGAAAAAAAAATACATATATGAACAAAAAATGCTATGAACAAAAAAATTAATACACATATAAAAAAATACAATTATGAACAAAATGCTATGAACAAAAAAATTAATACATATATATATGAACATCCATACATACATATAGCCACACACATACATATATACATTATATATATATGAACAAAAAACTCATCATATAAAAAATGAAAAAAAAAACGGGCGGCGGCGGCTCACAACAGGGGCGGCCGGCGAGGGCGACGGCGGGGGCGGTGAGGGCGACGGCGGGGGCGGCGAGGGCGTCGGCGACGGCGACGGTGGGGGCGAGCCGGGGCAGGGGCGTGGCCGAGCGCGCTCGGGGGCGGCGACAACGGTGACAGTGGGGGCGGGCCGGGGCGCAGACGGCGACGGCGTGGGCGGCGGACGGCGTCGGCATGGGTTCGGGGGCGGGGCAGGGGCACGGGCGACGGCGACGGCGTCGGGACAGCCTGGCGGCGTCGAGGAGGTCGGCGTCGTCGGGGACGGCAACTGCGAGATGAAAATAAAAATTTTCACAAGTGTTGGTTATATACCCAACCCTTTGGTCCCGGTTCGTGGCACCGACCGGGACCAATGCCCCTCTTTGGTCCCGGTTCATGCCATGAACCGGGACCAAAGGTCTCTTTTCAGCAGCCCAAAGGGCGGGAAGCAGAGACCTTTGGTCCCGGTTGGTGCCACGAACCGGGACCAAAGGTGGGCATTGGTCCCGGTTGGTGGCACGAACCGGGACCAATGGCCTTGTGCTGCTGCCCGGGGCCAAAAGTTTAGTCCCACCTCGCTAGCTGAAAGGGCTCGAGAGTTGTTTATAAGCGCTGTTGCACTGACCCTCTCGAGCTCCTCTCAACTGCAGGCTTACGGGCCTAATCGCACACTCCTCAGCTTATGGGCCTACTGGGCCTGCTGCGGGCCTGAATCCTGGCCCAATGGGTTTCTAGTCGTATTCAGACCGTGGTGGCCCAGTAGACGGCATTTTTTTTTTATTTTTTTCCAGTTTTTTTATTTTCTTTGATGCTTTTTTTTTGTACTAACTAAATACTTACAGTTTTTCAGTGATTCTTTTTGCTTTTAGGTCACAAAAATTATAAACTTTCTGTTAGTGACATTAGTTTTTAAATTTAAATAGTTTAAATTTGAATTCTTTTAAATTTGTGTGAATCACTAGTTTGTGAATAACTTTACTATAAAAACAGATTTTTGAGTGATTCTTTTTCCTGCTATTTATATTCCTGTGTTTTATCATTAATTCAATTTGGTAATTTTTAGGTTATTTTAAATATTTGTTTTAATCAAAAACAGATTTGTTATATTAGTTTGCTATTAAAGTTATAACAAAAAATTTCTTTATGAAAATTCTTTTTGCTATTAATTTTTTAACAGAAAATACTTTGATAATTTTAGTTGCATAAATTTATATAAATTTAGTTCTAAAAATACTAGAGGTTATAAAAGCTTTTTAGTTGATTCCTTTTGCTATTAGAGTTTTATAAAAGCTTTTTAGTTGATTCTTTTTGCTATTGAAGAATATTATAGTTTTGTTTTAGTTGATCATAATAGAATATTTTAATTGATTATTTTTAGTTCATTCTTTTTGCTATTAGTTCATTCTTTTTGCTATTAGTTCATTCTTTGAGCTAAATTACCCTGAAATTGAAAAGCACTACAAATGAACTCTGAAAAGGTTGAAAGTTGGCATGGTATCATCATTTCACCCACATAGCATATGCTAAAAAGCTGAGAGGGTTACGGCAAAAACTGGATGCACTTCGTGTACAAAATGGACAATCTCTTTCGAAGTATCAGGGTTTCGGACGAAAACTCATCTGTTACAAAGGGATTTCATTTTTTTGAACTTATTTGAACTCCAGACTTTTTGTGTGTTCAAAATGCACTATTCAAAGCCACATCATCAATTTTTAACCTTTTCTGACTTCATTTGGTATTTTTCATGCATTTACTGATATTTTTTTTAGCTAAATGACCCTGAAATTGAAAAGCACTATAAATGAACTCTGTTAAGGTTGAAAGTTGGCATGGTATCATCATTTCACCCACATAGCATGTTATAAAAAGTTGAGAGGATTACGGCAAAAACTGGATGCACTTCGTGTACAAAACGGACAATCTCTTTCGAAGTATCAGGGTTTCATACGAAAACTCATCTGTTACAAAAGGCATTTCATTTCTTCACATGTAACTGCAGTGATATTCTAGATCAAAGGCATCATCATAATAGTTGTGGAGAGAAAGTCTTCACTTTTTCTTCGCTTGTGTCCTTTGCTTATTGCGCCGTAACCATGGATAATCTTCATCGTTTAACAGGGTGCTTGGGTCAACCTTGACTTTGAAGGGAGAAATTTCATGAAACTTTTCATAATCTTCAGACATGTCTGTCTTGCCCTCCAATCCCACGATGTCTCTTTTTCCTGAAAGAATTATGTGGCACTTTGGCTCATCGTATGATGTATTCGCTTCCTTATCTTTTTTTTCTCGGTTTGGTAGACATGTCCTTCACATAGAAAACCTGCGCCACATCATTGGCTAGGACGAATGGTTCGTATGTGTACCCAAGATTGTTCAGATCCACTGTTGTCATTCCGTACTGTGGGTCTACCTGTACCCCGCCTCCTGACAGATTGACCCATTTGCACTGAAACAAAGGGACCTTAAAATCATGTCCATAGTCAAGTTCCCATATGTCCACTATGTAACCATAATATGTGTTCTTTCCCCTCTTGGTTGCCGCATCAAAGCGGACACCGCTGTTTTGGTTGGTGCTCTTTTGATCTTGGGCGATCGTGCAAAATGTATTCCCATTTATCTCGTACCCTTTGTAAGTCAATACAGTCGAAGATGGTCCCCTGGCCAACGAGTACAGCTCATCAGAAACAGTGTTGTCACCCCTGAGACGTGTTTGCAACCAACTGCCGAAAGTCCTGATGTGTTCACATGTAATCCAGTCGTCACACTGCTCCGGGTGTTTGGAGCATAGAATGTTCTTGTGTTCATCGACATATGGGGTCACCAAGGTAGAATTCTGTAGAACTGTGTAGTGTGCTTGAGACCAGGAATGCCCGTCCCTACATATTATTGAGTCCCCTCCTAGCGTGCCTTTTCCAATCAGTCTCCTCTCATACCGCGATTGAGGGTGACCAATATTCTTAAGGTCAGGAATGAAGTCAACACAAAACCCAATGACATCCTCTGTTTGATGGCCCATGGAGATGCTTCCTTCTGGCCTAGCGCGGTTACGGACATATTTCTTTAGGACTCCCATGAACCTCTCAAAGGGGAACATATTGTGTAAAAATACAGGGCCTAGAACGACAATCTCATCAACTAGATGAACTAGGATGTGCGTCATGATATTAAAGAAGGATGGTGGGAACACCAGCTCGAAACTGACAAGACATTGCGCCAAATCACTCCTTAACCTTGGTAGGATTTCTGGATCGATCACCTTCTGCGAAATTGCATTGAGGAATGCACATAGCTTCACAATGGCTAATCCAACGTTTTCCGGTAGAAGCCCCCTCGATGCAACCAGAAGCAGTTGCGTCATAATCACGTGGCAGTCATGAGACTTTAGGTTCTGGAACTTTTTCTCTGGCATATTTATTATTCCCTTTATATTCGACGAGAAGCCATACGGGACCTTCATACTGAGCAGGCATTCAAATAAGATTTCCTTCTCTTCTTTGGTAAGAGCGTAGCTGGCAGGACCTTCATACTACTTTGGAGGCATGCCGTCTTTTTCGTGCACATGTTGCTGGTCCTCCCGTGCCTCCGGTGTATCTTTTGTCTTCCATACACGCCCAAGAAGCCTAGCAGGTTCACACAAAGATTCTTCATCACGTGCATCACGTCGATTGAAGAGCGGACCTCTAGGTCTTTCCAGTAGGGTAGGTCCCAAAATATAGATTTCTTCTTCCACATGGGTGCGCGTCCCTCAGCGTCATTCGGAACAGATAGTCTGCCGGGACCCTTTCCAAAGATTACCTGTAAATCATTGACCATAGCAAGTATGTGATCACCGATACGGATGGCGGGCTTCTTCCGGTGATCTGCCTCGCCTTTGAAATGCTTGCCTTTCTTTCGACATTGATGGTTGGTCGAAAGAAATCGATGATGCCCCAGGTACACATTCTTCCTGCATTTGTCCAGGTATATACTTTCGGTGTCATCTAAACAGTGTGTGCATGCGTGCTATCCCTTGTTTGTCTGTCCTGAAAGGTTACTTAGAGTAGGCCAATCATTGATGGTTACAAACAGCAACGCATGCAGGTCAAATTCCTGCTGTTTGTGCTCATCCCACACACGTACACCGTTTCCATTTCACAGCTGTAAAAGTTCTTCAACTAATGGCCTTAGGTACACATCAATGTCATTGCCGGGTTGCTTAGGGCCTTGGATGAGGACTGGCATCATAATGAGCTTCCGCTTCATGCACAGCCAAGGAGGAAGGTTATAGATACATAGAGTCACGGGCCAGGTGCTGTGATTGCTGCTCTGCTCCCCAAAAGGATTAATGCCATCCGCGCTTAAATCAAACCGTACGTTCCTTGCGTCACCTGCAAAGTCCTCCCAGTACTTTCTCTTGATTTTTCTCCACTGCGACCCGTCAGCGGGTGCTCTCAACTTCCCGTCTTTCTTACGGTCCTCTCTGTGCCATCGCATCAACTTGGCATGCTCTTTGTTTCTTAACAGACGTTTCAACCGTGGTATTATAGGAGCATACCACATCACCTTGGCAGGAACCCTCTTCCTGGGGCGCTCGCCGTCAACATCACCAGGGTCATCTCGTCTGATCTTATACCGCAATGCACCGCATACCGGGCATGCGTTCAAATCCTCGTACGCACCGCGGTAGAGGATGCAGTCATTAGGGCATGCATGTATCTTCTGCACCTCCAATCCTAGAGGGCATACAACCTTCTTTGCTGCGTCCGTACTGTCGAGCAATTCGTTATCCTTTGGAAGCTTCTTCTTCAATATTTTCAGTAGCTTCTCAAATCCTTTGTCAGGTACACCATTCTCTGCCTTCCACTGCAGCAATTCCAGTGTGGTACCGAGCTTTGTGTTGCCATCTTCGCAATTGGGGTACAACCTTTTTTGTGATCCTCTAACATGCGATCGAACTTCAACTTCTCCTTTTCACTTTCGCATTGTCTCTTTGCATCAACAATGACCCGGCGAAGATCATCATCGGGCACATCGTCTGGTTCCTCTTGATCTTCAGCTTCCCCCATTGCAGCATCACCGTATTCAGGGGGCACATAGTTGTCATCATCCTCTTCTTCTTCGCTGTCTTCCATCATAACCCCTCTTTCTCCGTGCTTGGTCCAAACATTATGGTGTGGCATGAAACCCTTATAAAGCAGGTGGGTGTGAAGGGTTTTTGAGTCAGAGTAAGACTTCGTATACCCACATATAGGGCATGGACAACACATAAAACCATTCTGCTTGTTTGCCTCAGCCACTTCGAGAAAATTATGCACACCCTTAATGTACTCGGAGGTGCATCTGTCACCGTACATCCATTGCCGGTTCATCTGCGTGCATTATATATAATTAAGTGTGTCAAAAACCATTACAGAACATCATGAATACAGAAGTGACCAAATTAATTAATAGAAGTTCATCATCACATTAAAACCAAAGTACATACATAGTTCTCATTGAACAATATATAGCTCTCCAGAGCATCTAATTAAACCATACATTGAAACTATCTAAAACATTTCAATGCAACAACAAATGTGATCATAATCGCAACTAAGGTAACAATTGATCCAACAGCATAATGATACCAAGCCTCAGTATGAATGGCATATTTTCTATACTTTCTAATCTTGAAGCACATTGCATCCATCTTGATCTTGTGATCATCGATGACATCCTCAACATGCAACTCCAATATCATCTTCTCCTCCTCAATTTTTTTCAATTTTTCCTTCAAGTAATTGTTTTCTTCTTCAACTAAATTTAACCTCTCGACAATAGGGTCGGTTGGAATTTCCGGTTCACATACCTTCTAGATAAAAAAATCTATGTCACGTTGGTCGGCATAATTGTCATAAACACTAAATGAAACTAATAGTTATAAAAGATAATATATATACCACATCCGAATCATAGACAGGACGAGGGCCGACGGAGACGGATACCAAAACCATCGCACTATATAATAACAAACAATAATAAAAGTAAGAAAATTACACAAGTATCTATCTAAATCATACAAGTAAGAACTTTTTTCTTTTAGAAAGAAGATAAGAACAAGAGGCTCACCACGGTGGTGCCGGCGACGAGATCGGCGCGGGCGATCGATGGTGGTGAGGACGGGGACGGGACAGGACGGACCGCCAAACCTAGACAAATCTTGAGGAAAATGGAGCTTGGACAAGTAGCTTCGAGAGGAGAAAGCTTAAATGTGGCTCGGGCATTTCATCGAACACCTCATGTGCATAGGAGGTGAGCTAGAGCACCACAAAGCTCTCCCACGGCCGGCCAAAAAACAAAGCAGTGACTCTGCTCGCGGGCAGGGGAGGGGGTATATATAATCCACTCTTTAGTCCTGGTTGGTGGCTAGAACCGGGACTAAAGGACCACATTTGGTCTCGGTTCCAGCCACCAACTGGGACCAATGGTTGTGGGCCAGGAGCGAGGCTCATTGGTCCCGGTTCGTGTCTGGAACCGGAACCAAAGGGGTCATACGAACCGGGACCAATGGCCCCCGAGGGCCGGCCGGCGCCCTGGCCTCACGAACCGGCACTAATGCCACCTTTGGTCCCGGTTCGTGAGTGAACCGGGATTAATGCCCTTACCCGGCCTGGACCAAAGTCCTGTTTTCTACTAGTGTTGTGAGATCACCGGATATGGGCCCTCTTTGATTCAAATAACCTTTCAAGGTTTTTTTTTGGAGAATGTTAATCCTTAAGAAAAAAACATGTTGGTAGTTTAAATTATATGATGATAAGGTACATGAGATTTTTCGTCATTTCTGCTAGATCTCATAGGAAAATTTTCATCCACTCTACCATGTTGAGAAAATCATACTTTTTGCTATTTTCGTGTGTTAGAATCGTGTTTAACATGAAGCAACAAGGACCGACATGACCTGTCATGGTCCCTTCTTATTTGTAGTACTAGAATACTAGTACGTATGATTACGCTATTTGTAGTACTCCTAGTACATTAGATTTGGGGCATGTTTTTTAGATGATTTGGGGCATGTTTTGATTCAGGGGAATAGTGCAGGATATTTCAAGAATTTGAATCCATGTGATTATTCTATGTGGATCGTTTGATTCATAGAAATGGAATTCTTAGGACCCTCTTTGGATCCAAGTAATTTCATAATTTTCTTAGAGTATTTCATTATGAGGAACTTTTCCTATATAACCATTTGAATCACAGGACCCTAGCCACTAAATGCTTATAGAATCATTTATACCTAGACTAATGCCGATTTGGATCGTAGGAATTGTCCCTAACTCCCTAAGGAATCATAACTACTCTATTTGGAGAAAAGTTTCCATCCCCTTAGGACCCGTTAGGTTCAGAGAATTTTTGGAAACGTGCAAGCATGTTTCAGTTATTAGCACAACTAGGTTCGCCGTAAGGCAAGAAAGGTGAAGAGCAACGCAAATCCTTGACTTAAAAACGGTGATTGGGGTACTACTTTCTTTCAATCAAGATCACATGCAATGTCCCATGTACCGCTCTCATATTCATTGTTGTCAGAAGATCATATATTAGTTTGTGCTCACCTACTCTTTCAAAGACAAGAGGAGGAGAATACAAATGCCTCTATCAGTGCATATCTCTTCTTACTTGTATATAACTAGAGATGTGAGCATGATGCAAACTGACATATAGTTTGAAATCTAGAACCGACCAATAGTTTTCATGGGTTACATTGCAACTGAAATCAAATACCTTGTACATAGGTTGGTCTAGAATAATTGTTGGGAATGAGCGGCACCAGAAAGCAGTCTATTTGGGTTCAACAGCATTTTAGGGCAAGATCTTTAACTCATGAAATCCATGATCAACTCGTCACATAAGAAAAGCACACCTATCGCATTATGTGTGATACCTTATTGCTTGCGAGTGGCGGGTGCCATCAAGCACAACCATGCAAGCTTTTTGGCGCATCTATTGTGGATCCTCCCATGTCTCAAACTCAATAGTTCCGTCGAACGATATCAGACAGAGCACGCACGCACACATATCTGGCATCCTTGCTTTTTCAGATGGTGTATCAAACACTCTTTGGTGCTGATTACCATGGTTTTCTATTTTATATAGGATCCATGCATCAATACCCTTATGCGCATAAACATCATATGAGGACACAAACCCTGATTACAGCAGTTGATTAGCATGGGTGGGCTCTCGACTCTCTCCTCTCGATTTCAGACTCTTTCATCATTGGCGGCCATCGCATCTGACCGTGCGTCTGCACCCTTGCAGGCCATTCCCACGCGTTGCCGCCCACTAGTCCTCGACCTCGCAGTCTTGCTAAATGCAATTATTGGTGTTTACACATAAAATTCAGATGTTGCAGAGAGGGTCTCGATATATGGATATGGTATTTAACTATATGATGCAGTGAGGATCTCGGTTTAATAATATTTGGACGTACCGCCTATATATGATCTTATACATACATTGATTTGGCATGAGCATGAGATATTTCATTGTGCACTTTTTCACATGATTATGTTACTTACCGCATTTTTATGCTTTGGAGAGTTACACTTGGGGACACCATGAAACCCAGTCCAGTTTTTAGCATAAGAATCACCTTCCAATACTTTACACATTGTTTTGTTTTAGTTTTATTTTATTCCAAAAATTCCAAAAATATTTATCACACATCATCTTTTAATTACCTTGTGCAACTAGCAAGAGTAGCAAGGTTGACACCCTTGCTAGAGCTATTCGGGACACGAGTGAAGTTGTATTTGTGTTGCGGAGCATTCAACTGTTGCAGGGTGTAGGGCTTAGGGTTTATATATAGATGCTTTAAAGTAAAAATATACATAAACAATGAGCAAATATTAATACTTATACACTTTAAACACACATAAAGCACTAGAAAGTACTAAAATAAGCCAAATAAATAACTGGCAAGCATATGTCTTGTCTCATAAGTAAAGATAGCATTAACGTGTTGCTAGTTAATACTTCGAACTTTACCCATTTCAGATAGGACGCAGATTTGGTGAACGTGGTTCCACGCGCACCCCTTATGAATAGTAAATTCAAAGAAATACTAGAAAAAAATGAATATTTCTTTGTAATATACATAGTCAACTGGTATACACGCGTATGAAGTTTCACGAAGAAATCAGATCCTTGGTAAACTGTGCAAAAATGTCAAAATCGAAGCTATATTAAAAAACATTGTTTGATGAATAGTATGGTCCTAATTGTATTTTATTCACCAAGAATTCCATGGGTGTCAATACATCAGAAACTTCACACATGAGTAGAATGATCGACTAAGTTTCATACTCTGAAATTCATAATTGTTTATCTTTTTAGTTTTTTTTAATTTACTATTCACATGGGTGCACGTGAAACCATGTTAACCTTTGTATTTTCATTTCGGGCATCCATATTTAAAAGGTTGGACTATCCGGCTAGAAAAACGGATTATTCTACACATTGTATATTAGCAATACCACACACTTTTGTTAACCTATTAGAGCAACTCCAACGCTTCGACCCATTTCGTCCGCGCGCGTCCGTTTGGGTCGGCGCGGACAGAAAAGTCGGCCCAACGCGCCGACCCAAATGGATGCGCGTCCGTTTTTCGTCCGCCTGCCGACCCATTCCCGGCCCATTTTTTAGCCTCATTTGCGTCGGCGCGGACACGAAACGGACGCGCGTGGCGCCCGCCTCCTCCTCCCCCTGGCCCACTAGTCGGTGGCACATTGGCCATCCTCTCCCACCCCAAGATCGACAGCGAACCCTCGCCCACCTCCGCCGCGTCTCCGCCGCCACCCATTTTCCGCCGCACATTGGCCATCCTCTCCCACCCCAAGATCTCATTGATGAGTACGTCCGTATGAGCGAGTCTACATGTCTAGATTCCATGTACAAGTTCTGCAGGGTTGTGATTGCTGTGTTTGGCCCTGAGTACTTGAGAGAGCCGACTGTTGAAGATACAGCCCGCTTGTTGGCGATGAATGCCAGCAGAGGATTCTCAGGGATGCTTGGCAGCATAGACTGCATGCACTGGGAGTGGAAGAACTGCCCTTCTGCTTGGCAAGGGCAGTATAAGAGCCATGTCAGGGCTTGCACTGTCATATTTGAGGCCGTGGCCTCACAAGATCTCTGGATCTGGCACTCTTTCTTTGGCATGGCCGGATCACACAATGATATCAACCTGCTTCAGCGCTCGCCGGTGTTTGCTAGGCTTGCCGAAGGCAACAGCCCACAGGTGAATGTTACCATCAACGGCCACAACTACGACAAAGGATACTACCTAGGTGGCGGTATCTATCCTCACTGGACCATATTGTGAAGACAATCCCCAACCCTGTCGGAGAGAAGAGGAAAAGATTTGCCCAAGAGCAAGAGAGAGCTAGGAAGGACGTTGAGCGTGCCTTTGGTGTTTTGCAATCGTGATGGGGCATCGTTCGGTATCCTGTTAGGACTTGGAGCACGAAGAAGCTGTGGGAGGTGATGGCTGCTTGTGTGATCATGCACAATATGATCGTAGAAGATGAGCACCCGGAACGTATCTACGATCAAGGGTTTCAGTTTCAGGGTGAGAATGTTGTGCCTGAGCATGGAGGAGCGGCAATGTTTGAACAGTTCACCCAATTTCATCATGACATGCGTGATTGGGAAACTCACATGCAATTGCAAAATGATTTGGTTGAGCATATGTGGGCTCATGTTGGCAACCAATAGATGTATCTTTTTTATTCGGCTTGCAAAACTATGTGACACTATTTTATTTTTATTCGGCTTGTAAAACTATGCTATTTATTTGGTTTGAAACTATATGTTTGCTTGTAAAAATTTGTGCATATTTGTTGAAAAAGGGCGGCCAGCCGTCCATGCTGGCAAATATGGGTCGGCGCGTTGGACGCACTGCCGACCCAAATCTAAAATCTGGCGGACGCCGAGCGGGCGGCCGACCCAAACGGACAAAAAGCGAACAAAACCGTCATCCGTTTGGGTCGGCGCGTTGGAGTTGCTCTTAGTAATACCACTCAGGTTTGAATCGGATTGTGTTCGGATGTCAAAGTCTTTTAGGGCATCTCCAACGGTGACCCATAAATTTGCTTCCGTATCCGTCCGCAGACAGGGGGACCGGTCCGCAGACTGCGGGACCTGCCCATCCAACGCTAGCTACCCGCAAACGTCCGCCTTGTTTTTTCAAAATCCGCCAAATATCTATGATAATCCATGGATTAGTAGCTTCTCCAACACTTGAAAAAAGGCTTCAGCCAACACATGCAAGACTAACTATGATAATGCATGGATTATTAGTAGCTTTATTTCACTTGAAGAAAAAAACGAAACACACTTTTGGCGGAAGCCTTAATGTGTTGGCGTAAGGGGATGTGTATGCATGAAAAATGTCACTTTACATGTACTAGCACACAGTAATCCAAGTGAGTATTGGCGGAAGCCTTTCACAAGTGTTGGCAGAAGCACTACTAATGCATGGATTAGTAGTTAAAGAAATGAAATAAAGTGGCTTCCGCCAAACATGTTAGGATGTTTGACAACCTTCCGCCAAACACTAATGCAAAGCAAAAGAATTAGTCAGCAACGGCCTTCCGCGCTTCGGACAGAGAAGGGCCGCCAGATGGATGTCCAGACTCCCGCAAAGTTCTTCACAGTTGTCTTCGTTTTGCAGAAGAAAATACGTCCGGATCACGTCCCGAGCCGATACAAGACCATGTTGGATGGCTTTCGCGGTCCAGATAGCAGGATCCAAATGGATGTGGGTTTGAGAGTCGGCGTTAGACATGCCCTTACCGTATCCTATAAACACGATCTCTATGAGTAGCCGCCTTGTGACAACTCGACCAGCTATGGGCTTGCAGAGTCATTCCAGAAACATTAAATCCTCATCTTTCCTTCAGCTTTTTACTAAAATCAGTGAGACATAAATTCTTTACGGGCTTGCCACGTGCATGCGTTCACCTCTCCTCTCTTCCAGGATCTCAATCAGTTATCACATCAATCTGATTATGCATACGCGCACTAAATGCATGCATGCATGCACGATTAAGTTGCTCCAGAGACCATGATAATAGTTGAGTACTTGATGGAGTTGAAACTTGTACCGGCTGAATGGAAGAAGAAGATTAAACTGGAGGATGGATCTGATTTTTGCAGCCATTTAAGTGCCTGGTTCCAAGATCTAGCTAGCAAGGACAAAGACAGCCATGAGAGCCATCTTCAGGTCAATAATGGAAAAGGCCAGGCACCTTCAGCATCAGCATCCATGCGTACGTGGTACGTTGCTTTTGGTGAAGTGAAGCTAATCGCCCATCAAATGCATGGCATGGCGTGGCGGCGTGCATTCAATCGTCGTCCGTCCATGGAGGATGGAGCTATCCACGCATTCCCCATCCATCCATGCAGCTATATCTATCTATGGCACCTAGTATAAGAAACAGATTATTGGAAGAGGATTTGTGGTTCTCGGATGCCACACACCCCTATATGAATATAACATTAAAAAACATATTAGGAAATTACAAAAAACTGAAATTTTGGGATATGAAACCTGGTGTCCGTTGTACACCCGTGTTCAGTCCATGGGGAATGGGTGTCTGTGGTAATGTCAGTAGAAAAGACAAAAAACTTATATGTATAGAAAAAAAACTGGACTTAAGTATGTCGGACCGTAATTCCTGCGTCGTAGCCAAGGATACGACGGGTACCCATTCCCCACAAAAATGAATATGGGTGTACAATGGGCACCCATGCTTCATATTCCAAAATTTCAGTTTTTTTTTAATTTCCTGATATTTTTTTAGTGCTATTTTCATATAGGGGTGTGGCACCCGGGTGCTCCAATGCATTTCCGAGTATCTATCTATGTATTTCCGCATACATGTCGCCTGCAGCATATGCACACGGCAGGCCATGTTTGCATGTACTACTACATCAGTGAGTGCCATATGTAGTACCTGTCTGAATTGAATTTTCTAGAGATGAGTGGAGTGGCGTAAAAGGTGGCAGGCTGCTAGCTGCAGCATGAGCATCAGCACAGCACAGCACATGCTTGGAATGGAAGGCCGGTGCCCTCATGTACGCTCTTATAATTGCTCTGGCCTACCACATCCAAGGACTCGTTGCATATGGAAGCTCCCAGGTTGGATAGGTTGTTTTCTTCCAAAGAAAAATGTTGCATGGGTTGTGAATGAGAAAATGAAATCTTAGCTTGTGAGGTCACCAGATAAGGGCCTCTTTGATTCGAAGAATTTTCAAAGGAGTTTTGGAGCTAGTATTCTAATCCTTAAGAAGTTATTCCTATGTTGTTTGTTTAATCATACATAGCATTTTCTTCTTCTTATGATTCATTTACACTATCTTTCACAGGAAAAATTTACATCCACTCCAGACTCTTCGAAAGATTCCTATGTTTTTTCCGTTCCATACTTTGAGAATCCTGTAAATGAAGCGAGAATGTTTTGCTGCCGTTCTCACTAGAACTCTGCGTTGTTTTGCTGTGAACTGAAAGAAGGAATAACAGCACTACAGCAGACCGGACGAGTGGTCTGGTCATTGTCGATGCGAGAGGAGACGGAGTGGGGATCAATCAATTTAATGGCTCGTCGGAACTGTTGGGTGGAGCGAACAACAATCAGGCCACGCACGTTCTGCTCCGAGAGCGACCGGCGATGGCGCAAACTGGGCAAGATTACAAGGAGACGCACGCGCACACGGCCATGAAGCAACAGCGACCGCACCTGTCCTGTCCTTTTTTTTTTTGAGAAAGGAAAATATATGTACTATATTAATCAGGTTCTGGTACATCCGTAGCAAGAGCAGAAATAACACACTCTGGTGGGCGTCCCAGCCAGGTTTTACACAATTTATTGAGGCGACCTTCTTTAGCTAAGTTATGAGCGGCAGTATTAGTTGTGCGACGAGCAAATCTCACTGAGCAATCCTGAAACAGATTCATGGACTCCTTTAGTGCTTGTACAAGATGTCCTTGAGCCGAGTAATCCTTCTTCTCCTCACTAAGCTTCCGAACCACTTCCTTACAATCCATCTCCACAATGATATGCGACAAACCAAGGTCCTTTGCCAGTTCAAATCCACGTTTGCAGGCTAAGAGTTCTACACTTTCCGGGTCACTTGCATGATAGAAAAAGTGGCAGGCTCCTGCAACAAATCTACCATGGTGATCCCGAATGACCACACCACCTCCTCCTTCACCTGCAAATGAGAACGCACCATCAACATTAATTTTGAACAAACCTGGGGGCGGCGGGAGCCAGTGCTCCTGAGCGTTTGAGGCCTGCCGAGAGGCCCGATCAGTAAGCATATTCTGCCATTCCTCCACAAGATGTACTACACGACTGGCTATCCTACAAGGGTCTTCGATCTGCTTTGTATCCCTTTCCTCGTTACGCGCAAGCCACAACTCATAGAGGAGAGTGCAGGCTAGAGCTTGACCATGTGTAGCTAAACCACTAATCCAATCCAGTATCTCGAATTGCATTTCCCCACTATGAACAAGCCTTAGTCGTGGTTTACCAAAAGATATATCACTTAGCTCCTCTAACCGTTTCCACGCATGGGTCGAATGAGGGCAAGACCAGAAACGATGCAGAACAGTTTCCACACGTCCACATACGTAACAAACGACACCCTCCTTAATATTTCTTCTTTGCAGCTCTGAACCAACAGCAAGCCCATTCCGAGCGAGTCGCCGGACGTGGATCTTTGTCTTGTTTGGCACCTCAGCGCTCCACAGGTCTAGCCAGCCCTTGTGCATGGAGGAGGATGATGAGGACTCCGGTGTGCCCCTAGCCTCGCGCTTCAGCCTCATTTTCAGGTGGTACCTCTGTTTTGGGTACCGCTCGAGAAAACCGGTAACCGAGCGGTTACCGCGTTTCTCGCTGCCCTACGGTAAATGGGCCTCTCGAGCAAATAAACTCGGCCTTTTTTGAATTTTTTGTCCGGCCCAGCGAGAGCCCGAGAAGCCACGGCTGCCACGCTGCATCGCGCTACTCACACACCCAAACGCGAACCCTAGAACCAGAAAACGGCAGTCTCTCTCGTCTCTTCTCCCCAAATCGTTCCCCACAAAAACTTGGCGGCGGCGGCGGCGGCGGTGGCGGCGCCCAATCCACCCCTTGGCTCCCGTCCAGCTCCAGCGCGGCCGTGCTCTCGCCCCTCCACGGCCTCCTGGGGCGCTCTCCGTCATGGCCGGTGTTGCAAGGGGGATGGGGCGGGGTGATGGTGATGCAGATGGCGAACTTCGAACTGTAGGGATGGCTGTCGTCGCCGGCGTCCATGGCGCGGGTCATGCGTCTATCACCGTCGGTCAGGGCAGAGGTGATGTGTTCCTTCATGGCCTACCAAGCAGATCCGGAGGCAGAGGTCATGGCAGTGGCAGTGCGACCATCCCTGTCAACCGTTCATCAGGAGGAGGAGAACAAGCCACGGGATTCACGGACGACATCAACCGGAGCGGATATGCCACCGGCGGGGCTCGTTATGGTGGCGTATGCAGAGGCCCGGAGGTTCCATTGCCGATTCCAACACAAAACAAAGGTTATTTCTTCAGATTTTAAGTTGTTTTTTGGTTGACCAGTTATATTTGGTATATTTTATCTCTAATTTCCTGTCCAGTGTGTATTTATTTTGCTATGAATCAAACTAGCTGGATGAATTGCGCGGCTAGATTTACTATGTTATCGTATTTTGTATATTTCTTTCTTTTTCTCACATGTAACGGCTTTTCGTTAATTCACCACTTAATAAGATTTGATATATCATTCAAGATCCATAAAGTAATAATCAAAACAAACATCCAAGAGAAACATTATTAGATTTGTGGTAGAGATCTGTACACTGAGTTAGGTTCACATTACATTGGGGGTCTAGAGGATAAACATGGCGAGAGAACCGTCCGGTCATCTCAGCTGGCGTATCAACCTATATTTCCTTAAATGCAAATAGCATGCTGTTTCAAATAACTAAAACGCATAACCTAACTATTTAACTTCTTTGGGATCACATTACAGTTAGAATATTATTTACTTACAGATGGTTGTATGTTTATTTAAGGTAATGCAAATGATGTAACAAATATATGGTGTCATGGGAAATCATTGGAAGGAAATGCATGGTCTTGTTCATATTGTGGGGCTGTTAAACTTGGTGGGGGTGCAACCCGATTCAAGCAGCATCTAGCAGGACTGGGCCCTGAGTGTTACTCTTGCCTGAGTGCGCCTCATCATGTAGTTGATATTTTTCGGAAAGGTATTCCAGAGGGAATTGATAGGAGGAGGAAGGCCAAAGAAGGAAAGAAAAGAGTAGTAGATGAGGTCAACCATCTGAACAATCTAGGTGCATCAATACATATTGATTGTGAAGATGAGGACAATGAGATACTACGGCAGACCCTTCAGAATTCATTACGTGAAGATCATGGGAGAACTAGTGGTGTTTGAGGAACTGTAGGCAGCTCAGGTGGTGTCAAAGGGAGCAGCTCATGTGGTGTCAAAGGGAGCGGCTCAGGTGGTGTCAAAGACTTCTTTGATGTTGATTTGGCATATAGCAAGACTAGGCCGCAGCAGACAATGGAGGTGTGTATTAACAAGGCAGAATATGAATCAAGGATTGGGAAGGCTTGGGCCAAATGGTTTCACGCTAATGACATCCCTGGGCACAAAGCCAATTGTCCATACTTTGTAGGAGCCGTGAAATTGACTCAAGACCTTGGCAAAGGGGTGCCTGCCCCTAAAGGGATAGATATTGATGGACTTTATTTGAATTCCAACTATGAAGAATTGCAGCAGTATGTGGCCAAGTTCAAAGACGATTGGCCCACATATGGTGTTACTATCATGTCAGATTCGTGGACTGGCCCTTCTCGGATGAGCATTATAAACTTTATGGTGTTCTCCAATGGGCGTATGTATTTCCACAAATCTGTTAATGCCACTGGACACATGCAAAATTCTAAGTTTGTGTATGAGCACATGAAAGAAGTGATCGAAGAGATAGGGCAGGAACATGTTGTCCAGCTTGTGACCGATAATGGCTCTAACTTCAAGAAAGCATGTCTTGATCTTGTTGTCGATTTCCCACACATCACATGGCAGCCATGTGCGGCTCACACAATTAACCTCATGTTAAAGGAGATGGGATCTTTCCCTGAGATTAATACAGTGGTCAACAGTTGTAAGAGAATCTGTAGATTCATGTACAATCATTCAACTTTGCATGCTGAAATGCAGAAGCACATAGGTGGAGAGTTGGTGCGACCGAATGCCACAAGGTTTGGAACTAACTTTATGTTCCTAGAAAGCTTTTGGGATAAGCAAGAGAAATTCAAGGTGTGGATGACATCTCCCAAGTGGAAAAATAGCTCATGGAGTTCTGAGGTTGATTATGACTACACATATGATTGTTTGATAAGTAGGAAATGGTGGGATGGTGTGAAGATGGTGTTAGATGTAATCGGCCCAATATATACAATACTTCGATACGCTGATTCACAGAAGCTTGGGTCACTTTCTGGATTTATGACAAGGATGATGCATGCTAGGCATCACTTGAGTTCTTCCTTTCCTGAAGAATCTCTAGACCAATACAAGTACCTAAAAGTGGTCGACAAAAGGGTCGAGCATTTATACCAAAATACATTGATGGTTGCAGGTAATACTTCTTGCTGCCATAGTACTGTTATTCCTGCTGCCATAGTATTGTTGCTGCCATATAGTTCTACATACCATGCTAATTATTATTATTGCTATCATACTTATATTGTCGCTGCCATGAAGTTCTTGTTGCCCTGCTATCTTTCCTTTCTGCCATGGTAATAGTTCTTGCTGCCATAGTATTGTAGCTGTCATAGTATTGTCACATCTAATTCTTGCTGCCGTGCTATCTTTCCATTCTAAAGCCGGTGTTCTTGACCCGGAAGGGCACTACAAGTATAACTTTGGAACAAGTCTATCACACAAGAGGGCACTCAATGCAGCACTTAGGAAGTTGGCTAGTCCTTCGGAGTTCATTAAAATGATTCCTGAAATTGACATGTATACCACTACAAGAGGGGCTTTCGAAGGCATGTACCCTCGTAATGCAGCCAGCCAAGTGTCCCCAATTCAGTGGTGGGAAACATTTGGAGATAGTACACCATTGCTTCAGAAGTACGCTATTCGGATTGTCTCTCAATGCACCTCTTCAAGCGGTTGTGAACGAAATTGGAGCACATATGCTTTGGTGCATACACTAGTGAGAAACCGTCTTGGTTTTGAAAGGCTGCACAAGATGGTTTTTTGCCACTACAACCTTGGGCTGCGAATCCGCCTAATTCTTGGTGAGCCTAAAGAGAAAGAGGTTGATCCTTGCGCAATGTTGATGAATACCTCACTCTATGACTGTGATAATGAAATCATGGGTTGGTTGGGGCCAACGGATGACTCCATGCCTTCAATGGATGAGAACAATGACTATGATGGTGATGCCTTCAATCCGGTTGTCTTAGAGGTGGGAGTGGGACAAAGAAAGAGATCTAGAGCAAGTAGGATGGAAGAGGAGGAAGAGGAGGAAGGGGAGGAAGAGGAGGAAGAGGAGGAAGAGGAGGAAGATGAGGAAGAAGGTGATCGCCCTTTAATTTATATCTACACCATATGAATTTATTTATGTGCTTCAAGTGCTAACTAGTAATTTTTGTAGCTGATAATGATGTGATGCTTCCCAACAACAATGAACCTTTGCGGAAGTCTACTAGGAAGAGGAGGAAGAGGACGGTAATAATGAAGTGCTAACTTGTTTGTTTGCTTGCTGCCACCCAAAATTTTGTTTGCTTGCTGCCATCTAATTACATGCATCCATCTATTCTATTTTGAGAACAAATGCTATACACAAATCTGCTTGCTAACAACTTGGCATTTAAATTGCTCACTTGTAGCTTGATTCTCTGTAAGAGTTGAGGAAGGAGACTTGCAAGTCTAAAAGGAATCGAATGGTCGGTTTGTTGCTCGATGCTATGGACTATGTAATGGACCGAATTGATGTTGTGGGGCTGTAATATGGACTATGGACTGAATTTATTTTGTTGTGGGACTGTAATATGGACTGTGGACTGAATTTATTCTGTTGTGGGACTGCTATGTGTGGCTTTATGTGAACTTCTAATCTTAAGTCTAGTCTCTAAAGTCTGAATTATGTTTCTGTTGGAAATTATGTTGCTATATGTGTTGTTAGTCTTGGAAGTATAGTATGTTGCTATATGTGCTGTGTAAACTTGCTGATATGCTTATAAATACAACAGGCATGCTGTCAAAAATTCAAAAAATTTAGTTTTTGGTCCCAAAATTTTGAATTCAAATTTTGAAATAAATTTTCGTCCGAAATTTTCTCGGAATTTCGGGGTAACCGTGGTATCCGCATTTCCCAGTGACCCACGAGAAAAATGACTCCCTCGGTAACCAAAATCTTGGGTGGTACGCTGACCTGACAGTAAACAGCTCGTTTTTTGTGTAATTCCAAGCAAGATAATCTTCGGTTCTAGTCCCACCAACGGGAATCTGCATAATGTCTGTCACGTCATCCTCACTGAAAAGATTCTTCAGCACGCTCTCATTCCAGCCTTCACCATGCCCAAGAAGGTGACTGACCAGTTGTGCACCATTGCCCTCATCCACTCCCAACGGATGCTTGCACCCCTCTCTCGGAATCCAACGGTCCTTCCAAATTGAAATCTTCGACCCATCACCTATCCTCCAAATAAGGCCAGCCTTCAGCAGCTCCCTGCCATGAATGATACCTCGCCATGTATACGATGTGCGCCTTGGGCAGCTAGCATGCATGAAATCACCGTTCTGAAAATAGCGAGCTTTTAACACACTAAATATAAGTCTTTTTAGAGATTCCAATACAGTACATACGGAGCAAAATGAGTGAATCTACACTTTAAAATGCATCTATATACATCCGTATGTAGTCCGTATTGAAATCTCTAAATTATTTAGAAACGGAGGGAGTACTAATCTGTTTGATTTGGGCCTTCTTTTGATTCAAAGGAATAGCGCAGAATTCTTGAAGAATTTGAATCCATAAGAACTTTTCTATGTAGCACTATATCGTTTGATTCAGAGAAATGGAATTCCCAGGACAGCTTTGGATTGATGGAATTTCAAAAAAAAAAATGGAGGATTTCATTTTGTAGGAGTTTCTCCTATATAACCATTCGGATCATAGCATCCGAGTCACTATATTCTTATATAATCATTTGTACCCACACTAATGCACATTTGGATAGTAGTAACTGTCTCTAAGGAATCATTTGTATTCTATTTTGGAGGAAAGTTTCCCTCCATTCATGACTCATTCGTTTAGAAAGATTTTTGGAAATGTGCATGTATGTTTGTGCAACTAGCTTGGTCGCGAGGCAAGAAAGGTGATGAACAACACAAGCCCTTGAAGTGAAAACAGTGTTAGTATGAAAGTATCTGGGTACTGATTTTTCTTTGATTAAGATCACATGTAATGTCTCATGTGCCGCTCTCGTATTAATTTGTGCTCACCTACTCCTCTTTCAGAGACAAGAGGAAGAGAATATATGTGCCTTTAGTTGAGCACATCTATTCTCACCTATATATAACTAGAGATGTGAGCACGGTGAAATAGAGAGAAATTTACAATCGACCAAGCATTTTGATGGTTTGCATTGCAAGATAAACCAAAGACATTCTACATAGGCTGGTCTAGAATAAATGTTGGGAATGAGCGGCGTCAGAAAATAGTCTCTTAGGTCTTAGGATGCGGCTAACTCGTAGTGCAAAAGCTCCATATCCAGGAATCCATAATCAACTCGTCACATAAGCCAAGCATCTTCATTGCATTATCTGTGATACCTTACTACCATGCAGTCGATGTGGATCATCAAGGTTTTCACTGGTTGCGAGTGAAAGGTGCCATCAAGAAAGATAATGGATGTTGTTCTGCGCATCCATTGTGGATCCTTCTATGTTTCGCACTCAACATGCGCACACACATATCATGCGCCATTTGTCTTTCACGCGGTGTATCAAACAATTATTTTTCGGCTAATTTCTATGTGCCTGATTATTGTATGCAAAAATAGTAATACCTGGTCGCAAACTCTGATTAGAAAAGTTGATCAACGTGTGTGGACTCTGGACTCCTCCCCTCTCAATCTCCGACTCTTCATGAATCAAGATTTTTTTTTCCTCTATCGTTCCAAAAGGAAAAGAAGATGTGACTCTTTGTCCAGTAGAGACCACATACATATTCTTCCGGTGTACATGCAAGGACGGTGCTCTCATGCACGTTCTTACAAATGCATTGGCCTGACTACATCCAAGTACTCATTGCATATGGAAGCTCCACGGAGAATTGGTGTATGTGGGTTTTCAATGAGAAATGAAACCTGGCTTGTGAGATCATTGGATACAGGCCCTCTTTGATTCAAATAACTTTTCAAGGGGGTTTTTTGAGAATTTTCATCCTTAAGAAAAAAAATTCCATGTTGGTGGTTTAATTTATATGATCATAAGGTACAGGAGATTTTTTTTCATTCATGCTAGATTTCAAGGAAATTTTTCATCCACTCTAGCATGTTGAGAAAATCGTATGTTTCGTTATTCCCGTGTGTTAAAATCATGTTTAACCTGAAGCAACAATGACCGCGCATGACCTGTCGTGGTCCCTTATTTTTTGTAGTACTACTACATTTGATTACCCATTTTGCAGTACTCCTAATACGTTCGATTTGGGGCATGTTTTGATTCAAAGGAATAGTGCAGGATATTTGAAGAATTTGAATCCATGGGAATTATTCTATGTGGATCGTTTGATTCATAGAAATGGAATTCTCATTACCTATTTGGATCGAAGGAACTTTATAATTTTCTTAGAGGATTTCATTGTGTAGGAACTTTTCCTGTATAACCATTTGAATCATAGGATCCTGGCCACTAAATGCTTATGGAATCATTTGTACATGGACTAATGCACACTTGGATCATAGGGATTGTCCCTAACTCCCTAAGGAATCATATTTACTCTATTTGGAGAAAAATTTCCATCCACTTCGGACCCATTTGGTTTACATGATTTTTGGAAATGTGCAGGCATGCATGTTTCAGTTATTAGCACGACTAGTTTCGTCGTGAGGCAAGAAAGGTGAAGAACAACGAAAATCCTTGCTTTGAGAATGGTGATTGGGGGTAGTGCTTTTTCTTCGATTAAGATAGCATGCGATGTCTCATGTACTGCTCCCATATTCATTGTTGTCAGAAGATCATATATTAGTTTGTGCTCACCTACTCCTCATTCAAAGACAGGAAGGAGAGAATATATGAGCCACTATGCATTTATTTGTGCACATCTCTTTTCACCTATATATAACTAGAGATGTGCGCACGATGCAAACTAACATATAGTTAGAAAGTTACAACCGACCAAGCATTCTCATGGCTTGCATTGCAAGAGAAACCAAATACCTTCTACATAGGCTAGTCTAGAATAATTATTGGGAATGAGTGGCATCCGAAAGCAGTTTATTTGGATGTACCTACATGTTAGGGCACCGTCTTCAACTCATGGAATCCATGATCAAGTCACCACATAAGCAATGCACACCCATAGTAATATGTGTGACACCTTATTGCCCTGGAGGCTTTGTGCATCATCTAGTTTTTCACTGGTTGCGGGTGGCGGCTGCCATCAAGAGAGGCCGTGGAGGCAGGCCAGCGCATCCATTGTGTATCCTTCTATGTCTCGCACACAACAATTCCGACGATCACTATTAGAGAAAGCGCGCGCGCAAACATGTCCTGCATCCTGTGACTCTTCGACGCAACAACAGCAATATATGGCCGCAACCTCTGAATACAGTGAGTTTTTTTTTTTTGCGGGGTATACTACAGCAGTTGATCAACACAGTGCACTGTAGCTGTCGAGAGGCAAACACAATAGCGGATGCTCTAGCTAGCTACCAATATAAACCCTCTGGTTTTTGTGAGAGCTCGATCCCCGACTTTATTTCCCGATTATTTGTAAATGGTATGTCAATTATCTGAGAATAAAGTCTTATTCATGTCAAAGAAAAAATGCAGCAGTTGATCAACACGTGTGGACTGTGGACTCTTCTCCTCTGGATACCAGACTCCCCCATCAAGAAAAAAAGATGCAATTTTTTTCTCTCTCGACCCAAAAGGAAAAGAAGATTCGGTTTTTTTGTCCACTGCTAGAGACCACACACATACATATTCTTCCCGTGCAAGAAGAAGGAAGGGAGGGAAGAAATCCAGAGAGGAAACTTGTTCCATCGAGTGGAGGAGAGTCCCGGCCCGGCCCGGCCGGATTCACTCGAGAGTTTGCGTTCCGGCCGGTAGCACGACCGCCTGCCTACTCCCCAACCAAACTGCTGCTACCGCTCCCCGCGGCCATAAATAACCTCCCCTGCGCCCGCTCCTGCACGCCGCCCTCCTCCCTCCCTCCCTTCCGTCGCGCGTCACCAGAACCAATCTCGCCATCGGCTAATCCGTCCAGGTCCAGGTGAGAATCCATGCTTCCAAGATTCATCTGCTTCTTCTTCTTGATTGAGGACTCACATTCTGTTTCGCAGTTTCAGGAGTCGCCCCAAGAACCAGATGGGTATCCTGTCCCTCATCACCGGCAAGCCGGGCGCCAGCGGGTTCGGGTCGGGCTCCACGGCGGAGCAGGTCACCGAGGGCATCTCCGCCGCCGGCCTCACCGTCCTCGTCACAGGTACCCACCACAACCCCACCCCCACCCAAACCGGCCGGATTCCTCTGCTAGCTCCTGTGCCGCCAAATCACCAATGGCGTTCGCGATGCCACCTGGTGCCTTACTGCTCATCTTCTTGGTTGTGTGATGTGATGGGGGGTACCGCCTTTTGGGCGTTTCGTTTAGTCATGCACTCATATGTGGTGATGATCTCTTTCCTGTTTGGACACACGCGCTCCGAATCTGACCGCTGGTTATGCGTCGCTGTCAGCACAAGAACAGGAGCGCTGCTACTATTATTAGCTATCATGTTCACATCAAATTATTTTGATCCCTAAAGCCTGATGGTGTGCTAACTGTGCACCAGTGAATCAAATTAGCTGGCTTTGTTCATGGTGCAGTGCTCAAATAGTCTCTGTGATGTTGTCGGTTAGATTCGTGTACAACCTTCCTTTCTGAATATTTTCTACAGGGAGTTGTTCTGCTCCCTTCGTGTGCTCTGTAGACAAGCAGTTGGGAAGTGGGTTTATGACCGGGAACTTTTTGTTTGGGGGCATGTACTGAAGTACTAACTTCTGAACAGTGTTGTCACAACTGTTTTTCGTACACAAGCACTAGTCTTTGTTCAGATTTATGCTCTGTTCTTAATCTGAACTGTGGCGTACATTACGGTGATCTGTTCTTCAAACAATTGCAAGGGCGCTGTTGCTTATATTTCTCCAAACTCTTGATATGAATAAGTTGGATAGTTCCTCCTTTTTATGTGGAGCATGAGAGCATGGAGCCTGGATTTCTGGGTCCTGTCTTCTGGGGACTGTTTTGTGTGGCCTTAAACGAATCCTGAATTGGCTGGTGTTATCTGCCAGTTCCCCTCTTCACAAGAACCAATCAAATATCCGTAGCTGTTTGTTGAGATGAATATTTTGTTTTCATGGTAAACCACACCATCGATCCAAGCTTTCTCTTGACTTAAATAGTAGTGCAGACAATTTCTGCACCTTCCACCCTGCTTGCCAGTATCATGATGTGACCAAATTTACGGATAGGGATTAGGAAGGAACATAGTACTTTTTGTTATTTTTATCTCTCTTTTATGTGCTTTAGTTATTGCAAGAGTGATTTTGTGCTGCAGTGACAAAGATCCTTTCAGTTAGATGGCAATCTCCTTCTATCATTTTCATTGCACTATGGTTTTCAAGCTCCGATGTTTACTTGAAAAGTAGAAATTAGCAGAAACTGTCATTTTTGTCCCTTTTGCTATTTGGTTGTTAGAAGTCTACAGCAAGAGTGATTATATGCTGCAGTGGCACGATCCTTTCAGTTAGCTGACTATCTTCTTCTATCCTTTTCATCGCACTAGGATTTTGAAGCTCCTATGTTTACTTGAAAAGTCAAAATTATCAACATCTGTAAGGTTCGTTGTTAGACTACAGTTTTCACATTCATTGAGAACTAAGTCTGGTTATATTGATCGTTTCAAAAAAAGTCTGGTTATATTGATGGGAGCTTTTCTGCTATTGTTTTTACAACAACTTTTTCTAGAAGTTTTTTACAACAATAATAAGTTCAGGACATAGGGACTTCTAATGGAATGCAAGAGCTTCCATTAGTATGTGTTGGAACAATTGGAGGAACCGTTTTGGGTCGTGTCAATATTGCTTATTCGTAAAGCATGGGTGTGGGTTATGCTTATGCACACTTGCGATAATTTGTTATGGGCATTTACTAATGCCGTCAGTACATTGCAACCAAGCCTGTCATAGAATCAATCTTTTTGAGTTATCACACAGTCAATCCCTTTTTATAACATGTTTCCAAGATCTATTCATGTTTTTTACTGAAAGCCGGCATTCTGATATCTTTCAGGAGGATCTAGTGGCATTGGTCTAGAGACCTCGAGAGTCTTTGCCCTGAGAGGTGCCCATGTCATCATTGCTGCGAGAAACACAGAGGCTGCATCAGAGGCAAGGAAGCGCATCATGGAGATACACCCAGTAGCCCGTGTCGATGTTCTGAAGCTTGACCTTAGCTCCCTCAAGTCTGTCAGGGCCTTCGCTGACCAGTTCAACTCCATGAATCTTCCTCTAAACATCTTGATGTAATCCCTTCATCTCTTATCATACCTGCTTTTCTTTGATATGTAAATTGCTGCGACACATTAAATTTCAGTTCAGGGTAGCTGTATATCACTGCTAGTCTATTCCAGTCCAAGCACTGCCTATGCTTCTCTGAATCAAGCCGTCCAAATTCTTTCTTTACTGCAGAAATAATGCAGGTGTGATGTTCTGTCCTTTCCAACTGTCTGAAGACGAAGTTGAGATGCAGTTTGCCACAAACCATCTTGGTTAGTCTCTTACTGCCAGCAATACTTGAGATAGACAGAATCAATGGTGGATATCCTGATACTAATAGTTTTCCCTTTCACTCCAATGCTCAATCAGGTCACTTCCTACTGACCAACCTTCTCCTTGATAACATGAAAACTACTGCCAAATCAACGGGTATTGAGGGTCGCATTGTGAACTTGTCATCAGTTGCCCACCTCCATACATATCCAAAGGGGATTCTGTTTGATCAGCTCAAAGACAAGAAAATGTATGTGTTCTTATGGTTATTTAGGAGAAAATCTACTATCGATTCAACTGCTAATAATGTATTTTTTTATTGGCAGATACAATGATAAAATGGCCTATGGACAATCTAAGCTTGCAAACATACTGCACGCGAAAGAGCTCTCTAGGCGGCTCAAGGTATCATTTTTCTCTTTCGGTCTTTCTTCTTATTTATTCATTCATCGGCAGCAAACTTCGTAATAGTAACTTCAGATCTTCATGAACTGCCTAGATATTATTTAGGTTATAATACCCTTGGTTATCTTGATTTGTATATTGCTATAAAACTGTTATCAGTTATCATCACCATAATGCAGCGGTTTAGCCGTTTATTCGCTTTTAACAAGGACAATGATTTTTTTAGTGGACCTATTGACCTACTTGAATGTATTAAATTCTCTAGCCCCCCCCCCCCCCCCCACATACACACACAACTAACTGTCCCGTTCTGTTGTACCATGAATTATGTGCTGCTGACACAGGAGGAAGGAGCTAACATCACAATTAATTGTGTTCATCCTGGATTGATCATGACCAATTTGATGAGGCATTCCTTTGCTCTCATGAGTAAGCGCTCAAGCTCATTTTCTTGTGAATGAATATGTTTCTTAAATGTCAAGCTGTATGTCCTCACGACGTTATAATTTAGTTATTCTGTTTTCATTTGCAGAGGCAATTCAAGTTGTCACCTACTTGTTCTGGAAGAATGTACCTCAGGTTCTTATCTATTCTTGGCTTTGACAAAATTCTCATTCAAATGCAGACTTGCACAGGATGCAACTAATGAAGAACCTTTATCGTTGTGTAATCTCCGATGACTAATTTACTTAATCTAAAAGAATACTACTTTGTGGGTTTCCAGGGAGCAGCAACTACATGCTACGTAGGCCTCAACCCTCAGCTGAAGGGGGTGACAGGCAAATACTTTGCCGACTGCAACGAGGAGAAGACGAGCGCGCACGCGAAGAGTGACGTCTTGGCAAAGCAACTGTGGGAATTCAGCGAGGAGCTCATCAGATCTGCAAAATGAGAGCTCGTAAAAGGCGTCTTTCGGGATGCTGTCGAGCTTATGGTACAAATGGTTGGTTAGTAAGTAGCAGCAGCACAAGCAGTAGCTACAAGTAGGAAACCTGTCACTTGGTGAAGTGAACCAATATTGTTCACGAATAAAAATTCCGTGCTTGTTTGGTGTCGTGCCTATGATCGAATCGTGTTCTTGTTAATATATTCGTGACCAGTATATTTGTGTCGTTGGGGTTGGATTAATGAATCTAGTTGACCATCTTGCTTGCTTCCAGACTTGTGGTTTTACTGAAACTTTTTCAGTGTCACGTATACTATTTACAGATAGTTGCTGAAAAGTTCAGAAGAACTTTCTCTGCTTTGCTTTGTTACGGCTGACAAAATTCAGAAACTGGAAAATACTTGTCGACTGATGTAGCTGTCATAGCCTACACTTCTCCTCGTCCTCGTCCTCTTTCCACACGCCGACGGCGGTGGTGAACCCGACAGCGCTGGTGACGACCACGACGGCGAACACCAGCGGGACGACCACGTCGGGGATGGTGCGGCCGAACAGGCCAGCGGGCACGCAGACTGTCTTCCCATCAGGGCAAGCTTTGGTGAGAGGCGCCCCTAGGCGAGCTCCGGCGCGAGAGCCGCCACGGCCACAGACATGGCGGCAACGTGGACCACTGTGGCCGCATATAGCAGTGGGCGGCTGACACGGAGACTGACGAGCGAGGGGAAGTGGGACGCCATTGCTGGTACTGGCCGCGCGAGAGATGTATATAGGGTGTAGCTGTTGGGGTTTGTGAGGTGAAGAAGATTTAACCGGAGAGCTGAGCAGAGCAGGTGGCACTCGGCATTGTCATATTTGAGCTACCCTGCTCCAACCTCATGCAGTTTCCAGTACCCAAATACTGGACATGCAGCTATAACCCCCAGATTCTCAGTAACACAGTATTTCTTGCCAAAGACAGCACACACCAACAACCAGACAAGGGCATACACATTCTGACGATAGAGGAAACGCAATTAAACATTCAGAGATTAATACTAGCACCCATGCCACATGCCAGGGCTACATACAAAATACATCCTGAGATTAGTACCACCAGCATCCATCATACCAAAGGCTCCATACATCCAACAGGAGCATCGCCTAGCTAAACTGTATAGCTAGCGATCAAAAGGCAATCATGGCTAATCTAGTCGCATGATCCACTACAAACCTCCAACTAATCCACCAGCACTATGACTACATTAGAGTCAAGTTCAACGCACACGTACAAGTTTACGGATGCAAAAGTAGGAGTGCAGGACATCCCAGCCTCCTCCACATCAGTCTTGGAGGGGCTCACCGGCGCTTCCTCTTGTGTGACTGCAGCTGTTTCAGGAGGAACTGGATGGCTTCCTCCACTGTCGCTTTCCGGTCATCCTTACGGCTCCACAGCTCCGGTGTGGTGTAGCGTCCGCTGGGGTTGTACTCGTTCATCTCAAGCAGCCCCTTTGTCACCAAGCTGTAGATTTCCTCACCATGCTCCTCTTTTATGCTGCGGAGCTTTTCATCGTCCTCTGAGAGAATTTCCTGAAAAACAAGGAAATGTTTGCAAAAGCAGATGTTTTAAGTATTTGTGTTATAGAATGCTACTTGTAGTAATCTCTGCGAAATTGATGACTCAAGAAGTAGCTAACAGAGTAGAAGACCGAGAACACATACCGTCTCTTTACCATCAACCATGACTACCCTAAAAGGATGCCAGCCTGGGTTTGCGATTTCAGCTTGCCATTTTGAACAAAGAATAGCAGAGTTAACTTGTGCATCTTCTTGTGACACATTTTTGCTGCAACAAGCATTCGCAAATGCTTTCAGATCCAGCTCACCCATCCATTTGACGCCTATATGTTCCTGCACATTTGTAAACTTCGGCAGTTCCTGCAAAGCATATTACAGATCGATGTCAACGAGAACTAGTGATATATATGTTGTGAAACCACAAAAAAGAAACATTCTTGCTAAATCTCAGTCGACTTAGACCTAGCCACACCCAAAAAAATAAGGTATCAGATGCTCACTTACATCTATCAGCATTTTCCGAGCACGTTGCAACTCGCCATTGCTTTGTCGTTCCTTGGTAACCAGCGTATGAACGAGTGACTGCATCTCCTGCATGTCACCATCTTGCTCGCTAGCTCTAGCATCATGCTGCTTGGATGTGGCTTCAATCATCTTGGATGCCGCATCTATCATCACCTTGGATGCCGCGTCGATCTTCTCTAAGGCCCCATCTATCATCACCTTGGATGCTGCATTCATTTTCTCTAGCGCCGCATCGATCTTCTCTAATGCCCCATCCATCATCACCTTGGATGTTGCATTCATCTTCTCTAGCCCCACATCAATCTTCTCGGAGCTCGCTTGGGAGCCAATCTTTTGGCTCTCATTGACCGGTAATCGGATTCTTAGCCGTTTTTTCTGGGGGCGCAATGCAGCTGCCTGCGGTGGTGCATTTACCAGTGGCGGCTCTGGTGGCAGCTGAAAGAGGTTTTGGCTCTGCACCCAGATGAGCCTCTGCAGGTACGCACCGTAGTAGCATGCCCTGCTGGTCCTATTATTGTCAATCAGTTGTTGCATCTCCTCCTCTACTCGGTCCCAGATTAGCTCCGTCCAGTCAATACGACGCGCCCGAAGATCCTGCAAAGAGCTCAATGCACCATCCACCCTCCACGGCAGCCTGCGCTTCCTGTCGGTGGAAGGCTCTGTCGGCGCCAGGATGTAAACCTTCATGAACTCATTGGCGGCGGAGGTAACGACGGCACTGGCAGGATAAGTGTAAGAAAACGGAGGCTTTTCTGGGAGGCACAGAGCCTCCGCGAATGAATCGAGGGAGACCTCGATTTTTTGGCCACGGACAGAGCTCCATCCGGGTCGGGATACAGGAAACTCTTGTAGTTGGCGATGAGCTCGGCGACGAGGTCCGGGCGCGGGGCGCCGGAGGAGGACAGGTCGAGGTGGACGAAGTCGAGAAGGCCGAGGGCGCGGAGGCCTTCGTAATGGGCGGCGGACGGGGCAACGGGCGGGTCAAGGAGGCGGAGGCGAGCCTTCCTGCTCTCGTGGTGGATTGATTTCGGGACTTCGGATGGCACCTCCGCTGGCTGCGCTGCTGCATCTGCCCCGGACGGCTCCGGCGGCAGCTGGAAGAGATCTGGCCTCTCCACCCAGATGAGCCTCTGCAGGTATGCACCGTAGTATGCCCTTTTGGAGCTCCCCTTGTTAATCAGGTGTTCCATCTCCTCCTTCACTCGTTCCCAGATAAGCTCCGTCCAGTCAATACCATGCGCCCGAAGATCTTTCAAAGAGCTCAATGCATTAACCAGGCTCAACGGCATCCTGCGCTTCCTGCCGGTGGAAGCCTCTCTTGGCGCCAGGATGCAAACCTTCATGAACTCATTGGCGGCGGAGGTCACGACGGTGCTAGCAGGATCAGACCGTCCAGACATGGTAGGTTTTCCTGGGAGGCAGAGCGCCTCGGCGAATGAATCGAGGGAGACCTCGATTCTTTGGCCACGGACGGAGCTCCATCCGGGCTTCGGGTACGGCTTGTAGTTGGCGATGAGCTCGGCGACGAGGTCCGGGCGCGGGGCCCCGGAGGAGGGGAGGTCGAGGCGGACGAAGTCGAGGAGGCCGAGGGCGCGGAGGCTTTCATCGTGGGCGGCGGACAGGGCCGGCGGCGGAGGTTAGCACGGATGCGGCGGAGGCGCGCCTCATTGCTCTCGTGGTGGATTGTTTCTGTGTGTGGATGGCGCCTCCTGTGGATCAGCGTGGGTGGGAGCTCTGGGTGTCTGGTTCGCGGCCATTGGAGTTGGAGGAGCTTGTGACTTGTGAGCAAGGTGGAGGGGAAGGGTGCGCCGCCGCTCTGATGGAAAGGAGGGGAGAGGAGGCTAGTCCACCATACTCGAGTGCTTGCCCGCTTTGCCTTTGGTGGTGTTGGGCGGTTCCCAGCCCAGGCCGCGACGCGTGGAGGGAGTACTCTGTGGTCTATTGTCTTTTCCTGTTGCGGGTGAGACACTTAGAGCCGTGGACGTTCGTGCGTGGAGCCGTGGACCTGAGCGTGCGCGTACACAAACATCCGAACTTGTAGCATTTTAGGCGCCGTCTATGACCTCGGGCTGCCTATTGTGTTCTTCCAAAATCGACTAATCGATTTGTTGAGTATCTTGATTGATTATTTAGAGAACATACCATAGACTAGGATTTGTTCTAGTTTGTCTTGTACTTCAAAATAATCATGTACTGCTATATATATACCACGAGGCTCAAGCAATAAATATCAATTTCATCAATTTCCTCTTTATTCTTCTACTGCCTCTATATTGGTGCATTAGGCAAATTATGAAAATCAAATAATCACAAGACACGTAGGCGTGATGTATTAACTACCCACCTCGTTCCTTGTTTCTTGCCACAGAAAAAGAAAAAGGCCAATAGGAGATGTGGGACGTGTGTGCCTTCAATGACCTAAGACTACCAAGCACAACATGTTGTGGTCAATTATTTGCATGCAATGGTATTAATTAGCTAATAAACATCAAGTTTTTCTCTCTGTATTGGTCGCCGTGCACCACCTAAGGCTGGTCATAGTGGGAGTAACTTAGCAAGTAACATAGCGCATTCTAAGACAAGTTTGCTTATGTGGTATATAGTTAATGAGGAGAGAGGTGTTTGGAGTAACATAATATGTTACTGTAACATAACGCAACCCAAAGCAAAATGAGTCTATAATGTAATAAATGATATCATCTATGATACTACTTGTATTTTACTTTGCATTATGAAGGTAGTAACAAAGACTAGTGTCATATACATGACACTAGTCTAAGTTACTCCCCACTATGACTAGTCTAACATGCCTAATGCACCGGTACAGGGAGAGTACATGGTATGAGCCTAACCCTGATCCAAATTCCTAGCCGTCACCGCTTCCGCACCGCGGCGCCCCTGGGGCGGTCGATTTCCATGATTACCACTGGGGCCCGCGCCGCCCGTACCTAGGATTCATCCGCTGATCCTGTTGATCGGCTTCCCTAGCTAGATAGTCTTTTCTCGGTTCCTTGATCCGGGTTTTTCTCTCGTGTCGGTGGTCTTGATCGGTGTTTCTTTTTGTTTTCCGATCTAAGATCGGTATGCTTCGTCCGCCGCCACTCGTCGTCCTCGCGTGCCACTGCTCCGATACCGGCGCGACTACACGGCCTCTTCACCGACTAGGCGGACTCACGCCCGTCATCCATGCATCCTTCCGTCCGTCGAACGACGCCCGTCATCGCCTTCATCCAATCAAGATTCTGCACCAAGCACACCTCCACCCCGCTGTCGGGCCCATTTCTGAGAATAAATCACAGAGTAGCCCTAAGTCACACCAGCCCCAAGAACAACTGGTGGACTCCCTTGATATAGATAACCAGTACAAACATAATATTACATCAAGTTGAGTCTGAGAGCTCAACAAATTATTACAACCTTGTCAACATACTCCGGTGGTGGAATATGACAGTGGTGTGGTGATATTCTCATACTGATACAATAAAATAGAGCCAAGCATCAGTGTGAGGCTTGACTATTTATTTTGTGTAGCGGAAGCTCAGCGGATGGTACATGTGGTAGACTTCTATGTCACAGGTGGACTGACTGGGACTCCTCTAGGCGTCGGGCTCGCTAGCGCAATCCTCCTCCACAAGCTCGTCCTCCTCCAAGTCTGGCCAAGTAAATAGCCAGGGACAAGCCAGTGAGTACGTTGGAATGTACTCGCAAACATAATAAACAAAAGATATAACGAATGCATATGCTCATGTTGGATCATACTAAATGCTCATGCTGACTAAATCCTAGACATGGCATGACAATAACAGAATGATACGGAAGTAAATATAGCATGTCAGTCATAATCAAACTTAATAAAAATAGAAGCTAATGAATGTCACGGGTAGTCTAGCCAGCCCAGGTGACATTCAAAAAATAAGAGAAATGCCAACCGGGTGTCTAAATGAGAGTCGGGCGAGACAGGACCGCCCAAAAACTCAAGCGACGCCACGAGAGGTCTTGAAAAGAAATGCCAGTCGGGTGTCAAGTAACACCACGGTCGGTCTTGAAAAGAAATGCCAAACGGGTATCCACAAGAGAGTCGGGCGAGACAGGACCGCCCGAGAACTCGAGAGACGCCTCGTAAGAGCTTGAAAAGAAATGCCAAACAGGTGTCTACAAGAGAGTTGGGCGAGACAGGACCGCCCGAGAAGTCGAGAGACGCCTCGTGAGGGCTTGAAAACAAAACTGAATTCCCGGGGTAGTCTAGCCAGCCCCTGAGACACTCAGCAAATAAAATAAGAGAAACGGATTAGTCCACAATAATATTCATATCATTGATGATATTCATGATAATAATAATATCATTAGTGACAATAATCATCCTGTAAATAATCATGCTTGAATTTTTAGTTATTTCCTCCAAAGACCGACACCGGGACCGACACTTGACCCACCCAGCTAACGCCCTTGACCGTGGACACGGCTATTGGAATAGATATAACTCTACAGAGGGTGTACTCTTTACCCACGTGTATGGGGTTTCTTTAGTCAGTACCGTGGCACTGACTAATTCTCATTACGGTCTTTGTGTTGAAAACATGCCTGACCAACACACACCAGATTAACCGTCCGGATGCCAGGAATCACCCAAAGCATCGTTCCAGAAAAACTCTAAGTCAGGGAGACAACAATCTCGAGTAGCATGGGATCACTATTCATACGTGCGGATTACAAGGGGGGACCCCCTCTCGGCTACAACTGGAAACACCCATGCCCCCTGACCCGATGACAGGATTTAGTCCATGGCCGTGGAAACCCTCATCGTGGCCCTCTATGTGGTGTGTACCCAGACAGGGGTTAACAACTTACTAAGCCATACCTTCCTTGCGGAAGGACCCGTGGCAGCACGGTATCCAGCTAGGTGTAGCGGAACAAGACTCGATCTAGGTCGACTCAGGAGGTGTTGCTTATTATCATCGGTATATGTATAAAAGGACACCACCGTGTCAAAACAAGGCCCATGCCCACCGGCACGTCCAAGGCAGGAGACATGCTCCTGAATTCTCACAGCCTTTAACCATGTTAGAAAGATTCTTGAACTTGAGTGAAGTGCAAGCCATGAGCAAGAAATGATATGACCATGCATGCATGCACCTGTGATATACTACATATATGGTGCAACTCCAAACCGATGCAATCATGCAATGCAAATGCAATCACCATATCCCAAGTTCAAAAATGCTTGCCTTGTCCAAAGTAGTCAGGAGAAACCCCCTCCAAATTTCCGGCAAAGTTATCCCCCACTTTTTCTGAAAAACACAATTTTGAATTCAAATCAAAAATTCCATCACAGTACAAAAACTTGTCTTAAAAATATTTTAGATAAATACTAAATAAAACTAGAAAGAAAAATGAGAATTTCAAAAAAAGAATCAAGTCATTTGGACTTATGGTTTAAAAGTTAGAAGCAGTCAAAGTGCTGATCAAATCTGTTTTTATTAAAACAGAAAAAAGAAAACGTTTCGGGGCAGAATACTCTTTCCAGCGTGGAAAGCGTAAAGTAGAGATTACGCTTTCGATTTAAACAGAGAAAAAAAAGAGAAGGAAAACGCGGGGTGGGGTCCACCCGTCAGGTTCAAATTTGAACCCGTTCACGCGTGAGATAGAGAGATGGCGGCGCTCACCAGCGACAATCGCCGGCGTAACAGAGGGCGGCGATGGTGCAGTCGTGCTCGGGGTGAAGTACCGCGTCGGTGGGTGGAGGTGGTGGTCGCCGGAGAGCGACAAAACGCCGGTGAGGTCGACGGCGGCGGACGGTGGTTCGGGTGGATTTGGGACTCGCCGGAGAGAGCTTCTTGCGTCAAATTGGAGACGGGGATCGATGAGTGGGTGCACGAGGAAGCTACTGGCAATATTTGAGCGGTGGAGGTGGGGTAATGGCGATGAACCGATCGTGGACAGTGGCGGCAGGGCGGTGGTTGGAGAGGAGGAAGAAGACCTTCCCGAGGTCGGGGAAGTGGCGTGGGGGTCGATTGAGAAGGCGTGGGGGTGAGGTGAGTGATCGCCGAGGCTTGGGGGTCCCTTTTATAGGCGATCCGAGGGTGGCCGTGGCTTACGGCGGACGCCGGAGTTACTCCGGCCGGTAGGGCGGGTTAGGGGCAGTGGTTAGGGGCGGTGAGGAATTTATGAGTGCGGTGGAGGGCTCCGAAGAGGTCGGCGTGGATGAGCTCGAGCTCTCCGGCCTTATCCACGGTGTGGCCACCGTACGGGTGTGGCGGCGCTGGCTTGACTCCGGCGACTGCCAGGAGGGTCCTGGGCGGCGCGGTCAGCGCGGAGAAGAGGCGGAGAGGGTGCCGCGTGGAGGGAGAGTAGGTGAGCTGAGCAGCAGCAGCAATGAAGAAAGCGGGCGCGGTGCTGATCCGCCCGATCGCCGCGGATGAGCTCGGGCGGGTAGCTGCACCGGTCAGCTCATGCGCCGTCGGCGACGGCCACTGACAAGAGGGGTCCTTGGAGGTTCAGTTATGGCGAGGGGAGGCGTGGAGGAGAAGGGAATGGAGTGAAGTGTGGAGCACGGCGTCTTCTCTCCTCTGTCGACTGAAGAAATTCAGTTAACTGAATCTCTGTCAGTCCTGAACAGTGCACATACCCTTATATGATCATATGACAGAGAGTGCTAGGCATTTTAGGAATTTGTGTGGATTTTTGTGGTAAGGTATTGAAGCTCAAAAATGAGTTTGGCAAAGTTTCAGAATTTTTGGAGAAGTTTAGAATAGGTTTTGAGCAAGGAATCCGTTTCTGGTCCAAATTTGAATTGTATGAATTTTGAAAATTTTGAACTGTGGCAACCAAAGTTTTTGGTGAAATGGGTTGTAGGTACCATCTAGTTGCTAGGATAATTTTTGTGGAGGCAGAATAGTTGTAGAAAATATAGTTCCTTTGTAACTCAAAGAAACCATGGATATTGCAAAATTCCAATTTTGGAATTTATTTAAAATGAGAAAAATATTTTTGTGGGGTGGAAAGAAGTTGGTTTCTGTCCTAGAAGGTGTGAATGACTTGTGGGATAATTGAGGAGTGGTAGAAAGATTGTTGGATGGATTTTGGAAGTGTTAGAAGAAAAGAAAAGGGCATCTCCTATGAAGATTCTAGTTTAAACAAAAACTTTTCTAAAAAGAAAACATTTTTGAACTTCCAAAATAATTTTCCAAATAAAACCATCAATCAAACAGAACCATTTAGGAAAATTTTGAACCCAACTAAAATTTGAAAAGGTTTTCAAAACAGAAGAAAGAAAATAAGTTCAAAAATGGTTTTTTTTCAAAGAATTTCATTTGAAAATCCAGGAAGAAAGTTTTGGGGTGTTACAACACCTACCCCCTTAAGAAAAATCCCGTCCCCGAGATTTCAGCTGTCCCTCAAATAGGTACGGATATTCAGTCCTCAGGTGATCCTCTCTTTCCCATGTTGCTTTTTCCTCGGTGTGATTACTCCATTGAACCTTGTAAAATTTTATCACGCTCTGTCGGGTTCTCCGTTCAGACTCCTCCAAAATCTTAATAGGATGTTCCCTATATGTAAGATCTGGTTGGATATCTAGGTCTTGATGTTGGACTTGATTTTCCGGATTACTGCCACACCTCCTTAGCTGTGACATGTGAAATACATCATGAACATCTGATAATTCTGCCGGTAGCTCCAGTTGATAGGCAACCTTGCCTCTCCTTGCAATGACTCTGAACGGTCCAATAAACCTCGGTGCCAATTTTCCTTTGACTTTGAATCTCTGTAGCCCCCTTGTTGGAGATACTCTAAGATATACATATTCATCTGGTTCAAAACTAATCTGACGGTGTTTCTGATCGTAGTAGCTCTTTTGACAGCTTTGAGCCGCTCTCAGTCTGTCCTGAATAAGCTTCACTTTTGTTTCTGCCTCTTTAAGAATTTCTGGGCCGAAGATTCGGCTATCTCCGGTTTCAGACCAATTGAGTGGGGTACGGCATCGTCGTCCGTACAGGGCTTCAAAGGGTGACATTTTCAGACTAGCTTGATAACTGTTGTTATATGAGAACTCCGCATATGGTAAACTGTCTTCCCAGCTGACCCCGTAAGTGAGCACACATGCTCTCAGCATGTCCTCCAATATTTGATTTACCCGCTCAGTTTGTCCTCCGGTCTGCGGGTGATATGCTGTGCTAAATGTCAGCTGGGTCCCTAAAGCTTGCTGTAGGTGCTCCCAAAAAACCTAGAGACAAACTGGGTGCCTCTATCGGAGACTATGGTTTTGGGTACTCCATGTAAGCAAACAATCCGGGAGAGGTATAACCTGGCAAGCCTCTGTGTTGAGTAAGTGGTTTTTACTGGAATGAAATGTGCCACCTTGGTTAATAGATCTGTTATAACCCAGATAGCATCATTTCTGTGTCGTGACCTTGGCAATCTGTCGATAAAATTCATTCCTATTACATCCCATTTCCATTCAGGCACTCTGAGTGGCTGCAATAGTCCTGCTGGCCTCTGGTGTTCTGCTTTTACACGTTGACATGAATCACAATGTGCCACATATACGGCTATATCCCTCTTCATCCCGTGCCACCAAAAAAATTCTTGTAGATCCAGGTACATCTTTGTTTCTCCTGGGTGGATGGAATACGGAGTAGTGTGAGCCTCTGCCAAAATTTGTTGCTTTAACTCTCCCTCATTAGGCACGCATAATCTTTTTCCGAACCTTAAAATTCCCTGGCTGTCTACGGTAAATTCGGGTGCCTTGCCCAAATTTACTTTCCTTTTAATCCCCATATTGATTAAGTGCTGCATCATCTCTTGGTGCTGTTGCTGGCTTTGCTCGTATAGACGGCATACTTGTGAGAATGCTGAGTCGTTACTCTACTGACTTGTTTGTCCCTGAGTAAAATTATTTCCCATTTGCCCAAGGTTGTTCTCTGGCGGATTTGGCATGGAACGGGTCCAGGGGCGATGCATTTTCTTTCTGGAGGTATTTGTGTAACACCGATGAGAAAAGAAATAACAGAGGAAGAAATAAAATTTTAAAGGACTGAAAATAATTTCCCTCCCCCAAAATTGTAAGTGCAAAAGTAACAGATTATATCACACAAGCAGATTTAATTATACATGCCAGATTTTATCATACAAGTATGGTTTAATTATACAGGATGCTCGCTGAAATTGTATACTACACGACCACTTATTTAAACTAGCGTGCTACTCCGCCCCCTCAGCGTGCTGCGGTCTGATTCTACTACTCGCCATCTTACAAAAGAAGAAAAGAAACAGAAAATAAATATTTTACAACTGCGCTCTCATAAAGGTCGTCTGCAGTGGGATACCTCGTCTATCCTCACAGAGTGTCTGGAACATCAAGGGCCCTGCCGAGGGTGAGTCCCAGACGAGGTGCCGATGACTCGACCTCCTCCTCCTCCCCCTCCTCGGGAATAGTCTCCAGTCGGGCAGACGTCGGTGCCAGGCCTCGGTATATATTCGGGGTGGCACCGGGCTCGTCGGTGGTGGAGCTCTGACTAGAATGGGCGCAGCCAAGCGGCTAGCCTCATCACCCGGGGATGAGCGCTGAATTGCGGAACCGTGAGGAGGATCATATGGTGGGGTAGGGATGTGAGGAGCGCGAGGCGAGGGGGAACGATACTCACTCCTGCGAGGAATCCTCGTACGAGCTAAGTCCATTCGTGCAGCAAGATGGTCATCCACTAGAGAGGTGAAGACTGACTCTAGTGACATGATGTACTAGACAAGGGGCTCGATCGCCTCGTCCCTTTCTCCCGCAGTGTAGGAAAAAGCATAGTGGCTGGTGTATGGAACATGGCATGGCAGGTAGTGATAGGGACGGGTCTGCATGACTGGCAGGATGTCTCTGAGACGAGCGATGGCCTCACGGGCAGCCATCTGAATAGCATGCCTCTCGGAGGGCATGACTCTCCCCATGAAGCGGTAGTTGCGGAACGACAAGGCATTTCCGCCCCGAATATATACCGAGGCCTGGTACATAGTCAGGTTGTCCGTGATCCTGTCAGGGAAAACGGTGTACTCCGGACGGCCTGGAGATCTTATCGCGTCTCTAGCGATGACAGTGAGGAGACGGGAAAATCCCGCGGGCTCATTGACGAAAATCTGGGATGAACAGCCACCACCAGACATCTACAACAATAGACAAAAATCCAAATAGTCATATCATATGCATATGATGACCAAGGAAAATTTGCTACAATGCACGAAATGCACGCTAAAAATGTTAGTACTGACTCGAGTGCTAGCGATCGTGCCTAGGGCTTCCTACAGTCAGCCTGGCTCTGATACCAAGGTCTGTCGGGCCCATTTCTGAGAATAAATCACAGAGTAGCCCTAAGTCACACCAGCCCCAAGACCAACTGGTGGACTCCCTTAATATAGATAACCAGTACAAACATAATATTACATCAAGTTGAGTCTGAGAGCTCAACAAATTATTACAACCTTGTCAATATACTGCGGTGGTGGAATATAACAGTGGTGTGATGGTACTCTCATACTGATACAATAAAATAGAGCCAAGCATCAGTGTGAGGCTTGACTATTTATTTTGTGTAGCGGAAGCTTAGCGGATGATACATGTGGTAGACTTCTATGTCACAGGTGGACTGACTGGGACTCCTCTACGCGTCGGGCTCGCTAGCGCAATCCTCCTCCACAAGCTCATCTTCCTCAAAGTCTGGCCAGGTAAATCGTCAGGGACAAGCCAGTGAGTACGTTGGAATGTACTCGCAAACATAATGAACAAAAGATATAACGAATGCATATGCTCATGTTGGATCATACTAAATGCTCATGCTGACTAAATCCTAGACATGGCATGACAATAACAAAATGATACGGAAGTAAATATAGCATGTCAGTCATAATCAAACTTAATAAAAATAGAAGCTAATGAATGTCACGGGTAGTCTAGCCAGCCCAGGTGACATTCAGAAAATAAGAGAAATGCCAACCGGGTGTCTAAATGAGAGTCGGGCGAGACAGGACCGCCCGACAACTCAAGCGACGCCACGAGAGGTCTTGAAAAGAAATGCCAGTCGGATGTCAAGTGACACCATGGTCGGTCTTGAAAAGAAATGCCAAACGGGTATCCACAAGAGAGTCGGGCGAGACAGGACTGCCCGAGAACTCAAGAGACGCCTCGTAAGGGCTTGAAAAGAAATGCCAAACGAGTGTCTACAAGAGAGTCGGGCGAGACAGGACCGCCCGAGAACTCGAGAGACGCCTCGTGAGGTCTTGAAAACAAAACTGAATGCCCGGGGTAGTCTAGCCAGCCCCTGAGATACTCAGAAAATAAAATAAGAGAAACGGGTTAGTCCACAATAATATTCATATCATTGATGATATTCATGATAATAATAATATCATTAGTGACAATAATCATCCTGCAAATAATCATGCTTGAATTTTTAGTTATTTCCTCCAAAGACCGACACCGGGACCGACACTTGACCCACCCAGCTAACGCCCTTGACTGTGGACACGGCTATTGGAATAGAGATAACTCTGCAGAGGGTGTACTCTTTACCCACGTGTATGGGGTTTCTTTAGTCAGTACCGTGGCACTGACTAATTCCCATTACGGTCTTTGGGTTGAAAACATACCTGACCAGCACACACCAGATTAACCGTCCGGATGCCAGGAATCACCCAAAGTATCGTTCCAGAAAAACTCTAAGTCGGGGAGACAACAATCTCGAGTAGCATGGGATCACTATTCATACGTGCGGATTACATGGGGGGACCCCCTCTCGGCTACAACCGAAAACACCCATGCCCTCTGACCCGATGACAGGATTTAGTCCATGGCCGTGGAAACCCTCATCGTGGCCCTTTATGTGGTGTGTACCCGGACAGGGGTTAACAACTTACTAAGCCGTATCTTCCTTGCGGAAGGACCCGTGGTAGCACAGTATCCAGCTAGGTGTAACGGAACAAGACTCGATCTAGGTCGACTCAGGAGGTGTTGCTTATTATCATCGGTATATGTATAACAGGACACCACCGTGTCAAAACAAGGCCCGTGCCCACCGGCACGTCCAAGGCAGGAGACATGCTCCTGAATTCTCACAGCCTTTAACCATGTTAGAAAGATTCTTGAACTTGAGTGAAGTGCAAGCCATGAGCAAGAAATGATATGACCATGCATGCATGCACCTGTGATATACTACATATATGGTGCAACTCCAAACCGATGCAATCATGCAATGCAAATGTAATCACCATATCCCAAGTTCAAAAATGCTTGCCTTGTCCAAAGTAGTCAGGAGAAAACCCCTCCAAATTTCCGGCAAAGTTATCCCCCTCTTTTTCTGAAAAACACAAATTTGAATTCAAATCAAAAATTCCATCACAGTACAAAAACTTGTCTTAAAAATATTTTAGATAAATACTAAAAAAAACTAGAAAGAAAAATAAGAATTTCAAAAAAAGAATCAAGTCGTTTGGACTTGTGGTTTAAAAGTTAGAAGCAGTCAAAGTTTGGGTCAAATCTGTTTTTATTAAAACAGAAAAAAGAAAACGTTTCGGGGCAGAATACTCTTTACAGCGTGGAAAGCGTAAAGTAGAGATTACGCTTTCGATTTAAACAGAGAAAAAAAAAGAAAAGGAAAACGCGGGGCGGGGTCCACCCGTCAGGTTCAAATTTGAACCCGTTCGCGCGCGAGACAGAGAGATGGCAGCGCTCACCGGCGACGATCGCTGGCGTAACAGAGGGTGGCGATGGTGCAGTCGTGCTCGGGGTGAAGTACCGCGTCGGTGGGTGGAGGTGGTGGTCGCCGGAGAGCGACAAAATGCCGGTGAGCGACAAAACGCCGGTGAGGCGGACGGTGGTTCGGGTGGATTTGGACTCGCCAGAGAGAGCTTCTTGCGTCAAATTGGAGACGGGGATCGATGAGTGGGTGCACGAGGAAGCTACTGGCAATATTTGAGCGGCGGAGGTGGGGTAATGGCGATGAACCGATCGTGGACAGTGGCGGCGGGGCGGTGGTTGGAGAGGAGGAAGAAGACCTCCCCGAGGTCGGGGAAGTGGCTTGGGGTCGATTGAGAGGGCGTGGGGGTGAGGTGAGTGATCGCCGAGGCTCGGGGGTCCCATTTATAGGCGATCTGAGGGTGGCCGTGGCTTACGGCGGACGCTGGAGTTACTCCGGCCGGTAGGGTGGGTTAGGGGCGGTGGTCAGGGGCGGTGAGGAATTTATGAGTGCGGTGGAGGACTCCGGAGAGGTCGGCGTGGATGAGCTCGAGCTCTCCGGCCTTATCCACGGTGTGGCCACCATACGGGTGTGGCGGCGCTGGCTTGACTCCGGCGACTGCCAGGAGGGTCTTGGGCGGCGCGTTCAGCGCGGAGAGGAGGCGGAGAGGGTGCCGCGTGGAGGGAGAGTAGGTGAGCTGAGCAGCAACAGCAATGAAGAAAGCGGGCGCGATGTTGATCCGCCCGATCGCCGCGGATAAGCTCGGGCGGGTAGCTGCACCGGTCAGCTCCTGCGCAGTCGGCGACGGCCACTAACCAGAGGGGTCCTTGGAGGTTCAGTTATGGCGAGGGGAGGCGTGGAGGAGAAGGGAATGGAGTTAAGTGTGGAGCACGGCGCCGTCTCTCCTCTATCGACCGAAGAAATTCAGTTAACTGAATCTCTGTCAGTCCTGAACAGTGCACATACCCTTATATGATCATATGACAGAGAGTGCTAGGCATTTTAGGAATTTGTGTGAATTTTGGTGGTAAGGTATTGATGCTCAAAAATGAGTTTGGCAAAGTTTCAGAATTTTTCGAGAAGTTTAGAATAGGTTTTGAGCAAGGAATCTGTTTCTGGTCCAAATTTGAATTGTGTGAATTTTGAAAAATTTGAACTGTGACAACCAAAGTTTTTGGTGAAATGGGTTGTAGGTACCATCTAGTTGCTAGGATAATTTTTGTGGAGGCAGAATAGTTGTAGAAAATATAGTTCCTTTGTAACTCAAAGAAACCATGGATATTGCAAAATTCCAATTTTGGAATTTCTTTAAAATGAGAAAAATATTTTTGTGGGGTGGAAAGAAGTTGGTTTCTGTCCTAGAAGGTGTGAATGACTTGTGGGATAATTGAGGAGTGGTAGAAAGATTGTTGGATGGATTTTGGAAGTGTTAGAAGAAAAGAAAAGGGCATCTCCTAGGAAGATTCTAGTTTAAACAAAAACTTTTCTAAAACAAAAATATTTTTGAACTTCCAAAATAATTTTCCAAATAAGACCATCAATCAAACAGAACCATTTAGGAAAATTTTGAACCCAACTAAAATTTGAAAAGGTTTCAAAACAGAAGAAAGAAAATAAGTTCAAAAATGGTTTTTTTTCAAAGAATTTCATTTGAAAATCCAGGAAGAAAGTTTTGGGGTGTTACACCCGCTCGGCTGCATCCGTCTGTCGGCCCTGACGCCACCACACACGTGATACGTTGACGGCTGCGTTGTGTTGTGCGCCTTGCACCTTGCTCGGGCGTGGGTCGCGTGCACGCACCAGCTGTTCACGTGCGGTCTCAGTAGCTCGACCACTTCATCAACGAGCAGCATCCCTGACCTCACGAGCGGTCGGATTGATCACCCGTCGTCGCTCTACCCCATCCGCATCGCGTGACCGACCTGGCCAGTCGCTCGCATGCACCTCAGCAAGTCCCGTGAAGATTGTCTCCGAGTACAGCGCGCCCCTCCACCAATCGAATAACCGGCTACCGCTGCATCGCCTTATCGGGTCGCTGCCCTGTGGTTCTCCCTGCAGCTGCACTGACCCGCGTGCCGCCGCTGCGTCGCCCCTTCGGGCCATAGCGCCGCGGCACGCGGTCCACTCCGCCGTTGTTCTTTTTCTGCCACCGTTGTCGCTACCCCCGTAGCCGCCGCCGTTGCCTTCCACCTCTTCGTCTTCGTCCAGCAACAGCTCATCGCCAGCGTCGCCGTCATCTTCCCCGACTACTTCATCTACTCCGACAACCGCGGGCGACATCGGTTCCATGCCGATTGGTGTCGCAACCATCTCGAGCCCTCCTCTGCTAGCCCCTTCGACATGACGTACAACTTTTGTTGGTTCCCGTCTACTCATGCTCGGTGGGGGCAACACCGATGCGCGCCTTCGTCCTCGACGTGTCTCCGGGCCTGGCAAGCCTGGAGTGGCGCCTCGTCAACATCGACTCCTTTCGTTTACACATGCCCGGTGCTGGCAACACCGTCAGGTGCCTTCGTCCACGACGTGTCCTCGGGCTTGGCAAACCCGACGCGACGCCTCGTCAACACCTTATTCTTCCCGGCGCACAACTTCCAAGTGCCAGTGACTAACTCGGCGCCTCGGGAGCACACCACGAATGGCGAAGGCAAGCTGATAGGCCTGGTAGCAGGGGAATTGAAGGAAGAAGATAAAGAGTGGCATTTGAGGTAGAAGAAAGTGGGATGGTTGTCTGATGCTTATCCAATGGTGACACTGAATCAACTTGCCACAAATTGTTTTTCACACGACTTACCCTTAGTCAGGCCCTATTGATAAATACTACTCTCTCCGGTTTAAAGTAAGTGTCATGATTTTAGTTCAAATTTGGTTTTGAGGGAGTAGTATTTGAAATAGCATTGACAACCTCATATTACACCATCAATATTAATTTTCTTATCATTTTAGTCACAAATCAATAGCATAAAAGCTAATTAAATAAAAAAAACTTATATTGCAGGAGTTTTGATGTCACCCTTTGCACACATATTGGATTGTTAGTCACACTTTTCATGTTTTTACCTAAAAATTTGTAATCTAGATATACATACTTCTCAATGCAACATCCTGTGTGAATATATGAAGAACAATAATAACAGACGACTATCTCTTTGATTATTCATAATTTAAGCTTACAAAGTGTTTCATCTATATTTTTGAGTGTGGACAAATTTAAGTAGTTGCCAACAAATGCTTAATACCAGACAATACCAAACTCAACTTCCATCAGATTTAGACGAGACTTTAAAAAGCATAGAGATTCTTACTAAGATTTTAAAACAGGCTTTCGCCCGGCTTTATATATAAAGTAACACACCAAGGTACATGACCGATTGATACAATGTGGTGCAAAAGCCCTTTACAAAAGCAGATCAAAAGATACAACATGAAGTCTAGAACTAGCCTAACACCTCACCGAGGCCCGATCGACGGTGTCTGGGCTCCACGACAACGCCCTCAGGAGGGTGACGGCGTGAAGTGTCGCCGCTGACGAGTCCAAGAAGCAGACAAGGGTTTTCACCCTGAGCCCTGGCACAGGACCGAGATCTAGGACGACGTCTTCATGAAGAAAATGACACCCACGAACGCTGCCGTCGCCGGCGCCAAGCGTGAATCTTCCGCTTGAACACCCGCTTGTACCACCGGGAGGCGTCCTGATCATCACCGCAACGAGGGCCACCAGATCTAGGCACTGTCGGAGCAAGCGAGAGCCTCCCACGGCTACACCCCTTGCCGCCCATATGACCAAGAGGTGCAGCAACCACCGCCACCACGGAGCCTGTTGGAAAAGCGAACCGTGTAGCCCGTCATCCGAGGCGGCCGCCCCAGCATCCTCGACCGAACTCGTCACCGACGCCATAACCCACGGCTGCCATCCCAACCAAGCCAGAAGACACCGCCTCAACATGTTCAGGGCGGGACCAGAGCACGCGCGAAAAGCAACCAGGTTCCGCAAGGTGGGACACCACCTTAACTATGGGAATTCAGCGAGGAGCTCATCAGATCGGCAAAACGAGAGCTCGGAAAAAGGCGTCCTTCGGGATGTTGTCGAGCTCATGATACAGATGATGGTTGGTTGGTGTGTAGCAGCAGCAGAAGCAGTAGCTACAGGTAGGAAAGATGGCCCTTGGTGAAGTGAATCAATATTGTTCACCTATAATTTTTCGTGCTTGTTTAGTGTCGTGGCTAAGATCGAATTGTGTTCTAGTTATATTCGGATTATTGATTGAAGCTAGTACTCCCTTCGTACATTCGTTTGAGCCAGAGGGTGGGAGTAGTAATCATCATGCTTTCAGAGATTTCTGTTGCCTGAATCCTTTTCAGTGTCAATATATACAGACAGTTGTTGCGAGGTTGAGAAAGATTTGTCTCTGCATTGTTGCCGCTGAAAAATTTCAGACACTGGAAAATACATGTCGAGCGATCTGTCATAGCCTACACTTGTCCTACCTCAGCGTTCTCCTCGTCCTCCTCCCACACTCCGACGGCCGCGGTGAACCCGACGGCACTGGAGCGACAGAATCAGACAATGGAGTTTACACATTCTGACGATAGAGGAAACCTAATTGAAAATACCACATGCCAGGGCTACATACAACATACATTCTGAGATTAGTAGTACTAAGCATCCATCATGCCAAAGGCTACACACATCCAACAGGAGCATCGCCTAGCTAAACTGTATAGCTAGCGATCAGGGCTAATCTAGTCACATGATCATTAAGAACTAGTGAACCACTACAAACCTCCAACTAATCCACCAGCACTAAAACTACATTAGAGGTAAGTTCAACGCCCATACAATTCTACATCAGAGCTCTTGCACATCAGTATTGGAAGAGGCTCAGCGACGCTTCCTCTTGTGTGACTGCAGTTGTTTCAGGAGGAACTGGATGGCTTCTTCCAGCGTTGCTTTCCGGTCATCCTTACGGTTCCACAGCTCCGGTGCGGCGTAGCGTCCGCTCGGGTTGTACTCGTTCATCTCAAGCAGCCCCTTTATCACCAAGCTGTAGATTTCCTCTCCATGCTCCTCTTTTAAGTCGCGAAGCTTGTCATCGTCCTCTGAAAGAATTTCCTAAACCAAAGGGAAGAAGGTATGCGCGATCAGATGGAATTGTATAAAACTTTGCAAGTTCATAAATAGAAGAAAATGTTTGCAAAAGCAAATGTAATTGTTGGATGTAGTGTACATAATTGCACATTACGTACCCTCATATGTCATAGTCTTATAGAATGCCATTAGTCTCCAATAAATTGTGACCAAAGGTTATAAGCTAACAGAGCTACCAGGAACAGTAGTAGAGAGGTTGCACTGTCTACATACCGTCTCTTTACCATCAACCATAACTATCGTAAAAGGATGCCAGCCTGGGTTTGCGATTTCAGCTTGCCATTTTGAAAAAAGAATAGCAGAGTTAACTTGTGCATCTTCTTGTGGTGCATTTTTGCTGCAAGCATTGGCAAATGCTTTCAGATCCAGCTCACCCATCCTTTTGACGCCTATATGTGCCGCGCCATTTGTAAACTTCGGTAACTCCTGCAAAACATATTCCAGACAATGAGATTTAGTGATAGATATGATTATATATATGTTGCGAAACTACAGGAAAAAAAGGTGTCAGCTGCTTACTTACATCTATCAGCATTTTCCGAGCACGCTGCAACTCGCCATTGCTTTGTCGTTCCTTGGTAACCAGCGTCTGGACAAGTGACTGCATCTCCTGCATGTCACCATCTTGCTCGCCTGCTCTGGCGTCAAGCTGCTTGGATGTGGCTTCAATCACCTTGGATGCTGCATCGATCTTCTCTAACGCCGAATCTATCATTACCTTGGATGATGCATTGATCTTCTCCAACAACGAATCTATCAGCACCTTGGATGATGCATTGATCTTCTCCAACAATGAATATATCATCACCTTGGATGATGCATTGATCTTCTCCAACGCCGAATCTATCATCACCTTGGATGCCGAATCTATCATTACCTTGGATGATACATTGATCTTCTCCAACGCCGAAGCTATCATTACCTTGGATGCCGAATCTATCATTACCTTGGATGATGCATTGATCTTCTCCAACGCTGAATCTATCATCACCTTGGATGATGCGTTGATCTTCTCCAACGCCGAATCTATCATCACCATGGATGATGCATTGATCATCACCTTGGATGCGGCATCGATCTTCTCTAACGCCGCATCTATCACCACCTTGGATGCAGCATCGATCTTCTCCAACGCCGCATCTATCACCACCTTGGATGCTGCATCAATCTTGTCCAACGCCGCATCTATCACCACCTTGGATGTTGCATCAATCTTCTGGGACCTTGCTTCAATCTTCTCAGACCTGGCTTCAGAGCAAAGCTTTTGATTCTTATTGACTGTTGATCCAATGCTTCCTCGTTCATTGTGGGGGCGTAATGCCGCTGGCTGCAGTGGCGCATCTATCACCGATGGCACCGGTGGCAGCTGGAAGAGATCTGGTCTCACCACCCAGATGAGCCTCTGCAGGTAGGCACCGTAGTAGCACGCCCTGGTGGTCATATTCTTCTCAAAAAAGTGTTTCATCTCCTCCCTCACCCGGTACCAGATGAGCACCGTCCAGTCAATTTCATGCGCCCAACCGCGCTGCAGAGACTCCAGCGCCCAATCCACCACCATAGGCAGCCTGCGCTTCCTGTGGTTGGAAGCCCCTAATGGCGCTAGGATGTAAACCTTCATGAACTCTGTGGCGGCGGAGGGCACGACGTTGCTGGCAGGAAGAGAAATGGAAGGTCTTCCCGGGAGGCAGAGCGCCTGGGCGAATGAATCGAGGGAGACCTCGATTTTTTGGCCACGAACGGAGCTCCATCCGGGATCCACACACGGCTCGTAGTTGGCGATGAGCTAGGAGGCCGAGGGCGCGGAGGCCTTCGTAGTGGTCGGCGGACGGGGCCGGCGGCGGGTCACGGAGGCGGAGGTTAGTGCGGATCCGGCGGAGGCGCGCGTCCCTGCTCTCGTGGTGGGTAGATTTCGGGACTTCGGATGGCACCTCCTCTGCGGGAATGTCCGCATCAACGTTGGTGGAAGCGGCCATCGGAGGAGCTTGCGATGAAGCAGGTGGACGGGAGGGAACCAGACGGGAGGAGAGGGGGAGGGCTCCGTCCGCCGCCGATTTGGGCGGAGGGGAGGGGGCAAGCTAAGCAATTAAATGTTGACTTGTTTCTACCGAAGTTCTGTGCGGCTTTTTTTTTTAGAATAGTTTTATGCGTTTTTGGCCGTCTGATCACCTCTTATTCTGGAAAATCCTATTTTACGCATTCTGCGTCGAAGCGTCGATCTTTCGCACAAAGAGCTGGGGATCGAACGGTGACCTGCGCCGGCTCATTAACGGTTGCAGCCTTTCCGATTCTGGGAATCTAGGGTTTCCCAGCCGGTTTTTTCTTGTTTCTAGAAGGTTCCCTGAACCAGATTTTATTTATGTCACCTCTTTTCCTGTTTCTTTATTGTTTTTCATGGTTTTTTTGTTTTTGTTTCTTTTTCTTCTTTCTTTTTTTCACTTCTTTTCTTTTTCTTTTTTCGTTTCTTTCTTTATTTTCAAAGTTTAATTTTCTTTTTTTAAAGTTCATGTCTTGAAAATTGTTCCAAAATTTTAAAAAATGTTTGTGTTATGCAAAAACGTCCAAATTTCAAAAGATGATCGTATTTTCAAAAAGTGTTCATAAATTTAAAAAATACTTTTATTTGGCAAAAAATGTTTGGGAATTTTAAAAAATTGGTTTTGTAAAATTGTTCGTAATGTGTTTGTTCGAATTTTTCACAGCTTTTGAAAAAATGTTCGGGATTTCCAAAAATGTAACTAATTTTAAAAATTGCTCAAATTTTAAAAATGTTCACGATTTCATTTTTCAGGACTTCAATTTTTTCCAGTTTTAAAAATTGTTCACAAATTTAAAAATATGTCCATGTTTCCAAATATTGTTTTGAAATTTGGAAGGAGTTTGCCTTTCACAGAACATTTCGTTTTTCAAACTCTTTCCAAATCCCAGTCTGAGACTCACGTGTGCGATGCGGCGACTCTTTGCCGCAGAGAGCGGCATATAGGAGGTCTCTCTTATTCCTGCCTGGGCTACACCCCACGCTTCACATACAGGGTCGATGCTCCTGTATCAAAAATTCGGCCAACTCTTGTTTGACTGGGCCTCGTGGACTTTACTCCATTGTATTACAAAATGTTAATGGAAAAATAATACTATCACGCGTGAGCTCTAACCTGGCTGTTGTGGGGAGCTCCTTTTTTTAGTTGATTGTGGGGACCTCCAAGTCGGCACATAAGGAGTTGTGGCGCCCACTATGTTGTGCAATGGGTCGGCCCATTCCACCAAACGCGCACAATACCTCGCCAGGGCAAATTGGTTCGTCGGTCAACGGTTGACCACTTGACCGTGTAACGGGTGACTTTTGCATTTTTAAAGAAAAAACGAAAAAAATCATGAATTCCAAAATGTTCATGGATTTTGAAAAAAAGGTTATAAATTTTAAAAATATTGACAAATTTGAAAAAAAGCTCATTGAATTTTAAAAAGTTAACTAATTTTTTACAAAAGTTCATTGAATATTAAAAAAGTTCATCAATTTTTTAAAAAGCTTCATTGAATTTTTATAAAAGTTCATGAAAATTTAAAAAAGGTCATCGAACTAGAAAAAAAGTTCAGCGATTTAAAAAAAATCATAGAACTTGAAGAAAGCTCCTCGAATTTGAAAAAATGATCGATTTGGAGAAACAATCATCGAATTTTAGAAAAAAAGTTCATCAAATTTGAAAAATGTTCATCAATTTGAAAAAAATTCGATGATTTTGAAAAATTGATCATCAAATTTGAAAAAGTTTGAGAATTTTGAAAAATAAAAAAAATGAAAAAGTAAAGAAAAACAGAAAAAGTAAGCAAAAAGGAAAAAAAAGAAACAGAAAGTAAAAAAAAATCGGTTCTGAATCCGGGGTTTAGAGTGAACAAGAATCTGTCTAGCGAACCGGAAAAACACGGGGAAGCTTCCCAAAACCCGGGGATTTCCACGAACTAAAAAGGAATAAAATGAAAAAAAGAAGTAAGAAGCCAGAAGTGCTAAGTTGTCCTAGTGGCTACTCCGGTTTACACTTGAGGAAGAGATCATGAGTTCAATTCTAGGCGAGCGTGCTCCATCTTTTGCAGTTTAACAGAATAAACAAAAAAAGCAAATGGGTCGGCTGAACGCAGAGGGGGCTGGGCGCCCATTTGTGAAATGCATAGTAGCAGGCGCTTAAAGTGCCAAATAGGAAAGGCGACTGTTGTGCTTGCTTCCTAGAAAAAGAGAGCCATGCTTGCAACGGCTGCTTGCGATGCGGCCGAGGCATCCAGGAGCTGCACTGTCGAATCTCCGGTGCGAGGAGTCAAGGCCATGACATGCGGCGTAGGCGATTCGGTCGTACATCAAGCATCTAGATTGGTATCTCTAGCGCAAAAACATATGGTAGAGCATATGCGTCAGTACCTCTCTGCCCTGGCTGCTCCTTTTCATCGGATCGTCATTGGCGTCATGTGGTCAAAACATTTCACAGAGCCCATTTGCTTCAAAAACCCGTGTCGGAGTTCAGTACGTCTGCATGCACTGATCAGCTACGTTTCTCACATAGTTGGATGGCGCCCTGGCGCCGAAAGGTGGGGCGGGGAAGGGCAGGGTGGATGTCCTCTTGGTGGCGTCCGCTTCAGTATGATGGAAGACAATGACAATGGGATACGACGCGATCCGACAAAAGAGGCCACCTGGAAAATGGGGCGAGGCGGAGGTGACCTGTTGGACGGCGGCGGTGGCCGCGTCGCGAAGGAAGGCGACGCAATCCGGATGGGAGACGACATGATCCGGGCGACGGCTGCAGCGGGAGGCACAAGCACGATGTGGTGGTTATGATCCCATGCAGGGAAAGATATGGGCTTTGATGTTGGACGACTAACGAGGGCGAAGTCCTTCTATGCAATGCGTGGGAGGGAAGTGGGGACATGGGACGGGAAGAAAAACAATGTGATGTGTGTCGAAGGAGGAGCGAAATGCGTGAAGAGCGAAACAGGAACCTTGTTCATTTTTTAGTAGGAATAGGAAATAGGATTTTAAAATGCATGTGGCAACAAAATACATGTCCTGACGCTCAGAAGTGGCACAGTCACAAAAGGGGCTCGAAGCTATAACAAGATCAAGTCAAAATTATGATTGGAAGTCACCCTTGGATTGCCTTTCGGAGAAGATCAAAATAAATATAGGGATGGTCCGAAACAGAACCCAGATGCAAAAGTTATGAAAATTTCAGAAAACCTCGTGTTAACACCAGATTATGGCATGAAAGAAAATATAACTAGGGTTGCCTTAAATGCAAAAGATTCCAATACAATAAGTTTCGTCTCGTTGACGTGCACCATTTTAATGTTTGGATCATCTAAATCCAAGATCATATGCAACGGTTGTGACAAAAACAGTGCCATGCTGCAGAACAAATGGAGATGCCGGGCAACCCAAAACCTTCTGTTGCGACTGGACTGTCCAGAAATTGGGACCAGACTGTCTGGTGCGGGTCACAAAACACGTGCAAATCTTCTGTTGTGACCATGACAGTCCGGTCAGGTCAAGCGGATAGTCCTGTCCGAGCTGGAAATCATGCGTTTTCACGAATCTGAGGATTGCGGAGCTGATTACACCTTCAAGATGGCCTCAAATGGAAAAAAATGCTCAACATGAAAGTTATCTGACTCATCGAAATGGTTAAATTTTCTTTTCGGCACGTCTCCATATGAGGTCGTTTGTGGTCTGTGGATCCCAAAAACCGAATTGTTGTCTCAAGCTTACCTAAATCCAAGTTTGGCTAATTTAGAGAAGATTGGGATGGAATTTGGAGTCCGTTTCTTGTACGAGAAGTCGAGCCACCTTATAAACTGATGATGAGAGGTGCGGCCGATTGAACAACACACAATCTACTACTTTTTACCTTTTCCCTTGTTCTTGTTCTTCCTCGTTCTTAGTTTGTTTTTCTTGTTGCAGGGTGGCGATCCATGAGGTCCTAGGGGCGAACAGGTCGACCTAGGGCAGCCCACAGCCACTGCGCGCCCTGATAGGGTCCCTCCCTGGCGTGTGGGGTTTTGGGTCTATAAAAGTGCTCATCAGATTGCTTGCATGCCGCGCTTCCGACCGGATCGCTTTCGACGTGAGCTGCGGCGCACCACCCCCAACATCGAGGGTACACGATGTCGTGTTCGTGTGCGAACAATAGGTAAAGAAAACAAAAAATGATTTATCCTTCAATGATCATTGTTGACACCTGATTTTGGCACAATGCAGAATGCAATAGAGATGGCCTCAAATGACAAGATATTCTACATGAGAAACTTCACATTGCTGAGTGGAACGACTTTGATGTTTGGACCATAATCATTCGGCATCATATCAAAGACCAAAACTACACTCGGATTGTCATGTTTAGGTGTTCTGAGTGCTTTTTGGTCGATTACGCCTCCAAGACAATCTCGGATGAAGGAATGCTCTACATGAGTTGTCTTCGTCTCGTTGAATCGGTTGATTCTCATATACAAATCGTCTCAATCCGAGTTCGTATGTAAAAGGTAGAGCTATCTGAATGCAGCCCTGTCAAGAGGCAAAATATGGCGCGCCCCATCAGACACATGTCTGATGGGTGTCTGATGCAATGCGTGAGTAATTAGCCCTTCAATATGGCCTCGAATCAAAAAATGTTCAACATAAATGTTGTTCGTCTCGTCGAAACGGTCAACTTTGCTTTTGGGCACATTTTCAGCCGAGGTCGTTTACTGGCTCAAAAAAGATCCGCAAGGTGCAGCCAGAAAACTTGCCGGGATGGAAACCTTGCCGGAGAAATCTTGCCGGGAACAGTAACCTTGCCGGGGTGAGAAAACTTGACGGGATGGAAACCTTGCCGGGAACAGTAACCTTGTCGGGGTGAGAAAACTGCCAGGATGGAAACCTTGCCGGGAACAGTAGAAACTGTCAAGGCCAATCCGACCAGATGCTGAAGATGGGCTTAAATACTTATCTAGATGGCCTCGGATGAAAAAGTGTTCAACATGAAAGTTGTTCGTAACGTCGAAACGGTCAATTTTGATTTTGGAGTCATCATCATCCGACATAGTATACGACATGCAGAGCCGCTACAAGAGTCAGGCGGTTCGGTCAGCTACATGAACGAGTCCGACCCAAAATTAAAGATGACCCCGTGGAGTATTCAAGATAGCCTTATTTGGGAAAGTGATCAACATACGGATTGTCGGCCTCGTCGAAATGCACAAAATTGATATTTGGACCGTCTCCATCGAAAGTCATATGCAGATTCCACGGCCCACGCAAGGAAGACAGAAGATTGGACCAGATTCGGGATGGATCCGAGCGGGACCAGAACTAGGACTCTAGGACGTGAATTGATGTAATTTTCTTGTAAGGAAAGCCTAGATTGAATCTTTTGCTTGTACGGGAAGTCCAGCCGCCTCTTATATATGTTGGGGGTGACGGCCGATTGAACAACACACAATCAAACAAATCAATAGACTACTTTTTATCTACGTTTTATCTCTTCATCATTTTTCTTCCTCGTTCTTCGCTGTTCCTCGAGTTTGAGAGCTGCGAATCCCGAGGCCCTAGGGGCGAGCGAATCGACCTAGGGCAGCCCATTGCCGCCGCGCGCCCTGACGGGGTTCCTCCTGGGCGTGTGGGGTTTCGGGTCTCCAAAAGCGCCCGCCGACTGTCCTGCGTATCGCGCTGTCGGTCGGGTCTCCTTCGACGTGAGCTGCGGTGCATCACCCCCGGCGTCGAGGGTACACGTGATGTGTTCGTGTGTCAACACACTTTTTGGCGACTCCGCTAGGGACGAAGATCAATCATCATCATCCACCATGTCCGATCTTCCCAAGCCATCTGAGGTAGACGCCGATAACATCATTAAGCCCAGTCTTGATGAGATATCGGCCGATCATCGCCAAGTCTATGAGGAGTACAAGAAGGCACGCGAGAAGAAGGACTTGCAGGAATTCCTTGCAAAGTTCAAGAAGGATCGCCAAGGCAACATCACTCCGATTGAAGAAATCAAGTTCCCTGCTCTTCAAGCCGAGCAGGTTAAATCCTCTGTAAGTACTGCCTTTTCTCCTGAGCAGTGGGCTGAGATTGAGAGTCGTATTGCTGATGGTAACAATCTGGTTTATCAAACTTTCCTAGAAAATACTAATGCTCAGAAGAATATATCTCAATCATATAGTGGTAATGGTGGTATAGCTGCTAATGTGCAAAACCCTAATCTGGCTTTACCTATTTCATCGGCGCCTCCCGTGCCGATGACTTATTATCCTACCCAAACCAATCAGATTGTGGCTGCACCCATTAATCCTATCATGAACATGCCAGGTTCGGTGGCAACGCCGAACCAAACCCTACCTACAGGTACAACCACTCGGCCACTACCGAACTATGGTTCGGCGTACATGCCACAATTCCTACCTACAGCTAGTAGTCATACTGCTCCTATGCCACTGCAACAAGCTTCATCGTCTACTACAGACGATGCTCTAGCTAATCTTAGAGAGGAGATGGCTAAGATGCTCTGAGAGAATTTTGGAGTTGAGTTGCCAAGGAACCGTATTTACCAAAAGCCATATCCAGAATACTTTGATGCCATTCAATGCCCTCCGGGATATAAAATTCCAGATTTTGTTAAGTTTAATGGAGAGGGTACAAAAACCACATGGGAGCATGTTAGTCAATACTTGGCACAATTAGATGAAGCAGGCTCACTAAATGAATTGAAAGTGCGTTTATTTCCTTTATCATTAACTGGTACTGCATTTTCATGGTTTTCTTCTTTACCACATGGTTCCATTCGAGTTTGGTCGCAGCTAGAGCAGAAGTTTCATGATCACTTTTATAGCGGCGATAACGAGCTTAAGTTATCACATCTTACATCAGTTAGACAAAAGCATGATGAATCGGTCTCCGATTACGTCAAAAGATTTAGAGATACAAAAAACCGGTGCTATAGTTTGGTGATAACCGAGAGAGATTTGGCTGATCTTGTGCTTAGTGGTTTGAAAATTCCCATTAGAGAAAAGCTAGAGGGATATGAGTTTTTAAATGTCAACCAAGTCTTACAAAGGGCTTTGGCTCAAGAAAGCCGAAGCAAAGAACTCAAAGAAGTGCATAGATATAAAGCTGATCGTCCTAAGATGAACATGGTTGAATATGATAGTGATCACTCGGACGATGAGGGTGATATTTATGCTACTGAATTTGTTTGGCCATCTAAGGCCAAACCCTTCACTTGCAATGATCTGAAATCGATTCATAAGAATCGTGATGAAGAGATGAAGTTTACTTTTAACATTGCCAAATGTGATAAAATATTTGATGCTTTGCTACAAGCCAAAATTATTAGAATATCTCATACTTTACCGCCGTTTGAAGAGCTGAAACGGCGCGCTTATTGCAAGTATCATAATTCTTTTTCTCATGCTACTAACGATTGCAATGTTTTTCGACGACAGATACAATCGGCCATTAATGATGGACGATTGAACTTTTCTGAGATGCAAGTTGATAAACAGCCCTTTCCAATGAATACCATGGATTTGGAAGGGAAGAAGCTGCTCATTCGGCCGGAGGTAGCCGAATCTGCTAATAAAGCTAATGTCATTGTTGGTCATCCCAGGAAAGATAAGGAGAGCGACAAGGTCTTGGGGAGACAAGTCGTGCTTGACAAGCAACCCGGTGGCAAGGAAATAATCAAGATCACCATCAAGAATCCTGCACTCGGGGGGCAACCGCAAGTGCAAGAAAATACTCATGTTAAATTTGTTAAGCCCAAGAGTCCAGAGGTTGGCAAGTGGAAGACGAATGAAGCTAAAGTGCAGCGCAAGAAGATCAAGCCAACTTTTGATATGTTGTTGTCCAAATATGCCAGTCAAGCGGCCGGTTCTAGCTCTAACCGGTCATCAAATTTGAAGCGCTCAAAGTCACCTCCTCGGGATGAATTTCAGCATCATACAAGGCCATATGGGTCGTGGGCACCGGGACCATGGATGCCACCACCCCCGTATGCGCCATACTACATGGGAGACTTCAATGGAGGATGGTGGCAGCCCCCAATGGCCCCTTATGCTTTTCATCTGGGTTGGGCAGAACCAAGGAGGCCCGTTCATGAGAGACTTTCTTATCCCACACGAGGCCGTTTGAACAATGGTGTCAATCGGCCAATGCAAGATAATCAAAAAAGGGTTGGCAAGCAAGTGTGGCGTGCTAAATCACCAAGTGCAGAAATTTCAGAGCCTAGCAAGCAAAAGGAGGAGAATACTAGTGCCTAAACTATTATGATAGGCACTAAAGAATTGACAATCAAAGAGCCGATTATTGTTGAAAAACCGGCTGGTTCCAGTAAAGATGTGGCTGTTGTCCAGCAGGGTCCCATGGCTAATGATCATGAAGCTAGCACAAGCAAGGCCAAGTCGAGGGATCCAAAATATACTCAGCCTAAGTGGTGTCCTTCCAGTCTGACTAAGGCACAAAAAAGGAGACTGCAGCGCATGAGGAGTCAAGAGATGGCAGAACAGGAGGCCGAGAAGCAAAGAGATAAATTGTTCAAAGACATTCGGCCCATGGTACCCCCAAAACAAGTGTGGAGGCCAAAGCAAAAGGAAAACATAGCAGCTTCTGCATTGATCATAGCAACACCTACACCACCAACGGAGGACGATGCAGCTACTATTACATCGTCCACTTTGCCTGCTGCTTCCTCTTCCCTTGGAGATATTTCGGAGTCAGTGGACATGCTTGCGGAAGGAGATGAAATGCTTGATTATGAGTCTACACCGGTTCATGAAGGTATGGATATTAATATGGTGTATTACTTACCCGCTAAATTTCGTGCTATAGATGAAGAAGGGGAAGTGGCTCAGCTAGATTTTGGTCCTAAAAATGCTATATTCGAAAAGCCAAAAGAACCGGTGACGCACTTGAAGCCATTGTTCCTTAAAGGTCATATTAATGGATCGCCGGTGGCTAGAATGCTTGTTGACGGTGGTGCTGTGGTGAATCTTATGCCATATTCGGTTTTCAAAAAATTGGGGCTGCGTGATGAAGAGTTAATAAAGACCAACATGGTGCTTAATGGATTTGAAGGCAAAGAGAAAACTGAAGCCAAAGGTGTAATGTATGTGGAGCTTACGGTGGGAAGCAAAACTTTGGCTACCGCATTCTTTGTCGCCGAGGTGCAAGGTAACTACAATGTGATATTAGGCCGCGATTGGGTTCATGCAAACCAATGCGTGCCATCTACTATGCACCAGTTTTTAGTTCAATGGGTTGATGATGAAGTAGAAGTCATTCATGCGGATAATTCGGCTTGTGTTGCTTTGGCCGATGCATTAGTGGATTGGCAACATCCCAATGCTACTTGCTTGACGGGGCGCGACTTATCAGAATTTGATTTTCTTAGCGCCACAAAAAGTGGTTTCGTGCCCGTTTCTTTAAAGCCGGTTGGTGGTAATCGGCTCCAAGGTATGATGTATTTAAATGGATTCTAACTCAGATTGGTTGCAAAAGCGTCTTGTTGAATATCGGTCCAATGAGAACGATATGTATGAGTCTATAGAGGAGTTAGATGATATGGATAAATTAGGACAAGGTTTTACGTCGGCCGATCCATTAGAAGAGATAGACATAGGAGATGGTTCAATTCCTAGGCCGACATTTGTAAACAAAAATTTAAGAGCCGATCATAAAGCTAAGTTGATCGAGCTATTGAAAGAATATGTTTGTTGCTTTGCATGGGAATATCATGAGATGCTAGGTTTAAACCGAGAGCTAGTGGAGCATCGGTTACCTATAAAGGCTGGTTTTAGACCGTACAAACAATCGGCCAGAAAGTTTAACCCAAAAACATATGACCGGATCAAGGAAGAGATCGGTAGTTTGCTTAAAGATAATTTTATTAGACCTTGCAGGTATGCCGAGTGGATTTCTAACATTGTACCAGTAGAGAAGAAAGGCTCCGGCAAGTTGAGGGTGTGCATTGATTTCAGAGATTTGATTAGAGCTACACCTAAACATGAGTATCCCATGCCAATAGCTGATATGCTTATTAATGATGCTTCTGGACATAAGGTCATTAGCTTTCTTGATGGTAATGCGGGGTATAACCAGATTTTTATGGCCGAAGAGGACATGTCCAAAACAGCTTTTCGATGTCCTGGTTTCCTTGGTTTATTTGAGTGGACAGTGATGACCTTTGGATTAAAGAATGCCGGTGCCACGTATCAAAGGGCTATGAATTTAATTTTTCATGATTTACTTGGTGTTATACTTGAGGTTTATATTGATGATATTGTTGTCAAATCGGATGCTTTCGAATCTCATCTAGCCGATTTGCGCTTAGCTTTTGAAATAATGAAAAAATATGGGCTGAAGATGAATCCTTTGAAGTGTGCATTTGGCGTGTCGGCTGGGAAGTTTTTGGGTTTCATTATTCATGAAGATGGCATAGAGATTGATCCCAAAAAGATAGAGGCTATACAGAAAGTGGAGGCTCCAACATGCAAGAGAGATATGCAAAAGTTCCTTGGCAAGGTCAATTATTTGAGAAGGTTCATAGCTAATCTGTCAGGGAAAGTTGATGCATTTACTCCTATCCTTCGGTTAAAGAATGATGTTGATTTCACTTGGGGGGCAAAACAGCAAGAAGCATTTGATATGATCAAGAACTATTTGTGCACGCCTCCAGTGATGAAAGCGCCCAAGCATAGGGAACCCTTTAAGCTTTACATTGCAGCAGAAGAAGGTGTTATTGGTGCTGTTTTGACTCAAGAAACCGAAGGAAAAGAGCATGCTATTACATATTTGAGCAGGCGTTTATTGGACGCCGAGACAAGGTATACATTTATTGAAAAACTATGTCTATGCTTATATTATGCTTGCACAAAATTGAGACATTATTTGATGCCGAGTGAATGCATAGTAGCTTGTCAAACTGATGTCATTAAATACATGTTGCATAGGCCAATTCTTAGTGGTAGAATTGGCAAGTGGGCTTATGCTTTGATTGAATATAATTTGGCTTATGAATCTCTAAAATCCATGAAAGGCAAAATCGTTGCTAATTTTATTGTTGAGCATTGGATTAATGACAAACATGATGTTGATATAAACCTTGTCTCATTAGTACCATGGAGATTATATTTTGATGGTTCAGTTTGTAGCAGTGGCCAAGGTGTTGGTATTGTTTATATATCTCCTCATGGTGCTGTTTTTGAAGCCTCATGCCGCTTAGAATATTTTTGCACAAACAATCAAGCCGAATATGAGGCATTGTTATTCGGCTTGGAGATGTTGCTTGCCATAGGTGCTACACATATTGAGGCTTTTGGTGATTCGTTATTAGTAGTGCAACAAATATCCAAAGTCTTTCAATGTTTTGACGAATCACTTAATGTTTATCTTGATAAATGTCTAGATATAATTTCTACTTTGGATTATTTTAGCATTGCTCATATATCTAGACATGACAATTGGAGAGCAAATGAGTTGGCACAACAAGCATACGGCTATCATGTTGATCATGGCATGTTTCATATTTCTTAGAAGCCGATGTCTTGTCTTCCAAATATGGGAGAGGCCGAACCAGAGCCCACTGATTCGGCCACTAACAAAAAATCTAGTGCAGGTGAAAATCATGACTGGAGGAAGCCCATTATGGATTACTTGCGCGATCCGAGTGAAAGGGTGGACAGGACTATTCGGCGTATGGCTTTCAAATATACAATAAGAGATGGTGGTCTTTATCGCCGAATGGTTGAAGATGTTTTTTTGAAGTGCTTGGACGAGGACCAAGCAAGATTTGCTATGGGAGAAGTACATGAAGGCATTTGTGGTACTCATCAGTTGGCTCCCAAGATGAAGTGGTTATTGCGACGTGCTGGATTTTATTGGCCGACTATGATCAATGATTGCTTCAGGTACTATAAAGGGTGTGAAGCTTGTCAAAAATTTGGTGATATTCAATTGGCTCCTGCTGCTATGTTACATCCTATTATCAAGCTGTGGCCTTTTAGAGGATGGGTTTTAGATTTCATTGGGCAAATTCATCCATCTTCCTCGAAGGGGCATCGGTTCATGTTGGTGGCAACCGATTATTTCACCAAGTGGTCTGAAGCAGTACCTCTCAAGAACATGACACATACGGAGGTAATTCAATTCATGACAGAGCACATTATTCATAGATTCGGTGTTCCTCAGACATTGACTACAGATCAAGGTTCGTCTTTCATGTCACATCAAGTTAGAGAATTTGCCGAATCATATAACATAAAGTTGCTCAATTCATCTCCGTATTATGCCCAAGCTAATGGACAAGCTGAGTCTAGCAATAAGATATTGATCAAGCTCATCAAAAAGAAGATTAAGGATAATCCAAGAAAATGGCATGAGTTATTGTCTGAAGCTTTATGGGCACATAGAATCTCAAGGCATGGTGCTACCAAGGTAACTCCATATGAGCTAGTATACGGTCAAGAGGCTGTTTTACCAGTGGAAGTGAATTTGAGTGCTTTGAGAATAGCCAAACAAAATGATTTATCGGCAGTAGACTTTTATAATTTGATGATGGATAACATTGATGAAGTTGCCGATAAACGTTTGGCTGCTTTGAAGGCCATAGAGAGGGACAAGCTGAGGGTAGCAAGAGCTTACAATAAAAAGGTCAAGTTGAAGAATTTTCAGGTTGGCAATCTTGTGTGGAAAGTGATTCTGCCGATTGGTTCTAGAGATAGAAAATTCGGGAAGTGGTCTCCAAACTGGGAAGGTCCTTTTAGGATTGCAAGGATAGTTCCTGGAAAATCATATTTGGTGGAATCCATGCAAGGAGTATTATTACCTCGAGCTCTCAATGGCAGATATCTGAAGAAGTACCACCCGAGTGTGTGGCAAGAAGCCTGATTAGGCAATGGCCGATACATGATTATCGCCCTTAGCATAAACACGGCCGATACATAATTATCGCCCTGAGAAATATAGATGGTCGATGGAGTGTTGACATCGTCCTTAGAACAAGCATGGTGCAAATTATTTTTCGGCATGCAAGCTTTGCCGAAAAACAGGGGGGCATGTGTTGACACCTGATTTTGGCACAATGCAGAATGCAATAGAGATGGCCTCAAATGACAAGATATTCTACATGAGAAACTTCACATTGCTGAGTGGAACGACTTTGATGTTTGGACCATAATCATTCGGCATCATATCAAAGACCAAAACTACACTCGGATTGTCATGTTTAGGTGTTCTGAGTGCTTTTTGGTCGATTATGCCTCCAATACAATCTCGGATGAAGGAATGCTCTACATGAGTTGTCTTCGTCTTGTTGAATCGGTTGATTTTCATATAAAAATCGTCTCAATCCGAATTCGTATGTAAAAGTTAGAGCTATCTGAATGCAGCCCTGTCAAGAGGCAAAATATGGCGCGCCCCATCAGACACATGTCTGATGGGTGTCTGATGCAATGCGTGAGTAATTCGCCCTTCAAGATGGCCTCAAATCGAAAAACGTTCAACATAAAAGTTGTTCGTCTCGTCGAAACGGTCAACTTTATTTTTGGGCACATTTTCAGCCGAGGTCGTTTACTGGCTCAAAAAAGACCCGCAAGATGCAGCCAGAAAACTTGCCGGGATGGAAACCTTGCCGGAGAAATCTTGCCGGGAACAGTAACCTTGCCGGGGTGAGAAAACTTGATGGGATGGAAACCTTGCCGGGGAAATCTTGCCAGGAACAGTAACCTTGTCGGGGTGAGAAAACTGCCAGGATGGAAACCTTGCCGGAGAAATCTTGCCGGGAACAGTAGAAACTGTCAAAGCCAATCCGACCAGATGCTGAAGATGGCCTTAAATACTTATCTAGATTGCCTCGGATGAAAAAGTTTTCAACATAAAAGTTGTTCGTAACGTCGAAACGGTCAACTTTGCTTCTGTAGTCATCATCATCCGACGTAGTATACGACCTGCAGAGACGCTACAAGAGTCAGGCAGTCCGGTCAGCTACATGAACGAGTCCGACCCAAAATTAAAGATGACCCCGTGGAGTATTCAAGATGGCCTTATTTGGGAAAGTGATCAGCATACGGATTGTCGGCCTCATCGAAACGCACAAGATTGATATTTGGACCATCTCCATCGGAAGTCATATGCAGATTCCACGGCCCACGCAAGGAAGACAGAAGATTGGACCAGATTCGGGATGGATCCGAGTGGGACCAGAACTAGGACTCTAGGACGTGAATTGATGTAATTTTCTTGTAAGGAAAGCCTAGATTGAATCCTTTGCTTGTACGGGAAGTCCAGCCGCCTCTTATATATGTTGGGGGTGACGGCCGATTGAACAACACACAATCGAACAAATCAATAGACTACTTTTTATCTACGTTTTATCTCTTCATCGTTTTTCTTCCTCGTTCTTCGCTGTTCCTCGAGTTTGAGAGCTGTGAATTCCGAGGCTCTAGGGGCGAGCGAATCGACCTAGGGCAGCCCATTGCCGCCGCGCGCCCTGACGGGGTCCCTCCCGGGTGTGTGGGGTTTCGGGTCTCCAAAAGCGCCCGCCGACTGTCCTGCGTATCGCGCTGTCGGTCGGGTCTCCTTCGACGTGAGCTGCGGTGTATCACCCCCGGCGTCGAGGGTACACGTGACGTGTTCGTGTGTCAACAATCATGTTTTAATGGTTTCATCAATCAAAGGGTGATATTCCTTCACTAGAGTACATCATTACTAGAATCAATGAGGGATGACGTGGGTCCATCATTACTGGGATTGTAAGTCAACTATATCTACATATCACAAAAAACCACACTAATAGTTTCATTGGGTATGAATTATTGACATAGTTACTTTCATTTCTATATGACCAAACAGCTTCACATGTTAGCTAATGTGCTATGAATTATTTACGTCATTGCATTTATCTTAATCAGGAATGAGTTGCTTTCATACCAGTTGGGAGGATTTCTTTCCCTTGACAAAACAAGATGAGTCTACAACTCAATAAATTAAGTGTTGCATGCATGGAACTTTCCACTGTAGAGTTAGTAATATAGACTAGTAACATATGCATGTTACTATGTTACTCCCCGCTATAGCTAGTCTAATTATGTTAGGCTAGTCATAATGGGAGTAACAACTAGTAACATAGCGCATTTCAAGACAAATTTGCTTATGTGACATTTATTTAATGAGGAGATGTGTGTTTACAATAACATAATATGTTACTGTAACATATCGTGTCCCAAGACAAGATAAGTCTACTGTCATATGCATGACACTAGTATAAGTTACTCCCTACTATGACCAGTCTTAGTCACACTATGGGTAATATCACATATACCAAGATAAATTTACAATCTAATAAATAAAGTGTTGCATGGCGCCACGCATATGTTACTCCCGCCAACGCTACAACTACTACATTAGAGTCAAGTTCAACGCGCACGTACAAGTTTACCAAAGCAAAAGTAGGGAGTGCAGGACACCCGGCCTCGTACATTAGAGAAACTTTTTCAGCGTCACAATATACCGACAGTAGCTGAAAAGTTCAGAAGAATTTTCTCTGCTTTGCTTTGTTGCCGCTGGCAAATCCCAGGGGCGTCGCCACCGCCACCGCGGATCCCCACACGCCATCGCCGCCGCGTATCCCACGGACGACGCAGATGCTGCCGCTGCCACAGATCCCCATGGACAACGTTGACGCCGCTGCTGCCGCCGATCCCCACGGACGCCCCAGACGTCGCCGACCAGTGCAAAGCGTGGTCGCGTTCTCTGCACGGCCATACGGACCATCGCTTTGCCTGAGGTCGCCTGTCATGGCTGCCACCGGCGTCGGCGGGAACGACTCTCTGATGGCACCTGAGGACTCCACAGGTGATTTGCTATACTGCTTCGTGAGTCGTCGTCCGCTGATCTTGTGCAGGCCTTGGAGGAGTATTTACCAGTCATTCTAGGGATGGCAAAGGATGGTAACTCAACTCTTTGATCTGTACACCTCGACCTCGTGCTTGATCCATCTTAATTTGCTCAGAAAATGGTCGAGGTTCTTGGAAAAAAAAAGACAATATCTTGTTCACACCATTCTTTTGTTTAATTATTTGATTTGAAGGGACTGAGTTGGAAGACAAGATATAGTTTGCATGGATGAATCAAGAAGATGATGCAGAGGTATAGTCAATCTTTGTTCGTTGCATGGATAAAACCTGAAGATTAACATGTCTCCGTGTTGGCAGGAGACGGCACTGCCCAGCGCCTGGTACGAGGTGCCGTCGGTGCTGCACATGATGGCCATGCTCCGTTTATCACGAGCAAATTCCCTGCTCCTGCCAAAGACGTCTCTTGAAGGATACCATGGCAAAGTATCTGGATTTTTTTTCAAAACTATGACTAAATTTATAGCCTTTTTGAAAACTATTGGCAGAATGCAAAAATATCAGAAATAGCACCCTGTCGGCATGGGGTAGGCCGATGGGGGGCTGTCGGCCTAGGGTGGGCCGATGGGGGGCCTGTCGGCCACCAGTAGGCCGATGGGGGGCCTGTCGGCCACCAGTAGGCCGATGGGGGGCCTGTCGGCCACCAGTAGGCCGACCAGTGGCCTATCGGCCTACACGAAGCCGACGAGTCCTCCACACGGCCGAGTGGGCTCCTGTTGGCCCATGGTAAGCCGAAATATTTTTTTTTGTGAAATTTGACTTATTAATAATGTACAACGATTGCCCGTCTTATAAATATTATAAAAATATTATTTATGCTTCCGCGGGCCTACCTTTCCCGCCATCCTTTCTCGTCAACCCTTTCCCGCCATTATTTTCCGCCATTTTCTACTCTATTCCTATAAAACCCCCTTGACAGTAAGGTGGGTAGGTGTAGGGTAACGCAGCAGAAAACAAAAAACTTCCGCCCTACGCACCAGCCCAGGAACACTATGGAGACTGCATACAAGGTTTGATCATATTCGTTACCGACTCGTAGCGCGGCGGAAGTAGAGTCGATGACGATCGTTGGTGCAGATCCCCGCAGCTAGGATTTACAACCTCCCAACCGCGAGGATGTATACCCTCATCCGCCACCCGGACAGCCCTCCGGGAGGCGGTCGGACAGTCCCCCGGACGGTGTCGCGGACAGCCCTTCGGGAGGACTCACAGAACTCGGACCGTCACTTGGACAGCCCTTCGGGAGGCACTCACGAACAGCCCCACGGGCACTAAGATCGAAACTACAACCTCTCTACAGAGTTGCACACATACGGTGTCATCTATCCGGCAGGGCTTCGCCGTCCAGAACTAGTTCCCACCGGAACCCAGACAGCCTTTCGGCTCTACGAAACTCTTTTCGTGGGAGGGAGAGAGAAGCCAGATAATTGCATGGCATGAGTATGAGAGCAAGGGGATGAAGGATATGGCAGCCCCAACTCCTCCTTTTATAGGCCAAGGCAAGGGGTGGGGTGGGATGTTGAAATACCAAAATACCCAAGCTTCATGTCACACATGAAAGGGCATAATGGTAACACAAGGGGGGCACCAAGGGGACACCACCATGGCAGCCCTTGGGCCGGCCCACATCTTGTCCCCCCCCAATTGGGCCCCCCCCCAACAAGCCACCACATGTCTCCAATGAAAACATGCGCTCCAGACACAAAAAAGCCACCAAACATGCAACCCCCGATTCGTGGGATCTTGTCCCCTCGCTCTGAGACAAGATGTTTTCCGCGAAACTTTTTCTGATAAATTCCAGAAGGTCCCAGAACATTTCTGGCACCCTCTAAAATTATTCTGGGCACGATCCGAAACATTTTTGGTGCGGTGGTTTTTTATCAGCGGAAAGCATCAACAGCGGTTACGGCAGTTTCGGAACATTTCCGGTTTTTCTCTCTGAAAATTCCCAGAAGTTCCCAGACCAATTCTGGCATCCTCTAAAAATTTCCAGGCGGTGCCGAAACCCTATTTGACCAAATAATATATTCCGAAACAACTTTTCGGTTTTACCGAAACTCTTTTGGTGTTCTCTCTCTTGGAACTCTTCCGTTGTCTCCGAAACATTTTCGGTGACTTTCTCTCAGACTCCCTGTCTAGCGTTCAACAGATAGATGACACTTAAGCGTGTGACCCTATAGGTTCGGTGAAGTATAGAAATGACACGGAACCCCTTCCGATCAATGATCAACATCGGAGCCGTGGACACCCATATTGACCCCTATACCCACACGAATGAATATTCGAGTGAACCTCCAGTTGCCGTGTGCTATTCCTGTTGCTTCACGATATGTTACAAATACCCGAGGTGAGACATGTTGGCATTCCCGTGGATTAACAACGCATCCACTATGCTAGTTACCTCGTTACCGGTATTGTTCTCTTTTCTCGTTACCGTGTTCCGGCATCCCCATGATCAAATCACAAAGTGTCTGGCCATACGATGATGGATACCGTAACACCGAGAGGGCCCAGAGATATCTCTCCATCGTCGGAGGAGCAAATCCCAATCTCGAGCTATCAAGTTACTTGACACACTTTTCCATGAATCCGTAAGCCGCCGTAATAGCCATCCATTTAGGGATGACGTTTGACAAACCCCAAAGTTCATGAAGCAAGCATGAAGAAACTCGACACTCTCATGGTCTAAGGAATCATGCAAACATCAACCATCTCTGTGTTATTAACCATTAACTCATGACGAATGTATCTCATAGCATAACATCAATTCGGATCGATTCAACACAAATGTCCTTCCTGACATTGTGCCCTCAAAGTTGCTGGCATAGACATGCCCATGATTGGGAAAACATAATCATCATGCAACACTTGAGCTAGTCTTAGAGGCACGACTAGGAATACATTTTACCATTTATTATACCACACGTGCACATGGGTTTTCCCCAGAGCCTTTATGGATATACGGGCTCGGGAACCATAGCAGTTATAGCATGGAATATAGACTTAATTATGAACAGGGAGATAATTAATAACATTTATTATTGCCTCTAGGGCATATCTCCTACAGACTCCCACTTGCACTAGAGTCAATAATCTAGTTGATGCTAATGCACTTTACACCTGTGGCGCACCGGTGTAAATATGCTTCGCTTGTGGTATAGCCTAATGTCCAACGGATCTGACGACTTCAGCTCCGTGTGTATCTTTGCATATCCTCGCGTCTTCACGCTTTCACAAAATCCATATTTTGTGTTGACTTGGCTTTGTATGTATGTGAATCACAGGTCGAACCTAGATTCCTCAGACTGAGTTATGGAGCAACTACTTGCAGTAGTGTCCCATTGACAAAAGCCATCTTGGAACCATACTAAGTTCATGAATGAACTATATGATTCAACATCTTCTTTGTCGCTTTAAAAGCGGCAACATACTTCGCCCCTATTATAGAATTCGCCACAGTAACTTGTTTGGAACATTTTCCAACTAACTGTGCCACCACATTGTGTGTTACACAAAACCCTCAATTTAAATTAAAAATCGCACGGAGAAAAGGTGAAGACTGTATCGATGTAACATATCACAACGAACTCTTCATGATTTCCGCTTGCGAGAAAACATGTCATTAGAGCTACTCTTGCACTCAATGACACTTTTCACTGTTGTCCTATGATCAGTACTTTTGATCACTTTGGTATCTATACTCGCAACACCTTGGGAGTATCGGACATATCTGGTTGTTTTACATACCATGAAATACATGATTAATCCAAACACAAGAGTGTGTGGAATCTCCATCATGTATTTTGCTCATCAGTGTTTTGGGACACCGAGTCTTGCAAAAACTCTTTCCATGTGACTTCGGCAAGAATCACTCCTTGGTGTTTTAAATGCTAAAAGGTTTTAGCACCTTGTCAATATGTATTCATTGCTTAGCCCCATTAGGTAAATCTATCTCCATAGATCATCATGCCTAATATTGAGGCTATTTAGCCTAAGCACTTCATCAAAAAACTATTTTCAAACGAAGTCCTAATTCGTGTCAAGAAATTTATTTCCAATTACCAATGTGTCAAGAACACAAGGTTTTTAGAAATATTATTATGCTCCCACTTACTTTCTTGAATTACAAGCATCTTCGTTACCCATTGATGAAGTCAAACCCCTTTGACCATTTCATCAAAACACGAAGATTCCGACTCCATTTTGCTCTCTTCTGTCCATCGCTGGAACTCTGAAGTTTGCATACCTACTAGCATCCTCTGGATCGACAAATTACTTTGGACTGTATCACATACAAGTCCTAGGTTTTATTTCCATCAGATGGAAATCCTTTTGTCATCCATGTTTCATATCTCATGATTGAAATATGTATTAATTGCTAGTTCAACCCGAACCGACTTTAAGCATCGCTACGGTGAGACAATCTCATCGTAGTCAACTCTTTGAACTTGTTATTGCAACAAGTCGAGCTTTATGGATAAAACATTTTTATCCGTATCAGTTTTAAGTTCCATAAATATTCGTTAGACTCTAAGTCTTCCGAAAGGTGTATCAAGGTTTTAATCTTGAATCACTTATGTGGAAACTAACCCGGGTTGCATTGGCATTTAGCCAATTTCGAAGTCAGGGCCCATCAACGCTTCCTTGTGTATCGTAGGTATATTGTTGTCTAACAACAATATCTCGTTTGCGCACCTGAGAGGTTTGCACGAGCCTTGCCTACGTGGTTCAGCTGCAAGTTCGACCGAAGTCCATACATTTTATTGTAGAGACTTCCGTATCAGTCGCAGTAGGAAACTCTGGAATTACTTCCAAGGTCTCTTTCCTTTGAACTGATGACAAAGATACTGTTTATCCCATCGAGTTGCATTGTTCTCCCACTCACCTTTTTGAAAGAACCATTTTCTTCAAAAAGCATACCGTTCTTTGTGGCAAACCTATTTGCCTCGGTATAGTGGTGGGGGAATACCCAATGACTTGGGATAACCTACAAAGTAGCACTTGTCTGATTTGGAATAGGTTTGTAACCTTTTACACAAGCCCCATATTCCAAATGTTAAGAAAAGATATAACATGGTTGGGCGTACCATACCATGGCGTCATTTCAACAGACCCGATGGAGCTCTTTTCAGTGTAAAAGCCATAGTCTCTAAAGCATCACTCTTTAAAAGGGATAATGGCAAATTGATTTATGTCATCTTTGATCATACCATGTCATAAATGGTTCGATTACATCTTCACGGACTTTCCACTTGCAGTGGTGTTCCGGGAGGTGCAAGTTATGAAACCCCTTTCACAACTCATCAGACATTCGCTAAACTTGTAACTCAAATATTCTTTTCTGCAATCGAATTGTAGAAACATAATTTTCTTGTTACAATAACTTCTTCTTCATTTTTGAAAACCTTTCGAATGATTTCAAAAGATCCAGACTTATGTCTCATCAAGTAAATATCCATATATCTACTTGATTCATTTCTGAAGATAGATGAATCCACTACTTGCAACAACATTTATTGAACTACATACATCAAAATGTATGATCACCAATAAGTTTGTTGCTCATTCCTTATGGCTTGTGAATGGTATTTCAGTCACTTCACTTTTCGGAGGAAAGTTACAAGTGTCAGATGATCCAAAATCAAACGACTTCAAAATCCATCATAATGGAATTTTCCATGCGGGTATCTCCAATGTGACCAAATGCAGTGCCACATATGTGTGGTATTCTCTTAGTCTTGCGACATTTAGCGTCAGTGTTATGGATGTATCATATTACCATCAATATTCATAACATACATCCCATTGATGATGGAAGCATGGCCCTTATGTTATTCATAATTCTGAACAACAATTGTTCTTTTTTGAACAACCCTCTTGCATCAAACATTGTGCAATGGCTAGAGTGTATGAAACTCTAAAATGAATTATGAGAGTAAATCCAGAGGTAATGTATTATTATCAATATTCATAACATACATCTCATTCATAATGAAAGTATGGCCCTTATGTTATTCATAACATCGAACATCAAAAGTTCTCTTATAAACAACCTTCTTGCAAGATACCTTATGCAATGGGCTAGAGTTTGTGAAACTCCAAATGAATTATAAAAATAAATACAGACGGTAATACACCGATGGAAGGTATAGTAACATTTACTATGTTCCCTGTGTATACCTAAAACTCATTTCTGGCTAGTCTTTCAGGCCATAGTAGTTCTTACATCGAGTTGCAACAGAATGCAATCGAGCGGGTATCTTTGTGATTAACTCACAATACCCAAAAATTAGTGATTAACATGTTTAACCATAATTCCCAAGAACTATATCTTTGACCAGCCTTCTATACATCAAAAACTTGTATGACATTCATACATGAGCTGGATATTCCAGTCTTCTTTCCTTTTTGCCATTATACTTCTAACCGTTTAACTTTTAGTATTTCTCCTACTCTCAGAAGAAGCACTCAACTTAAGAGTGGCGTTAGCCCCGAACTTCCTAGGCGTGAAAGTCTTACTAACACCCTTCGGACACTTCCTTTCTTTTTAAGTTGTTGTTTTATTCACCGTTCATCATATGACAGGCGTTCTTCTGGATCCCTCTCTTATCAGTCTAATGAATGGTAAACTCCTTTACTAATAGTTTGCAAACAAACATTGCTTTGGATATCTCATATCTTTTAGCCTTTGTCTGTCTCTGAAAATGATTTTCAGATTCCATGAATATCACATAACTATCCAAACTATCGAAGTTCGGGTCTCATGGAAGCAAACATATTGCACTTGACTGAAAACGGAATTCTAGCTTTTGGATCGAAGGACGAGAGTCACATGATCCATAGCATAAGAGAGAGAATACCGAAAGTATGCGATAGGACAAAGTCCTTCTTGGCACTCTTGAGGACAATCCTCACATTACGTTACCAACTGTAAAGTATTAACCAGATATTTAACAGCTATTCAATTTTAACAGGGAAGGTGGAAACACGAGCCATTATTCTACAACTATTAAGCAAATCACACTTAGACAATGTTCAAAATTAATTGCACTGAGAATTAAAAGAATTAATTCTACAGCGCGCTCCCACTCAAATCAATATCTCTCATAATTGATTGTGAGTGATTCAAGACCCGTGTTTTGATTATTCGTCATTGATGTTAGTCACCACTGATGACGAAAATCTCAACCGGTAGGCCAACCTGCCAATCACATCTCTATGCGACTCTTGTTCATCTTTCGATGGGCATGTTCCGAGCTCATGACTGTCATGCCTGAACGTCAAAGACAACCAAGTGATCTCGCTGCGAGGTCTGAACTCACCCGTCTCACACATCCCTAATCGTTCGTACCCATGTTAGTCATGGCGCACCCCGAAAAGTTAGGTGCCGTGACAGTGCTACACTTGGGAGAACACTATCAACTATGATATTTTTGTGAGAGATCACCCTAATAAAAAGCGACTACCACGCAATCAAGAAGGGTGCATCAAAAGGGATAAACATCTCAGGCAATTCATAATAGCATGATATGGTATAGCCCTTTCTGACGGAGAAGTCTTGTATTTCTTCGTCTTCGGCATTCGCGTCGGTGTTCACCTTCGCGAAGATTGCCACCACCTTGTCGATGCACCAGATAATATTGCTATCTCTATAGCTAATAAAATAAGTGCATTACATAAGGTTGACATGCAGGTCATTAAAGTGCAATCATATGGCTCCAGCCATCATGCCGAATCATGACACGCAGGTCATGTTAATCAATTTACATCATATAGTCATCTCATACATAATCAAATTATTATGAGCACTGCTATACCACATCATATGCACATGCAAACCCTCCTGCAAACCCAAGTTAGACGCCTCTAATCGGTTCATGCAAAAACTTGTTTTACGTGGCTTCTAAGGTTTCGAAACAAACCGAAGCTACCAACGTCCATCATCAAGTATGATAATTCAAGTCGCTAGATTAACTTTCCAGGGTATATGAAAACCGAGATAATAAAATCTCGAGCCCCATACTAAACTTCGTCATACGCATGACCCTCGTGCAGATCATATCTGCATTGCCCTTTCGTCTGCGAAACATCCATCTTTCTTTAACTAAAGTGGAACCCAAAGAACTGTTAGCACTTCGTTGATCTGTCAATCAGCATACTCAGGAGCAGCATGAAAGGATCGCGGATTGCCAGAACTTTGTGAGATTCCACAATGCTGTCAAGATCAGGACTACGCAAATTCAAGGGAAGTAACAAGAACATCGGGTAACAGATTTCATCTGCTACCCGCACAAATAATTTTCAGTAATAGAACTCATCTACTACCTAATTATATTGTGCAACACCCATACATCTCATGTATTCTAGATCACAACCTGGATCTACGCATAGCACGGCTCATGATGCCACTGTAGGGTAACGCAGCAGAAAACAAAAAATTTCCGCCCTACGCACCAGCAAAGGAACACTATGGAGACTGCATACAAAGTTTGATCATATTCGTTACCGACTCGTAGCGCGGCGGAAGTAGAGTCGATGACGATCGTTGGTGCAGATCCCCGCAGCTAGGATTTACAACCTCCCAACCGCGAGGATGTATACCCTCATCCGCCACCCGGACAGCCCTCCGGGAGGCGGTCGGACAGTCCCCCGGACGGTGTCGCGGACAGCCCTTCGGGAGGACTCACAGAACTCGGACCGTCACTTGGACAGCCCTTCGGGAGGCACTCACGAACAGCCCCACGGGCACTAAGATCAAAACTACGACCTCTCTACAGAGTTGCACACATACGGTGTCATCTATCCGGCAGGGCTTCGCCGTCCAGAACTAGTTCCCACCGGAACCCAGACAGCCTTTCGGCTCTACGAAACTCTTTTCGTGGAAGGGAGAGAGAAGCCAGATAATTGCATGGCATGAGTATGAGAGCAAGGGGATGAAGGATATGGCAGCCCCAACTCCTCCTTTTATAGGCCAAGGCAAGGGGTGGGGTGGGATGTTGAAATACCAAAATACCCAAGCTTCATGTCACACATGAAAGGGCATAATGGTAACACAAGGGGGGCACCAAGGGGACACCACCATGGCAGCCCTTGGGCCGGCCCACATCTTGTTCCCCCCCATGGGGCCCCCCCCCCAACAAGCCACCAACATGTCTCCATGAAACATGCATGCTCCCTAGACAAAAAGCCACCAAACATGCAACCCCGATTCGTGGGATCTTGTCCCCTCGCGCTGAGACAAGATGTTTTCCGCGAAACTTTTTCTGAAAAATTCCAGAAGGTCCCAGAACATTTCTGGCACCCTCTAAAATTATTCTGGGCACGATCCGAAACATTTTTGGTGCGGTGGTTTTTTATCAGCGGAAAGCATCAACAGCGGTTACGGCAGTTTCGGAACATTTCCGGTTTTTCTCTCTGAAAATTCCCAGAAGTTCCCAGACCAATTCTGGCATCCTCTGAAAATTTCCAGGCGGTGCCGAAACCCTATTTGACCAAATAATATATTCCGAAACAACTTTTCGGTTTTACCGAAACTCTTTTGGTGTTCTCTCTCTCGGAACTCTTCCGTTGTCTCCGAAACATTTTCGGTGACTTTCTCTCAGACTTCCTGTCTAGCGTTCAACAGATAGATGACACTTAAGCGTGTGACCCTATAGGTTCGGTGAAGTATAGACATGACACGGAACCCCTTCCGATCAATGATCAACATCGGAGCCGTGGACACCCATATTGACCCCTATACCCACACGAATGAATATTCGAGTGAATCTCCAGTTGCCGTGTGCTATTCCTGTTGCTTCACGATATGTTACAAATACCCGAGGTGAGACATGTTGGCATTCCCGTGGATTAACAACGCATCCACTATGCTAGTTACCTCGTTACCGATATTGTTCTCTTTTCTCGTTACCGTGTTCCGGCATCCCCATGATCAAATCACAAAGTGTCTGGCCAGACGATGATGGATACCGTAACACCGAGAGGGCCCAGAGATATCTCTCCATCGTCGGAGGAGCAAATCCCAATCTCGAGCTATCAAGTTACTTGACACACTTTTCCATGAACCCGTAAGCCGCCGTAATAGCCATCCATTTACGGATGACGTTTGACAAACCCCAAAGTTCATGAAGCAAGCATGAAGAAACTCGACACTCTCATGGTCTAAGGAATCATGCAAACATCAACCATCTCTGTGTTATTAACCATTAACTCATGACGAATGTATCTCATAGCATAACATCAATTCGGATCGATTCAACACAAATGTCCTTCCTGACATTGTACCCTCAAAGTTGCTGGCATAGACATGCCCATGATTGGGAAAACATAATCATCATGCAACACTTGAGCTAGTCTTAGAGGCACGACTAGGAATACATTTTACCGTTTATTATACCACACGTGCACATGGGTTTTCCCCAGAGCCTTTATGGATATACGGGCTCGGGAACCATAGCAGTTATAGCATGGAATATAGACTTAATTATGAACAGGGAGATAATTAATAACATTTATTATTGCCTCTAGGGCATATCTCCTACAGTAGGCAGTGCAGTGTAGTGTAGTAGGCAGTGCTGTGGGCCGAGGGGTTCTATGTATTTTTTTTTACAAATAAATTCATTATAATTGCTGCACAACCATTCCACCTCATTTCCCTCAATATTTTCCCGCCAACTCTGTGCCGATATATGTTTCCGCAACCCGTTTCCCACCAACCCCTTCCCGCCACCCGTTTCCCGCCAACCCCTTCCCGCCACCCGTTTTCCGCCAACCCCTTCCTGCCACCCGTTTCCCGCCAACCCCTTCCCGCCATATGTTCCCGCCACCTTTCCCTCCATACCGCAGTCATTCTTTCCCGCCATTTTCTCCTCTCTACCTATAAAACCCCCTTCACACGGAGTTGGATATGCAGTCCATTTTAGTGTAGTCGAGATGTCCAATTATCCTTTCGATCGTAGTTTTCACCCTGAGATGAGCAAATGTCTTCTTAGGCTAGCCACCAATTTCAGGTTGGACAATAGGATAGTTCCATGGGATGAACTCATCGGTAGTGACACCATACAGAATGAGTTGGCTCACGCATTACGTAGGTCTGGGTGGCCTGAAAGGACCTATGAGGAGGTACGTAAAGAACTTCTTAGGTTGCATGGAAGGTGGAAGAAGGTAGTGCAAACGAAGAGTGAAAATTTTATAAGGATTGCAGCAGAGCATACATATTTATGGACTGCCGACAGCGAAGACGAAGACGATATCTTCATGCCGAGCACCAAGGCCAAGAGTACCTCATCGTCGAAGGGCAAGAGTACCGCATCGTCGAAGGGCAAGAGTACCGCATTATCGAAGGGCAAGAGTGCTGCAGCGACGGAGGATGACGATGCTGCCTTCATGTAGTATGTAAGCTGTATTTTTTAAGTTCAGTCCTACCATTTATGTGAGATGTACTTGTATCTTAATTATCGGTTGCAGTCTCTTTGGAAATGTAACTCGAATAGCAATGCGGATTAATAGTAATATGTCTCTCGCATACATAAAACAATATATGTATCCTGATCAGATAGAAGCAAGTGCGATAGTAACATATGCGAATAGTCTGAAACTAATATAGATAACGACTCATACATAGATAACGATATCACTGGGGGGGACGACGATGAATCTGGGTCTTCCTCGGACAAGGACCGGAAGGCGATAAGCGATCAGCCGGTGGATGACGCTGATGATTACCACGACCATAGATAACCTCGTCTGTCTGTGTCTCCTGCGTCAATGGTGGTGGTGGAGTGTGAAGAACTGTCTGCGAGAACTCATAGGTGTTTGCAGCTCGGTCATCATCATCGTCGTCGCCGGCTAAGAACGAACCAGCACCACTAAGCATCGGTGACTGGACTGAATGCATGAACGGCTGCGACTGGCTGCCGACTGCGGTAAAGTAAAACATGTAAAATTGATTTGCAAACCTACAATGTTTAAAAGAATGTACAAAGTAATGTTACCTAGGTCCATCTGATGATGCCAGGAAGAGCCCCCTGGTTCTGAAGGAGGTGGCTGCTGGAAGAAAGAGCTCCCTGGTTGTGAAGGAGGTGTCTGCTGCCAGGAAGAGCTCCCTAGTTGTGAACGCTGCACAGAGGGTCGTGGTTCTGAACGCTGCACAGAGGGTCGAGGTTCTGAACGCTGCAGAGAGTGGCGTGGCGGACGATGTGCTGGACGAGGAATAGCAACATCCGAAGATCGTCTACATGTAACAGCTGCGTAAATCCCCCGTAGCTTCTCATCAAGACGCCTCAACCATGAGACGTTCTCTCACGGTGGGATATTATCTCCCCTCTCAAAGCGTTGCATTAAAGCGGAAACCTCCTCTAGCGCCTCGCTTGTCAAGTCACCCTGTACACGGAGAGTTAACCAATTAGATCATTGTAAGTGCCACGACTACCACGACTGCCACGACCACGTCCGCCTCTTCCTACTGTTGTCGCAGTCGTCGATGTAGAAGCACTCGTCGATGTGGAAGCACCGTCTTTGTTCAGGTCGGGACAATATTTCATCCTATGCCCATAAGCCGCGCATAGCAAACATTGTCTGGTTGCTCCACCAGCTTCAGATTGGTCCATATCGTTTCGGCTGCGCTTTACCTTACATCTGCCCCTGCTTGTTCGCCGAAGTTCTGGATCCGGAATGTATACTCTCTCCCCATCGTTTACCTTGTTGAAATTGCCGACGACTCTAAACCCTGTCATCTCACCTGTCTAGACATTGAGTACTGCATCTTTTAAATAGTATGGGGACACGAAGGAGATAGCGTCCAACTCAATCTGGCCACAGGCAGCCAACACATGTGAGCAAGGCAGGTGCAACAACTTCGGTTTGTTGCATGTACACTCACAAGTTGGATAAAAATCCGTTCCAATTTTTACCTCGTGTGTCTTCACCTCATTTGCAGAACCAAAACCATCTGTAGGAAGCTGAACCTCATACCTCCTTTCCTGATTACCTATGAGTCTGACAGTGTGCTTCTTTGCTTTCTCTATCTTCTTTGCCATGTACTCCATGACACGGCTACAATAAGGTGTGTTCTGGTTATCTGCAATATGCCTCTTTGCTAACTCGTGCCTTTCTCTGAAATATCTCAAAGTGCCATGGAATACAGCCTCTACAATAGCTGTGAGTGGCAATGCTCTATTCCCTCTGAGTACAAAGTTATACACCTCTGCAAGATTGGTTGTCATGTGGCCATACCTAGCTCCATGGGTGTCATGCAGCAAAGACCAATTCACCGGAGGCTCTTTCTCTATCCACTCAGAAAAATTCTTTATTGCCCTGCCCTTCTTTCTCTGAGTATTAGGAGGGTCAATTGCTGGCAAGTCACAAAGACCTACTGGCTCCTCTAGCTCCGCGATGAGTGCTGCTAATTTAACCTGATCTTTTTCCATTTTCTTCCTCGCACGGACCTGCTTCTTAGTAAACTCATCTAGTTTTGACCAAATAAATTCGTATTTGCGCTGCTGGTTCTGGTTGCATAATTTTTTGAACAAGTTCATCAACCGTTTGTTCTTAAACTATGAGAAAAAATTAGCCCCAAGATGGCACATGCACCACCGGCTCTGCAAGTCCTTCCAAGGTGTTGGTTCGTCAGCTGTTGGATTCCTTAGTGTCTTCACGGCCTTCAATATACCAGCATGTCTGTCATGAATTACCGTTTGTTTCCGTCCACACCAATAGCAGTCAGGATTTGCCCTTTGTACTGACCAATCAGGAATGTACCATCCACAAACATCACAGGAGGACAATGCCGGAAAGCTTCGATGCACATAGCGAAAGAGAAGAATACTCGTTTCAACACCTTGAAATCTGGTATACTGTCCAACCTCGTGTGTTGTATGTTAACATAAGTGCCGGGATTCCTCTCCTTCAGTATGTCAAGGAGATGGACAACATTATCATATGAGTCGAAGAACGTCCCAAACCTTTCCTCCATAGCCTTCTGCTTAGCCCTCCAAGCCTTCCCATAAGGAATCTCATAATTCCATCTGACCTTCACTGCTGTCTGGATGTGTTTTGCTTCCATATCTTTCTTCTCCACTATCTCAATATACATGAGTTGCGCAATGAGAGTTGAAGTCAGGTTTGGATGACGAACCAACAGGTTTTTCCTCACACAATTATGTGGGACCACATTGGTGACAACCCAGTGGATGTTATACTTCGGCACGTGCCCGTGCACCTTCGTAGGACAACCTGTTTCAGCACACTTCACGGTATAGTTTGTTGGACATGATATGTGTGTCCGGAAAACCCTCTGCGTAGACATAGCCCACTTTATCACCGCATACTTCAATTTTTTCTTTGTATCAAACATAGCCCCTATCTGGACTTGGTTCAGATTATACTGCCATGGAGTCTCATGGCCATCGTTGACCGTAAGGCCGGTGGATATGTCCTGATCCCATGCAGAAGGAATCGGTACCTCCACTTCATCCTCGGAATTTCCAGAATCCAGATCCTCCGCAAATCCATCCTCGTCCTCTTCCTCCATCACCCTCTGCATTTCATTGCCTTCCTCATCCCCATCAGCAACACCAGAACCAGCTAATATTATCGACTGACTCTGCCCAGTATCATGACCACAAACATTGTGTGGCATGTAGTCTGACTCTTGGCTAGCATCCACACCCTGTGGCTGTGACCCGGATAAATAAATCTCGTTAGCCACTTGACTACCCTGCCCGGGTTCATACCCCACGTGGAGTTGTACGGTATTCTTCTCCTTCGCCACAGGTTGCACTAGGGCATATGGGTGGATTCTTCTGTCTCGGCAACGACTTAACAGAGTCAACCAATGCTGGCTCCTATCTATCGGCATCAACTCCCACTTCACATTTTTACAGGATTTCGTCCACAATGCATGAATACTGACGGGACATACTTCAGGATCCAGCCCAAAACTAGTAGTCAACCAGTACTTCAACTGTTTAATGTCCATTCTGTTTGGGTCTGAAAGTGTCATGACGCCATTTTTAAACTCGCTAAGATCAACCCCCAACTCATTATATCGAACATTACCAGGGCCGTAGTAAACAGTCAAATTTACTGATTCAGACATTTTCACCTGTCAGTCATTGCCACCTTCTCATTAATCGCAACGAACAAAAAAATTACCGGATACACTAACTAAAAATATTACCGGCTACACTAAAAAAAATATTACCGGCTACACTAACTACAAATATTACCGGCTACACTAAAAAATATATTACCGGCTACACTAACTACAAATATTACCGGCTACACTAAATAAAAATATTACCGGCTACACTAACAAAAAAATTACCGGCTACACTAATAAAAATATTACCGGCTACACTAATAAAAATTATGACGACATAGTTATACCTTCGACGCGTGTGTCCCCTTCTTCTTCCTCCTCTCTTCAACTCAGCGGCACCGGTCACCTTGCGGACTACTTGCACCACCGGAACTCCTCCTCACCACCACCTCCTCACCAGCCACACCTCCTCCACCCCACCATGGCTCCTCCTCACGCACAAAAAACTACCCCATAGCAAAAAAAATTACCGTACGCCGGCGGAGAATGCTATGATCTATTGTTTCTGCGGGTTGGATATGAAAATGGGTGGATGAGGGAAGAGATTGGCGTGGGGGTGGAGAATACAAAGAGAGAAACGAGAGAGAGACAGGAGAAGCAGCGAAGGGAGGAAGAAGAAAGAGCTGTCGGTCTTATCCAGGGGCTCGTCGGCCTCCTGGAGGCCGACAGGCCCCCCTGGGCCGCCACTAGGCCGAGAGGCCTCCCCTGGGCCGCCACGAGGCCGACCAGGCCCCCCTCGGCCCACAGCCGGCCGACCAGCCCCCCCTCGGCCTACGGGAGGCTAACAGGGTGCTATTTCTGGTTTTTTTTATTTCAGCCTGCTAGTTTTCAAATTTGCTATAAAATTTGTCATACTTTTGAAAAAAAATCAAGTATCTGAAGGTTAATTCCCACTGCGACTGAATCAAACAAGTAGTATATGTTTCAATCTTTCTGAATGTCTGTACTCTTGTACTTTCCACTTTCCAGAGAACAAATGCGTTTCTGTCGAGATATTCCTTAAGGCGGCCGGGTACCTGGAGTGCGCCATGCAACATGTTCTTCCTAGGATGTCGCCCTTAAAGAGGTGGTGATCTTGCCACTTGCCCTAGCCAGCCCGGCATGATGAGCAATGCTCCAAGCTTCCATTTTTCTTCAGTTATTGTTCAGTAAGGACTAAGTACTGACTGCCATTGTGTAGGAAAGGTTTTCCTGTGGACCTGTCTGAAGGGGTCCTGAAAGCTACCTGCATGCAAGCACTTGGTCAGGTAACAATAATACATTTTTTTTCTTGTTATTATCTGATAGTAACTACCTAGAGAGTCAGACAGAGGTCACATGATTCATCAGGCATGGTGCAAGTAAGATAGCATGCAGTTGAGATGTCGGCTTCTTGGTTAGTTCATCGATTATGCTATTTATGTCTGTGCTTGTTTGCCAGGCAATTGACGTTCAATTTGGGTTGGCAATTGACAGTCCAAAGGCTACCCTGGCTGTCAAAAGGAGTCTGGCATGTGAGATGGTCAAGTGCTGGCAGCAGGTAGGCATCATCATTGATTCATTTCTATCGATTTCTGGTTATTTTGCGTCTTCTATTTGGATAATGATATTTGTATATATGTCAGAGTTCTGCTTATGCTTGAAAATGCCAGGTATATGTACTGTTCATCTCCGCATGAAGCATAATATAATTTCATAAACAAATAAAACATAGAAAAAAATAATAATCTATCCCAGTTTTAAAATATGTACAATCATGATGGTTTCATCCGCAGGCACATGAAAGCATCGCGGACATACCTCTGCTCGACGGCCGGGGCGAAAAGCACAGGCTCTTTGTAAAGTGGAAGCGCATGGAAGCAAAAGTACATATGCAGGCTTTGCTCATATCTCTGAACTCTGAAATGATTAAATGACTGAATTTTGGTCACTAAGAAAAAAAGTAATAATATGATGCAGGCTGCGGCGTATTACTACCACGCGCTTATCCTTGACGAAGGCAACACCGAGAAGTCTCAACGAGCGGCCGTAGCGGCACTGCATTCCGCGGAGGAGTCCCTGAGGGAGAGCAGAGCCGTCTGTGAGGCCTTCCACTCTGCATCCCCCTTTTCGAATTGACGGGGAGCACAAGATGGTGCTCCCATTGCAAGAGAGGGAGCCATGCAAATAGTCAGTTGTGGGCTTGTGGCGCTGGTTGCGACCGCCGCATCACCAACCATGATCGTCCAGGCTGTGGCATGGGGGTCGTGCTTGCTGCTGGTGATCCCTCCATCATGATGATAAGGCGACTCCCCAACCCCGATGATAAGGCTTCATCCATTCAATTTTGACTCTGTTGACAACTAGCTTTTGATAAGTGCAGCATGCTCAAGTTTACTTTGTAGCTATTTTCGTGTTCTGCATTTTAGTGGTACAAGATTGTGTTGCTAATTGATAGACTGTCACGTAAGGGAAAAGAATGCACATGTTGTGGAAATTGAAATCTAGAATAATCTAGCTTGAGTCCACTGGATGCGAGATAGAGAGATAGATGATTGCCTTGTTAACTACTAAATATGCATGCCCTGTTGCAACGCATGGGATATTAACTAGCCTGACGCTCGGTGGGAGGGGTGGTGGGAGGTGAGTCAAAAACGGTGAACAAAAGCACCACACGCAATCGCCAAAAAAAACACCACACGCCCCTCCAAATCCCTTGCCTCACCCATCTCTGACAAGAGCCGGGTACAGGGTAGCCACCACCGCCTCCAACAATCCCAATCTCTCATAAGATCCGGGTACAGGGTAGCCACCGGGTACAGGGTAGCCGCCGGGTAAAAGGGAGACGTCTCTATCGCCGGGGACAAGGACACATGTGGAAACCGCCGTTGCATCAGGTCCTTCGATCTCTCCCCTGCTCGTCACTCCTCACTGTTCGCCCCGCACGGCTCTGCCTCCACGCGGGGATTCGCTCTATGGCGTCCATGAGAGGCGGCTGCAGGTGCCATGGTGCTGATCCGGTCATTGTTGGTATTCAAGTTGCCACATGACTTGTCTGTTTTTATTTCTTATTAGGTACCTGAACCTGATCAGATGAAGTTGCATGCTCATAGAATTCCAGTCTATGTTCTTTGTCAAGAGCTACTTAAAATTTTCTCTAGGAATCCGAGCATCGCTGATAGAATTCCAGTCTACCTTCTTTGTCGAAAGCTACTTCAAATTTTCTCTAGAAATCCGAGCATCGATGAGAAGGTTTTCTGAGAATTTTTGTTTCTTGTTCAATAAAATTATATGCATAGATTAGTGATTTATTCATTTTCCTTTTCAATAGAGTGATTCAAGGATTAGAGGCGAGTTTTACTCTACGTGTATTTCTTTTAAGGACATAGATGAGGCGGATAAAGCCTTTGATGAACTAGTCGGCCAAGAGACTAAGGTACACCTGAGTTCATAGCTTGGGAGTGTCTAAAAATTTCTCAACTACTCTGATGTTCCATAAAATGTAAGTTTTACTGAAAAAGGAAGGAGCTACCATCCCGGTTTGATTGCGTTCATCCTGGACTAACTATACACCAATTTCATGCCTTTATTTCTCCACAAGGTTATGAATTATTTCTTCCATACTCTTATGATCTTGTGTTCAAGTAAGTAATCTTTACCATTGTGTAATATCTTCTGAATTAAACTGTACCTAAAAGAATATGCTTTTTGGTTTTGAAGGGGGCAACAACTACATGTTATGCCTGGGCTCAACCATATCAGCTGAAGGGAGTGACAAGCAAGTACTTTGTTGACAATGAGGAGAAGACGAGCAATATGGTAAAGAGTGACTCCTTGGTGAAGGAACTTCATGAATTCATTGAAGTGGTTGATATCGTAATTTTCACGTCTTGTTTTTCTTTGTTCTAGAATAGATAATCATGTATACACAATAGAGAGAAAATCTTTATCTATTCTTTGCATCCTTCCTATTGGTTATGAGAAAATATACCACTGTAAATTTGAGTGGTGTGACCTATCAACCTCCCTTTATTTTTCATTGCAGTATTTTGGTTTTGATGCCCTGAGGGTACACAAGGTTTACCATTTAGTTGCGTTCAACACTCAAAAATGATATACCATTTTTGTCCTACATATACTAAATCATCAATATGCACAAGTCTATTTGAGTTCCATTTTTTATCCTTCAATAAACTAGAAGGCCACGATAGAGACCCTGAATTTTATTTTCTTTATGTAAAATGATATCAAGGTTTTTTGAATTTTGTATTCAGTGAGAGGGAGGGAGGGAGGGATGCCTCTTAAAGTCCTGATTGTTGTGGTAGTACAGCTTATTTATTCTTTAGGAAAGAAATCACTTTTTCTCGGTATTAGTACTTTGTTTGATCCTAGAGTAAGTAGCTGAGGGGTCGTTGTTTTTTCACCACTGATCATAATTAAAATATTGTCCTCCTTCTCTTTTGTTGAAGTTGATGCATATCATGGCAAAGCATACAACACCCAAATTTCAATTTTGTAGTGTTTCCATTACTCTCTAATGAAACATGCACAACGGTTGTAAAAACAAAGCTCTAAGCTTCATCGTTTGTATGTTTCTGGAATATTACTGCTTGGTCGAACATGTTTGATGTATTTGCACATTAATAAAAATGATGTAACATTCATGCCAAATTATTTGGGTTTTGTCCTCTTCTTTTCTATTGTTTATTTACTGATGAAGATAGCAAATGTTCCTGTTTTTAAATATAGTTATTTGTGCTTCCAGTTGGTAGAGATCGAAGTATTAACTCATTGATGTGGGGAAAAATAGCTCTTTTATAGACACTACTAGCATTGGATAAATGGTGAGCATTTTTGAAGTTGTTTTATGAAATAAGGACAGGTCTGGTCTTTTGGGTATACAATCCTTTCTTGAGAATACTATACTTGAAGTAGAATAACACTCTTATAATAGAATGCCACTTTGTAAGCTTCCATGCAGAAAAGCATAGAGTAGCATATTTGACGGATGAGCATGGCGGCTCTTCTAAATCTGTGTTTACCATTTAACAATGAACTACGTAATTTAATCAATAGGCTCACTTGAGTTGCCATGTTGACTGAAAATCTATATAATCTCTCGTATACATAGCTTGTCTTTTTGTACTGTTATACTAATTGTCACTATATATTATATCAAATGATGTGACTGTCAAGCAAAAGTTACTTATTTCTTATGTCACCTGAGAAGTTTTTTTGAGCAATCACCTGGAAAGCTTATTTAAGTGTAGCCGAAGTGTACTATGTATTTTCGGTGATCACTTGGACTAAATCTATATTATCATTGAGGTAAATAAAGCTGAACAAGTAATTGTGAAACAAAAAATAGGGAACTAATGTCCAGATCCTGTATTTACCATCTGAGATTTGCATAATTTTTTTTTGAGAATGGGAGAGCTGCACCCATAGTAGCCCACTGCCGTAACCTATCAACATGCCTCTGAAATTGCAGGAACAATAGGCATGTCAATGTTAGTTTCTCTACTTCCCAGCAAATCTTAGGGCCAAAAATGGGAGCCAAATTCACCTTCATATGAACAAGCACATGCCCACATTCACCTTTATATGACCAAGCATCTTCTAAAATAGGACCACCGTAAGTGGCATCATCAGTACATGCCTCCATGAACGGGTGCATATACTACTCAATATAGATGACTAAACATGCAATGTACACTTGAAGTTTAGCATGGTTCAGTGAAGGTGCAATGTAATTTCATTTTTAAACATTTACCCAAGGAGTTTATTATTCTTAATGACTTTCAACAATAATTGATGGTGGGGAGGTAGTGGAGGGTGGGTGCTTAACGGCGTCGTAGAAGGGGGAGGGGGTTATAGGTATGGTCGGGGGAAACATTGGACCGTCGGGGAAGGCGGCTTGGTCAGGGCGGTACACGGCATTGGCATGAGGATGGAAGGAGGAAGAAGACGACAACGAGCATGGAATTTTAGAAGAGGGAGGGGGGTAAAGGAATGTCAGGGGAAACGATGAACCTACGGAGAAGGGCGGCTCGGGCAAGGTGGTGCACGACATCGGCACCAGCCGCGACCAATGTCGAAAAATGGGTCGTGTGGACGAGACGAAGAGGACGAAGAAGACAACCATTTTCTTTTACCACAAAAAAAGGCGACTAGTTCATAGTTTCTCTCATGTATCCACTAAATAAATAAATAGATAGATAAAAGATGATATATATTTGAAGGACTTCACTCATGTCACTTAGTCATCTGTTTGATTCAATTTTTTGTATTTTGCCCGTAGCAACACACGGGCATTCTACTAGTATAAACAGTTGCTGAGAAGTTCGGAAGAATTCTCTCTGCTTTGCTTTCTTCCCGCTGAAAAATTTCAGACACTGGAAAATACATGTCGAGCGATCTGTCATAGTCTACACTTGTCCTACCTCAGCGTTCTCCTCCTCGTCATCCTCCCACACCACACTCCGATCGCCGTGGTGAACCCGCCCGACGGTGCTGGCGACAACCACGACGGCGAGCACGAGCGGGACCACCACCACGTCAGGGACAGTGGGGCCAAACAGGCCGGCAGGCAGGCAGACGGCGTCCCACGGTGGACTGTCGAAGCGGCAGCCCGATCCTGCCTCCGTAGAAGTTGCCGTTGGGGCACGCTTTGGTGAGCGGCGCCCCTGACGAGAATCCCCAGACGTAGGCGATCTCCGGCGCGAGCGCGGACAGGGCCACGGACATGGCGACGATGGTGGTCCACGTGGCCGCATAGAGCAGCAGCGCGCGGCTCACATGGAGGCCGACGGTGGTTCATGTCGGCTCCACGTGGCCATTGCTGGTACTGGACCACGGATGCTTCTTCTTCCTGGAAAGGATCGCGCGAGAGAGATGTATATACAGAGCAGAGCAGGGTGTAGTTGTTGGGGTTTGTGTGTTTTGGGTCAACAGGATTTAGCAGGAGAGCAGAACAGAGCAGGTGGCACTTGGCACTGTGAAATTTGAGCTACGCCCCCCCCCACCCCCCCCCCCCCCCAACCCCCCCCCCCCCCCCCCCCCTAAACTCCAACCTCATGCAGTTTTCAATACCTCAATACTCAGTAACACATTCCCTGATGCAGCTATAACCCCCACATTCTCAGTAACACAATAGGTTTCTTGCCAAAGACAGCACACACCAACAGTCAGACGAAACGTAATTAAACATGCTGAGATTAGCGCTAGCGTTCATGCCACATGACGGGGCTACATACAAAATACATTCCGAGGTTTCTGCTAGCATCCATCATGCCAAAGGCTATACACATCCACCAGGAGCATCGCCTACCTAAACTGTATTGCCAGCGATCAAAAGGCAATAATGGCTAATCTAGTCGCATGATCATTAGATAAGAACCACTACGAACCTCCAACTAATCCACCAGCACTACGACTACATTAGAGTCAAGTTCAACGCGCACTCACAATTTTACGGACGCAAAAGTAGGAGTGCAGGACACCCCGGCCTCCTGCACATCAGTATTGCAGAGGCTCAGCGGCGCTTCCTCTTGTGTGACTGCAGCTGTTTCAGGAGGAACTGGATGGCTTCCTCCAGTGTTGCTTTCCGGTCATCCTTACGGTTCCACAGCTCCGGTGTGGCGTAGCGTCCGCTGGGGTTGTACTCGTTCATCTCAAGCAGCGCCTTTGTCACCAAGCTGTAGATTTCCTCACCATGCTCCTCTTTTAAGCTGCGAAGCTTGTGATCGTCCTCTGAAAGGATTTCCTAAACCAAAGGAAAGAAGGTACGCGCCATCAGAATGAATCATATAAATATTTGCAACTTCATAAAAAGAAGAAAATGTTTGCAGATGTAATTGTTGGATGTGAAGAAAATATTTGCAAAAAAAGATGTAGTTGTTGGATGTAGTGTACAGAACGGCACATCGCGTACCTCCTATGTTATACTAGAATGCTATTAGTCTCCAATAAATTGATGACTAAAGCTTATAAGCTAACAGAGCTACGAGGAACAATAGTAGAGAGGTTGTAATGTCTACGTACCGTCTCTTTACCATCAACCGTAATTATCCTAAAAGGATGCCAGGCTGGGTTTGCGATTTCAGCTTGCCATTTTGAACAAAGAATAGCAGAGTTAACTTGTGCATCTTCTTGTGGTGCATTTTTGCTGCAAGCATTGGCAAATGCTTTCAGATCCAGCTCACCCATCCTTTTCACACCTATATGTGCCGCACCATTTGTAAAATTCGGCAATTCCTGCAAAACATATTGCAGACAACAAGAATTAGTAATAGATATGATGATATATGTTTTGAAACTACGGGGGAAAAGGTGTCAGCTGCTCACTTACATCTATAAACATTTTCCGAGCACGTTGCAGCTCTCCATTGCTTTGTCGTTCCTTGGTAACCAGCATCTGGACGAGTGACTGCATCTCCTGCATGTCACCATCTTGCTCGCCTGCTCTAGCGTCAAGCTGCTTGGATGTGGCTTCAATCACCTTGGATGCCGCATCGATCTTCTCTAACGCCGAATCTATCATTACCTTGGATGATGCATTGATCTTCTCCAGCGCCGAATCTATCATTACCTTGGATGCCGCACCTATCACCACCTTGGATGCTGCATCAATCTTCTCTAACGCCGCATCTATCGTCACCTTGGATGCAGGATCGATCTTCTCTAATGCCGCATCTATCACCACCTTGGATGCGGCATCAATCTTGTCCAACGCACCATCTACCACCCACTAGTAAAAAACAGTGCTTTGGTCTAGGCCTGAAAAGCCCATTAATCCCGGTTCACTCATGAACCGGGACCAATGGGTGCATCGGTCCCGGTTCGTGAGGCCAGGGCGCCGGCCGGGCCTCGGGGGCCATTGGTCCCGGTTCGTGAGACCCCTTTGGTCCCGGTTCCAGACACGAACCGGGACCAATGAGCCTCGCTCCTGGCCCACAACCATTGGTCCCGGTTTGTTGCTGGAACCGGGACCAAATGTGGTCCTTTAGTCCCGGTTCTAGCCACCAACCGGGACTAAAGAGTGGCCTATATATACCCACTCCCCTGCCCGCGAGCAGAGCCACTGATCCGTTTTTTGGCCGGCCGTGGGAGAGCTTTGTGGTGCTCTAGCTCGCCTCCTATGCACATGAGGTGTTCGATGAAATGCCCGAGCCACACTTAAGCTTTCTCCTCTCGAAGCTCCTTGTCCAATCTCTATTTTCCTTAAGATTTGTCTAGGTTTGGCTGTCCGTCCTGTCCCGTCCCCGTCCTCACCGTCAACGATCGCCCGCGCCGATCTCGTCGTCGGCACCACCGTGGTGAGCCTCTTGTTCTTATCTTCTTTCTAAAAGAAAAAAGTTCTTACTTGTATGATTTAGATAGAAACTTGTGTAATTTTCTTACTTTTATTATTGTTTGTTATTATATAGTGCGATGGTTTTGGTATCCGCCTCCGTCGGCCCTCGTCCTGTCTATGATTCGGACGTGGTATATATATTATCTTTTATAACTATTAGTTTCATTTAGTGTTTATGACAATTATGCCGACCAATGTGACATAGATTTTTTTTATCTAGGAGGTATGTGAACCGGAAATTCCAACCGACCCTATTGTTGAGAGGTTAAATTTAGTTGAAGAAGAAAACAATTACTTGAAGGAAAAATTGAAACAAATTGAGGAGGAGAAGATGATATTGGAGTTGCATGTTGCGGATGTCGTCGATGATCACAAGATCAAGATGGATGCAATGCGCTTCAAGATTAGAAAGTATAGAAAATATGCCATTCATACTGAGGCTTGGTATCATTATGCCGTTGGATCAATTGTTACCTTAGTTGCGATTATGATCGCATTTGTTATTGCATTGAAATGTTTTACATAGTTTCAATATATGGTTTAATTAGATGCTCTGGAGAGCTATATGTTGTTCAATGAGAACTATGTATGTACTTTGGTTTTAATGTGATGATGAACTTCTATTAATTAATTTGGTCACTTCTATATTCATGATGTTCTGTAATGGTTTTTGACACACTTAATTATATATAATGCACGCAGATGAACTGGCAATGGATGTACGGTGACAGACGCACCTCCGAGTACATTAAGGGCGCGCATAATTTTCTCGAAGTGGCTGAGGCAAACAAGCAGAATGGTTTTATGTGTTGTCCATGCCCTATATGTGGGAATACGAAGTTTTACTCTGATTAAAAAACCCTTCACACCCACCTTCTTTATAAGGGTTTCATGCCACACTATAATTTTTGGACCAAGAAGAAGAGGATGATGACAACTATGTGCCCCCTGAATACGGTGATGCTGCAACGGGGGAAGCTGAAGATCAAGAGGAACCAGACGATGTGCCCGATGATGATCTTCGCCGGGTCATTGTTGATGCAAAGAGACAATGCGAAAGTGAAAAGGAGAAGTTGAAGTTCGATCGCATGTTAGAGGATCACAAAAAAGGTTGTACCCCAATTGCGAAGATGGCAACACAAAGCTCGGTACCACACTGGAATTGCTGCAGTGGAAGGCAGAGAATGGTGTACCTGACAAAGGATTTGAGAAGCTACTGAAAATATTGAAGAAGAAGCTTCCAAAGGATAACGAATTGCCCGACAGTACGTACGCAGCAAACAAGGTTGTATGCCCTCTAGGATTGGAGGTGCAGAAGATACATGCATGCCCTAATGACTGCATCCTCTACCGCGGTGCGTGCGACGATTTGAACGCATGCCCGGTATGCGGTGCATTGCGGTATAAGATCAGACGAGATGACCCTGGTGATGTTGACGGCGAGCGCCCCAGGAAGAGGGTTCCTGCCAAGGTGATGTGGTATGCTCCTATAATACCACGGTTGAAACGTCTATTCAGAAACAAAGAGCATGCCAAGTTGATGCGATGGCACAGAGAGGACCGTAAGAAAGGCGGGAAGTTGAGAGCACCCGCTGACGGGTCGCAGTGGAGAAAAATCGAGAGAAAGTACTGGGAGGACTTTGCAGGTGACGCAAGGAACGTATGGTTTGGTTTAAGCGCGGATGGCATTAATCCTTTTGGGGAGCAGAGAAGCAATCACAGCACCTGGCCCGTGACTCTATGCATCTATAACCTTCCTCCTTGGCTGTGCATGAAGCGGAAGTTCATTATGATGCCAGTTCTCATCCAAGGCCCTAAGCAACCTGGCAACGACATTGATGTGTACCTAAGGCCATTAGTTGAAAAACTTATACAGCTGTGGAATGGAAACGGTGTACGTGTGTGGGATGAGCACAAACAGCAGGAATTTGACCTGCATGCGTTGCTGTTTGTAACCATCAATGATTGGCCTGCTCTCAGTAACCTTTCAGGACAGACAAACAAGGGATACAACGCATGCACGCACTGTTTAGATGACACCGAAAGTATATACCTGGACAAATGCAGGAAGAATGTGTACCTGGGGCATCGTCGATTTCTTCCGACCAACCATCAATGTCGAAAGAAAGGCAAGCATTTCAAAGGCGAGGCAGATCACCGGAAGAAGCCCGCCATCCGTACCGGTGATCACATACTTGCTATGGTCAATGATTTACAAGTAATCTTTGGAAAGGGTCCCGGCGGACTATCTGTTCCGAATGACGCTGAGGGACGCGCACCCATGTGGAAGAAGAAATCTATATTTTGGGACCTACCCTACTGGAAAGACCTAGAGGTCCGCTCTTCAATCGACGTGATGCACGTGACGAAGAATTTTTGCGTGAACCTGCTAGGCTTCTTGGGCGTGTATGGGAAAACAAAAGATACACCGGAGGCACGGGAGGACCAGCAACGTGTGCACGAAAAAGACGGCATGCCTCCAAAGCAGTATGAAGGTCCTGCCAGCTACGCTCTTACCAAAGAAGAGAAGGAAATCTTCTTTGAATGCCTGCTCAGTATGAAGGTCCCGTCTGGCTTCTCGTCGAATATAAAGGGAATAATAAATATGCCAGAGAAAAAGTTCCAGAACCTAAAGTCTCATGACTGCCACGTGATTATGACGCAACTACTTCCGATTGCATTGAGGGGGCTTCTACCGGAAAACGTTCGATTAGCCATTGTTAAGCTATGTGCATTTCTCAATGCAATCTCGCAGAAGGTGATCGATCCAGAAATCCTACCAAGGTTAAGGAGTGATTTGGCGCAATGTCTTGTCAGTTTCGAGCTGGTGTTCCCACCATGCTTCTTCATTATCATGACGCACGTCCTAGTTCATCTAGTCGACGAGATTGTCGTTCTGGGCCCTGTATTTCTACACAATATGTTCCCCTTTGAGAGGTTCATGGGAGTCCTCAAGAAATATGTCCGTAACCGCGCTAGGCCAGAAGGAAGCATCTCCATGGGCCATCAAACAAAGGATGTGATTGGGTTTTGTGTTGACTTCATTCCAGACCTTAAGAAGATTGGTCTCCCTCAATCGCGGTATGAGGGAAGACTGACTGGAAAAGGCACGCTAGGAGGGGACTCAATAATATGTAGGGACGGGCATTCCTGGTCTCAAGCACATTACACAGTTCTACAGAATTCTACCTTGGTGACCCCGTATGTCGATGAACACAAGAACATTCTGCGCTCCAAACACCCGGAGTAGTGTGACGACTGGATTACGTGTGAACACATCAGGACTTTCGGCAGTTGGTTGCAAACACGTCTCAGGGGTGACAACACTGTTTCTGATGAGCTGTACTCGTTGGCCAGGGGACCATCTTCGACTGTATTGACTTACAAAGGGTACGAGATAAATGGGAATACATTTTACACGATCGCCCAAGATCAAAAGAGCACCAACCAAAACAGCGGTGTCCGCTTTGATTCAGCAACCAAGAGGCGAAATGACACATATTATGGTTACATAGTGGACATATGGGAACTTGACTATGGACATGATTTTAAGGTCCCTTTGATTCTGTGCAAATGGGTTAATCTGTCAGGAGGCGGGGTATAGGTAGACCCACAGTACGGAATGACGACTGTGGATCTGAACAATCTTGGGTACACAGACGAACCATTCGTCCTAGCCAATGATGTGGCGCAGATTTTCTATGTGAAGGACATGTCTACCAAACCGAGAAAAAGAAAAGATAAGGAAGCGAATACATCATACGATGAGCCAAAGCGCCACATAGTTCTTTCAGGAAAAAGAGACATCGTGGGATTGGAGGGCAAGCCAGACATGTCTGAAGATTATGAAAAGTTTCATGAAATTCCTCCCTTCAAAGTCAAGGCTGACCCAAGCACCCTGTTAAACGATGAAGATTATCCATGGTTACGGCGCAATAAGCAAAGGACACAAGCGAAGAAAAAGTGAAGAATTTCTCTCCACAACTATTATGATGATGCTTTTGATCTAGAATATCACTGCAGTTACATGTGAAGAAATGAAATGCCTTTTGTAACAGATGAGTTTTCGTATGAAACCCTGATACTTCGAAAGAGATTGTCCGTTTTGTACACGAAGTGCATCCATTTTTTGCCGTAACCCTCTCAACTTTTTATAACATGCTATGTGGGTGAAATGATGATACCATGCCAACTTTCAACCTTTTCAGAGTTCATTTGTAGTGCTTTTCAATTTCAGGGTCATTTAGCTCAAAAAAAATCAGTAAATGCATGAAAAATACCAAATGAAGTCAGAAAAGGTTGAAAATTGATGATGTGGCTTTGAATGGTGCATTTTGAACACACAAAAAGTCTGGAGTTCAAATAAGTTTAAAAAAATGAAATCCCTTTGTAACAGATGAGTTTTCGTCCGAAACCCTGATACTTCGAAAGAGATTGTCCATTTTGTACACGAAGTGCATCCAGTTTTTGCCGTAACCCTCTCAACTTTTTAGCACATGCTATGTGGGTGAAATGATGATACCATGCCAACTTTCAACCTTTTCAGAGTTCATTTGTAGTGCTTTCAATTTCACAGGTCATTTAGCTCAAAGAATAAACTAATAGCAAAAAGAATGAACTAGAAAACTTTTTTGAACTAAAATATTCAATTAAAATATTCTGTTTGATCAACTAAAAAACTATAATATTCTTCAATAGCAAAAAGAATCAACTAAGAAGCTTTTATAAACTCTAATCGCAAAAGGAATCAACTAAAAAGCTTTTATAAACCTCTAGTATTTTTGAAACTAAAATTATATAAAATTTATGCAACTAAAATTATCAAGTACTTTTTGTTCAAAACATTAATAGAAAAAAGAATTTTCTATATAAAGAATTTTTTTGTTAGTAACTTTAATAGCAACTAACATAACAAAATCTATTTTTGATTAAAACAGACATTTAAAATAACCTAAAATTACCAAATTGAATATAATGATAAAACACAATAATATTAAATAGCAGGAAAAAGAATCAGTCAAAAATCTATTTTTATAGTAAAGTTATTCACAAACTAGTGATTCACACAAATTTAAAAGAATTCAAATTTGAAAACTAATGGCACTAACAGAAAGTTTATAATTTTTGTGGCCTAAAAGCAAAAAGAATCACTGAAAAACTGTATGTATTTAGCTGTAAGTAGAAACAAAAAAAATAAAGCAAAAAAGAAATAAAAAAAACAGAAGAAAAAAATGCCGCCTACTAGGCAACCACGGCCTGAATACAACTAGAAACCCAGCTAGTTGGGCCAGGATTCAGGCCTGCAGCAGGCCCAGTAGGCTCATAGGCATAGCAGTGTGAGATTAGGCCTGTAGGCCTGCAGTTCGGAGGAGTTCAAGAGAGATGGCGCAGCCGCGCTTATAAACAAGTGCCGAAGCCTCTCAGCTAGCGAGGTGGGACTAAACATCCAACCGCACTGCGGCTGTGCCAGGCGCAGGCCATTCGTCCCGGTTGGTGGCACGAACCGGGACCAATGCCCCCGTTTGGTCCCGGTTCGTGGCACCAACCGGGACCAATGCCACCCTTTGGTCCTGATTCATGCCACCAACCGGGACCAAAGGATTGTGCTTCCCGCCCATTCGCCTGGCCAAAACAGACCTTTGGTCCCGGTTGGTGGCACGAACCGGGACCAAAGGGTGGCATTGGTCCCGGTTGGTGCCACGAACCGGGACCAAAGGTGTGGTTATATAAGCCAACACTTAGGAAAATTTCCCCAAGTGCTCCCATTCTCCCCCGACGCCGCCAGGCCGTTCCTTGTCGCCGTCGCCGCGCCCTGCTCTGTCGCTGCCCGATCCTCGTCGCCTTTCGCCATCGCGGACGCCTCCCCGACGACACCGAGCTCAACGCCAGGCTGCCCCATCGTCGTCACCCGTGCCCCGTCGTCCCCGTCGCCGTCGTCGCCATCGCTCGTGCCCCATCGTCGCCGTCGCCGTCGTCTTCCCCGAGCCCACGCCCCTGCTGCCCCGCCCCCGAGTGCGCCCGGCCGCGCGCGCCCCTGCCCTGGCCCGCCCCCACCGTCGCCGTCGCCGTCGCCGTGCCATCGCCGCCCCCGCTGTGAGCCGCCGCCGCCCCGGCTCTTTGCATTTTTTTTATATATGTTGATTTTTTTATATGATGATTTTTTTGTTCATATATAATGTATATATGTATGTGGCTATATGTATGGATGGATGTTCATATATGTATTAATTTTTTTGTTCATCGCATTTTTTTGTTCATATATGTATTTTTTTTAAATAGCATTTTTTCCATATATATATGTATGTGGCTATGTATGTATAGATGGATATCATTTCTTTCCATGTATGTATGTCGTTGTCGATATACCCCCTCCCCGATAACTTCGACATGAGGGGGGGGGGTCGATATACCCCCTCCCCGATAACATTTTTTTCTAAGTTACTCAGGTAAAATGTTCACCCCCCTCTCGATATACCGGGCGACCAACTCTCGAGGCCACCCAAACCCTAGAAAAAAAGCATTGTCGATCTCCTACCCCCTCCCGCCCCTACCTGACAAACTCTCGAGGCCACCCAAACCACTAGAAGAAAACTCCGATAACTTCGACATGAGGGGGAACGTCGATCAACCCCCTCTCGCCCGAACAAGTCTATGTATCATTTTATATCGCGGTGGACATATATCAAAGTTTGATCATATGTCAAAGTTTGAATTTTGACATATGCAAAATTTGATCATATATCAAAGTTTGATCATATGTCAAAGTTTGAATTTTGACATATGCAACATTTGACATATGCAACTTTTGATCAACCCCCTCTCGCCCGACCAAACCCTAGAAGCGTCGAGGCCACCCCAAACCCTAGAAGCGTTGCCGAGGCCACCCCAAACCCTAGAAGCGTCGAGGCCACCCAAATTTACCAAGTTAAAAGAGCGTTGTCGAGGCCACCCCAAACCCTAGAAGCGTTATCGAGGCCACCCCAAACCGTAGAAGCGTCGAGGCCACTAATTAATATTCCTTGTTATGATTAGCTAGCTAGGTCTATGTTTGCCACTAATATATCCATCTCTCATGTTTGTATATTAATTGCCATGTTGTAATATTTGCAGAAACTATGGATCAAAGAGACTTAGAACAAGAAGAGTTGTTGGGGGACATAATCCGCGACGGACGTGATGTCTTGTCGTTTCTCAACGACACCGATGGTCTAGAAGGAGAGGATGAAGGCTCCGGTGATCGAACAATGGAGGAGGAAAGACATGATCATGATGTCTCCGGTGACCGAATGCCGGTGGAAGAAGGAGACCGTGATGACGGCTCCGATGACCGAACGGAGGAGGGAGCTGTTGCAAAGTCCGGCGAGGTATATATATTAATTAAGCCTGTGCTGACTAGCTAATTGATGCATTAATTGTTTTGGTATGTACATATATTAACTCTTCTTTCTTCTTTTATAGCCCTCCGGATCGAGCCAAACTTCGGTAACGAGACGAGGCCCGAAGAAAAGGTTGCGCCAGGATGAAAGGTTCACGATCACAGCAATCGCGGACGATGGCCAACCGATTGAACCCAGGCGGACCAAGGAAGCATTTTCTGCTCAGTGCGGAACTATTGTTAGGGACAGTATCCTGATCAGCATCCAGCTATGGAATAAGCCTAAGAACGAAGACCCTCAAGTTTCTTATGTCATCGATAGACAGAAAGATGATCTTTCGACCTCGCTGAAGGCAAATTTCACCCTACCGCCAGAGGAGGATCCGAATAAGCCAGTTATAGAGCCACTGGTCAAGGCATGTGCTCTTAAGTAGATGGCAGATCTATTCAGGAGGTGGAAGAATGAGTTGAAATCAATGTTTGTTGACAAAGGGAAGACTCCAGAATTCACCGGCCGATTTGAGAAGATAAGAGATCACTGGCCCGCATTTGTGGCCTACAAGACATCGGACAAGAGTAAGAAAATGTCAGAGATAAATAAGATAAATGCTGCAAAGAAGCTGTATCAGCATCGCACGGGGTCAGGCGGCTACCTCAAAGCCCGGCCGTTGTGGGACAAAGCTGAGAATGACCTGATTGCTAAAGGGGTCGAACCAGAGACATTGAACTGGCCAGATCGTTCAAGGACTTGGTTCTTCGGTGTTGGGGGAACTTTGGACCCTGAAACAGGGAAGTGCCGTTGGACGGACGAGCAACTTGCAATACCCGTCAGGAAGCGTCAGAAATATATCGCCACAGCGCAGGCAGGGATGTTCATTCCCGACAGAGAGAAGGACGAGCTGACTGAGGCCCTCGGGAATCCTAAGCACCCTGGACGAACACGAGGCACGCCAGGCTCCGTTGCATGGAAGGTTGGGTTTCCTGGCGCAGGCGGTTACAAAACCCGGGAGAGGAAGAGGAAACAGGAGCTGAGCAAAATGCAGAAGCTCAATGCAAGAGTACTAAAGCTAGAGGAACAAGTTGAGAGCCAGCGAGCTGCCGACCAACCATCTCAGCGCCACGAATCTACCCCGCCATCTCAGCGGAGAAGCAGCGTGGCTTCCACGGAGCTCATTCAGCAGCCTGACTTCATGGCTCCTAGCTACCCCGTGGATGCTATCACGGAGGCTCAACATTGCCAGCTTATGACGAAATGTCGGAACCTCACCTTGAAGGTGGCTGTCGGCTCTGTTGCACCTCCTCAACCTGACGGAACTTTTCACTGCTGTCCGATTCCACATGGCTATGCTGTTGTGACGGTGGATGAAGTAATGGAGGGATTTGACGAGCTCGAGCTTGACCACCCTATAGGTGAAGGGGAGACTCAGCTGGTTTATGCTCTGAGGACTACATGTCTATGGCAGAAGGAGTACATCAAGCTTCCGAACTGGACGCCTCCGCCTCCTCCTCCTCCTCCGGCGAGTCAGAGCACTCCCCCTCCTCCTCCGACGCGTGAGAGCACTCCTTCTCCACCTCCTCCCGTGCGTGAGGGCACTCCGCCTCCTCCGGCGCGTCGGAGCACTCCGCCTCCTCCTCCGCCTCGTCAGCAACGGCGGAAGAGAGCCGCCGCCGCTCCGGCGACTAGTAGTACAAGCAGAGGTGGGAAGAAATTCAGATATGGTCCATCTCTCAAGCCTCTGGAAAAGTTACAATATGAGAGGACCGACGAGGAAACCGCGAAAATCAGTGCTGCCGAAGTGCATGAACATTTTGCACGGAAACCTCCACCTCCGAAGGAGACGATAGATCCGGTGAAACGGAAGCGCACTATCGATGCCCTGAAGCGACAACCACCGTCTCCGCTGCAATCCAACTATGAGCGCATTATTGAAAGGACATATAAGGAAGCGGAGCGGTTGGGAAGTACTTGCATGCATGGAAGGTTAGCAGAACGAAGAAGTGGGAAAAAAATTCCCAGCTCGGCGAACAGGCGAACCAATCGTGCTCCCCGCTCAAGGTGTCTAGCGATATCATTGCTAATCAGCCAGGGATGGTGCCCGATACCAATCCTGCTGATTACCTGAGTGATGTTGTAGAGTTTGAAATAATGGAGGTGGACGAATTCAGATACCAGTACGGGCAGCCTCTCGTCAAACCTGATCATCCTCCTCTAACAACGATGATGCGAAGATTCCATGAATGGTACATGAAAACCTGCAGCGAGTCTGGGAAGGATACTTTGACGCTGAGAATTAAAGAGGAGCATGACCTCGTTGGAATGGATCAGTTGTCTGTTGAATTTGACGAGTTATTCCAATTATACAATCAAAAGGCCCTCGACAAAACACTCGTGACTTGCTACTGTCTGTAAGTACTACTTCTGTAATTAAGTCTCTATATATAGCTCAGCTCTTTCATTGCAAGTATATATAATTATCCTCACTATATTATGTAGATTGAAGATCGTCGAATGCAGAAAAGCACAAATCTATGACATTGGGTTCATTAACCCAAATATCATACATGAATGGACAGTTCAAAAGAATGTCACAAAAACCGAGGACAACTTGCTACAATCGTTGCTTAAAAATCAAAACAAAGAGAAAATACTCTTTCCTTACAACTTCAAGTGAGTGTTACTATCTTGTGCATATTCGGTTTACCTTATTACTCGAGGTTATAGTAATGTAATTGATGAGTTATGCATGCATGCGCAGCTTCCACTTTATTCTGCTAGAGATTAAGCTTGAGCGGGGAGTAGTAACCATCTTAGACTCGAGACGAAAAGATCCCCAGGAGTATGCGGACATTACTGAAATGCTCCAGAAGTAAGTTCAATCGATCATTATCGCACCATATCGGCAACTTTGTTCATTTCCTGATATCAAGTAATTATTTTCTTTGCCTGGCAGGGTTTGGAAAGAGTTCACCGGAATTGTTCCGGCACTGCCGAGGGAGCTGCAATTTACACACCCAAAAGTAAGTACTACTAGCTAGTTTCGCGCATCTCCCATTGATTCTAGTTTCATCAATACCATTTATAATGCTTGATTATCAGTTTGATTGAACTGTATTTCTCGTAAAGTGCTTGTGGCAGGAAGCCGGGAATGATTTTTGTGGATACTACATTTGCGAGTTCATCTACAACGCGACGACCTCTAAGCGGGGCTACTCTGAAAAACAATATGAAGTGCGTAAGCAATAATATTCACAATTTTATTTTATTACCATCATTTGTGTTGAGTTTCATTCATATATATGTATTGACCCCCTTCTTCAAATTAGTTGTGGCAGATGCGGGATGAACTCCTACCACATGATCGCATACGAGCAATTCAAGAGGAATTGGCGGGATTCTTTCTTGATCACATCATAAATAAAGCCGGAGAATACCATGTGGAATTTGACATTAGATGTTAGGGATTGTATGTAAGAGATCTTATATTGTATATATATAGCTAGTAGCGTCGGATAGATATACGAAAACTTGTCGTTCAACCAATCTCTCGGAGAAAGAGAGGTCGATCACTTATCTCTGTATATGTTCATGACGATCTTGTGTACTTAATGGTTCCTTCATTTGCTTACTAGCTAGCGTGTCGAGTTCTCTCTATACGTATAGTAGCTAGCGTTGACCAAGCACGGAGAAAGAGAGGACACTTCTCTCTATTAGCTAGCTAACACAATATGAAACCCCTCAATTAACCCTCCAAAACCCCCAAACCCCCCCCTTTAAAAAAAACAAAAAACAAAAACCCCAGCTCCTGCCAAATGCTGACGCGTGGATGCCTTTTGGTTCCGATTGGTGTTACCAACCGGGACTAAAGGTCCTCCTGCCTGGGCTCCCCGCAGCGGCCACATGGAGCCCCTTCTGTCCCGGTTCGTAAGCGAACCGGGACTAAAGGTTTTGGGCTTTAGTCCCGACCCTTTAGTCCCGGTTCCAGAACCGGGGCTAATGGGCCTCTGGAACCGGGACAAATGGGCCGTTTTCCACTAGTGACCACCTTGGATGTTACATCAATCTTCTCGGATCTTGCTTCAATCTTCTTAGAGCACGCATCAGAGCAAAGCTTTTGATTCTTATTGACTGTTGATTGAATGCTTCATCGTTCCTTGTGGGGGCGCAATGCCGCTGGCTGCGGTGGCGCATCTATCACTGACGGCGCCGGTGGCAGCTGGAAGACATCTGGTCTCACCACCCAAATGAGCCTCTGCAGGTACGCACGGTAGTAGCATGCCCTGCTGGTCCTATTCTTCCAAATCAGTTGTTGAATCTCCTCCTCCACTTGGTACCAGAGTAGCTCCGTCCAGTCAATATAATGCGCCCGAAGATCCTACTAATAGCTCAATGCATGATCAACCTCAGTAGGTAGCCTGCGCTTCCTGCCGGTGGAAGTCTGCAATGGCGCCAGGACGTAAACCTTCATGAACTCTCTAGAGGGGGAGGTCACGACGGCGCTGGCAGGAAAAGACATGGTAGGTCTTCCTGCAGGGAGGCAGAGCGCCTCGGCAAAGGAATGGAGGAAGACCATGATTTCTTGGCCACGGACGGAGGAGCTCCATCCAAGATACGGGTACGGTTTGTAGTTGGCAATGAGCTCGGCGACGAGGTCCGGGCGCGGGGCGTCGGAGGAGGGGAGGTCGAGGCGGACGAAGTCGAGGAGGCCGAGGGTGCGGAGGCCTTCGTCATGGGCTGCAGTCGGGACCGGCGGCGGGTCATGGAGGCGGAGGTTCGCGCGGATCCAGTGGAGGCGCTCCTCCCTTCCCTCGAGGTGGATTGATTTCGGGATTTTGGATGGTGCCTCCGTTTTGGGAATGGCCGGATCAACGTCGGTGGGAGGCCTGGGTGTTTGGCTCGCGGCCATTGGAGGAGCTTGTGAGCAAGATGGCGAGGAAGCGTCTCGATGCCCCGGCGCTCTCATGGGGGAGGAGAGTCTGTCTGTGCATATGACTTTGGTGGGCAGCCTGCAACGCGTGGAAGGCCACCGTCCATCCTCTGCTTGGACAGTGTGCCATGTGGTAGGCATGTATGTGTTGTAAGTGAGACTTCGGTCTTTGTGAGGCACTAGGCGCGCCTCCTGGACGTCCATGTGCACTAGTAGAAACAGGGCTTTGGTTGAGGCCTGGATAAGGGCATTAATCCCGGTTCAGTCACGAACCGGGACCAAAGAGGGCATCAGTCCCGGTTCGTGAGGCCAGGGGGCCGGCCGAGCCTCGGGGGCCATTGGTCCCGGTTCGTCTGACCCCTTTGGTCCCGGTTCCAGACACGAACTGGGACCAATGGGCCTCGCTCCTAGCCCACAACCTTTAGTCCCGGTTGGTGGCTGGAACCGGGACCAAATTTGGTCCTTTAGTCCCGGTTTTAGCCACCAACCGGGACTAAAGAGTGGCCTATATATACCCCCTGCCCGCGAGCAGAGCAGTGCACTGCCAAATTTTTTTTGGCCGGCCGTGGGAGAGCTTTTTGGTGCTCTAGCTCACCTCCTATGAACATGAGGTGTTCGATGAAATGCCCGAGCCACACTTAAGCTTTCTCCTCTCGAAGCTCCTTGTCCAAACTTCATTTTCCTCAGGATTTGTCTAGGTTTGACGGTCCGTCCTGTCCCGTCCGCGTCCTCACCGCCGTCGATCGCCCGCGCCGATCTCGTCACCGGCACCACCGTGGTGTGCCTCTTGTTCTTATCTTCTTTCTAAAAGAAAAAAAATTCTTACTTGTATGATTTAGATTGAAACTTGTATAATTTTCTTACTTTTATTATTGTTTGTTATTATATAGTGCGATGGTTTTGGTGTCCGCCCCCGTCGGCCCTCGTCCTGTCTATGATTCGGATGTGGTATATATTATCTTTTATAATTATTTGTTTCATTTAGTGTTTATGACAATTATGCCGACCAACGTGACATAGATGTTTTATCTAGGAGGTATGTGAACCGGAAATTCCAACCTACCCTCTTGTCGAGAGATTAAATTTAGTTGAAAAAGAAAATGATTACTTGAAGAAAAAATTGAAAAGAATTGAGGAGGAGAAGATGGCATTGGAGTTGCATGTTGCGGATATCGTCGATGATCACAAGATCAAGATGGATAAAATGCGCTTGAAGATTAGAAAGATTAAAAAATATGCCATTCATACTGAGGCTTGGTATCATTATGCCGTTGGATCAATTGTTACCTTAGTTGCGATTATGATTGCATTTGTTGTTGCATTGAAATGGTTTAATTAGATGCTCTAGAGAGCTATATGTTGTTCAATGAGAACTATGTATGAACTTTATGTATTTATTTTTTCAGTAATAACATTTGATCACTACTGTACTTTGGTTTTAATGTGATGATGAACTTCTACTAATTTGGTCACTTCTCTATTCATGATGTTCTGTAATGGTTTTTGCCACACTTAATTATATATAATGCACACAGATGAACAAGCAATGGATGTACAGTGACAGACGCACCTCTGAGTACATTAAGAGCGTGCATAATTTTCTCGAAGTGGCTGAGGCAAACAAGCAGAATGGTTTTATGTGTTGTCCATGCCCTATCTGTGGGAATACGAAGTCTTACTCTGACATGAAACCCTTCACATCCACCAGCTTGAGAAGGGTTTCATGCCACACTATAATGTTTGGACCAAGCACGGAGAAAGAGGGGTTATGATGGAAGACAACAAAGAAGAAGAGGATGATGACATCTATGTGCCCCCTGAATACGGTGATGCTGCAACGGGGGAAGCTGAAGATCAAGAGGAACCAGACGATGTGCCCGATGATGATCTTCACCGGTCATTATTGATGTAAAGAGACAATGCGAAAGTGAAAAGGAGAAGTTGAAGTTCGATTGCATGTTAGAGGATCACAAAAAAGGGTTGTACCCCAATTGCGAAGATGGCAACACAAAGCTCGGTACCACACTGGAATTGCTGCAATGGAAGGCAGACAATGGTGTATCTGACAACGGATTTGAGAAGCTACTGAAAATATTGAAGAAGAAGTTTCCAAAGGATAAGGAATTGCCCGACAGTACGTACGGAGCAAAGAAGGTTCTATGCCCTCTAGGATTGGAGGTGCAGAAGATACATGCATGCCCTAATGACTGCATCCTCTACTGCGGTGCGTACGAGGATTTGAACGCATGCCTGGTATGCGGTGCATTGCGGTATAAGATCAGACGAGATGACCTTGGTGATGCTAACGACGAGCGCCCCAGGAAGAGGGTTCCTGCCAAGGTGATGTGGTATGCTCCTATAATACCACAGTTGAAATGTCTGTTCAGAAACAAAGAGCATGCCAAGTTGATGCGATGGCACAAAGAGGACCGTAAGAAAGATGGGAAGTTGAGAGCACCCACTGACGGTGAAATGATGATACCATGACAACTTTCAAACTTTTCAGAGTTCATTTGTAGTGCTTTTCAATTTCAGGGTCATTTAGCTTCAAAAAATCAGTAAATGCATGAAAAATATGAAATGAAGTCAGAAAGGGTTGAAAATTGATGATGTGGTTTTGAATGGTGCATTTTGAACACACAAAAAGTCTGGAGTTCAAATAAGTTCAAAAAAATGAAATCCCTTTGTAACAGATGAGTTTTCGTATGAAACCCTGATACTTCGAAAGAGATTGTCCATTTTGTACACGAAGTGCATCTAGCTTTTGCCGTAACCCTCTCAACTTTTTAGCACATGCTATGTGGGTGAAATTATGATACATTGCCAACTTTCAACCTTTTCAGAGTTCATTTCAAGTGCTTTTCAATTTCAGGGTCATTTAGCTCAAAGAATGAACTAATAGCAAAAAGAATGAACAAGAAAACTTTTATGAAACTCTAATAGCAAAAAGAATGAACTAAAAATAATCAATTAAAATATTCTGTTATGATCAACTAAAACAAAACTATAATATTCTTCAATAGCAAAAAGAATCAACTAAAAAGCTTTTGTAAAACTCTAATAGCAAAAGGAATCAACTAAAAATATTTTATAACACTTAGATTTTTGAAACTAAAATTAATAAAATTTATGCAACTATAATTATCAAAGTATTTTTTGTTCAAAACATTAATAGCAAAAAGAATTTTCATAACAAATTTTTTTGTTAGAAACTTTAAATGCAACTAAAATAACAAAATCTATTTTTGATTAAAACAGACATTTAAATAACATAAAAATACCAAATTGAATATAATGATAAATCACAGTAATATTAGCGGAAAAAGAATCACTCAAAAATCTATTTTTATAGTAAAGTTATTCACAAACTAGTGATTCACACAAATTTAAAAGAATTCAAATTTAAACTATTCAAATTTGAAAACTAATGCCACTAACAGAAAGTTTATAATTTTTGTGATCTAAAAGCAAAAAGAATCACTGAAAAACTATAAGTATTTAGCTATAAGTAGAAACAAAAGAAAATAAATAAAGCAAAAAAGAAAACAAAAAAATGGAAAAGTAAAAAAAAATGTTGCCTACTGGGCCACCACGGCCTGAATACGACTAGAAACCCAGCTAGTTGGGCCAGGATTCAGGCCCGCAGTAGGCCTAGTAGGCCCATTGGCAGAGTAGTGCTAGATTAGGCCCGTAAGCCTGTAGTTGAAAGGAGCTCGAGAGGGTTGGCGCAACAGCCAATGACTAAAACATTTGAATATAAGAATTGGAAGGTCAAAGTGGTAAAAAAATATTAGAAAAGAGAGAAAAACGTGACAACCATAGAAGCTAAAAGCGTGGCAACCTGTGAGAGCCCCTCGTCCAGCATTGGAATGGCACGAGGTGAGCTGTTGCTTAGCCGTTTTAATCTTTGTATATATATAAAAAATATATATATAGGGCTGGACTATTCTGTTAGTAGTAACAGAATAATATTCTGTTACCCGTCGGCCCTATAAGGGCGCGACGTGCCTACAGAAGAAACTCCCCGACCTACCCACAGCCTAACCCACCTCCTACCGCCGGAGGCAACCGTCGGGGGCGAGCGAGCGACGGCGTCAGCCGGAGCGATGGAGCCCGCGGCGCCGTGACTGGCCGCCGACGGATCCACCGCCGCCATCTTCTTCCTTGCTGGCAAAGCAACGTCGGGGCTGTGATCCACGCCATCAGCCTCCCGCTCGCCGGAGCTCCTTCGCCGGGGCTGTGATCCCCGCCTCCCGCCTCCCGCTCGCCGGAGCTCCTTCGTCGGGGCCATGATCCCCGCCTCCCGCCTGCCCCTCGCCGGAGCTCCTTCGCCGGGGCCGTGATCCCCGCCTCCCACCTCCCCCTCGCCAGAGCTCCTTCATCGGGGCCGTGATCCCCACCTCCCGCCTCCCCCTCGCCGGAGCTCCTTCGACCTTCGACGGATTTGTGATCTCTGCCACCAGTCGCTACCTCCCTTGACCTCGTCGCCGGAGCTCCACCACAAGATGGAGCACCATCGTCTCCCCAAGCTCCTTGCCTGCATCAATGGCGCCGCCTTCCAAGCTTATCCCAGTACACCACCGACGAGCGGAAGAAGAAGACGTCAGATGCAAGAACATGCCACTGCAGGTGATGTGTGCTTCCCACACAAATTTTCCTCAAAATTCAATCTGCCACATTGCTTCTGAAGCACAAACGATCAGGTCAAAAAATGTTTTCAGATCTGGGTTTGCCTGATGAAAAATACCACGTTTGTGTCATTTCATCAGTCCTACTATGCAAATATTTTATTTAAAAATTGCACACACTATGTTCTGTCTATATGTTAACTATTAGGTTCATCAGTACTACATGTGTGCTGCATCAGTAGCACATGTCCTATGATACAAAAGTTGATAGTGCATTGCAAATGCTTGCATCAGTTCTTTACACCCCTGCCACTTGATGCACAATTTAGATGTTGAGGTTACTGTCAGTACCTCTAATATGCTTGCTTTAGTTCCAGTCAAAAAACATAAACTTATGCATCAGTCCAAGTAGCTACTACGGTTTATATAAGGTTCAACTACCACTGCAAGTTATATGTTGTGATTACTAATATTACATGTCATGTAGTTGCGTCAGTTCGAACGAGGCAAAATAAATACACTTTTTACACAGTAAATTCAATGATACATAAACTAGGAGTACTTCTAATGTAGATGCATAAGTTCTGGAGGAAAAAAAATACATGCATCAGTTTATATGTATTGCCTACTGTTCCCAAGTTCAATGTTCAGTTTACAAGCTGTACACCGAGTGTTCATGCATCAGTTATAGGAAAAAAAACTGTGCCAAATTGATGCATCAGTGCTAAGATAGTACATCAGTACATCAGTGTTGAACATGTCCATTCATCAGTTCGACTGAAAGTACATCAGGGATAATAGACAACAAAGTTTAATAACGCCCAACGTTGCAAGTTCAACTTATACGTTACCTTCAGTACATGACATGTTACCCATCAGTTATAGGAAAAAAAGGCAGAAAGATTAATCCCAAAATTATTGAATGTCATTGCAGAAACATGCAAGGCGCCACACGCAGGGAGGGTTTGATGACGAGCCAAGCGGATATGAGGCGCCGCCTGGTTGGGTAACACCAGAAATAGCCCCTGGATACTTCAACAATACAGGCAGATTTCAAGCTACACCAGAATCATCAGAAGCACGGTCTGGTTCTTCTTTGCAGCAAAGACCGCTTACTGGGAATACAAGCTTTGCCACTGCCGGGATGCAACAAGGTCCACAATGTCCCCAACAACAAATATTTTCCTTCCCTGGCGCATGCAGAAAGGCAAGGACACCCAGGCTTCTGCCAGTTGCTCCATCAACATCAATCATTCGTGCTACAAAAGCGGTTGTGACGGGAAGACCAGGCCAAAGAGACAGGAATGTTAACCACTCTAGCAGGGTGCAAAGTAGCAGATATGAGCCGTATAGACAGGAGCAACCTCACAACAAATCTGAGCAAAGACGGCCATACAATGAGAGACGGAGAGCTTCATCAACACTGCTCCCTCCAAGAGATGCATTGCTGCATGTGCCGAGGGTGACACCACCTGTGCCTATACACCAGGGTGAACAACAAACACTAGATGCAGCACAGAGCTATACACATGTAAGTATCCATTTAGAAAAAACATACAAGCACAGTCCATACCATAGTACTGTGACCACCCCACCTAAGATTTTCATCACCGTGTTTTGTTTTGCTCAATGTTGCGTGCAGCCCCCTACAATTGAAGCTTACGTTCTGCCAAGGCTAGAGATGTAGTTTGAAACTTTCAAAGAAGCAAAGGACTTCTACAACGTCTATGCAAGGCACGCGGGTTTTGCTATCAGAGAAGGTTCTAAGGTTAACATCAGAGTCTACCTTTATTGCACGTGCTATGGAGTCTATGAATCGAAGGTTTCAGATGCGAATAGACAGAGGAACAGGACAACTGCCAAGACTAACTGCACGGCAAAAATGAGGCTGAAGAGGGAAAAAGTTGGAACACTTGTCATAAAGGAGATATGCTGGGAGCACAATCACAGGCTAGTGGTCAGCCCCCAAATGCTTGTGTTCTTGCACTCCCACAAAAACTTTGACAGCACAATCTTGGAGTACGTCAAGTACCTGCAGTTCAAAGGCATTGAACACGCGCAAATCATGACCATACTGGACGGCGATGACCCCGGTGGCTACTTCCTCGAAATGAACGCCAAAGACCTGATTAACGCGTAAGTACAAACTTGTTCTCCTCCCAGACCCCCTCCCTCTTTTTTCCTCTGTCAGTACAAACCGATTACGCAACGCATGACCTGATGCCAGTTCAACATGCATATTTGAATGACTGTTCCCTTCTAATATGTAGGAAAGCAAAGAATTCAAGGATGGATTATGTGGACGACGACCTAAAGACTATAAACTTCTTTAGGGAGATGAAAGCGATAAACAAGGATTTCTTCTGCGACATACAGCTTGATGAGTCCGATAGAGTGAAGAACATATTCTTGGCGAACGCAAGCTGCCGAGGGGCATACCAAGACTTTGGTGACTGCGTGACGTTTGACACCACATATAAGAACAACAAGTATCATATGCCACTTGGGGTGTTTGTGGGTACTAACAACCACTTGCAGACTACATTCTTTGCTTTTGCCCTGATAAGAGGTGACGATGCAGATTCATTCAGGTGGCTGTTCAAAACATTTTTAAGGTGCATGAGAGGGAAGGCTCCTACATGCATCCTCACAGGTACCACCGCCAACCCAAAAAAAGGAAAAATAACACAGTAAAATTGTGGTGTCAGTTCTATTTGTATATATGCACTAGCATCTGCCGACCACTCCACATCTCTTTTCTCATTACCAGACCAGTGCCCGGCAATGGCTTTGGCGATCCCAGATGTTTTCGGGGACACAATACACAAGCTATGCCACTGTCACATTATGAAGAAGTATAGGGAACATCTCGCGTACCTGTACAACCTCCACGAACACTTTAAGGATGAATTCACAGCAATCCTCAACTGGCCCCTCATGCCAACTGAGTTTGAGGCTGCCTGGAAAGCACTCATGGATAAGTACAACCTCCATGACGATGCCACGATGGTGTCAATGTGGAACAAGCAGGAGAAATGGATTTCAGCTTACTTCAAAGAAATTTTCTGTGCCAGAATGACATCCACACAACACAGTGAGAGCATGAACTATGTGCTCAAGAAGAACTTCGTAAATGATAGACAAAACCTGCACCGGTTTGTTAGCCAGGTAAACACCTGTGTCAAAACCAGGAGGCAGAAAGAGAACGAGGAGACAATGGGTAACCGGGTATAGCTCTATCACCTGTCGTAAGACAAGAACATGCTTACTAAATTCTTTCTTACTTAGACAAGTTATTGCTGCGAGAAAACTAATAATTTGTTCATCACTCTTGCTTGCGGAGAAACAACAAAACATGCTAACCCTCTATGGGTTCGACACTTAGATGGCAAAGCTTTACTCACGATGTGTGTACAGCGAGATCAGAAAGAGGCTAAAACTGAGCACCGTCTTCACGATGACGGAGACGGATGGGCCTACAAAGTACCCTGTGCGCTACAACAAACCATAAAAACAGTTTGCATGGTCTCAACACGCGTTCCAGGTGGTTGCAGACCCCGTGGGAGAAATATACGACTGCGAGTGCAAGCTGTGGGACCACACATGTGACGACTAAAAAAAGATGTTACAGACTGTAGTACATTTTTTTGCATGTTTTTGGTCGAATGAAATGACAGAAAACATGCACCTACTCCAAAAAAACAGGTATTTTCTGCCTGCATGTCCTGTGCATGATGCAAACAAATAAGGATCACAGCGTTCCGGAGAAATACATCCTCAGGAGATACACCAAACGCCCGAACATCCAGCCAACCTTCAACAGAAATGACTTGAGGACAGTAGCATCAAACAAGGCCTGCCAATACTGCATTGAAAGCGCACTGCTGCAGCTAAACATGAGGGTGTGTAGAAAAAGCATGAGAAGCCTAGACCAAATGGCGAGGTCACGGGTCGTCATGGAAAGACTTGAACAAGAATTCGAATCCATGCATTCTGCTGAAAACAGAGATGTCACGGACAACGAAGCAGAAGAAATTGAGCAGGATGTCGCTACAATTTTATTCGAGATGAACCATATTGGAGCTATTGACACATACGACAACGAGGAGGAGGAGCAACAGCAACCAGAGCCTGCCCATGTGCACACTCAAGAGTAGTAGCATGCTCACGTGCAAGATCATGAGCTTGACGGTGCTGTAGGCGAATGACATGACAACAGGAGATCCTATCAGAAACACTGAACAATCGTATCAGAAACACTGTCGTTACCAAAACTTATTTAGCCTTATCATCGATTTCTGGATCAGTACTATAGTTAAGATATCATTTGTGATTTGTGCCCACTGGACCAGTGAACATTATTATGTAAACCATTTCATAAACCTTTCGAATGCAATCACAAATATATTTGAAAAATTGATCTGGATTTATGTAACGTCAACACTACTGTGGATCAGTACTAATAAGTCTGGCATGTCAGTTCAAGGCAGAGTAACCAAACACACCCGTGAACACCTCAAAAAACAGCATTCAACAGCTATGACTGGTCTGCCAGTCCTAGTCCGGAAAGCCCATCAGTACATAAAAGAATGACCTCAAGCAAACAGAAAAATTGAAAGTACAAATATAATACACCTGTACTGATGAAAAACTAATTTATCTGTATAAAATACTTTAAAAAATTATGTTGATATAAACAATAATTTCAAAAAACAAATATTTTAGAAAATTAGCATCACACACGTAGTCTGAACTTGTAATGGTAAGTTCAACCACACGTCAATCACCAGTCCAAGTACTCGACAGTCAAGCAGTACAAGCGCCATCATCACCGACTCTCAGATGCGCAAAGTGGGACAAGCAACTAATAAGTTCACCTTCACAAGACGGATCAGTGCGAGAGTAAAAACCCATGCAGAGAATTACATTTGGACGGTTGGTTCTTCCAGGCCACCGCCCGCGCCACCCACTGGGTGGTTGCCATGACGGACTGCAACGGCACCCCATGAGAAACTACCCCCACGCCCGCAACAAACCGCCTCCTCCACGTCCCAAACCACGCCCTCAAAAAGCCCCAAATCGACTTCATCCCTGCCTCATTCCGAAAACCACCATTGCCGCTTCCATCTCCACTACAAACTCCCCACAAACATCCCTCTTTGAAGCCCAAGGTCGCTGGAGGAGGGCAATGGTGGAGGAACCATCTGCCATGCGTCAGTGTGGCGAGACGTCCAGCCAGAGCAGCAACCTCGACGACGTTCACATCCCCGGCAAGAAGCTAGACTACACCACCATGCTCGAGAAGGTGGACCTCCACAGCAAGGAGACACTGGAGGTCGTCTGCACCAGCGAACCAGACAAGGCCGATGAGATGATCTGTAGGCTCTGGAAGAGGGCTGGCGGCTTGTATCCTAGATTCATCGGGATGTGGAGTATACCAGGCAAGACGAACCTCTGCAGAGAGCAGAAGTTCTGCAGTTATGCGTGGAGGAACTATGCCTGGTGTACCACATCGCCGCGGCCACAAAATGGTGAACCATCCTACTCATTTGCCCTCTTTCGTTCATTTGTTTAATTAGTACTGTATCCTCAAAATTTCATTAAACTAGTTTCCCAACTAGATGTACTAGTGTAGTTTGTGAAAGTGGATGCACTAGTGCAGTTTCTCAAGTAGATGCACTAGAATATATTTTGAACCTGATGCACTAGTGGATTACTATTTGAAAATCTTGCAGCAGATTAATTTCTGAACTTGTTGTACTAGTGTAGTTTCCGATCTTGATTCACTAGTCTAGTTTCTGCACTCGATGTATTAAAAGATGTTTCTGAACTTGATGTAGTGAAGTAGTTTCTGAACTTGGTCTGGTGTTATTTTCATCAGCAAAAAAACTAAGAACTTGGTGAAGCACTGGTATATGTTTTTCTATTCAACAAAAGAAAACTAAACAAGTACTAAAGCAGCACATAGATCATTGACTCAACTTTATATTCCAAAAAGAAAAATAACATCGTGTACTTGAATTTAATTTCTGAAATTTGTGTACTAGTTTCTGAACTATATTCATCCATTAATTATACTATATAAGCATCTACTTCATGGATTCATCACTTGTAAACCAAAAAAACTAACAAATTCAAACATCAAAATAATACTAACCTTCAATATGTCTCTCCTCTTGAAGGCCCAAGCGCCTCAATGACATGCTGAAGCATGAGAAGTTGTTCACCTTTGCTGGTTTTAGCATTCAAGGTGACAAAGAGAAGCTGAAGATGTCTGGTTTGGAGATAAACCCCAACAAGTACATCGACATTCAACGCAACTGGAGACACTACAAGAAATTTGTTCATTGTTGACCCTCCATTTTTGTCACTGAATCGTCATTATTCATGTTTTATGACCCTGTTTTGACAAAATTCAAAAGGTCAACAGTTGGCCGTCAAGAACGAACAAACATGACCTTTCTAAAATTTTGGTCGCAGATCTCTATTGACCAAAATTTTGGTTTGCTCATTACCCATTTCTCTAAGCCACGTAGGATTTGATGTGGCTGAGCTGACGTGGCATTGCTAGTGACCAAATGGAATCATCATAAATTTCACAGCCCAGTCCACCAATCTAGCCTACATGGGCCTGGCCCATACATATTTTATTAGTAAAAATGTGTGATTTGTTTGGGCTGATGCATTATTTTGTCAGAAGCATGCATATCTCAAGATAGGCCCATTAAAAAACAAGTACAACAAAATACAATATTGCAGATAAACTGTATATTTCATTTCAGTAGCACATCACATGAAATACAATACATCATCCATCGACTCCTCTACACACCAAGGTTCAAGGCCCAACAAGTGCACTGCAAAATGATTCTAAAAGTGCACAGAAAAATAGTTCTACAAGTGCAAGTGCACAACAAAAGGACCCAACAAGTGCACAAGCGCACAGCAACATAGTTCTACAAAGATTGGATGAAAAGCACAAGTTTTAAGTTATCACACATAACATCAATGAGAAACGAAGCTTCTTGTGCCCTCCTACCCTCCGCTTCTTCTGAGTGATTCAGATCATCCTGGTAATTGGAATAATTAAACATAAGAAAGCATACAAAATATGAGCAGACGAAAGACAAATGGTGGTTTTACATTCAGCAGTCAGAAACAAGACATTAAGACATGCTCCTATAGAAATACCAATCAGAACCATTTCTTGCAGTGATCTCAACCTTTATTGTTGAACAGGAAATAGTTATAGAAATAAACTAATGAAATAATCTTCTCAGAAGAGTCCCAACAATTTGCATTAACTATTAACATGGTTGCAAAACTTCAATAGTAAAGAGGGTAACATATTTCTTTTATCTTTAATTGACTGGAATTACAACATGAAGCACATGAACAAATCATACGAACAAGCAACCCCATAAACGCTCACTTGAATCTTGTTTATACTTTTCTTGCAGAACAACATGTGGGTAAGAGCATTACCTTGATGGGATCTCAATCGAAGCATACAACCTGGACAGTGTAGACTAAATCTGGAGAAAAAATATTACTTGTCCACAAGGGTCAGATTGACCTACACATTGCCAAACAACCCTTGCAGTCACTTGGTTCAGATCTTCCCTATGAGGTGCTGAGCATTCCGCTACAGAAAACAAATAGAATTAAATTCAAAATACAACCAATTTTAAGGAGACTACTAAAAGTAAAGTTTAGCTAATAGGACTTCTATAGCATGCAAGATGTTTCTTAGATCAACAAAAACAAGAACAAGAGCTATGACAGGGAACCCTTGAGCAACATATAATGAGCAGGGTATTCAAAGAAGGTCATATCTTCCACACAAGACTGATCAGAACAAGAAATATTTAAGTCTACTAATTTATTACTGAGTCACATAGCATCATAGGAGAAAACAATGATTCAAGTTTAATTAAGACATACATATATGCTAAGGAAAAGTAAGTCACAACCAAAAGCATTTTGACTTCCATTTATTTCCACACGCAAAATCATCAGGTGCTCACAGTTCAGATCAGGTAAGGTAATTTTGTAGCTCCCCACTGTTGTTGGCCTAACATGACTCGTCCTCCGGCATAATAACATATTTGAAATCTCCATTATAGTAAACAAATGAGAGGACAATGCATAAGTCACATCATATTATACAAGCAAGCTAAATCTAGGGTTTGTGGTTAGTGGCGTATATACATGCACATAGAAGAGGCTGGAATTGTGGAAGTCAAACATACTTGCCACCGCGGTAGAGTGAGGTGCCATGGGGCAGGTAGTGGAAGGCCGCCGCCACCCAGCACCCACTCACACCCAAGCCTTCTTTCTTCTCATCCTCTTCCTATGCCCAATATGGCACTCCCGCCATTGCCGCGTGCAAGAAAAAAATGATGGTAAGGCTCAAAAAGTAGACCAAGGAAACTAACATGATAGAGCATCAAATACTAATGCATAGATAAGCCTCTATACAACAAGCCACATATAATAAAAAAAGGGCAGCCGATAATAACCGACTATAGGTTCATGCACATGTACCACAAAAAATCTCCTTATATTATTTATCTCAAGAATTCCATGTAGATGTTAGACATGCTTGAAAAGAAACCTAGTTTCAAGAGAAAAATAAATCTACAATCTTAGGATAATCAGGACAATCTTGGTATAACAAGAATCTAGCCACGAGCAACAGATCAGGCGACATACAGATAAAACAACAACAACAACAAAGCCTTTAGTCCCAAACAAGTTAGGGTAGGCTAGAGGTGAAACCCATAAGATCTCGCGACCAACTCATTGCTCTGGCACATGGATAGCAAGCTTCAACACACCCCTGTCCATAGCTAGTTCTTTGCTGATACTCCAATCCTTCAGGTCTCTCTTAACGGACTCCTACCATGTCAAATTCGGTCTACCCCGCCCTCTCTTGACATTCTCTACACGCTTTAGCCGTCCGCTATGCACTGGAGCTTCTGGAGGCCTGCGCTGAATATGCCCAAACCATCTCAGACGATGTTGGACAAGCTTCTGTTCAATTGGTGCTACCCCAACTCTATCTCGTATATCATCATTCTGGACTCGATCCTTCCTCGTGTGGCCACACATCCATCTCAACATACGCATCTCCGCCACACCTAACTGTTGAACATGTCGCCTTTTAGTCGGCTAACACTCAGCGCCATACAACATTGCGGGTCGAGTCACCGTCCTGTAGAACTTGCCTTTTAGCTTTTGTGGCACTCTCTTGTCAAAGAGAATGCTAGAAGCTTGGTGCCACTTCATCCATCCTGCTTTCATTCGATGGTTCACATCTTCATCAATACCCCCATCCTCCTGCAGCATTGACCCCAAATATCGAAATGTGTCCTTCTGAGGTACCACCTGCCCATCAAGGCTAACCTCCTCCTCCTCAGACCCAGTAGTACTGAAACCGCACATCATGTACTCGGTTTTAGTCCTACTAAGCCTAAACCCTTTTGACTACAAGGTTTGTCTCCATAACTCTAACTTCCTATTTACCCCCGTCCGACTATCGTCAACTAGCACCACATCATCCGCAAAGAGCATACACCATGGGATATCTCCTTGTATATCCCTTGTGACGTCATCCATCACCAAGGCAAAAAGATAAGGGCTCAAAGCTGACCCCTGATGTAGCCCTATTTAATCGGGAAGTCATCAGTGTTAACATCACTTGTTCGAACACTTGTCACAACATTATCGTACATGTCCTTGATGATGGTAATGTACTTTGCTGGGACTTTGTGTTTCTCCAAGGCCCACCACATGACATTCCGCGGTATCTTATCATAGGCCTTATCCAAGTCAATGAACACCATATGCAAGTCCTTCTTTTGCTCCCTGTATCTCTCCATAAGTTGTCGTACCAAGAAAATGGCTTCCATGGTCGACATCCCAGGCATGAAACCAAACTGATTTTTGGTCACGCTTGTCATTCTTCTTGAGCGGTGCTCAATGACTCGCTCCCATAGCTTCATTGTATGGCTCATCAGCTTAATTCCACAGTAATTAGTACATCTCTGAACATCCCCCTTGTTCTTGAAGATTGGTACTAATATACTCTGTCTCCATTCTTCTGGCATCTTGTTTGCCCGAAAAATGAGGTTGAAAAGCTTGGTTAGCCATACTATCGCTATGTCGCCGAGGCCTTTCCAGACCTCAATGGGGATACAATCAGGGACTATCACCTTGCCTCCTTTCATCCTTTTTAAAGCCTCCTTGACCTCAGACTCTTGGATTCGCCGCACAAAACGCATGCTGGTCTCATCAAAGGAGTCGTCCAGTTGAATGGTAGAACTCTCATTCTCCCCATTGAACAGCTTGTCGAAGTACTCCCGCCATCTATGCTTAATCTCCTCGTCCTTCACCAAGAGTTGGTCTGCTCCGTCCTTGATGCATTTGACTTGGCCAATATCCCTCGTCTTCCTCTCTCGGATCTTGGCCATCTTATAGATGTCCCTTTCGCCTTCCTTCGTGCATAACCGTTGGTAGAGGTCCTCATATGCCCGACCCCTTGCTTCGCTGACAGCTCGCCTTGCGGCCTTCTTTGCCATCTTGTACTTCTCTATGTTGTCTGCACTCCTATCCAGGTATAGGTATCTGAAGCAATCTTTCTTCTCTTTAATCGCCTTCTAGACATCATCATTCCACCACCAGGTATCCTTATCTTTGCTTCTCCTTCCCCTGGACACTCCTAACTCCTCCGAGGCCACCTTACGAATGCAAGTCGCCATCTTCATCCACACATTGTCCGCATCCCCTCCTTCCTCCCAAGGGCCCTCCTTAATGACCCTCTCCTTGAACGCCTGAGCTACCTCCCCCTTGAGCTTCCACCACTTCGTTCTAGCAACTTTGGCACGCTTATCCCACTGGACACGAATCTGAAAGCGGAAGTTAGCAACCACCAGCTTATGCTGGGGTACAACACTCTCTCTAGGTATCACCTTATAGTCTTGGCACGCATGCCTATCTTCTCTTCTCTAGAGGATGAAATCGATCTGGCTAGAGTGTTGGCCACTACTAAAAGTCACCAGATGCGATTCTCTCTTTCTAAAGAGGGTGTTAGCTACAATCATGTCGTTGGCTAGAGCAAAGCTTAAGACATCTTCTCCTTCTTGATTCCTGATGCCATAGCCAAAGCCCCCATGCGCCCCTTCAAAACCTATGTTAGATGTACCCACGTGGCCATTGAGGTCTCCTCCTATGAAGAGCTTCTCGCCAATCGGTACACTCCTAACCATGTCTTCCAGGCCTTCCCATAACTCCCTCTTGGTGTTCTCATTGTGGCCTACTTGCGGGGCATACGTGCTGATAACATTGAGAACTAAGTCCCCAACTACCAGCTTGACCAGGATAATCCGGTCCCCACATCTCTTGACGTCTACCACTCCATACTTGAGGCTCTTGTTGATCAAGATGCCTACACCATTTCTATTTGCAGTCGTCCCCATGAACCACAGCTTGAAGCCGGTATCCTCCACCTCCTTCGCCTTCTGTCCCCTCCATTTGGTTTCTTGGACGCAAAGGATATCAACACCTCTCCTCATCGCTACATCAACTAGCTCCTGAAGCTTCCCTGTCAGAGACCGTACGTTCCAGCTACCTAAGCGAATCCTCCTAGGCTCGACATAAAGATAAAAGAATTAACTATTGTAATTTTATCTCATAACCAGTTCTAAAAATTCTACTTAAGCAGTTGCTGCTAACAATGAAGAAATTGTGAATAATCTGTAGCAAGTAAGTTTACCCCCCATAGAGGCAAAAGGGAGGGACAAGGCCGGTGTAGAGCTTGTCGTGGACCTGGAAGGCACTCTAGAAGTCGATGGTGTTGGTTTGGAGCTGCAGGCCGAGCCTGTAGGGCAAGTGGAGCAAGCCTGAAGGTGGGGAAATCAAAATCTAAGGTAAGGAGGCGCGGTATTGAGGTCCTTGGATGGGGTGGACTTGCCGACATGGCTGGAAACTTGGGCGGATTCTTCATTTGGTGAACAAGGAGGCTATGTTCACAAACACTAGTAATTGAATTTGTGTCATGTTGGGGATTCAGAATATACACAACATATTTATGTCAGATGGTTCATTATTCAGAGAAGTTAAACTAGGTGCAGGTCACCCAAAACTGAATTTCTTGCAATCCAAACCATACAAACATGAGGGAGATGGTTGCATAGATACAAATCCATGCGGTGGCAGCCAAATTGACCAATCTGGACCTCATCTTCTCTCTCTGTTTGGCACTAACTAACTAAATAAAAAAACTGGACTTGTTCATACAAATCCCTCTTGAATAACTTGAAGCAACCAGGATTTGCATCAAATATTCCTTAACTGCATCATTAGTGAGCAAAGGTAGATGGGGAGGGAGATGCTACCTGCCACAGTGGGTCGTCGTGGCCATGCATGAGCTCGGGCAGGATCTCTTGGTCGCCCTAGCAGCAGACGCCTCCTGCCCCTCCTCCTCGAGCAGAGCATGGCCGGCAGCTAGGTGCGACCCTCCTCCTCCTCCTCGAGTAGGGAAAGGCCGGCGCCCTCCTGCCGTCGTCGCCATCTCCACTCCATGGTGATCTGCAGCAAAGGGGCGGATAGGAAGAGAAGGTGAGATGAGGAGGAGAGGGTGGATCTGGGCAAGGAAGAATGGGAAGGGCCTACCTGGGCAATGCCGGTGACAGATCGCGCGAGCTCCGGACTCACCATCGCCGGTTGTGGCGGGTTCTGATGAAGAAACCCTAGCCGCGGGCGAGGTTGCGGGCCTTGAGGCACGGATCTGGACGAAGGAGAGGGAGGGGCAGATCTTGGGGAGCTCGAGGTCGTGCTGCGCGTGTCCTGAACTCACCGGAACCGGCCGGCATGGTTGGTGGCGGCGGCGAGGAGATCATAGGTTGGGAAGGAGAGGTTCGCACGCGAGAGAGAGAGAGAGAGAGAGAGAGAGAGAGATTGGTGCGGTGGGCTTCTCCTTTTTTTTTCTCCTTTTCTTTAGATGGAAGATGGATGGATGGGTGGATAGTGAGAGTGTTGTGAATGGATGGTAGGATGTTTGTCATGCCATCAATCCATGGCACAAATGATTCCACCAATGAGAATTAAGCATATGCAATTGTGTGTTTTTCCTTTTGTTTCTCTTATATTTTTTACCCTCCAATTTCGGGTAAACACTCAACATATTACCCTCTTAGAGCATCTCCAACAGGCGCGCGATATTAGCGCCGCGCTGGAGAAATAGCATTTTTTGCGCACGCGCAGCCATCCCGGGCGCTCCAGCGGAGGCGCAAAAAACGCGCGCGCGGCATAAGTGGTTTCTCGCGCGGAGCGAAATGGCATCGCGCGCCGCTTATTTCTTGCGCCCGGTCCCGCGCACTGCACACTCGAGCGCCCGCGCCGTGACTTCAACCTACCACCATATCCAGGCACTGGCGCCGCTGCCCGCACCACCCCATTTGCTCCGGCGACCCGAAAGCGCTTCCCCGGCCTATCCCCGCGTCGCCGCTACTTCCTCTGCCTCCCTCTAGTTGCCGTCGCCCCTCGCGCGCGCCATTCCTCTGACGAACAGCGCCCGGCCGCCCACTGCCGCTCGGCGCCCACAAGGTGTTCGACAAAACGCTTGCAAGGTATGTATTGCTTCAACTTCACATTTTTACATGAATTAGATGCATGTTGTTTGTAGTTTTTATAGACTAGTTTCAATTCAATATTGTAGATGAGTTCGTCATATGATTCTTCCGAAGTAGAATTTGATATTGAAGAGGAGGAGGACCTTGCAATGATCCTAGCTATGCACAACAATAAAAAGCTGAAGCACGGTGGTTCCGTTATGGGTCGGCAGAAAATTTGGAGGGATAAGATCGATGCCAACAACAGATTGATGAGGCACTATTTTGTGGAGAATCTCACATACCCCGAGTCATACTTCCAGTGCCGTTTTAGGATGAGCACTAAGTTTGTTTTTTTCTATGAAGAACCTACCATATATTTGTTTTAAAATGGCACCACTTTATTTTTCAAAAATATTAGACCGCATTTTATGTACAATTGATCAAATAGTTGCATGTCAAATGATTTCGATCCACCTCTCATCAAATAGACAAATTTCCGTTGATTCAGTAGGAACTAGGTCAAATTCAAACTAAAGTTGCTTCATAGTTTGCTCTTTATTTTTGGTACAAATCACTTTTAGGAACACAATTAGCTATTTCATCAGAGATACACCAAGTGTTTTGCATGATTAAGCCCCTAGCTAAGAACGATCATGCCAGCAAAAAATTGACTGATTTGGTAGGAAGCGCGTCAAATTTGAAGTACATGTGCAGATAGTTTTTCTTTTTTTTTTCACAAGATTTTTCATTTCTTTCCTTTTTCTTCAATTCCATAGATTTTTTTTGTTTATTTTCCCGCTTTTGCATTGGGTTTCTTTTTTTCTCTCGGGTTTTCATTATTTTTTCTATACATATTTTTGGTATATATATCTAATGCATTTTTGTAAACATGTTTAATAATTTTAAAATATAAGATTAACATTTATTTAATACATGATCAAAAAAATTATATACACTTTTAACTTTTTTCAGATGTTTGAGTAACATTTTTTCTATACACATGTAACATATATTTTCAAATCCTTAATTAACATTTTTCAAATACAAGTTTAATTTTTTTTAATATATGATCAACATTATATATATAAATTTAACATTTTTAAAATTCTTGATTAAAAAATATTTGGAAGTATAAACATTTTAAAAAAAAGCAAAAAACCAAAACGTAATAAAAAAACAAAACAAACTGAGGTTGTGGCCTCGCGCCTGGGCCGGCCTATCCGGCGCCTTCTTCCTTCAGGCGAGTGCTCCACCGCGGCCCAGGCCCAGAAACGATCGCAAAGTCTAAATAGGATAAGTGTCGTTATTTATCACGAACATGTTGTTGGCCTGCTGGTTGGGTTTCTTTCTGGAGGAGCTGTGGTCGCCGGATCGATCGCCGTCGCTCCTCTCCTGGGCCCGCATAATAGCCCCATGTGTCAGCTTGGCGGGTCCTGCGTTTCACTTGCTGGAGGTTGATTCGTGGATTCCATATGTCAGTGCTAGTTCACACCTAATACACCTAAGATGAAATTAACACATGTACATGACACATAGACATGGATCTACACATGGACATGCCACATAGGCGAAATTGGTGAGGTGTTCGACCAGTCGTTTTCAAGCATTGTGAATTAGTAGTCATGATCATTTAAATTGGTCGTAATCGGCTTGGCGGGCCCCGCATGTCAGGTCTGAGGCAATGCTGAGGTGGCTTGACACATGGACACGCCACATCGACAAAATTGGTGAGGTGTCTGACCTGTCATTTTGAAGCATTGTGAATCAGTAGTCATGACCATTTAAATTGGTCAAGATAGGCTAAAATGAAAGGTGTAGATCAGTGTTGCCTATGTTATGACCTAATTACATAAGAAAATTATGACCTTCATGACAAAAATAGTCATAATGATTTGGAGTTTGGACCCTCCCAAATGGCTTACAACCATCTGCCGCAAAATGGTTATAGATTTATGACCAATTCACCCACGGTCACTACGAGAAGGTCACAATTTAGCATATTTCTTGTAGTGAGAGTTCCATACACCGGAAAAGAGTACGACTCCTTGCCTGATGTTGCAGCCAGCGTCATCCAACCATTCTACAAAGGCATGAAGAAGAAGATCGACAGGAAGGAAGACCATAAACTGTGGGGGATCAGCCCACTGTCAAATTACCTCATCGAGTACACAGCGATAGATGCGTACGCCACATATGAGTCATGGAAGAAAATCGACAACATCAAAACAGGTCTGGAAATTTCAAAAGAGCAGGAAGAGGACCCCTACTACCACTGCCACTATGCGAGATGAAGAGACATCAAAGTCTACCTTCATTTTGCTTGCGCTTGTGCTTTTGTTAGCTTAAACCAGCTTGCTTATGTCATGTGTGTCAGGGTTGAATCAGTTTGCTTATGTCGTGTTTGTCAGGGTTGAACCAGTTTGCTTATGTCATCCAGTACATCGTTTGCTTATCTCGTTAAATAAGTTTGCTAGCTTCCTATTTTGTTTATCCATCATTTCAAATTCAAGTAGCTTGTTAATGGAACTCTATGGCTGCTCTTCAGTACTAGTTATCGAGCAACTAATAAGCCAAGGAGAACATTCAGTACTAAAAAGGTTCCATCACACTAAAAAGACTAAGGGCTAGCCGAGGACAACATTCAGTACTAACAAGATCATCGTTGTAGCTGCTAGAAAATTAGCAAGTACTACAACAGAAAAGTTAAGAAGCATCTGTACACATTTTACTGCTCACTGGTAGACTAAGAATGATAGTACTAGTACACTTGAACGCACAGTACAACTTTACTACTATAAAAAGGACAAAGAAGCATCAGTTCGCATTCCCTTAATAACTGTTATACTAACAGAAGTGCTAATACATTTGAACTCTCAGCACAACTTAGTTTACACGCAAGTATTGTAGTACTAAATAATACAAGAAGATCCTTGAGAATAATCACAACAACAAACAAAAAAAGAAGGCAAAAACTCAATGAAAAGATAACAGTTCGAACCAAGGAGAACAATCAGTAATAATAAAATCATTCTTACATAAATCCAAGAAAACTCACAAGAACTACAACAAATGTATCAGTCAGCATTACTGGTGCAGTCAAGTACTAGATTCAATCCAAAAAAAATTGACCGCCCGAGGACAGGCAGGCCCTAACACAGGTGGATACTTGAACTCGAGCCCATGGCGGAACCGTTGGCGAATCCCTAGTAATCAACACAACGCAGGGCCAGCAGACCAGGGCCCACAGGTCATGGAACAGAGAGCGAACACCGTGTATAAGCGCCCATGTAAGTATTCAGAGGAGTTCGACACATGAGCCATGACAACGCATATAAACCGGTCGAGAGCCCCCTCTGCTAGCGAGGTGGGACTAAACTCAGAGCGCACGCGCAGGCAGCAGTCCAAAGTCACGCGCGCGGGCCATTTGGGCCGGAAAAGGGCCCAATACGACTGCTCCTTGGAAGCCTCCCTCGTCTCCAAACTATCCTCACCCCACCCATAAGGCCCGTTGAATAAAGCAGAGCACGGGGCAAAAAATTATAAACTACAACAAAAATGTTTGAAAACTGAATATAGAAAAGTTCAAATACTTGTTCACAGGTAATAATTTTAAATTCAAAAATAAAAATAAAATAAATTTAGCTCTGCACCACGGATAAAAAAAGGAAAAAAATACGATACAAAAACAATGATACTTTAAAAGCGGAGAACTTAATAGGCTATCTGTTAAATGTACATAATTTAAACCAGGGAATTAAATTTTACTTTCAAGTTCAACTACTAAAATGCTAGAAGTTCAAAGAAATATTGTTCGTCAATTCTGCTAAATTTCTTATTTACATAAAATCTGGCTAGAGCTCAACTAACAATTTCGTCGTAAATAATCTCAATCCCAAAAAAACTTCAGTTCAAACATATATATGACAACAGTACTACAAAAACAGGAAGGGTCAGGCCACTCACGCTACATCCACATACCACTGTGACACCAATTTTCAAAACCTTACGCTGTATGAAATTACAATTCATTACCCACAGCACTAAATCATAAGTACACTAAAAAGAGGGTACAAAAACTATAAAGGCCTAACTTAGGGTGGGACAGATGAAAATAAAATAAGACTCACTTTTGATCAACAACTCGCAGTGCACTGAAAAAAGTGTTCAGTTCAACTAGTGTATAAGACTTCAGTGCAAAATGAAACTTAACCTCCACACTGAAAACATCACAAAGTATTCGTCACTCAAACAGTACAAAATGCCATCATCACCGACCCTGAGACGTGCAAGTGGGTTAAGCAGCTGATAAGTACACCTTGACAAGACTAGTCAGTGCGACCAGTGAATACCCCTGCAAAGAAATTGGCTTGGATGGTTCGTTCTTCCAAGCCACCGCCCGTGCCACCCACTGGGTGGTTGCCACGACGGACTGCAACGGCGCCCCACGAGCACTACCCCCACGTCCGCGACAAACCGCCTCCCCCGCGTCCCAAACCACGCCCTCAAAAAGCCCCAAATCGACTCCATCCCTGCCACATCCCGAAAACCACCATTGCCGCTTCCATCTCCACTACAAACTCCCCACAAACATCTCTCTTTGAAGCCCACAGTCGTTGGAGGAGGACAATGGTGGAGGAACCGTCTGCCAAGCGTCAGCGTGGCGAGACGTCCGACCAGAGCAGCAACCTCGACGACATTCACGTCCCCGGTGAGAAGCTCGACTACACCACCATGCTCGAGAAGGTGGACCTCCACGGCAAGGAGACACTGGAGGTCGTCTGCACCAGCGAACCAGACAAGGCCGACGAGATGATCAGGAGGCTCAGGATGAAGGTCGTCGGCTTGTATCCTAGCTTCATCGGCGTTGATGTGGAGTTTACCAGAAAAGATGAACCTCCGCAGATGGCAGCAGTTCTGCAGTTATGCGTGGAGGAACTCTGCCTAGTATACCACATCGCCGTGGCCACAAAATGGTGAACCATACTACACTTCATTCATCTGTTTTATTAGTACTGCTCCCTCAAAATTTCATTAAACTTGTTTCCCAACTAGATGTACTACTGTAGTTTGTGAAGTGGATGCACTAGTACATGTTTCTCAAGTAGATGCACTATAATATATTTTGAACCTGATGCACTGGATTAGCATATAAAATTGTTTCACCAGATTAATTTCTGAACTTGATGTACTAGTGTAGTTTCTGATCTTGATGCAGTGTAGTTTCTGGGCATGATGTATTAAAAGATGTTTCTAAACTTGATGTACAAAAGTAGTTTCTGAACTTGGTCTGATGTTATTTTCAGCAGCAAAATAAGTAAGAACTTGGTGAAGCACTGGTATAGGTTTTTTTATTCAACAAAAGAAAACTAAACTTGCAGTAAGCAGCACATAGATCATTGACTCTGGTATAGGTTTTTGAACTTGGTGAAGCATTTGGTGAAGCACTGAAGATACCAAAAAGAAAAATAACATGGTGTACTTGAATTTAATTTGAGAACTTTGTGTACTAGTTTCTGAACTACATTAATCCTTGACTTATACTATATAAGCATCTACCTCATGGATTCATCACTTGTAAACCAAAAAACAGAAGAATTAAATCTTGAAAAAAGAACACTAATCTTCAATATGTGTCTCCCTTTGCTGGCCCAAGCTCCTCAAAGAGCTCCTGAAGGAGGAGAATTTGTATACCTTTGTCGGTTTCAGCATTAAAGATGACAAAGAGATGCTGAAGAAGTCGGGTTTGGAGATCAACCGCAACAACTTCATCGACATTCAGCGCAACTGGAGTGTTCCAAACACCAGAAAAGAGTACGACTCCTTGGCTGATGTTGCAGCCAGCGTCATCCACCCATTCTACAAAGGCATGAAGAAGAAGATCGACACAAAGGAACACCATAAACTGTGGGGGATCAGCCCACTGCCAGAGAAGCTCATCGAGTACGCAGCGATAGATGCATACGCCACATACCAGTCATGGAAGAAAATCGACAACATCAAAACAGGTCTGGAAATTTCAAAAGAGCAGGAACAGGACCCCTACTACCACTGCCACTACGCGGGATGAAGAGACATCAAAGTCTGCCTTCGTGTTGCTTGTGCTTGTGCTTGTCCTTCACCTTGTTTCAAATTCGTAGTTTGCTTTTGTTAGGTTAAACCAGCTTGCTTATGTCATGTGTGTCAGTGTTGAACAAGTTTGCTTATTTCAAGTACATAGTTTGCTTATGTCGTTGAACAAGTTTGCTAGCTTCCTATTTTGTTTATCCATCATTTGAAGTTGAAGTAGGTCGTGAATGAAACTTTGTGGCTGCTCTGCAGCACTAGTCATGGAGCAACAAATCACACAGGGATATTTCACAAAAACAGTGGCAGACTAAGGACAACAACAAATAGTAGCCTTGGATGCTCAGTATAGCTTAATCCTGTACGGTAGTACTATCACACTAAAAATAGTTTATAGTTTCAGAAGAACACTAAAAAGACTAAGTTCCAGCCGAGGACAACATTCAGTACTAACAGCATCATGCTTATAGTCGTTAGAAAATTACTAAGTACTGCAACAGAAAAAGCTAAGAACCATCAGCATGTATTTCTTAGTCACTAGCATACTAGTAGTGAAAGTACTGGTACACTTGAACACACAATACATCTTTACTACGAAATAAAAAGGAACGAGAAGCATCAGTTCGCATTCCTTAATCATTGACACACTAAGTATAACAGTGCTAGTACAATTGAAATCTCAGTACAACTTAGTTTATACGGAAAGTACTATGATGATACCAAATAATGCCTTGAGAATAATCACAGCCGAGAAAAAGAAGGCCAAAACTCATTCAAAAAGATATCAGTTCAACCAAGGAGAAAATTCACAAGAACCACAACAAAAGTATCAATCCACATTGAGCAGTGAGGTACTAGTTTCAAAACAAAAAATAAAATAATGACCGCCCAAGGACAGGCCAGCCCTACACAGGAGGATACACTTGGACTCGAGCCCACGGCGGAACCGTTGGCGAATCCATAGTAATCGACACTGCGCGGGGCCAGCCGACCAGGGCCCACAGGTCATGGAACAAAGAGCGAGCGCTGTGTATAAGCGCCCAGGTAAGTATACAGAGGAGTTCGACAGACAAGGCACGGCAACGCTTATAAACCGGTTGAGAGCCCCCTCGGCTAGCGAGGTGGGACTAAACTCAGAGCACACATGAGCTAGCAGTGCACAGTTGCGCGCACGGGCCATTTGGGCCGGAAAAGGGCCCAATACGACTGCACCTCTCCAAACTGTCCTCATCCCACCCCATAAGGCCCGCTGAATAATCCAGAGCGCGTGGCAAAAAATTATAAACTACTACAAAAAAGTTCAAAAACTAAAAATAGATGTTCGCAGGCAATAGTTTTAATTTCAAATATAAAAATAAAATAAATTTACCTCTCCAACACAGATAAAAGGATAAAAACTATGCTACAAAAACAATAATACTTTGAAGTTCAACTAAATAAGGTACAAAAATAATTATGAACTTAACAGGGCTATCTATTAAATGTAGCTAAGTTAAACCAGTGGTTTAACTTTTTCTCTGAAGTTCAACTACTATAATGCAAGAAGTTCAAACAAATATTGGCTGTCAATTCTGCTAAATTTCTTATATTTAAATAAAATCTGGCTAGAGATCTCGTAATAATTTCGTCGTAAATAATCTCAATCCCAAAAAAACTTCAGTTCTAACACATTATATGACATCCGTTCTACAAAACAAGGAAGGCTCAGTACACTCATGCTACATCCACAATACTACTGTGACACCAATTTTAAAAGCCTTACGCCGTATGAAATTACAATTCAGTACTCACAGCATTATACCATTAGTACATGAAAGAGGTTGCAGAAACTATAAAGGTCCAACTTAGGTTGGGACAGATGAAAATAAAATAAGTCTCACTTTTGAGGAACAACTCGTAATGCACTTGAAAAAAGTGTTTCAGTTCAACTAGTGTTGTCGGGGGTATCGTGCGACATATGCCAAAGGATGGCTTATCATGGATGGGGACAAAAGTACGTCGCCGGGCTCTGGAAGCGGGAATGAGCGAGACCGCATACGCCTGCGAATCTTACGCAGGTTCAGGGCTCTCCTTGGAGATAACACCCCTAGTCCTGCTCTGCGGGGTCTTCGCATGATCACTACCATAACAAGTAGCTACAAACTTGCTCCTTGAGATGTTTTGCTAGAGGAGGAAGGAGGGCAAGGCTAGCTCTACTCCTCTCCCTATGTGTCTGTGTGAGTGCTGAACTCAGGAGGCTTTCTCCTCTCTACCCTGGTCCCAACCCTTTGCATGGGGTGACCTGGGGCGTTTATATAGGCCTACCCCCCAGGGATACAATGGTAATCCGGCCAGGCGTAGGACCCGGCCGTCAGCGTCTATGGTCGCCGGCTTCTCCGCCGACTACAGGGGCCCGCTGCCTGGTGGGTCCCCCCGGCTGTCTCATACTCAGCCGACAAGCCGGGCCCGCCGCTTGCGGGTCCTATCGGCTGCGTAGCACTGTACATGTGCCACTGATGATGCATGCTTGGTCGGGGAGAGCGTGGCTACAGTCCCGCCGCCTGGCGGGCGTTTCACTGTAGCCACTCCCCGTCTCTTCTGGTTAATGGCACACAAACTTCAAGGAAGGGGGAGGGCCGCCTGCTAGGAGCCGGCCTCCCCCGAGCCGACTGGTCAGGGCTCGCCGCCACCTAGCCTCTCACGGACAGGTAGGGCTCGCTGCCTGCGGGCCATACCGACAGCCCGTCGTGGGAGCATGGCTTCCTCTGCCATGGGTGATGTCATGAGCAGCATGGCAACAATGCCGCGTCGGGCGTGGGATGTCCGCTTGGTACGCTGCACTGTGGCCATGCTCTACCCTGGATTCGGGGGTGGCAGGCTTGTACTGTAGCCACGCCCTGTCTCGTCGTGTTTATGTGGGTGCTAACTTTGAGGGCGCGAGGGGCCGCCTGCTAGGATCCGGCTTCCCAGGAAGCAGCCTGCTAGGAGTCGGCCCACTTCATGGCCGTCTTCTGGATTCCGCCGCCTCCTGGCAACCGGCCGCTTGGACCAGCCGGCCCCAAGAAGGTGGTCCTTTGTCTTTGATGTTTGAGGGGCGCAGCCTGCCCCGATGTCTTGAAATACCAAGGGGAGCTGATGAGGCTACCCGTGGTCATTTACTCCGACAGTAGTCCCCGAAGCTGGTGTGGCGCTGCGGCCGAAAGGGCGAGAAGCCCCAGCAGCTTCTTACTCCGGGTTGTCTTGTGTCCTGCTTCGTCCGTCTTCCGAAGTGTCGACTGGTAGGTGTCGGCCGTGACCAGGCTGGCTGCCTGGCGATCTCGTAACGCCGTGGTGGGGACCGGGCGGCATGGCGGCCGGACGCCAGGCTCGCCGCCCGTGCATGCCGGCCACGCGGCATCAGCAGGCCAAGCTGGCCTGCCAGCCCACGCACGCGACGGGACGTCGCCGCAGGCCGGGGCCCGCCACTACAGTGCCTCGGCACGCGCGCGGATCCGCTGCGCCCGAGGTAGACGGTTGAGCTTCTGCGGCATTTAATACGCGCCTTTACTGGCGCCGCAATCGTGGGATCGTGGGGGAGTGGGCGCAGTTAATCCCACAATCCCCCATGCTCTTGCCCCCTCGGCTCCGCCGCCTGGGGCTATAAGTAGGGGAAGGAGGGGGGTGGCAGACCCACATGCGCCCTCCTCTCCCCTAGCCATTCTTCTTCCTCTCCGCCGCCGCAGTGCCTCTTCCTCTTGCTGAAACACTGCCGCAGCCCACCGCCATCGAGCTTCTTCTCGCCGAAGCGCTTCCTCGCTCCGCCGCGGCTTCGCCTGCTCGCCACCGCGCCGTGCCTACGACAAGTTCCTTCGCCCATGGCGCGCTCACGGGCCGGCGACTGGGACGGTTCCAACGTTCATGAGGATCACCTCTCCTTCCTTCGCCAAACACGGCGGCTACCTCGGGAGACGAACATGCGGGTACGTGTCCCCCCCGAGGCAGAAATCTCGCCGGTGCCGGAAGGCGATGAGTGCGTCGTCTTCCGGTCCCATTTTCTTTGCGGCTTCGGCCTTCCCGCGAGTAGCTTCCTCCGCTCCTTTCTTGACTTCTACCGAGTCTAGCCGCACCACCTCACGCCAAATATGGTGGTGCTGCTGGCCGCCTTCGTCACTATGTGCGAAGGGTACCTCGGCACTCTCCCCACCCTTGAGCTCTGGGGGGAGTGCTTTTATCTCAAACTCGGCACCGCCACCAAGGGCCAGGCGGCTCAATGCGGAGCCTGCGTGGCGTTGCGGCGTCCGGGCACCGGGAACCGCTTCCCGCCCATCTCCCTGCTGCAGTCGGCCAAGCTGTGGCAGAAATCTTATTTCTACGTCGAGAACATCCACCCGACGAGCGACTACGTCAACTTGCCGGCTTATGTAGCCCGCCCACCAGCCGAGCCGTGCGCCAACTGGCAGTACAGGCCGAGCTCCCTATCGGCCGCCTCCTCCACCGCCCTCGTCCGACTTCAGGTGATGACGAAGTCGGAGGGCCTGAAGGGCTCGGATCTGGTGACCGCTTTCGTGACGCGCCGAGTTCTTCCCCTCCAAGCCCGGCCTCACATCATCAGCTGCATGAGCGGGCACCAGGACCCATGCCGGATGTGCACATGGGAGCTGCCAGACGTGGAGGTGGCCCGGCTTGTCAATTACTTCTCCAACTGCAAGCTATCGGAGATGGACTGGCGGTTCGACAAGCGGCCGTACGACCGCGCACATCCGCCGCCTGCGGTGAGTCTTGCAATTCTTTTTCTCTTTTGTTGGTCCGCGTTCTTGTTTTTCCGTCTGACCAGTCGGCCATGGTGCAGGTCCTCCCGGCCCAGTCGGCTGCCAGTGCTCTGGATCCAGGCCAGCAGTACATGCCAGACCGAACAAGGAGCGACGTGGACGACCCCGACTTGGGGGCGGCCGCCATGGAGGAGGACGACACCACAGGTGGTGGCGGGGGAGCAGGCGGCTCTGAAGGAGGAGGCGGCCTCGAGTCCTGGCCGGATGACGACGAGGAGGAGAATGAGCCGCACCGCACGCACGGCACTGACAAAGCAGGCGCGAGCTCTTCAGCTGTGCCGACTGCGCCAGGCAGTGCACCAAAGCGCCGAGCCGGCTCGTTGCTGTTCGGCAGCCGGCCGAAGAAGTCCAAGAACGCGGCCGCCGCGACCGGGCGGCAGGAGGCCGCCGTGAAGGCGGCCCAGTTCCAAAAGGCCCCGAAGCTGCCCCGATGGTGTCCGCGTAAGTGCTTGGTTTCTCTTGCGTTTTCTTTTCTTCTTTCTTGCAACTCTTTCTGAGTTTCCTCCTGTCTTGTTTGGACAGGGCCCCGCTCTCTCTTGAGTGGTCCACCGCTGCCTCGGTGATCGGGGCGGCGGAGGGCTCCACCAACACCCGCCGCGTGGACCCGCTCGCTGACCTTCGGGAGGCGACGGAGAGGAACGCGCAGGAGGCGCGCGAGGAGCGGGAGGAGGTGGAGCGGCAGAAGGCGGAGGCGGCCAAGGCGGCACAGGCGGACGCGGATGCGGCGGCCAAGGCCCAATCCGATGCTGCGGCCAAGGTCCAGGCGGAGGCCGCAGCCAAGGCCCAGGCAGACGTGGCCGCCAAGGTGCAAACGGAAGAGGCCGCACGCGGCCGGACTCCGCAACTCGTCATCCCGCTGCGCGCAGCCCCACCAGCGCTAGAGAACCCGGCGCCAACTGGAGGAGCCGGCCACGATCAGCCGGTTGTGGAGAGGCGAGGAGGCGACGCCATCGTCCCGAGGGCGGGGGTGTCCCCGCAAGCGCCGACTACCGGGGCCCAAGGCAGTCGGTCTAACGTGCCACCGGCGCCGCTAGTCAGAGGCGAGCTGGCGGTGGGGGCGACCCCTGTGGTCTGTTCTCCAGGGCGCCGTCGTGTGGCAAAAGCGGCCTCGGCGCCACGAGCGCAGGAGATCGGGGCCGCAAGCTCGTCGGCCCCAGATGCAGAGGCCACCATTGCCGCCCTGCCAGAGTGGATGCCTGGGGGCAGGACAGGCATGCTGAACAAGGCCGCGCAGGACGTTCAGGCCCAGCTCCAGGCCCAAGGCACCGCCCTCCAGCAGTATACGAAGACATTCTTGGCGACACGAGCGGCCGTCCGGGTACATTTCTTTGCTTTGTTTTGTCTTTTCTCTTGCGATCTTCCATGGGGGCGCGCCAGCGCACCCACTGGGTGTAGCCCCCGAGTTCCTGGCCGGCTACTGAGCAGGCGGCTCGGAACTTTAAGGTAAGTTCCAAGTGCTAACTTGTTTTCTCTCCTTTTGTCTTCGTTGCAGGACTACCACAACATCCGCGAGGCCGCCTTCAACTCCCAGGTCCAGGAGCTGGCAAAGCGGACCGCCGACCTGACCGAAAGCCGGAGTAAGCATTTTGTCTTCTTTCTCGCGGGGGCGCGTTAGCGCACCCGCTGGGTGTAGCCCCCGAGATTCGGGCCGATTGCTGAGCAGTCGGGCCAGATCTTCCGGCAACCACTTTTCCTTTTGGTCAACTTTGTTGATTGTCTTCTCTTTCTCGATTTTGCAGGAGCCAACGCCACACTGCAGCAGCGCCTGGGCGAGGTCCAGACCAAGTTGCGCGCCAAGGAGGAGGAGCGCATCAAGGCGGCCCAGGAGCGTGACCGTCTGGCCAAGAGGTTGGCGGACCAGGTGGACCAGCACAAGGCGGAGCTCCAGAGATTCAAGGAGGCAGAAGGCGCCCTCCAGGCCTAGTTTGAGACCAAGCGCTCGAAGTGGGTTGAAAAGGAGGCAATCCTCGCCGCTGGCTACGGCGAGATTGAGGATATGATCGATGGTAATCTTCTTTCTTTGGAATAGCTGCCGACTGCATCGAGAGTCGGCTTCCGACTTCTGATCTTTGTTTTTTCTTCACATAGACTTCTTTCCTGGACATGCCATCACCGTCAGCCAGGCCATCGAGGCACGGCGTGACCAGCGTAGGAGGGAAGGAGTGGAGATCCCGCTCGACGCACCTCGAAACATGAACGAGCAGCTCCTGGCCGTCAGGACGCGCCTGCAGCCGATTCACCATCTGCTCCGCTGCCTTCAGCGCATCGGGTCCCAGCTGGTTTCCGCCCTCTGGCCAGGCGTCCGAGCACCACGCACCCCCAGTCGGACCGCCGACTAGTTAGAGGTGGCGATCGGCCGCTTCGAGGCTTGGAAGGGCTCCTCCGCTCAGGCAGGCGCCCGAAGGGCCCTGGAGTTCATCAGGGCATGGTATCCTGGGCTGAACCTAGCCTAGTTGGCCACGTTCTGGCAGGAGGCAGGGAAGAGTTGGTGGCAGTGGGGCCTGTGCTCACTCGTCGTGCGGCGGCGATCGCCGAGTACACCGAGACCGGTGTCTTCCTCCCCAAGCTGGACGAGGAGGGTGCCGAGGTGCCGCCGGACTGGTTCGGGCTGAACCCGGATGACGGCGAGGACTCGGCGGAAGAAATCGCCTTTAGCGACGAAGGCGAGGACGAGGAAGGCAAGGATGATGAAGACGACGCACCGGAGGGCGGAGCGGACGGCCAGCCTTAGCTCGATCGAGCCTCGAGCAACGAGCCGCGCGCGGGTGCACTGACTGCTGCTGATAGCGACCAAGCCGAGACTCGCTAGACAGCCACTCCACCAGCCGGTGCCGCCGACTCCACCAACCTGCCGGACCCGCCTGCTGCTCCTCTGGCCTAGGCTGCTAGCTTCATCTTATCTTTTCCTGCTTTTGAAGTCTCTAGAACAAACTTGTTAAATTCGCGCAGTTCCACCCGCTCGGTGTGTATTCAAACTTTGTTGAATGCTGGCCGAGGGCCTCTTGGTATGTAACTTAATTCTCGCACAGGCTGTGCTTTGCCGAGCTCCGACTTGTCTTGCTTTCCGTTCTTTTGGCTTTTTCCTTTGCCGCCTTCCCTTGGCTGCCACCTTGCCAGCCAGACAACCGTTCTTTGATCTGTTGGCTGGGTCAGGTATTTTGCCATTTTGGGAAGGCAAGTACTTTGGCCGCTTAGAACGTAGCAAGTTAAGTGAGAAGCCAGCCGGCCGGCTGCTCAGCAGCCTGACGACTAGGCGAGAAGCCGGCTTGGCATATGTGAGTGCTTTCGTCCTTAGCCATTTTTCATGTGGGCACCATTTCCTGCCTTTGACTCTTGCCGGCCATACAGTGGCTCTGCGAGCTGCGGCTTATGGCAAGAGAGGGCTTAGATGCCGGCACACTACTTGTCCGACTGCAGGTAGCGCCGACATAGTACAAGGCGGCAAGCCCCCGGGCCGACTGGTCGGACCTGGTGCCGGGCGGAGGAGTGAAAAAAACTCATTCACAGGCATGAAACTTATCATATAGATGAGAGAGGTAGCCCCCGAGTGCTCTTCGAGGGACCTGGTGTTTTTGCGCTTAATACAAAAGGTAGCGTGGTACATACTGTATTAACTGGCTGCGTCTTGCTGCGTTGTTGAAGTCCCCGGGCCGACCGCTACAGCCATCGGGCCGGGTTGTGGAGTCCCCGAGCCGGGTGCGACTGCTGCAGTCCCCGAGCCGCTTGGTGAAGTCCCCGGGACTGCTCCTGCAGCCCCGGGCTGGGTTGCGAAGTCCCCGGGCCGGGTGCGACTGCTGCAGTCCTCGTGCCGCCTGCCGAAGTCCCCGGGCCGGCTGCTGCAGCCCCTGGGCCGGGTTGCGAAGTCCCCGGGCCGGGTGCGACTTCTGCAGTCCCCGTGCCGCCTGCCAAAGTCCCCGGGCCGGCTGCTGCAGCCCCCGAGTCGGATCCGACTGCTTCGGGGGCAGTCGGCACGAAGATGGATTCTGATTCCGGGGAAGGCTTGATAGACGGCTTGCGGAGGCACTGAAGGGACACGCCGGCTGGTATGGCTTACCGGGTGGAGCCGATCCGCACCAAGGCATCTGCTTGCTCGTTGTCGGCCTGTGGCATGTGAAGGAACTCGCACCCGTCAGAATATCCACTGATCTGCTGGACGAGGGAGCGGTAGCTCGCCATGTTGCATCCTTGGCGTCCCAGTCGCCAGACGACTATTGGACCACCAAGTCTGAGTCGCCGTAGCACAGAATCCGGCGGATGCCAATCTCCTTGGCCAGCCGGAGTCCGTGTACTAGTGCCGTGAGCCAACAGGCGGGGGAGGCAGCCCTTCGCCCTTGGCGATGCGGGCGAGCCAATGGCACTTCCGGGTGGTGTGGTTGGATGGCCTCGCGCCGCTGTGGAACTTGCAGGGAGCGTCAAGGGTTTGCTCGAACGAGAAGGCGGGCAGCCAGGCAGGCTTGCCGCCCTTCTGGCTCTTGGGGCCGAGTTGCTCTCCTGGCTGCTGGTGAAGTTGCGGATGAAAACTTCGGTGAAGTCTAGCCAGCTGTTGATGCTGTAGGGCTTGAGGCTGTTCAGCCATGTCCGGGCCGTGCCCTGGAGCATGAGCGGAACGTACTTTACGGCAACGCGCTTGTTGCCGTTCGCTATGCTGACGGCCGTGGAGTAGTCCACCAGCCAGTCCTCCGGCTTCACAGAGCCGTTGTACTTGGGGGTGTCCCGAGGGAGCGAGAACCCTTTGGGGAAGGGCTCGTCGCGAATGCGGGGGCCGAAACAAGGCGGGCCGATCGCGTCTTCTTCTTCTAACGCCAGGGATCGAGCCAAGCGGTCGATCCAGTGGCGGGCGTTGTTATCTCCGACTCCTTCACGGGGGCCCAGCCGGCCTCCGAGAGTCGGATGCTCAACAGGCGGCCGGGAGGCACGCCTCTCCCTACGCGGGAGAGGCGGACGACCGTCCCGCCGTTCCACTGCTCGTGGGTAGCCGTCTTGGTCGCGCTCGATGGAGATGCGGGTGCGGCTGCGGCTACCAACCGGCTCTTGGTCGCGGGCGCCCGCTGTCGGCGTCCGGGAGCTCGCGCCATGCTCTCGGCTAGGGGGAAGGTTCCCGGCCTGCAAGCCGGGTTCCACCAGGCGGCGGCCAGCTTCTTGCTGCGCGGCGGCCTCGTCGATGAGCTGCTGGACGTGCCCCGTCATGCAGCGACGCTCGTCGCCCTCCAGGTGGTCCGGCTCATCTGCCGCCGCCTGGTCGACGTGTAAGTTCTCCACCGGCATAGCGTAGACTGGGCGGTCGGCCTCCAACATGCTGGCGATGGCTGCGCCGCGCTGCCGGACCGTGCCCGCACGGCTGGGTTCGCCAGCTGCCGGCATGCCGCAGACGTCACGGTCGATCTCGCGGTGGTAGGCCTCGGTGAGGCGGCTCATGGCCGCCAACTTGTTGGCGCTGTCGAGGAGTGCGATATGGCACACCTCCAACGTTTCGCCGTTTGCACCAGGCGCTACGGGCGCTGACAGGTCCCGCAGTGCCGCCTGCAACGGGTCCCAGCCGGCCTGGACGGAGGCTCCGTCGTGGCTGACGACCAGCACCCCAGTGACGGTGCTGGTGCTGGCGCTACTGTCTGCAGTAGGGAGCAGGTCATTGAAGATCACCATGTCACCGGGGAAGGCATCAGAAAGCGCGACGTCGGCGTCGATGACCATGTCGTCGGACGGGTCGGTGGAGCCAACGGACTCCAGGTCGGAGACCGGCTCATTGGCGATGTGAAGCTTGCCGAGGGAGTCGATGAGGTAGCTTTCGGGGCCGGCCGTGCCCGCGACGAGTGCGGGCTTGTAGGATAGGTGGATCCTGCCGATGAGGTCAGCGAAGCTGATTGCGGCGCAAGCAACTTTCGTGCCGCACAGCGTGGCAGCAAAAACATCGTCAGGCGTGCCGGGCTGGCTGCGCTCGCCAGGAAGGAAGAGGGTTCCCGTCCAGAACGTGTTTCCGGACGACGGTGCACCTACCCCCACGGTGGGCGCCAAATGTCGGGGGTATCGTGCGACATATGCCAAAGGACGACTTATGATGGATGGGGACAAAAGTACGTCGCCGGGCTCTGGAAGCAGGAATGAGCGAGACCGCATATGCCTGCGAATCTTACCCAGGTTCGGGCTCTCCTTGGAGATAACACCCCTGGTCTTGCTCTGCAGGGTCTCCGCATGATCACTACCTTAACAAGTAGCTACAAACTTGCTCCTTGAGCTGTTTTGCTAGAGGAGGAAGGAGGGCAAGGCTAGCTCTATACCTCTCCCTATGTGTCTGTGTAAGTGCTGAACTCAGGAGGCTTTCTCCTCTCTACACTTGTCCCAACCCCTTGCATGGGGTGACCTGGGGGGTTTATATAGGCCTACCCCCCAGGGATACAATGGTAATCCGGCCGGGCATAGGACCCGGTCGTCAGTGTCTGTGGTCGCCGGCTTCTCCGCCGATTGCAGGGGCCCGCCGCCTGGTGGGTCCCCCCGGCTGTCTCGTACTCGGCCGACAAGCCAGGCCCGCCGCTTGCGGGTCCTGTCGGCTGCGTAGCACTGTAGCCGTGCCACTGATGATGCATGCTTGGTCGGGGAGAGCGTGGCTACAGTCCCGCCGCCTGGCGGGCGTGTCATTGTAGCCACTCCCCGTCTCTTCTGGTTAATGGCGCACAAACTTCAAGGAAGGGGGAGGGCCGCCTGCTAGGAGCCGGCCTCCCCCGAGCCGACTGGTCAGGGCTCGCCGCCTCCTGGCCTCTCACGGACAGGTGGGGCCTGCCGCCTGCGGGCCGTACCGACAACCCATCGTGGGAGCATGGCTTCCTCTGCCATGGGTGATGTCATGAGCAGCATGGCAACAGTGCCGCGTCGGGCGTGGGATGTCCGCTTGGTACGCTACACTGTGGCCACGCTCTGCCCTGGATTCGGGGGTGGCAGGCTTGTACTGTAGCCACGCCCCGTCTCGTCGTGTTTATGTGGGTGCTAACTTTGAGGGCGCGAGGGGCCGCCTGCTAGGATCCAGCTTCCGAGGAAGCCGCCTGCTAGGAGTCGGCCCACTTCATGGCCGTCTTCTGGATTCCGCCGCCTCCTGGCAACCGGCCGCTTGGACCAGCCGGCCCCAAGAAGGCGGTCCTTTGTCTTTGATGTTTGAGGGGCGCAGCCTGCCCCGATGTCTTGAAATACCAACGGGAGCTGATGAGGCTACCCGTGGTCATTTACTCCGACAAGTGTATAAGACTTCAGTGCAAATAAAACTTAACCAAAACAAATCCCCAAGAAAACAGACACGAGTGAAACAGCTATTCAACCACATTCTCATCACGGAAAAAAGTTTGTAAAACACTGTGCCACACTGAAAACATCACAAAGTATACTGGTTATTACATAGTTGACAAGACATCCAAACCCTACATAGAAAGCCTACAATGTTTTCAGGACATAAATCACAGAAGTATCCCATTCACTACGCAAATGATAATCATTTCTTATATGCACCAGGAGCCAAAACCTGAACCTCCTCGGGAAGCTCCGTCACCAAAACATGGTTATTCCGGTTGAACACAACTGTATACAGATCCTCAGCGTTCCAATCAACAATACGCGGCTGCAAAACAATAAAACAAATAATCAAAAATCATGACACATAAAAAGGAAAAGACAATCAGCCAAACATAGAAAGTGAAAGCTGAACTAGAACCACATCATTATTTCGAATGTTCTCGACGATCTTTTCACCATCATAGGTTCCCGCACACTTCAGATTATAATGGCCACATTCATTCGGCCCTTGAAATGGAACCTTGACAAACGTTGGTCTCTTTGCTAAAACCACCCATTTGAGCGGCTTGCTCGCATTATACTGAGCATCACCATACACAACCTTCATTACTTGGACCAATCTAGAGATATGTAAAAAAAGAAAAGAAACCACACATTTCAGGTCTCAGAAAAGCAGAAACAAAAGGCAGAAAAATTAATCTAGTAGAGATAATAAATATCACTCACAATCTTCTGGCAGTCTTTGTGATAGGTGTTCCTTAAAGGACGATGGTTCTTCCCATATGGTAAAGGGTCAAGGATGTCAACGCTACTTCGGTACCAATTCATGACATATAAGGAAAAGTGCGACACTTTCAAATCATTTGATAAAACCATAGGTTTGAATAGCATCATGACCTAAAAACAAATGACCAAAAGAGATATTCAATATTCAATATAAAAACCTGCATCACAACAAACAAAGAAAACCAAAATCAGCTAGTAGATCTCACAAGGTCGGCAGTGAGCAAGTCTTCCCCATCTTTAACATAGCTCTTGAATTCTCTCGCTGCATTCTCCACATTAAACTCTTTCTCTTCATCATCGTAAAACGAACCGTCAAGCACAACATGCGAAAAGGCAAAAAGAAATAGACAGGAGAAAAGGATCAACAAGGAAAGTATCTTAAAAACTCATGAAACAATAAGCAGTCTTGTTTCACAGAAAGAAACAATCTGATTCATCGCCGTGATGAAATATGGACTCAGCAAGATCCTTTTTCCAGATGTGATTTCAATATTTCTTTCGGGATCTTGCTTCCATTCATCAATGAGGAAGTCCATTACATCACCCTCCATCAGCTGTCCAGGTGCAAAAACTTCCGAGACGCGTTTGCCAGTAAAGGTAGTTACATTATCACCAGGCTGAGGTATCAGTGAGAATGTAGTCCTGCAGCACACAGAAAACAAAAAGCAGGGAAAGGAAGATAAGGCATTCATAGCAGTTTAAGTTATATAAAATGATCAGTTAAGGTCATATTTATTTAGCAGTTAGAAACAACAGAAACAAAAGAAGTGGAAACATAATGAGAGATACTCACTCGGCGTACTTCTCACGTCCTTCATCACTAACCAACAGATTATACAACTTGTCAGCCTTGTCCAGGTGAAGGAATTTATTAGGGTGAAGCTGCTGCACGGGGGAGCAAAACTTAATAGGAGCTCCGGGTGCACGCTTCGTGCTTGTAACATTGCCAAACTTCAACGCAGCATCCTTCCTAGCAACACCGGCTCTACGGCCCACTATTCCAGCAAGGGGAGATACACCTTTGGCAGCAGCACTCCTGGTGACTCTTCTCATGCCAGCACTCTTGTCAAATGCGTCATCGTCACTGTCTATCAAATGCACAATGGGATTCTTGGGTGTAGAGGGGCTCTCTGGACCAGTAGCCGTAGAACCTTTCAGAGCACCGAACCGCCCCTTCATAACACCAGATCTTGTCTTTTCAATAGAACGCCCCTGGCTCAAATCAATAGCCACACACTTGAGCTCCGAGAACTGGCTGCCAAAGATCCTGTAGTCATGCTCCCCAAGATCCAGCCACTCACCTGCGACAAAAAAAGGAGGAGCGCAGAAAAAGGGTAAGTTCAAATACAGAATTCATGACAGTACTAGTCAATAGGTAAAAGCTGGAAACAAAGACAAAAGGTCGTGCATACGTACAAGGTTCGATACCAAATAAACCCTGGAAGTCAACATCAAACAAATCGCTAGTGGTGCAGGTATACAGTAGAGTCTTTCTAATGTCAAGAATGTCTTCGTGGGTGTAATCCAACATTTCAATCACACCATCCTCCCGGCAATGATAAGTCTTGCAGTTTTGTAGCATAAAGAAGCCACAATCATGCCTGTTAAAAATAAAAAATGAAAGGGTACATTACAAATTGAATATACGGGAATAACAACCAAGAATTGGAAAACCATGCATTCCATCAACAAAAACAACTAATAAACTTCGTTAAAATGGATACTCACGTGCTTTCCTGCTGCGGCACACGAACAAACTCGCAAGAGAAACCATCAACATGCACCGGCGAGAACGGTTTGCCCCTATCTACACTGGAGTCCCTCCAAACCCTCTTTATATTATCTGTCATAGTCCTGAAGAATCTAAGTGCATCACTCCAGGTTTCATCACGGAGTGAATCAAGACATTCGAAACGACGGAACTTCAAATTCAGAACAACCAAGCACCAATGCCCTACTTCTTCACCAGGCTTCATGTCAGCCACAAATGACGGCGGATCAAAAGTAGGGAAAAGAAGCTGACAAAAAAATCACAGAGAAAAAATAAATTTAACAAATTATAATGAATATTCAGCCTCCAAAACAATAAATAAAAGATGGAAATTGAAATTCAGAAGTCCAAACATATCAGATAATCATAAGTTCTAATTGAGTAAGCAACTCAGTACAAAAAAATAAAGTCTACTCGCGTTTATCTCCACTGCCCAAACTTGCAAGAAACATATCAGTTCGACTTCCTTGCTACAATCAGTTTAGCTTCAAAAAAAGAGCACACATCATTCGTAAGTACAGGGGAAAAAAGAAGGCTACTCAACTTCATTCCCACCTTCCAAACTTGCAAGAAACATGACAGTTCTATTTCATGAGTACAATAAGTTTAGATAAGAGCAAGCATCTTTCATCAGTACACAAAAAAAAAATCAAACATCTGGATGAGTGACATACATGATCATAACCATCAGCCCCTGATCTTGTGAACCACTGCCGCACATTGGCATCAAGATTTCCATCACGGATCTTGGTCTGTTGTACAAAAAGAACAACAACAGTTAGAAAATTGCAAAATAACTTATCATCCTATGTACAAAGCAAAATACTGACCGTCACCCATCTAGGACCAATCAACTTGTCAGTGTCTCGGTACTTCTCACGTAGACAATATAAAATAACGTCAGCATTGTCTGAGTTGAGCATGCCAGTCATCACGAACGCGGAAGCAACAGAACCAACACTAGCATTGCATTCCACATTTTGAAACATCAGCTTTTCACTCGGGGAAACATAAGATGACATGAATTAAAACTACTGCAATGACAACAATAATCATATGAGAGAAAGGAAAAGAGATGAAAATGATACAGGCAAAATCCCACACTAACCATTTCCCAAGGTTCGTGTGCAACCTCATAACAGCGAAGAAAAACGAATCAACCTTAGCAACATTAGCACCTTCTGCTTGCAGAAAAAAAGAAAAAAAATAATAAGTTCAAGCACTACAAGGGAACATGTCCACAATGCCATAAATAAGAAGTACGCATCATTTACAAGTCCTTACCTGCACTTTCAGGGTTCGACGACGGAAGATCCTCTGACGACATCAATATGCATGCGCTTTCAGGGTTTGATGACGGAACATTCTGTGACGACAGCAATATGGCTGCGCTTTTAGGGTCTGAACACAGAAAATCCTGGGACGACAGGAGCGCCTCCTATGTTAAGGCGCCAAAAGAAATCGACAGAATTAAATCATCATCCTCAGATGGCACCTCCTCCACACTAGACACGTCGGTGTCTTCCAATGCATCACCGTAGTCAAGCCCTCCAGGCGGGAAATTTTTCGGCGGCAAATCTTAAGAATCAGAACCATTATCTTACTCAGCAATACCAACACCAGAAGATTTGCCATCAAGTATGCTGGCAGCACCAACATCCTCATCAGCAACTTTGCCACCAACATCGCAACCACTGCTAAATGGATCAGCACAAGCATCTGCTCCAATAGTAACAGCCGCCTCGTGCTCAACATCAGCCATCTGAAAAAACAAAAATTCAGACAGTAAAGAAAATGAGAAAAACTAGCAACCCACAAGAGGTGCATAGGCTAACATTTGCAGCTACAAGAAACAGCAGCGAAAGCTCCATATAAAATTAATGCAAGCACACAAAACAAACCTTAGCAGCATCAGCAGCAACATCGATGTTGTTGCTGCTAACATTTAAAGGAACATCACCGATGGGCGAACAAGGCTCAACACCAACGACAGGATCCTGATTCATAGTAATAAAGCAAAAACAATGCTCTTATTAGCAACAACACACAAAAAGTTAAACTACACTAACAAAGGTAGATATCACCTACAATTCTTAACGGTGTGGGATAGAAAAATGAACATGGAAGGCGCAGTGGTGTGCATGAAAATTCAAGAATCTATATAAACACAATAAAAAAATAACCTTGCTCGTATCAGTAGATGGATCATTAACTCCACAGTCAACAGCAGACTCAACACCATGACTGGTCTCCTCCATAAAAAATAAACAAATGAACATAAGCAAGTTCAACAACATTACTGACAGCAGAACAACCTAGTAAAAATGCAAAGATCAAGGACTGACTCACCTCAAGAATAGGGGCCTCCAAACCGACATCATTCGTATGGTGGTCAGAAACATTAGCCTCAGTACCATCACCAGCCCTCCTAGCAGTGGCAGCAGCCTCATCCTGTTCCATCTGCTTGATAACAACATCGGCACCTTCTTCATATGGCTTGCAGCGAGAGTCTTGCATAGTTTTGAATCGCTTCACATTGTTCAACAGGCGCACCGAGCTCTGAATTAGTTGACCAGCACCATCACGCATATCACTAAATAAAATTCTCTCCATCTCAATATAGTCCACTGCTTCCTCAGCATTAAATTGATGACCGTCAGGAAGGATGCCATTAATACAGCTCAGACGCTCAACTATAGTTGGGACCTTTTCCAGCTAAGAACGCACATTAATAAAAATATGCTTAGCGCGCTCCAACACAGAAACAACTACATTAATACCAAATCCCTGCCTCTGTGAAGTACTAGCCTTACTAGGGCCAGGGGGAACATAACCAGCACCCTCAACACTACGACCATCTCTCAACTCATCGTGCGGAGATGAAATCTTGGGAACTTGAGACTGCATCTCCAGGACTGGCCGTTTATAGACCCGGAAAAAGACAATTTCATCTTGAGTTTTCCACTACGAACAAGGGAAAAAAGAGTTAATTAATCAATGCAACACACAGGAAAAAATAACATTTAATTAACATATTTAAATCCTCAGTACTAACATGCTTTCACTGTCAGTGCCAACTTATTAGTGTTTACAAACAGGTCATGTGAACAAGAGATTTAGTTCAACCACATATGACACAACAGTACTAAAGATCATACATAAAATCTCACAAGCTTAAGAACAGACAAATCTAAACAGGTAACTCTGTAATGCACATGTTCACTCTAGCAAAACAGCTAAACCTAAAAAATAAAAGGGCTGCAAGACAGGATAGAAATAAACCTCACCGGAAGGTTCCCAAACACCCAAGTCCTTGGATCTGCATTGCCTCTTCTTAACAATTCTGCATCAGCCAGATCGGAAAGCTTGTCTTGATCCATGAAACATAAGCGGGGGACTCGCATGTCAACATCCGGAATCTTACCATGGATGAGGCAGTCAAGGTACATTAGTACATGCCCTATAGCACAGCCTGTGATTGCCTTCCCCAAGGTCACACCATCTTGGTACCTGACAATAGCCCTTCTAAGCTCATCAACCATCAGCTGGCAATAATCCATATTAGCCATGTCCTCAATGAAGAGATCCTCAAACATTGCTGCCTCTCTGGAAACATGAGTAGCGGCACTAGGCAACACAACTTTCATGAACACAATAATGAAGAACACTTTTAGAGCAAGGTCATCTTTACTAGGATCCTTGACAAGCACCTTGAGCTTATCCATCAAATCCTTCGTCTTGATATCTTGGCTCCTGCTAATGTCAAGATCCGATCTTAACTTCATCAGAGCGTCGTCATATCCGTCCTCTGACGGCCTTGGTGCAGAGCGACCACCATGAGGGAACCCAAAAAGTTGTTGTATTCCATCACTAGTGATGCGAAGCTCCTTATTCGTCTCACCCATGTCAAGAGTCATCGTATCAGGATCTATCTTCAGGTACAAAACTCCCATCATAGGGCAGGAAATGTTAGACTTCACCTTCCATTGGAAGATAGAACCAAAACCAGCTACAAGTACTCTAGCCACATGGCGATTCTCAAGCACACGAGCACAAGTATCTATTTCTTTCAACGAACATCGCACAGTTATATTCAATAGCTGTAAGTCACCTTCATCCAAAGCAACTTTTCCCTCATTGCCTCTCACCAGCTGGACCGGACTCCTAACAGGCTGTAAATGAAATAAAGAAGGCACAACTTAATTCAATGAATATAAAAAGCAAAACAAACATATGAAGGCAAGAAGGAAAAAAAATGATTGCACAAGTTCAACTATTAAAACAACGTCAGTACCACCCTCAATTGATGAAACAATGACCAAGCCACACCTGGCCAGCATACCAACCCAGACACAATTAAATTATTGGAAGTACAACTAGTAAGTCACATACAGTACAAACACGTATCCCAAAACAAAAATATTCTTTTTACGAATACAATTAAGTCCAGTGTGCATGACTAATACAAATAAACACAATAAATAACTAACCAACTTCAGCAAAGACTAAAAATGAAGGAATATAATTTAAAAATGCCACTAACTAGAAAATTTCAAATATTAAAACAAAAAAACACATACCACTGCATATTCATCTTCAGAATTAACTTCAATATCATCTCCCTCAAATGCAGGATCTTGAGCCTCGACACGAGCACACTTCTTCACACCTTTGTTCACCTTTGCAGGAGGAACTTTGCGCTTCTTATTTTCCTTCAACGAAGAGCGATTCGGTAGAGGAGATGAAGAAGGCTTCTTATTTGCCAAAACTCGTGGACTCCGACGAACAGGGGAGACAGCAAGTGTGCTTGGACCAATCTTGACAGCAACACTATCTGCATCAGGTTGGGAAGCAGCTTTCACATGTGGGCTACGCCTCTGTGTGCCATAGGGATTTGGATCTGCCATCTTCCTCTTGAAACCAGTTTTCTTTACCTTAACTACATCACGAGGAAACACTTGCGTCAACCGAGTCTGCAACAAGTTCGTCCTGAGAGGCATGTCAGTTCCATGAGACCCAGCATGACCAGTTCCAACGGCCTCATCACCACCTTCATCATCTCCAACTTGAGCAATATCCTCAACGCTTGGTTGCATGCAAGCAGCCTTTCGACGCCGTTCCAACTCCTTTCTCTTGTGAAAATCACTCTTCTTCTTTCTTATCCTTTCATCCTCCAGCTGTAACTGCATAGGAACATCCTCAGCCTGAGTAACAGGCCCAGTGCCATCCACACTCTAAGACTGAGTAACAGACAACTGCAAGCTCCCATCACCATCACCAAAATTGAGAGAATAAATTCCATCATTAATATCTTTCACAACATCAGCAATGTCCTCAGCAGCAGCATGGCTATCATTAACTGCATAAACCAAAAACATAAGCACACAAAATATAAATTAAAAACAATCAACATTGCAGAGACAAATGAAATAAGGTGCATAGCGTCAGACATAAACAAAAGGAACAACTGAGGTAACTAAACACATTTATGTATGCAAGGATGTTAAAAAAGAGCAAATAAAAGAGAAACACCAGCAACACTCGCAAGTTCTTCTAGAGGATTTGGTATCTCAAAAATAACATTCACAAGATCTTGAAAGCGGTCTGATTTCTAAGAATCAGGAGGCACCGGCACTCCAACATCTGCAACAACATGATAATCAGCAAAAAGGGGGGGAAAGAAAATACATGAACAAGCAATCAGTTCAATTATATGAACCCTACCAGTGCACAAACATCACAACACGCCAGTTCATGAACGTGACAGTAACTCGCACAACAAACTTTGAAATGTAAACTCTTTCAACATCCTAGTAGTTCTTCTCAGACTTTTACAACCTATTCAGATGCTACCACCACAATAGTTCAAACTACACATAGTCATCAGTACTCCAACCTGTATGCAGGTTACAGTGACCTAAAAACTAGACATACAACACATTCCAGGGCAAAAATTAACAACTATCAAAATCCATACAACTTCTAATGTCCATACGACAACACCTATACAACTAAAAACCTATTATGCACCAGATCTGATAAAATATCATCAGCAAAAACAAAAAGATAAGTTTCAGCACAAAGAATTACCTGCATCGACCTTCTTTGGACTAGGTGACGTACCCATCGAGATCTACAGCCCTAAAATCTGCCGAACCAGAACTGCAAGACACATGACAAAAATTTGGGTTCTTACAGATTTCAGAAATGAAGGACGCCAAACAAAGCAAAACTCTTACCACCAAACACAAACTCAACCACCGAATCCAGTCTGAGACACGCGAGCCGCTCGCCGGAAAAACTACACAAATAAAGCTTCCCCTAGCGAATCCAACACTACTGGAATCTGCTACTTTGCCATCTGCCAGCTCTTTGCCGTCTGCTGGCAGACGGCAAAGAGGCTCTTTGCCGTCTGCTTTGGGAAAACAGACGGCAAAGAGCTGGCTGATGGCAAAGAACCTGGTTGCCATCAGCCAATTCTTTGCCGTCTGCCAGCAGACGGCAAAGAATCTTTGCCATCTGCTGGCAGACGGCAAAGAGGTGGGTGGGGTCCAGCGCTGTAACGGCCCACCAGCCCCACCTCTTTGCCGTCTGCTAGCAGACGGCAAAGAATTTTGCCATCTGCTGGCAGACGGCAAAGAAGTGGGCTATTTTTTTTGCGGGTTATAAAAAAAAACTTAACTTTGTTGGGGCGAGAGGAGAGGAACCCCCACCCACCGAAACCAGTCCGCTCCCCCGATCCAATCCCCCACATCGGCGCCGCACCCACCCGCCCTCCCCACCCCCCCCCCCCCCCTCATACTTCGCCGCCGCCGCCAAGGCCGTGGCCGCCGCACCCACCCCACCCCACCCTCTCCCCTCCCCTCCCTCCCCTCCCCTCGTCACAAGAGAAGACAAGAGGGAGGGAGATCGCGAGCGAGCAGGTCTAGCGGCGGTCATGGCGCGCTCAGATCCGCCATGGTCGCCTAGGGCCTCTTCGACCTCGGTCTCGATGGTCTGTGCCAACCCAGGGGCGGCTAGATCGAGGGATTCGCGCCATCGACGGAGATGCTCGCGCGCCGGCTGCTTCTGTTCCACGCCATGGAGTAGGAAGGACTAAAGAGACGCGGAAGAAAGGAGGAAGAGGCCGCCGGGGAGCAGGTGTTGGACTCCACGGAGACGCTCCTCTTCCACTCCCCCGTCCTCTTCTCATCCCCCAAGGTAACCCCTCCCTCCCTCCCTACCTGGTCGCTCGGAAAGAAATCTTAATGTCGTCCATCTCCTCCTAGGTTTGCTGACATGCATCCGATTGACTCAGCCAGTGCATGGTGGAGACGCTGCGTGTGCCGCCCCATGGCCTCTCTGTCGCATCACATAGAAAAAATTGGGGCTCCACGGCTCCATAGTAGGTAGCTGCAATGGTTAGTTTTAATGAGCCATCGGCGTTAGTGTTGGCCGGAACCAAGTACTCTGTTTGAAACAAGTGTTAGGATTTGAGATTTTTTTCCGCTTAGATATGGGTCATGCATGTAAGCCGAGAAACTATTACAATAAATAAAAAACTTATAGTACGTTAGAGCTTTGGCCTTCTATTCAATCGGTCAACTTTTTTTAGTTCTGCGTAATCACACTTGAGATCATAAATATGTCGGATTCTTGGTACCTTTCAGTTCATGAAAGCAGTATCTCCTATCTTCCTTTCATGCAGGTAACAACTCATTCGTCAATGAACATGGAAGTAAATTTAGATCTTTCTGCTGGCCAACTCTTTAGGATGCATGCGAAGCTCCGACTTATATAATGTGTTGTGTCTTTCCTTAGTTATGTGGTTCACGTAATTTGTGGACCCTCGACTCTTCATAAATAACGTTCCATATTGGCTTCTATTGGCATTCAGTTAAGGAGATGTATCTGAGTAGCTGTAGCTACTGAAACTAAGAGTACGAACACTAATTTGATCAGGAGAGGTTAGATTTTAGTATAATATATAGTTAGACTGTATTTGGTGCTTAAAACTTCAGGCCTTTCATGTAGCTATGCATGGGCAGTTCATGTACATGCATTTAATAATGCTCAAAGAAAATTCAATTATGCAGCAAATAAAATGATTTGTAAAAATATCCAAATGGCTTCATCTTTTTTTCTGGTGGACTGTCTAAGAACTGCTATTAGGTATGTGCACATTTAAATTGAAAATTTCTATTATGGTTGGAAATGAGTGCCTTCTAAGTTTATATGCATAATTTTTACTACACCACCACACAAGACACCCAGGGCCGGATACAATAGTAAAGGAACAACCACACCACCCCAACACCCAAGCAAATGACATGATGTAGAAAAATTAATTAGTAGTTAAATTCAAAATTCAGCTAATTGAAAGAATTACAAATCTTGATCAAAATTTATCGTTTGTATCCCAGTTTTGCTGAATGAAAATATCCTCAATATTCGTATCTTTTTTTTGGAATCACGTGATATTGGTGATGTAGTTTATTTGCTGTGTATGCTTGCTTAGTTGTTTATTTGCCCAAGTGCTTGTGAGTGCTTTGTACTTATGTACTGGATATATACCCAAGTGTTGTGGGTGCTTATGTACTGGATGTAGTCCTTTTAATTACTGATTCATATGCCATGTGGAATTTATATTCCTTGCTGTTTATGTCTTGTGTTAAATCCGCTCCATTGCAATCTGGCCATGTATGGATGGTTTGGTACAGTTTGACATGGATGAGTATACGTACACATGTGCTCCACAGTTTTAGTTCTTCTTCTTGTGTTGCTGCACTTAGTCTAGAGATACAACATTAGTTAGATCCATGGATGGATGGATCAACACATACAGCTAGCAGTGCTAGCAACAACAACAAAATAACCTTGTGATTGATTCTGTTGACGCTAGCATGCTCTGTTAGTTTTAGAGCCCAACCATGGACTGTACATACTAAGCTAGCTCAAGCACACACACAGGCATCTTGATTGCTTTCTGTAGATACTAGCAGCAGCACGTGTGTCTCCTATACGAGCTTGCTTAATTTCTGTACTAGATCAACAACACTAGCTCTTACTTGTTTGTTAGATTCAGAGCAGCAGGCATCCTTTGTGGACGATGACGACAACCAGGGCATCCACCGCCACGACGACGCCCCGCACATGGTCTAATTAAGATCACTTTGAAAATCAGGATCTTAACTAAGATTGTCTTGATCTCAAGTGCTGGCTCCTACAGCATTGCATTTCACCAAGTGAAATGCTACATTTCTACTCCTAACCCATTCTCTCTTTCTTAGTGTTTTTGTTATGCAGGTTGGAAGAAAAGAAGAAGATCCAGAGAAGATCTTAGTAATAAGATAGTTTTTAGGAAAATAGATATTTAGTTTTAGGTCATTTCTTGTAATTTCCGAAATGTAAATTTAATTACTTAATCATTTCTGATTCTTTATAATATGACTTTGTATTACCTATTCCAATTATTAATAAAGTTTTTAATTTACAGGTGTTCATGACTATTGGTAATATGTGTTGGATATGCTATATTGGTCATATATATAATTTTCTGTGAAAATAAATTGATATAAGAGAAAACAGGGGCTATATAGCCACTTTGGCCTATTTGGCCTCTTTGTCGTCTGCCAGCAGACGGCAAAGAGCTCTTGCTTCTTTGCCGTCTGCCAGCGGACGGCAAAGAAGCAAGGTCTTTGCCGTCCGCTAGCAGACGGCAAAGAAGCAAGGTCTTTGCCGTCCGCTGGCAGACGGCAAAGAAGCCTTTGCCGGCAGTCGTTCAGCCGGAGTGTTGGCCGTCTGCTGGCGGACGGCAAAGGCTTTGCCGTCCGCCAAGCATGCCTTTGCCGTCTGCTATGGCAGACGGCAAAGCAGCAGATTCCAGTAGTGCAACCTGAGACAGCGGGAGAGCAACAACTTAGAATACAGGAAAAATCAAAAGAAAAGGGACGCAAGGGAACTCCAGGCAGAGCAAAGGAACCAACACAGCACACAGAGCTTCCCCTGGAGTTCAACCCACCGGCCGACGCTCCAGCGATGAAACTGGAGAAGCAGCTTCTATCCGCCGAAGAGGAGAGGAGGGGAACGAAGAAGGAAGCGATTGCATGTAACTAACCGAGGGGAGGGGAGCAGAACGGAGGAGAGCGGAGGTTAAAAGGGTAGTGGGAGAAAACCGACAGCTAAAGCCCATGATCGTGGATGAAAAAAAAACATGCGAAGCCCACTATCTCAGGGCAGTTACTAAAAATAATAGAAAAAATTAAATACAATAACAAAAAGATTTAATATAGAGGGAGAAAACCAACAGCTGAAGCCCAAATAAGACCTCATAACAGTTCAACAAAAACTATCAAAAAAGTACAATTGAAAATACCTTACATAGACTATAAAAAATTAACTACAATATTTCTCAAAAATAATAACAAAAATACCAAAAAATGGTGGTACGCTTTGAATCACAAATTCATGTAACGGACTCGCCTCCTCCCACTCATGTACACATGCGACGCCGCAGCAAGATGTCACACACAGGCAAGATGTGGCAGTACGACTATGCCAATCGATTCGGAACCAATTTTTTTACTAACGATGATATTAATCAGTACAAATAAGCAAAGATCTGTCAGTACAACTATGCCCCTCGGTGAGGTGCTGGTTTTTTCCCTAAAATATAGATAATGGGGCAAGTCATGTTACAGACTCGCCTCCGCATGCGACGCCGCGGCACGACGTGCCGTTGCCTGCTACGGCTCATTCCTGGCTCGGCCTTGCCGGGATGGGGGGGGGTGTCACGACCCCCCTCCCCCCCGGCTCGGCCTCGCGCTAACGCGGCAGTGCGCTCATTTGACAGGCGCAGTACGGGTATTCTGTCCCCCACCCCCACACACCCACACCCCCTAAAAGATAGATAATGGGGCAAGTCATATTACGGAGTCGCCTCCGCATGCGACGCCATTGCACGCCGCGTTGTCGCCTGCTACGGCTCGTTCCTGGCTCGGCCTCGCCGGGATGGGGGAGGGAGGGTCCCGACCCCCCTGCCCCCGGCTCGGCCTCGCGCTAATGCGGCAGTGCGCTCATTTGACAGGCGCAGTGCGGGGTTTTTCCTTCAACCACTGTCAAACTTGACGCGGATGTTTCATCAATCCATACAAAAAAGAGGTGTCAGTACAACTATGCCACTCGATGCGGTGCCGCTTTTTTACCGACGATGCTGTTCATCAGTCCATAAAAAAAAGCAAAACAAGACATGGCAGTAGGACTATGCCCCTCTGTGCGGTCCTGGTTTTTTCCCTAAAATATAGATAATGGGGCAAATCCATACAAGGAAGATGTGTCAATACAACTATGCCCCTCGGTGGGTGCTGGTTTTCCCCCTAAAAGATAGATAATGGGGCAAGTCATGTTACAGACTTGCCTCCGCATGCGACACCGCGGCACGCCGCTTCGTCGCCTGCTACGGCTCATTCCTGGCTCGGCCTTGCCGAGATGGGGGAGGGGGGTCCTGACCCCCCTCCCCCCCGGCTCGGCCTCGCGCTAACGTGGCAGTGCGCTTGTTTGACAGGCGCAGTACGGTTATTCTGTTCCCCCCCCCCACGCACCCACACCCCCTAAAAGATAGATAATGGGGCAAGTCATGTTACGGACTCGCCTCCGCATGCGACGTCGCGACAGCCCCCTCCCCCCGGCTCGGCCTCACGCTAACGCGGTAGTGCGCTCGTTTGACAGGCGCAGTGCGGTTATTCTATCCCCACCTCAAGCATCCACACCCCCTAAAAGATAGATAGTGGAGCAAGTCATGTTACGGACTCGCCTCCACATGCGACGCCACGGCACGCCGCATCGTCGCCTGCTACGGATCATTCCAGGCTCGGCCTCACCGGGATGGGGGGGTCCCGACCCCCTCCCCACCCCCTCGGCTCGGCCTCGCACTAACGCGGCAATGCGCTTGTTTAACAGTCGTAGTGCGGTTATTCTATCCCCCCCCCCCCCGCCACGCACCCACACCCCCTAAATGATAGATAATGGGGCAAGTCATGTTACGGACTCGCCTCCGCATGCGACGTCGCGTCGTCGCCTGCTACGACTCGTTCCTGGCTCGGCCTCGCTAGGATGGGGGAGGGGGCGGCTCGTCCTCACGCTAATGCGGAAGTGCACTCGTTTGACAGGCGCAGTGCGGGGGTTGTCCTTCAATCACTGTCAAACTTGACGCGGATATTTCATCAATCCATACAAAAAAAGATGTGTCAGTACAACTATGCCACTCGGTGCGGTGCCGCTTTTTTACCGACGACGCTGTTCATCAATGCATACAAAAAAATAAAAAGCAAAACAAGACGTGTCAGTAGGACTATGCCCCTCGGTGCGGTCCTGGTTTTTCCCCTAAAAGATAAATAATGGGGCAAGTCCATACAACGAAGAAGTGTCAGTACAACTATGCCCCTCGGTGAGGTGCTGGTTTTTCCCCTAAAAGATAGATAATGGGCAAGTCATGTTACGGGCTCGCCTCCGCATGCGACGGCGCGGCACGCCGTGTCGTTGCCAGCTACGGCTCGTTCCACGCTCGGCCTCGCCGGGATGGGGGAGGGGGTCCCTCCCCCCTCCCCCCTGCTCGGCATCGCACTAACGCGGTAGTGCGCTCGTTTGACAGGCGCAGTGCGGTTATTATGTCCCCCCCCCCCCCCCCACGCACTCACACGCCCTAAAAGATAGATAATGGGGCAAGTCAGGTTACGGACTCACCTCCGCATGCTGCGTCGTTGCCTGATACGGCTCGTTGCTTGCTCGGCCTCGCCGGGATGGGAGAGGGGGACCCCCCCGGCTCGGCCTCGCGTTAACGCGACAGTGCGCTTGTTTGACAGGCGCAGTGCAGGGATTGTGCCTTCAACCACTGTCAATCTTGACGCGGATGTTTCATCAATCCATACAAAAAAAGATGTGTCAGTACAACCATGCCACTTGGTGCGGTGCAGCTTTTTTACCGACGACGTTGTTCATCAGTCCATATAAAAAAATAAAAAGCAAAACAAGATGTGTCAGTACGACTATGCCCCTCGGTGCGGTCCTAGATGTCTTACCCGGATGTTCATCAAATCCAAAAATGCTGAAAAAATCAGAACAAAAAGAAAGGGAGGAAAACACTCCAAAAAAAGATGTCAGTTCAAGCAGAGGAGAACATTCTGTACCAAATAAGAAAAATAAAATGCTTATATCAGGCAAAAAAGAAACTCATAAAAACTAAAGCAGAAAATGCTAAGAATAATAAAAAAATTAACCGCCCAAGGTACAGGCCGGCGCAATGCAGGTGGATACTAGGACTCAAAGCAACAACAAACCGCTGACGAATTCATTGTAAACAATACTGCGCGGGCCAACCGAACAGGGCCCACAGGCCATGACAGAGAGCAAGCGCCGTGTATAAGCGCTCAAGTGAATATTCAGAGGATATCGACAGGTGTGCCTCGGGTCTAGAGCCCCCTCGGCTAGCGAGGTGGGACTAAACACATAGCGCACGCGCACGCAACACTGCACAGCCGCGCGGACGGGCTATATGGGCCGAAAATAATGGCTCAACGGGGCTGCCCAATACAACACAGCGACCCATTACAAAATTCCTTCGGATACCTCACGACCAATCGAAGGGACAAAATGCACAATTTTTTTAAAAATAAACAACATAAAGAAATAAGTTCAAATAAATAATGTAGAAAAGTTCAAACACATGTTCATTGTTAGAAAAAATAAACAAATTTTTAAAAGAATACTTCAACGTAGAAAGATTGTAATAAAAATTTCAGAAACAATTTTTTAAAAAGTTCAACTACTAAAATTCAAAAAGTTCAAATAAAAATTGTACTGTGCAGCAAGATTAAATTCTTTTTATTTAAAAAATTACTAGAACTATCGGTACTCAACTAAAAACTAAATAGTGCTCTAAATTCCTGTCAGTATTAAGAAGAAATGCTCTGCAGCAAACGAATGCAATTGGGCATTAACATTCAAAGTACTTCAATTCTATCATTATCAGCATGCAAGTTCAACAAACTCAACCCAAGGCATGCTACATCCATCATCAGCATATATTTTTCGTGTGCGAGCTATCTACGTTAAAAATATGCCGGTAAAAACAAAGGATGCACATCAGTTCGACTATAGTTGTTCCAAACCAAATATAAAAAAAATAAAACAATTGCGCTTGAGACAAAATAGGAAGCATTACATTAAAAATATAGCGCATACAATAACATACGAACATAGAGTTCAACCATCTCACACACATTGTTTTAGAAAAATACTGCAACATAATCAAACGCACACAAATCTCACAACCAGCCTCATTTGCCACATTTAAACCTATAGCACATAAATTCTGAACGTCAGAGAGTTGTCTTCCCTGAAGAACATAACCATAACCACATATCCATCCTCAATTCTAGACTCTGCCACAAACTCCTTCCAACCAGTCGTTAGGTTGATGCAACTATTGAAGTCGATGTGGTAGGCAACTTCCATCAACTGATACCCATTCTTGTCTGCCGTCTCCATCTTCAGTATCCCCGAACTAGGAGCAACAATCCTGATTCTGGATGGCATTTTCTGCACATGGGCATGGGAGTAAGAAAAAAACTAGACACCTGACATAACTGAATATTTGCACAGATCTAGCAACTGTTACATAACAAGTGAAAAAAAATCTGAACCCAAAAGAAAACACAAAACTAACTAGAGCTATGTCCTGACCAAACTGAAGAAATATACATATGAATCCCTACATTAAACTTCTGACAAAAACAGAACAAGAATTATGCAAAAGGAATAAATACTGTTAACTACTGAACAAATACACTTATGAATCCCTACTATTAACTTTTGACAAAACCAAATAAGAATTATAGACAAACTATTGATAAAAGTAAACTATAGATTCAGTCCATGGGATTCAAAATGAGACCTACAAAGCACAAAGCAAAAAAAAATAGGAAACACATACCCATGATTCCTCCAAGTCCCCAGCCGTCAGGCGACAAACATAGGGAGCACGAAACCCATGGTTGTTGTACAGCAGCGAAGAAAGTTGCCCACGGCGCTGACTTTCGCTGAGCTCCAAACCAGATTCGTACACACAAGCGTCAGCTATGGGCACCATCCTTGCGAGGCACCCACATTAACAATCCTCCATGGGCACCACATAAAAAGGGGAGAAAAGAACAGAGAGAAGAGGGAGGAACCTAGATCTGATTCTGATGGAAGGAAGAAAAAGGAGGAGGAGACTGAGCCACACACCACACATAGTTGCATAGAATTTATAGATAGGAAGACTCACAGATTATAAAAATAATAAATAGGCAGCTGGGCAGCCAGGCGGTGGAAAATAGTTATTATGACGATGTCGCCATACAAGTCATACAACATTGACCGCAAAATAGTTCAAGTACAGATAAAGCAGCAGTTCAAATAATTATGGGAGAGCACATACGGCAGCAGTTCAAAGTGCACATAACAACATATGTAGATAGAATAAGTCATTCAGAGATAGACAGATGAATTCATTTAGTCATTCAACTCTCTGCACTCTCCCAACATAATCTTAAAAACATAAAAATTCAGTACTTCAGTCATAACGATCAAAGAACCGAGGCCACTTGGCCCTGGTGGATGGGTGTGGAGCCGTGGCTGCTCTCACCCTAGCCCACCTGATGATCTGTAGAGAGTTCCTTCTCCTGCCGTCTGCGAAAACTAGCTCCAGCTCCTTGGAGTTGCAAGTCTCCAGCACCTCATCGGCAAGGTATCTGTTGAACTTTGCCTCCACTTCCTCCTCGGCCGCATGTTGTGCCCTCTGCGTGCGCCTGCGCCTCCTCCTCCTCTGCTCTGCTGCTGCTTCCCTCACATCGACGGCATCCCCCTCCTCCTCTGTGACCTCTCCTAGGTCAGGATCCATCTGGCTTTTCTTTGGTGGCAGCTGGTGGAATGAAAGTGAGAGAGGGCAGGGGGTGGAGAGGGGCATTATATTGATAGTGTAGATGGTTGGATAGGCAGCCGGTAGAAACTACTTACTCTGATGTCAACGCACAGTAAATACAACTTTGACAGCGAGCAGTCCAACTACACATACGGCAACAATTCAAGAAGCATGGATGTCTGCCCACAAAATTCAACAACACAGAAAAACATGAAACTTAATTACACCGTTTCACCAGATTACAAGAAAATCGTAGGCTACAGTCAGCCACGATACACCACCTCCGCCAACGACCAAATCACATCGGAATCCGGGGTAGAAACAACTCAAGGAACAAAATTGACAACGCAAAACTGTTCATACGATCCTCGTCGCTCTCCCTACAACACCAATTCGAAAACAAAACATCAGAAAAAGAAGAACACACTTGAATGGCTGCCATGGCCAACGACCAAGAACAGCAAAACTTCTCATCAGAAATTACAGTAAAAAAATCTCAAAAAACTCTCACCCATCGATCATTCCGACATCGCTATAACACATAGAACAACAAAGCGAACGTAAAATCAACGGCTACGAACACCACGGCAAATGCCAACGCCCGCAACACCTCCGCCGCCAAATGCCCACGTCGTCACCGCCGGTGACTTGAGCTCGGAAAACATGACCAGGTGAGCGCGCACACATGCGGAATCCCGTACATGTCTCTGCTGGCAATGAATGGCCTGCAGCAGCACGCCGGAGAACCCGCGGAAGCTCCCCGTTGAACACCCTATTTCCGTCCGTCGAAGACAAGGGAAGATCAGTTCACGTGGCAAATCATGCCAGTCCAATGTCTCAAGGCCATCAGTTCAAGTAGGGTAACAGATGTATATATATTGTATGTAGCCCTGGCATGGACGCTAGTGCTGATCTAGAGTATATATTTCATTAGGTATCCTCTTTGGTCTGAGTGTTCATTATGCGTGTAAATGCTCCCTTGTGCCAATGTCGGTGTGTGCTGCTTTTCTGGGCAACAAATCTACTGTGTTTGATAGCTTTAGAGCTAGAACTGCCTCATGGACCTGCAAAATTCGACATGGAAAATCTACTGTGTTATAGGCAGAATGTAGTTCTTGTGCCTGCACTACAGTTTCCCTATTTGGAAACTGGAAACTACAGAGGAGCAGCTGAGCTGGGGAGGGGAATAGATCAAATTTGACAAGGAAGCCGTAGCGAGAAGAAGCTCGACGACGATGGGCTGCGGCAGCGCTTCGGCAAGAGGAAGAGGCGCTGCGGCGGCGGAGAGGAAGAAGAATGGCGAGGGGCGAGGAGGGCACGCGTGCGTCTGCCACCCCCTCCTCCCCCTACTTATAGCCCCAGGCGGCGGAGCCGAGGGGGCGAGAGCATGGGGGATCGTGGGATTAACTGCGGCCACTCCCCCACGATCCCACGATTACGGCGCCAGTAAAGGCGTGTATTGATTACCGCAGAAGCCCAACCGTCTACCTCGGCCACAGCAGATCCGCAAATGTTCCGAGGCACTGTAGTGGTGGGCCCCGGCCTGCGGCGACGTCCCGTCGCGCGCGTGGGCTGGCAGGCCGGCTTGACCTGCTGACGCCGCGTGGCTGGCAGGCACGGGCGCCGAGCCTGACGTCTGGCTAGCATGCCACCTGGCCCCCACCGCGGCGTTTCAAAATCGCCAGGCGGCCTGCCTGGTCATGGCCGACTCCTACCAGTCGGCACTTCAGAAGACGGATGAAGCAGAACACCAGACAACCCAGAGAAGGAAGCTGCTAGGGCTTCTCGCCCCTTCAGCCGCAGCGCCCCACCAGCTTCGGGGACTACTGTCGGAGTAAATGACCACGGATAGCCTCATCAGCTCCCCTGGGTATTTCAAGACATCGGGGCAGGCTGCGCCCCTCGACACCAAAGCCAAAGGACCGCCTTCTTGGGGCCGGCCGGTCCAAGCGGCCGGTTGCCAGGAGGCGGCGGAATCCAGAAGACGGCCATGAAGTGGGCCGACTCCTAGCAGGCAGCTTCCTGGGAAGCCGGATCCTAGCAGGCGGGCCCTCGTGCCCTCAAAGTTAGCACCCCCATAAACACGACGAGACGGGGCGTGGCTACAGTACAAGCCTGCCACCCCCGAATCCAGGGGAGAGCGTGGCCACAATGCAGCGCACCAAGCGGACATCCCACGCCCGGTGCGGCACCGTTGCCATGCTGCTCATGACATCACCCATGGCAGAGGAAGCCATACTCCCACGACGGGCTGTCGGTACGGCCCGCAGGCGGCAGGTCCTACCTATCCGTGAAGAGGCCAGAAGGCGGTGAGCCCTGACCAGTCGGTTCAGGGGGAGGCCGGCTCCTAGCAGGCGGCCTCTCCTTTCCTTGAAGTTTGTGCGCCATTAACCAGAAGAGACGGGGAGTGGCTACAGTGAAACGCCCGCCAGGCGGCAGGACTGTAGCCACGCTCTCCCCGACCAAGCATGCATCATCAGTGGCACGGCTACAATGCTACCCAGCTGACAGGACCCACAAGCGGAGGGCCCGGCTTGTCGGCCGAGTACAAGACAGCCGAGGGGACCGACCAGGCGGCGGGCCCCTACAGTCGGCGGAGAGGCCGGCGACCAGAGACACTGACAGCCGGGTCCTACGCCCGGTCAGATTACCATTGTACCCCTGGGGGGTTGGCCTATATAAACCCTCCAGGTCACCCCATGCAAGGGGGTTGGGGCCTTGGTAGAGAGGAGAGAGCCTTCTTTAACACACAAACACACACACATAGAGAGTGGAGTAGAGCTGGCCTTGCCCTCTTTCCTCCTCTAGCAGAACAGCTCAAGGGGCAAGCTTGTAGCTACTTGTTGAGGTAGTGATCATGCGGAGACCCCGCAGAGCAGGACTAGTGGTGTTATCTCCTAGGAGAGCCCCGAACCTGGGTAAGATTCGCAGGCATACGCAGTCTCGCTCACTCCCACTTCTAGAGCCCGGCGACGTACTTTTGTCCCCATCCATGATAAGCCACCCCCTGGCATATGTCGCACGATATCCCCGACAACGATCACGCGCTCCATGGCGGGTCTGCTCCCTTGGGATCGGAAGGATCTCCTTTGCAGCAACCTGCCACCCGCAAAGATCTTCTGTTGCTCCACCAACGCGACGCCGCATGCGGCTTCGGGTAGGCATTATTCAGCGTGTCAATTACAAAACTAAATATGGTTTGGCTATTTCTTCTGATTCTGTAGTCGAACCACGTAATGTTAATGATGCTCTTGCTCATCCACGGTGGAAGCAAGCTATGGATGAAGAGTTTCATGCTCTTCAGAAAAATCATACTTGGCACCTTGTTCCTTATCATCCATGTAAAAATGACATTGATTGCAAGTGGGTGTACTGCATCAAACATCGGTCAGACAACACCATTGATCGCTATAAAGCCAGGCTTGTTGCTAAGGGGTTTAAGCAGAGGTATGGACTTGATTATGAGGACAATTCCAGTCCTGTTGTTAAAGCTGCCACTACTCATCTTATTTTGTCCATTGATGTGTCCAGAGGCTGGAGTCTTCGTCAGCTAGATGTGTAGAACGCGTTCCTTCATAGTGTTCTGGAAGAGAAAGTTTACATGAAACAACCTCCTGGGTTTGAGGATAAAAACAAACCATAAAAACAAACTGTTTCATATCTGCAGGCTTGACAAATCCCTCTATGGTTTAAAGCAAGCCCTAGAGCATGGTACTCACGCTTGAGCTCCAAACTACGAACACTTGGTTTCATTTCCTTCATGTCAGATACATCCTTGTTCATTTACCATAAGTCACACATCATCATTTTTGTGCTTATTATGTGGATGATATTATACCAGTTCCTCTGATAAGGCAGTCACAACTTTGTTGCAAGATTTGCACTCAGATTTCTCTCTCAAGGATCTAGGGGATCTTCACTTCTTTCTTGGTATTGAGGTAAAGAGAAACCATGAAGGTGGGCTTCATCTTTCTCGGGAAACATATGCAACTAATCTTTTGAGCAAGGCTAGGATCCAAGGTTGTAAACCATCCCCAACTCCACTTTCCAGTGTAGAAAAATTGTCTCTTGCAGTGGGTGTAATGTTGAATCAAGAGGATGGAACCAAGTAGAGAAGTCTAGTTCGTGCACTTCAGTACTTGACACTTACACAGCCTGATATTTCTTTATGCACACCTCAGCTCATTAGACTGCTGCTAAGCGTATTTTGAGATATGTAAAGAACACTTTGAGTGTTGGACTCACTTTCAGCAAGTCCTCCTCTACTCTTGTTAGTGCTTTCTTTGACTCAGACTGGGGAGGATGCTTGGATGATAGAAGGCCCACATGTGGTTTTGAAGTTTTCTTTGGACCTAATCTTATTTCTTGGTGTGCCAAGAAGCAAGCAACGGTGTCACAATCTAGTACTGAGGCAGAGTACAAAGTACTGGCTAATGCTATAGCAGAGATCGTATGGGTTAAGTCCATGCTCAAGGAACTTGGAATATATGCTCAAACACCATGTCTTTGGTGTGACAATCTTGGTGCCACATATCTTTCTGCTAATACTACGTTTCATGCAAGGACTAAACACATTGAGATTTATTATCATTTTGTTAGAGAAAGGGTTGCAAGCAAGGTGTTGGAGATTCGATTTATTCCTTCAAAATACCAAGTTGTAGATGGGTTTACAAATGCCTTGGCTACAAGACAATTTGAAGAGTTCAAACGTAATCTTAACTTGAGAAGTTCAGATTAAGGGAGGTTGTTGAACATGCAATATGTTACAGAGGAGGAGGCGTCGTTCACACTTGGCGTGGCCGCACCCTTGACGTGCTCGATGTGGTGACTACTCTACTGTAGGCTTTCTGTTAAGGTTGTTAGAGATAGTTCTCATGTTTAACTAATTCTATCTCTTCCTCTGATTCTCTGTGTAACCTCCCCTCTCAGTTAGGCAATTGGCGTGGCTTAGACTGCGTCGGTATTTCCCCAAAGAGGAAGGGATGATGCAGCACAGCTACGGTAAGTATTTCCCTCAGTTATGAAACCAAGGTTATCAATCCAGTAGGAGAACCAAGCAACACTATGTAAACAGTACCTGTACACATAGAACAAATACTTGCAACCCGACGTGAAAGAGGGGTTGTCAATCCCTCCACGGTAAAAAGATAGATTAAATTGTATGAGATTGGATAAATAGATCTAGCAAGAACACAAAATAAAATAAGTAAAGAAAAAGTGCAGGAAGGTATTTTTGGGGTTTTGGAATAATAGATCTGAAAACAATATGATAAAAGATAGACACGGGGGCCGTAGATTTCACTAGTGGCTTCTCTCGAGGAAATAGCATACGATGGGTAAAGAAATTACTGTTGGGCAATTGATAGAAGAGCAAACAATTATGACGATATCCAAGGCAAAGATCATGTATATAGGCATCACGTCCAAGATTAGTAGATCGAAACAGTTCTGCATCTACTACTATTAATCCACACATCGACCGCTATCCAGCATGCATCTAGTGTATCAAGTTCATGGAGAAACGGAGTAATGCAATAAGAACGATGACATGATGTAGACAAGATCTATTCATGTAGGAAATAGACCCCATCTTTTTATCCTTAATAGCAACGATACATGCGTGCCTTGCTACCCCTTCTGTCACTGGGTGAGGACACCGCAAGATCAAACCCATCACAAAGCACCTCTTCCCATTGCAAGAAAAATTAATCTAGTTGGCCAAACCAAACCAAAGTTTCGGAGAAGAAATATGAGGCTATACTAATCATGCATATAAGAGATCAAAGAAACTCAAATAATATCCATAGATAGATCTAATCATAAACTCGCACTTCATCGGATCCCAACAAACACACTGCAAAAAGTCATTACATCAAATAGATCTCCAAGAACATCGAGGAGAACATTGTATTAAGAATGAAAAAGAGAGAAGAATCCATCTGGCTACTGCCTACGAACTCGTAGGTCTATGGTGAACTACTCACGCATCATCGGAAGAGCACCAATGAGGATGATGAACCCCTCCGTGATCGTGTTCCCCTCCGACAGAGTGCCGCAATAGGGCTCTAGATTGGATCTCGTGGTTCCAGAACTTGCGGCGGCTAGAATTGTGTTTTGATCGCTCCCCTAGGGTTTATGGAATATCTGAGCATTTATAGAGCTGAGAGGCGGTGGAGGAGACCTCCATGGTCCCCACACCCATCAGGGCGCGCCAGGGGCGTCTGGCGCGCCCTGGTGGGTGGTGGGCCCCATGGGCCTCCCCCCAAGTGCTTCCTTGCCTCCCAAGTTTCCTTCTGGTCCAAAAAATCTCCAAAATGTTTCGTGGCATTTGGACTTCGTTTGGTACTCATATTCTGCGAAGTAAAAAACAAGCAAAAGAACAGCAACTGGCACTGGGCACTATGTCAATAGGTTAGTCCCAAAAATGATATAAAGTTGCTATAAAATGAAGGTAAAACATCCAAGAATGATAATATAACAAGATGCAACAATCAAAAATTATAGATACGTTGGAGATGTATCAGCATCCCCAAGCTTAATTCCTTCTCGTCCTCGAGTACGTAAATGATAAAAACATAATTTTTGATGTGGAATGCTGCCTAACATGTTCATCACATATTCTTTTCTTTTGTAGCATTGACATTTGGACTTTTAGATGGTTCAAAGCAATAGTCTATAATTGACATGAAGACTTCAATACTCAAGCATATCAACAACCAACCATGTCTTTCAAAATTTCAACACTAAAGAAAGCTATCCCTAGCCCATCATGCTCAATCATTGATCCAAAACACACTCGAATATTAGCTACATCCAATGCACAAGTATGATCATAGTGCTCCCTAGTTGGTGCTTTATAAGAGAAGATGGAGACTCAAAATAAAAATAAAAATTGCATAAAGTAAATAAATAGGCCCTTCGCAGAGGGAAGCAGAGATTTGTAGAGGTGCCAGAGCTCAAAGCAAAAATTGAGAGATAATTTTTTTTTGAGAGGCATGCTTTTCCCGTCAACGAAAACGACGGAGTATGTCACACCCTGATTTTTCGCCCTTTTATTTTTCCTTTGGATTTACTTGAATTTTTTCTTTGAATTGCTTTTCTGTGGCTCTATGGTCCTAAAACCTGGGAAGATCATCTCTTCTCAGGCTCCCAAGTGGCTTGTCATCCTCAAAACCATCTCAAGATCATGTTATTTCCCATCTTGGACCTATCCAATATTCTTTTTATTGGGAACATTCCTTTTTCTATTAAAGAAATAATCCTTTTTGCCCTAGGTTGTGAAGCAACCTATATTTCTGTCTTCCAAAAAATTCCGAAATAATTCTCATAAATTGTTTGGGTCATATATTCCACAAATATGTCAATATCCTTCCTTGGCATGATAAAAAATAATTCACAAATATTCCTTTTCTCATTCTGCCCTAAGTGGCTTTTTGAGAAGGAAGTGCTATTTATCTTTGCTTGCTTGCCCCCAAAATTTTTGGTAACTCTTTCCTATCCATATCATCTCCACATGACAAAATTCAACTCAATTTGCCTAGTGAATCTTCCTCAGCAAATTTCCAAATTTCTTTTTGAAGGAAGCCTTTGTGAAGGAAGTACTATCTAGGTTAATCCAAATGATTTGAAATTTTTCAAGGTTCTTCATATGATCAAATAATCATTCTCCACCAATTTTCAGCTCTATCTAGTTATCTATGTGAGCACACCATCCAATCTTGGTTTCTGGTCAGATTTTCAGGTTGTGAAGCAACTATATTTTATATTGCCTCATTATTGCTGAAAACTTAGAAAGACATTCTCCTATCCATATAACATCTCTCCACCAAATTTGGACTCATTTCATTCACCCAATATTTCTCTAGAATTTTTCTTAGATTCTGTCCAGAGAGGAGCACTCTGAAGGAAGTACCATTTTGTTATATCAAAATGGTAAGAAAATTTTACAGTGTGTTCATATGCCCATATGACTAGCCTCCACCAAAATTCAGCTCAATCCAATCATTTATGGGAGTGCTACTTCATATTTTGTATTTCTATCCAGTGTGGTGGTTTGTACGGCAAGTGCTAGCTACACCCCTCCTCTTCACCTGAAACTTTGCCATCTTGCTTACCTTAGTGAGTGATCAACCCCAGTCAAAGCGCAGCATCTATCTCCAAGCATGTGAACCACAGCAAACAGCAAACACTTTGATGTTCATTTGGTTTCTTGCTATCTGAGGTCACACCATTGCTCACTATGCTTGTTCATTTGCACTTTGGCACTCACTAGCGAATGAACTATCTAGCAGACACGGTCTGCACGGCCAGAGTGCACCGCGTGCGCCTATTCACATGGTGATTGCGTGGACGGCATGCCTGAGCTCGTGCTCTGGCAAGTAGAGCCCTCAGTTCTCGTCCATACCTCCTCATCTCGAAGCCTCGCCGTGTCTTGGAGCTTCCCCGTGATCATTCGGTCACTCCCCTGGCTTGGACCCTTCCTCTCTCACCATCGTCATGCACCGACAGCAGTGCCCGTGACCTGACCACCGCCCCCACCACCATGGCGTGTCGACCGCGTCACCTAGAGCCTTCCCGAGCCCTCCCCGGCGCTATATATAGGTGCCGCGAGTCCCTCCGCACCTCGCCGCTCTCTCCCCGGCCCTCCAAGCTCACCGGACACCCTCTCCCTCTCCTCTGTCCGCCGTGGTGGTTGCTGGCCACCACTCCAATCCGGCCACCCGACCCCCTCTCGCCTTGCTACCACCACCACTGTCTTCCCCGAGCGCTGGCGCACCTCCCCATCCTCTCCATCCCTCGCCGGAGCCGCCGTGGCAACGCCCCAAGATTGGCCGCCGCCGCTGCCCTCTGCTCCCTCGAGCCGCCGTCGCCCTAGACCATCTCCGGCACTGCTGCTGCTCCAGGCAGGAGAGGCGCGTCGCCCTGGACCCGCCAGTGCCCTCGCCCCGGCCGGAGGTGGCCGGAGGCAGCGGGGGCCATCGCCGGCCGATCCCTCCCCTGTTCTATCGAGGGCAGGGCGAGGAAGGAGACGACGACCGGGCCAGCCCCCTAACCCCACCTGTAAGCCTCTCTAGCCCCGGGCCTGCGTGGATTTAAGTGGAAGCGTATTTCTAGAAATACGTTTTCGTTTCTGGAAAGCGTATTCCTGTTGTACTACGGCTGAAAGTATGCTTTCTTTGACAGAAAACGTAATTCTCTAAAGGTGCTTTCTGTTTTAACCCCTAAGGGCATGTTTGTGAAGATAATTTTTACAGAATAGTCCCTGGACATCCCCATCTCATATCTCCGCGACCGTAACTCCGAATCAGGTGTTTCCAAAGCCCACGTCTTTGTCTCGTCGAGCATGTTCTATTGGTATCATTTTCACTATGTGTTCACATACTAGAAATGACTAGTATGCCCTTGCCTTTAATCAGCCCCCTTCGTGAGAGAAGTATTTCCGGCAAATCGTTCCGTGAGTTCCCCGCACTTCTCCCCAGTGTATCCTTCACCCCACGCAAGCCACGACATCCACTTGCATGAGAGCCTTGCAGTAGCAATGGTTTTCTACTTGAATAATAAAATATTTGGTGCATGCTAATATTTTGTGAGTGCTTTATATATGCTTGTGAACCCATGCTCATCCTTATGCTATGATCATTTGCATCTTGTTGGGTAATTGTTTACTTGCTAATATATTGCCATGCTCTTGTCTAGTAATTTATGACGCTAGTGGTCATGCCATGCTCATGTGTAGTGTTATATTTGTGCTCAGTATGCCATGCTCATTTGCAGCTAGTAGAGTAAATGATTTATTGTTGTTGACATGTTAAATGGTTATGCTTCCCATCCATGCTTATGTTGATATCATGCTCATGTGCATTGTTATTTCATCATGTTATAATGGCTCAGTTATTTACTTTTCAAGTTAACCGGACCTTAATCAAACTTGAACAACTGTTGGCTGAGTCATAGTGCCATCGAGCATGCAGGTCATGCCGTGAGCCATCCCAAAGGTCTTACTTGGCACAAACACTAATTAAAACACAAAAACACATCTAACCAGAGGCTAGATGAATTATTCAAAGCAAAACAGGAACAAAAAAGCAAAAACAAAAATAAAAATGGGTTGCCTCCCAACAAGCGCTATTGTTTAATGCCCTTAGCAAGGCATAAAAACACGAATAGATCTAGGTATAATCATAATAATGATAAGGCAAATCTCGAAAACTCTCATACTCCCTTCGTTCAGTAGCAAGTTTTCTTTGTGGTAAGCAAAAGTAATCAAAAGGGCTAAATTTAATAGGATAAGAATCCTCAAGATCAAGTTCGGGAGGAATTGGTTCCTCCTTCGGCCCCTTGTATTGTATGACTAACTCATCATTATAAGCATTCTTTTGGCAAAAAGTCATGAGCTTGTGTCCAAGAGAAAAACCCAATCCGTTGTTTTGTATGGCAAAATTATCGTTAAGCTCGGAAATCTTATCAACTAAAACATCGGTAGGGACCCTCTTTCTTAAATTTTCGTTATAAGCAACATGATCTAAAGAACGTAAACGCATTATGTCCTCTTGGTTAAAGAGAATTCCCTCTATAGGAGGACGACCACCATCTACTTTATAATGCGTGAAAATTTCACTAGCTTCTTTCATAATAAATCTAAACTCATGGGCTAGAAATATAGTGCCGGCGCGCTTAACAGAAGAATGCTCAATATTAGAGAACTCTAGAAAAATCCTTTGTATGGATGGATGCATATGAAGAAATTGTCTTTCAAGTTCAACTACGAGCAAAGATATTGCATCCGCAAGACTGCTAGTTTTAAGGAGAATAGATCCACCCAAAGTAGGAATCGCACCGACACAAGTAAAGAAATCTTGAATAACCCCTTTTCCAATAATATTGCCGCTACCTATGCGAAACTTTTTAGTGTGTAGAATAGTAGATTCTTCATGAGGATTAGTATTAGCAAAAGCATCAAAATTTCCCCCATCGTTACTACTATCCTTTTCAGTGATAACCTCCCCAATTTCAGACATGGTGGCAGCAAACAACTATAGCAAACGAAAAAGAAGAACGGAAGAAGGGCGAATAAAAAGGCAAATCTTTTCAAAAATCATTTTAGAAGTGGGGGAGAGGAAAACGAGAGGCAAATGGCGAATAATGTAATGCAAGAGATGAGAGTTTATGATGGGTACTTGGTATGTCTTGACTTGGCGTAGATCTCCCCGGCAACGGTGCCAGAAATTCTTCCTTCTACTTCTTGAGCTTGCGTTGGTTTTTCCCTTGAAGAGGAAAGGGTGATGCAGCAAAGTAGAGATAATTATTTCCCTCAGTTTGAGAACCAAGGTATCAATCCAGTATGAGACAACGCACAAATCACAGAATACCTGCATAAACAATCAAACAACTTGCACCCAACGCGATAAAGGGGTTGTCAATCCCTTCACGGTTACTTGCAAAAGTGAGATCTGATAGATATAGATGAAACTAAATAAAAGATAAAGTAAATATTTTTGGTATTTTTGGTTTATAGATCGGAAAGTAAAAGATTGCAAAATAGTAGATCGGAAACTTGTATGATGGAAAATAGTAGATCGGAAACTTATATGATGGAAAATAGACCCGGGGGCCATAGGTTTCACTAGAGGCTTCTCTCAAGATATCAAATAATACGGTGGGTGAACAAATTACTGCCGAGCAATTGATAGAAAAGCGCAAAGTTATGACGATATCTAAGGCAATGATCATGAATATAGGCATCACGTCCGTGTCAAGTAGACCGAAACGATTCTGCATCTACTACTATTACTCTACACATTGACCGACTCCTGCCTGCATCTAGAGTATTAAGTTCATGAAGAACAGAGTAACGCATTAAGTAAGATGACATGATGTAGAGGAATAAACTCAAGCAATATGATGTAAACCCCATCTTTTTATCCTCGATGGCAACAATACAATACGTGCCTTGCTGCCCCTACTGTCACTGGGAAAGGACACCGCAAGATTGAACCCAAAGCTAAGCACTTCTCCCATTGCAAGAAAAACCAATCTATTTGGCCAAACCAAACCGATAGTTTAAAGAGAATTACAAAGATATCAAATCCTGCATAAAAGAATTCAGAGAAGATTCAAATAATATTCATAGATAATCTGATCATAAATCCACAATTCATCGGATCTCGGCAAACACACCGCAATAAAGTATTACATCGAATAGATCTCCAAGAACATCGAGGAGAACATGGTATTGAGAATCAAAGAGAGAGAAGAAGCCATCTAGCTACTAGCTATGGACCCATAGGTCTGAGGTAAACTACTCACGCTTCATTGGAAGGGCAATAGGGTTGATGTAGAAGCCCTCCGTGATCGAATCCCCCTCCGGTAGGGTGCCGGAAAAGGTCCCTAGATGGGATCTCACGGGTACAGAAGGTTGCGGTGGTGGAAAAGTGTTTTCGTGGATGCTTCTGGTGGTTTGGGAATATATGTGAATATATAGGCGAAAGAATTAGGTTAGGAGGGTCACGGGGGGCCCACAAGGCAGGGGGCGTGCCCTACCCCCCAGGGCGCGCCCTCCACCCTTGTGGCCACCTCGTGGCTCCTCCGACTTCATCTCCAAGTCTCCTGGGTGTCTTCTGGTCCAAGAAAAATCATCACGAAGATTTTATTCCGTTTGGACTCCGTTTGGTATTCCTTCTCCACGAAGCTAAAAACAAGGAAAAAACATAAACTGGCACTGGGCTCTATGTTAATAGGTTAGTCCCAAAAATAATATAAAATAGCATATTAATGCATATAAAACATCCAAAACAGATAATATAATAGCATGGAACAATAAAAAATTATAGATACGTTGGAGATGTATCAAGCATCCCCAAGCTTAATTCCTGCTCGTCTTCGAGTAGGTAAATGATAAAAACAGAATTTTTGATGTGGAATGCTACCTAACATACTTATCCATGTAATTTTCTTTATTGTGGCATGAATGCTCAGATCCATAAGATTCAAAACAAAATTTTAATATTGACATAAAAACAATAATACTTCAAGCATACTAACAAGGCAATTATGTCTTCTCAAAATAACATGGCCAAAGAAAGCTTATCCCTACAAAATCATATAGTCTGGCTATGCTCCATCTTCATCACACAAAATATTCAAATCATGCACAACCCCAATGACAAGCCAAGCAATTGTTTTATACTTTTGATGTTCTCAAACTTTTTCAACTTTCACGCAATACATGAACGTGAGCCATGGACATAGCACTATAGGTGGAATAGAATATGGTGATTGTGGAAAGGACAAAAAGAAGGAGAGGGGCTATGGAGATGCCCATCAATAGATATCAATATGAGTGAGTAGGGATTGCCATGCAACGGATGCACTAGAGCTATAAGTTTATGAAAGCTCAAAAGAAAACTAAGTGGGTGTGCATCCAACTCGCTTGCTCACGAAGACCTAGGGCAATTTGAGGAAGCCCATCATTGGTATATACAAGCCAAGTTCTTTAATGAAAAATTCCCACTAGTATATGAAAGTGACAATATAGGAGACTCTCTATCATGAAGATCATGGTGCTACTTTGAAGCACAAGTGTGGTAAAAGGATAGTAACATTGTCCCTTCTCTCTTTTCTCTCTTTTTTTTAATTTGGGCCTTCTCATTTTTTTTGGCCTATTTTTTTTCATCCGGAGTCTCATCCCGACTTGTGGGGGAATCATAGTCTCCATCATCCTTTTCTCACATGGGACAATGCTCTAATAATGAAGATCATCACACTTTTATTTACTTACAACTCGATACTTAGAACAAAATATGACTCTATATGAATGCCTCCGACAGTGTACCGGGATGTGCAATGAATCAAGAGTGACATGTATGAAAGAATTATGAATGGTGGCTTTGCCACAAATATGATGTCAACTACATGATCATGCAAAGCAATATGACAATGATGAAGCGTGTCATAATAAACGGAACGGTGGAAAGTTGCATGGCAATATATCTTGGAATGGCTATGGAAATGCCATAATAGGTAGGTATCACTACTGCGGGATGCTGCTAATGCGACACTAGGATGAGAGACCCTTCGACGAAACTGTGTGCGATGCAATAATCGCAAACGGTGGTGTAAAAAACCATCAAAAAAGGTGCAAAATTTTTGCAATGACGGATGCATCAAACACGGTTCAGATTTTGGTTGCGTGTGCGATGCAGGGCATACGGTTCAGTTCAATGAACTGTTTGCAATGATGAAGAAGAACGGAAACGGGCAGCCAGATGAAGGCGTGTGCGATATACGGCATACAGTTCACTCGGATTAACTGTTTGTGATGAGGCGGAATAACAGAAACGGGCAGCTACATAAAGGTGTGTGCGATTAAGGGCATACGCTTTAGAAGGATTAACTGTTTGCGATTAGGCAACAGAACAGAAACGGTCAGCCAGATCAAAGTGTCTGCGATTGATCGCATACACTTCACGCGGATGAACTGTTTGCGATTAGCCAGAACAAACAGAAATAGTTAGACAGGTCAACATGTGTGCGCTAGACGGGCACACATTCTAATTAAAAGAAGCGTGCGCGATGGTGATAACGAGCATGCACGGTTCCTGGAACAAGGCATGTTCTTGGCTTTTTTTAATTATGTTCCTAAATATGTAAGACAATTATTATCCACTGTCATCGTCCTTATATTCATCATGCTTGCTATAAGTCGCAGTTGATGCTATATAGGTCCGTCGGATCTTACATCAAGATCCGTGCAAAACTTTCTTTTCAGATTTTCATTTTTCTCTCTTAAATCTCAGTCCAGTGAGACATAGCCACGCCGTGAAACACGGGCTTGGGCGCCATTAATGGAGACGTTGGGAGGGAGGTGCGCGGCGGATAGAGGTCAAAGGGATCTCCTCCCGATGAGCATGCGCAGGGGTCTGATCGCACGCCTCCCGTACTCAAATAGCTACCCCGCACGGCACCTCCTAGCCAATAAAAAAAGGGGACGCGTGGTGGCACATAATTGGTAAGTAGAACGCCCACGGTTTCAATAATAGTTGTGTTTCCGATTTGTAACGTGACAACACTTGTTCCAAAATAACTTTGTTGATTGTTAATGTGTGCGCCTTCGCAAATCGGACAGAAAAATTACCACAGCATGTTGGTGCCATGTCATGACACCATGCCAAGTTTCATGATTTTCAGGCGTGTTTTGGATTTACAGGAATTAAAAAACCAAGTTTCTCAATCTTTCCGGCCGAGCCATGACGCCCAGATGTTTGAATTTCATTCCCATTTCTTGCATGGGACCTAAGCATGCACCCAAGGACATAGATTTGATTTTTCAACCAATTTATATGCACTGGAGCATGTGCATGTATTTCAAATTTGAATTATGCACATAAAATGCCTAGAAAACCCAGTTAATGTATAAAAATGTCCAAACGAACCCCGAAAAATTCCCAAACTTAACACAACACTCCCGTTGTTCTATGTTGACACTAGAAATTTTTTGAAAGCAATAAGAGGCAACGGATATCGTTTCGTCCCCAAAGGTGGCACGTTCCCTACCGAAACCATCAGGCTTGTTGTGAGAAGCTCTGGTTTGTGAGAAGCTTATACCCAAACCTGCCCCAAATGGGACAAAATTTTTACCACGGCATGTTGATGCCGCTCCATGATAGCATGCCAAGTTTCATGAATTTCAGACGAGTTTTGGATTTACTAGAATTTAAAAACCAGGTATCTCAATGTTTTGCCGGCAATCAACAGTGCCCTGGTATTTGAAATTCATTCCCATTTCTTGCATGGGACCTAAGCATGCACCCAAGGACACATATTTGATTTTTCAACCAATTTATATGCACTGGAGCATGTGCATGTAGTTCAAATTTGAATTATGCATATAAAATGCCTAGAAAACCAAGTTAATGTATAAAAATGTCCAAACGAACCCCGAAAAATTCCAAAACTTAACACAACACTCCTGTTGTTCTATGTTGACCCTAGAATTTTTTTGAAAGCAATAAGAGGCAACGGATATCGTTTCGTCCCCAAAGGTGGCACGTTCCCTACCGAAACCATCAGGCTTGTTGTGAGAAGCTTATACCCAAACCTGTGCCAAATGGGACAAAATTTTTACCACGGCATGTTGATGCCGCTCCATGATAGCATGCCAAGTTCCATGAATTTCGGACGACTTTTGGATTTACTAGAATTACAAAAGCAAGTACGTCGACGTTTGCCAGAGAGCCACGGTGTCGTGGTGTTTGAAATTCATCCCCATTTCTTGCATGGGACCTAAGCATGCAACCAAGGACACGGATTTGAATTTTCAACCAATTTAGATGCATTAGAGCATGTGCATGTAGTTCAAATTTGAATTATACACATAAATGCATTGAAAACTCAATTAATGTATAAAAATGTCCAAACGAACCCCAAAAAATTCCAAAAATTAACACAACACTCCTGTTGTTCTATGTTGACACTAGGAAAAAAATTGAAATCAAGAAGAGGCAATGGATATCGTTTCGTCCAGAAAGGTGAAACGTTCCCTACCGAAACCATCACACTTGTTGTGAGAAGCTCTTGTTTATGAGAAGCTTATACCCAAACCTGCCCCAAATGGGACAAAAAATTTACCACGGCATGTTGATGCCGCTCCATGATAGCATGCCAAGTTTCATGAATTTTGGACGACTTTTGGATTTACTAGAATTACAAAAGCAAGTACATCGATGTTTGCCTGAGAGCCACAGTGCCGTGGTGTTAGAAATTCATCCCCATTTCTTGCATGGGACATAAGCATAAACCCATGGACACATATATGATTTTACAACCCATGTTGGTGCACCGGAGCATGTGCATGTGCTTTAATTTTGAATTGTGCACCTGAAATGGCTAGAAAACCAATTTAATGTATAAAATTTCCAAATGAACCCTGAATAATTCCAATTTTTTTACGACACACATATAGTTGCATGTTCACTGCAGATAAAAGGTCTAGCAATTCAAACACCGTCCATTGCCGCTGTGACCCCATTATTTAATTCAAATCAAGATGAAAAATCAAGTAGATCCCACATAGTTTATTATCACCAACCGTGTGAGATGCAGTACAAAATATCCTGGAGCACCGCCGGTGTATAGTACGCCTATGGCTTACGCGAGAAGGTGCGTCGGCTATAGTCCATAGCCGGTGTGTCAAGCACACTAGCTCGCTCCCCAAATATCATTTCACTGTTCAATCATCGCCGGTGAAAGATGGGGACGTGGACCCGCGTCGTGAGGGCAACTCCGGCGGCCCACTCCGGCGAGAGCGCGGCCGTAGCCGCCATGCACGTGCTAACAAGGTGCATGAGCGCGGCCGCAATCTGCGACCGGGCGGCCAAGGCAGCCCAAACGGCCGCTGTTGCTTCTCAGGTGGCGGCAGCAACATCTGCCTCGGGGATAGCAACTGGCGAGAGTGGCACAGCAGCTGTCCATTCCGCAGCGGAGGCCTTAGCCCTGATGGAGGCCGCCCACGACCATTTCTAGGCCGCCCACGCCCAGCTCGTGGCGGTCACCGCACAAATCGAACGAAGCTTCTCCGACAATGGTCGGCAACCCACGGCCGAAGAGTTGGGAATCACCGAGAGTGTTCGAGCAGCCGTGCGTTCCTCCGCCGCATACCTTGCGATGACGGAGCCCGTCCAAGCCCAGATCACGGCCGCCCATGCCCAGCTCGTGGCGGCCTTTTCCAAAGAGATGGCGGACACGGATGGCGAGATGCTTGCCGAGTATGGTGCGATGGATGCCATGGAGCCCCTTCCCCAGGAGACCATCGGGCGCGAGCTGGACATGGAGGAGGCGGCGGAGATCGATGAGCACCAGCCGTAGTAGTACTCTTTGTTTTGTTTAATTAAGAGCGCCGGTCTTTAATTTGTTAGAGTAATGTTTAGGCCAGTTAGCTCTGTTTAATTGTTGAACTTGCTCGATTAAGAAGTGTGGGCGTGCTGTGTACCCAAATTATGCAATGACGTGGATGACCACTGTAACCAGGGAAATTGGAACCAAAATTTTTGACGTTCAAACTCATCACACACGGGTTAAGCTATCTGAATCGTTTGTGATGTTCACATATCATACACAGTTCTGAATAAGGGACCGTGTCTGATGACACTTTGCGCGCCAGTTTTTTCGCTGAACCGATTCAGAAATTTTGGCTTCGACGGAAATATCTACCTCCCCGCCCCCTCTCCCTTACCAAAAGCCACATTTCCCCTGTTTCTGCCTTCCTTTCCAAGTTGAAACCTTCACTCCTTGCTTGCAGCGCCGCCTTCTCGCTGGTGACCCTCCTTCACGCTGCTCGGCCTCGTCTATCCAGGCAGGTAATCCACACCCTACCCCCATCCTCCTCCTCCTTCCACATCCCACATGCCCCGACCGCCGGCGCGACACCTTCCACCCAAATCACCAACCCCTCCACCAAATAAGCGTCGCCCTAAGCCATGGTGCACGCAGTATAGCCAGGAGCTCAAGGAGCATTTGGCAGCGGAGAAGCAAATCGCGGCCGCACGCGCGGATGAGGTCACGATGGCTGCCATTCGTGCCGACCCCTAGATCTTGGAGGAGCACCTTGCCATTTGCTAGCTACGCTGATTAAGCATGCTCGGTTTACCCGTTGCGTGTGCTGCTCCTGCCTTTCCTTAACAAATTCTAGTGAACTGTGCTATCTAATTTTACCATGCAATCTGTTGCTCTAGTCTATATGTTCTATATGTCGTGCAGTGTGGTGCTCACTTATTAATTGTTTGGTTAATTAGTTGTCGTCTTCAGTTATCTGTTTGGTTCAATTCTGCAAATATGATGTTCAATTCTTCAGGCTGCAATTTTGTATTGTCTTCCATGTGAGAAATAAATCGAATTTATCTTTACAAAATACATGAGGAACAAATACAATTGCTATATTTCCAAGTTGTCCAGCATGCTTGGTTTGGTTATACATTTTGCAATGTGGTGCTCAGTTAATGTTTGGTTCATTTGTGTTGTGGTGTTTATTTAACTGTTTGGTTCAATTCTGCAATGTGATGTTCAATAGTTGTGGGTGCATTCTGTTATTGTATACCATGTGAGAAGTAAATCGAATTTGGCTATACTAAATACATGAGAAACAAATACAATTGCTATATTTCCAAGTTGTTAAGCATGCTTGGTTTGGTTAACTGTCTGATCTTCTATTAGGAGTATGTTATATTGTGCAATGTGGTGCTCAGTTAATGTTTGGTTCATTTGTTGTGGTGTTTAGTTAACTGTTTGGTTCAATTCTGCAATGCGATGTTCAATTGTTGTGGGTGCATTCTGTTATTGTATACCATGTGAGGAATAAATTGAATTTGGCTGTAGTAAATACATGAGAAACAAATACAATTGCTATATTTCCAAGTTGTTAAGCATGCTTGGTTTGGATAACTGTCTGATCTTCTATTAGGAGTATGTTATATTATGCAATGTGGTGCTCAGTTAATGTTTGGTTCATTTGTTGTGGTGTTTAGTTAACTGCTTGGTTCAATTCTGCAATGCGATGTCCAATTGTCGTGGGTAGAATTTTGTATTGTTGTGCATGTGAGGAATAAATCGAATTTGGCTGCACTTAATACATGAGAAACATATACAAGTGCTATATTTCCTAGTTCTTAATCATGCTTGGTTTGGATAAATGGGTTTTACATGTGGCTTGAATTAATCTGATGAATCTGCAATGTGCTTATTTTTCATCAACATATTTTACTAATAGCATGCGAACCCTTACTTAACCTGATGACAAACTACCTTATATGTGTTGCAGGGAAACAATGGGAAGCACTGAGGTTTACAATCAAGGTTAGCACGTGCATGGTCCGTTGTCTAATAGCACATTATTGTGCAATTGCAGGAACCATTCTAATATTTAGGTTTTAACAATTTGGTCTTGCACATGTAGGTCCTGCTGTCAGAGGTTTTGACCCACTGTTCAACCCTTTTTGCATATGGGGAAATGAGTTGTCCATGAATATCAATCAAGTCAAGAAACTCAGAAAGATTGTTAGGATAAAGAAATTAGCGACAAAAAACAACAAGATCTTTGTCTGCACAATGAAGAATACATCGGTTCACTACAAGATGGTACTAACTATTATACCTTGCCTTTTTTTTATTCCTTTGCCCCATTTCCAATATAGAGAAGATATTTATGCACATCCTTGTTTTCAGGCCTTTCCAAAGCAGTTCACTGATGATTACCTCTCAAACCACCTCTATGGCCAGGAGGCGAGGAAGGTTTTCATACAACACCCATGGTTCAATATTGAAGTGTTCCTGAAGAGGACGAAGGACGGACGGTCAATCATCCACAGGCACTAGCCTAAAGTTGCAAAGAACTTCAACATGAATGAAGGCTCAATATTCGCCTTCCGCTTCAGCGGTTTTCCAGATGAGATGCATCTGTCTATGTACCATCTATGATGCTAATTTCGAAAGGTTCTACATGTTGCATGTGAAACTTGGTGCTGGTGCAGTTGTGTAATTGGGTAGCTAAGTGCTGAAGCTATATCATGTTGTACTCTGATGTATTTCAATTATGAAATCTAAGCTATATCATGTTGTACTCTGATGTATTTCAATTATGAAATCCTGCTTTCTTAATAGGGAAATGAAATATGTTATGTGCTTAATATGAATGTCAATTAGATTAATAAATGGATTATTAATAATAGGGCAATTAGCCTGCTAATGGCGAATTAGCCTGCTAATTGGGTTTTGCTATTGCAAACGGTTATTGAGAAAATACCGTGGGCGATGACCTCAGGCAACGCATACAGTTTCTTGGAATAAACCGTGTTGGATCAATGAACAATCACGCATGACCTTCTCTTGAAAACTGTTTGCGTTAGGCCACCTTGCGCAAACGTTTACCACATAAAAACTGTGTGTGATGGACAGCCTTTGCCACACAGTTTCTTCTACGCACCGTGTGTGACGCATTCAATAACGCAAATGATAAAATTGTTAATATCGTGTGTGATGTACCTGTGAACGGAATCATTTTCCTTGGAGCGACTATGTGGGATGTATATACGAATGGAAACGTTTAGCGGGGACTGACTGTGTTGGATGTACTTACGACCGGAACAATTTTGCCTGTATAATTGTATTTTTTTAGCACTGCTGTACGTATAACCGTATTTGATCGCTTGCCGGTCACACACGACCTCATTTTGCCGAGCGTGTGTGCCAGGAGGGCATATCCCCGACGGTTTCTGGGTCGTGTGGGAAGGACCCCCCTATCGCCCACACTCACTTGGCGACGGTTCCAAATGTCGTCGAGGAAAGGGGTTAAAAACCGTTTGTATAGCACCTCGCTGTACCAGTGTATGGTGGCTGTTTTGAGGAAGATATATGGTGGGTGTATGGTACCGCCGAAAGTTGCACGGCACTAGAGACGCTAGCAATGGTGGAGGGATGAGAGTGCGTATAATCCATGGACTCAACATTAGTCATAAAGAACTCACATGCTTATTGCAAAAATCTATTAGTTATCAAAACAAAGTACTACGTGCATGCTCCTAGGGGGGTAGATTAGTAGGAAAAGACCATCGCTCGTCCCCGACCGCCACTCATAAGGAAGACAATCAATAAATAAATCATGCCCCGACTTCATCACATAACGGTTCACCATACGTGCATGCTACGGGAATCACAAACTTTAACACAAGTATTTCTCAAATTCATAATTACTCACTAGCATGAATCTAATATTACCATCTCTATATCTCAAAACAATCATAAGGAATCAAACTTCTCATAGTATTCAATGCACTTTATATGAAAGTTTTTATTATATCCCTCTTGGATGCCTATCATATTAGGACTAAATTTATAACCAAAGCAAATTACCATGCCATTTAAAGACTCTCAAAATAATATAAGTGAAGCATGAGAGTTCAACAATTTCTATAAAATAAAACCACCGCCGTGATCTAAAAAGATATAAGTGAAGCACTAGAGCAAAATTGCCTAGCTCAAAAGATATAAGTGAAGCACATAGAGTATTCTAATAAATCACAATTCATGCGTGTCCCTCTCAAAAGGTGTGTACAGCAAGGATGATTGTGGCAAATTAAAAAGCAAAGACTCAAATCATACAAGACGCTCCAAGCAAAACACATATCATGTGGTGAATAAAAATATAGCCTCAAGTAAAGTTACCGATAGACGAAGACGAAAGAGGGGATGCCTTCCGGGGCATCCCCAAGCTTAGGCTCTTGGTTGTCCTTGAATATTACCTTGGGGTGCCTTGTTCATCCCCAAGCTTAGGCTCTTGCCACTCCTTATTCCATGGTCCATCAAATCCTTACCTAAAACTTGAAAACTTCACAACACAAAACTCAACAGAATATCTCATAAGCTCCGTTAGAATAAGAAAATAAATCACCACTTTTGGTACTGTTGTGAACTCATTCTTTATTTATATTGGTGTAATATCTACTGTATTCCAACTTTTTCATGGTTCATACCCCCCAATACTACCCATAGATTCATCAAAATAAGCAAACAACACAAAGAAAACAGAATCTGTCAAAAACAGAACAGTCTTCGAAGATCCGAATTGTTCTAATACTTATATAACACCAAAAATTCTGAAAAATTAGGAAAACAGAGGAAATTTGTATATAAATCTCGTATGAAAAATTCAGGGTTTTTCAATCCTCCAGTGAATTACTAAAATTCTGTAACTGGACGCACAAGTTTTTGTTTTTCAGCAAGAACAAATCAACTATCACCGTAAGCCATCCCAAAGGTCTTACTTGGCACAAACACTAATTAAAACAAAAAACCACATCTAACCAGAGGCTAGATGAATTATTCAAAGCAAAACAGGAACAAAAAAGCAAAAACAAAAATAAAATTGGGTTGCCTCCCAACAAGCGCTATTGTTTAACGCCCTTAGCTAGGCGTAAAAACACGAATAGATCTAGGTATAATCATAATAATGATAAGTCAAATCTCGAAAACTCATCTCATACTCCCTTCGTTCAGCAGAAAGTTTTCTTTGTGGTAAGCAAAAGTAATCAAAAGGGCTAAATTTAATAGGATAAGAATCCTCAAGATCAAGTTCGGGAGGAATTGGTTCCTCCTTCAGCCCCTCGTATTGTATGACTAACTCATCATTAAAAGCATTCTTTTGGCAAAAAGTCATGAGCTTGTGTCCAATAGAAAAACCAAATCCGTTGTTTTGTATGGCAAAATTATCGTTAAGCTCACAAATCTTATCAACTAAAACATCGTTAGGGACCCTCTTTCTTAAATTTTCGTTATAAGCAACATGATCTAAAGAACGTAAACGCATTATGTCCTCTTGGTTAAAGAGAATTCCCTCTATAGGAGGACGACTACCATCTACTTTATAATGCGCAAAATTTTTACTATCTTCTTTCATAATAAATCTAAACTCATGGGCTAGAAATATAGTGGCGGCTCGCTTAACAGAAGAATGCTCAATATTAGAGAACTCTAGAAAAATCCTTTGTATGGATGGATGCATATGAAGAAATTGTCTTTCAAGTTAAACTACGAGCAAAGATATAGCATCCGCAAGACTGCTAGTTTTATGGAGAATAGATCCACCCAAAGTAGGAATCGCACTGACACAAGTAAAGAAATCTTGAATAACCCCTTTTCCAATAATATTGCCGCTACCTATGCGAAACTTTTTAGTGTGTAGAATAGTAGATTCTTCATGAGGATTAGTATTAGCAAAAGCATCAAAATTTCCCCCATCGTTACTACTATCCTTTTCAGTGATAACCTCCCCAATTTCAGACATGGTGGCGGCAAACAACTCTAGCAAACGAAAAAGACGAACGGAAGAAGGGCGAATAAAAAGGCAAATCTTTTTGAAAATCATTTTAGAAGCGGGGGAGAGGAAAACGAGAGGCAAATGGCGAATAATGTAATGCAAGAGATGAGAGTTTATGATGGGTACTTGGTATGTCTTAACTTGGCGTAGATCTCCCCGGCAACGGTGCCAGAAATTCTTCCTGCTACTTCTTGAGCTTGCGTTGGTTTTTCCCTTGAAGAGGAAAGGGTGATGCAGCAAAGTAGAGATAAGTATTTCCCTCAGTTTGAGAACCAAGGTATCAATCCAGTATGAGACAACGCACAAATCACAGAATACCTGCACAAACAATCAAACAACTTGCACCCAACGCGATAAAGGGGTTGTCAATCCCTTCATGGTTACTTGCAAAAGTGAGATCTGATAGATATAGATGAAACTAAATAAAAGATAAAGTAAATATTTTTGGTATTTTTGGTTTATAGATCGGAAAGTAAAAGATTGCAAAATAGTAGATCGGAAACTTGTATGATGGAAAATAGTAGATCGGAAACTTATATGATGGAAAATAGACCCGGGGGCCATAGGTTTCACTAGAGGCTTCTCTCAAGATAGCAAATAATACGGTGGGTGAACAAATTACTGCCGAGCAATTGATAGAAAAGCGCAAACTTATGATGATATCTAAGGCAATGATCATGAATATAGGAATCACGTCCATGTCAAGTAGACTGAAACGATTCTGCATCTACTACTATTACTACACACATCGACCGACTTCTGCCTACATCTAGAGTATTAAGTTCATGAAGAACAGAGTAATGCATTAAGTAAGATGACATGATGTAGAGGAATAAACTCAAGCAATATGATGTAAACCCCATCTTTTTATCCTCGATGGCAACAATACAATACGTGCCTTGTTGCCCCTACTGTCACTGGGAAAGGACACTGCAAGATTGAACCCAAAGCTAAGCACTTCTCCCATTGCAAGAAAAACCAATCTAGTTGGACAAACCAAACCGATAGTTCGAAAAGAATTAAAAAGATATCAAATCATGCATAAAAGAATTCAGAGAAGATTCAAATAATATTCATAAATAATCTGATCATAAATCCACAATTCATCGGATCTCGGCAAACACACCGCAAAAAAGTATTACATTGAATAGATCTCCAAGAACATCGAGGAGAACATGGTATTGAGAATCAAAGAGAAGAAGCCATCTAGCTACTAGCTATGGACCCGTAGGTCTGAGGTAAACTACTCATGCTTCATCGAAAGGGCAATAGGGTTGATGTAGAAGCCCTCCGTGATCGAATCCCCCTCCGGCAGGGTGCCGGAAAAGGTCCCTAGATGGGATCTCACGGGTACAGAAGGTTGCGGTAGTGGAAAAGTGTTTTCGTGGATGCTTCTGGTGGTTTGGGAATATATGTGAATATATAGGCGAAAGAATTAGGTCAGGAGGGTCACGGGAGGCCCACAAGGCAGGGGGGCGCGCCCTACCCCCCTGGGCGCGCCCTCCACCCTTGTGGCCGCCTCGTGGCTCCTCCGACTTCATCTCCAAGTCTCCTGGGTGTCTTCTGGTCCAAGAAAAATCATCGCTAAGATTTTATTCCGTTTGGTACTCCTTCTCCACGAAGCTAAAAAACAAGGAAAAAACAGAAACTGGCACTCGGCTCTAGGTTAATAGGTTAGTCCCAAAAATAATATAAAATAGCTTATTAATGTATATAAAACATCCAAAACAGATAATATAATAGCATGGAACAATAAAAAATTATAGATACGTTGGAGACGTATCTGGGTGCCACAGAGTAGTTCCCAATACTTTCCATGCTAGATACATCATAGGCGGTTCCCAAACATAAAATAAAGTTTATTCCTTTTTCCACCATTCTTTCACAATCCATGGCTAGCCATATCCACGGGTGCCTTCCATACCAACACTTTCCAAGGAATTTATTATTTGGCAACATAAATTAAATTTCCTTTTCATTTCGGGATTGGGCATCCTTATTACAGCCACTCTCGTGCAATGACAAGTGAATAAACACTCATCTTGAGAATAACTCATCTAGAATAGAAAAATATTGGCCACCCCCTGCTGCTTCGTGAGCAGTACGGGCACACAAAAAGGAAATTCATTTTGAAAATTAGAGTTGCAACATACAAATTTACTTAGAACGGCATGGAAATACCGCATATAGGTAGGTATGGTGGAATCATATGGCATAAATTGGGTTTAAGGATTTTGGATGCACAAGTAGTATTCCCACTTAGTACAAATGGAGGCTAGCAAATAGATTGGGAAGCAACCAACCAAGAAACGAAAATTCTCATAAACGAGCATTAAGCATAACTAACACCGAATAATGCACCACAAGTAGGATGTAATTTCATTGCGTAACTATTGACTTTCGTGCTTGCATAGGAAATCACAAACCTTAACACCAATATTCTTACTAAAGCATAATTACTCACCAACATGACTCATATATTACTATCATCATATCTCAAAACTATTACAAAGAATCAAGTTTATTTTGTCCAATGATCTTCATAAAAGTTTTTATTATATCCCTCTTGAATATATATCACTTTGGGACTAATTTCATATATTGCAATTGCTTTTGATAAGATCAAACAAATTTAAGTGAAGAACTTGAGCATAAAAAATTTCGTCTCTCAAAATAATATAAGTGAAGCATGAGAGAGTTTCTTCAAAAATTTACTAACTCTCAAATTAATCTAAGTGAAGCATGAGAGTATTTCTTCAAAATTTAAAGCACCACCGTGCTCAAAAAGATATAAGTGAAGCACTAGAGCAATTCCATAGTTCAAAAAATTTAAGTGAAGCACATAGAGCAATTCTAACAAATCATAGCATAATTATGGCTCTCTCAAATAGGTGTGTCCAGAAAGGATGATTGCAACAAACTAAAAAGAAAAACAAGCAAAGAATCATATAATACAAGATGCTCCAAGCAAAACTCATGATATGTGACGAATAAAAATATAGCTCCAAGTAAAATTACCGATGGTTGTTAGAACAAAGAGGGGATGCCTTTCGGGGCATCCCCAAGCTTAGTTGCTTGGTTCTCCTTGAATATTAACTTGGGGTGCCATGGGCATAACCAAGCTTAGGCTCTTTTCACTCCTTATTCCTTCATCCATCGTGATCTCACCCAAAACTTGAAAACTTCAATCACACAAAACTTAACAAAACCTTCATGAGATCCGTTAGTATAATAAAGCAAATCACTTTAAGTACTGTTCCAATCCCATTCATATTTTATTATTGCATTATACCTACTGTATTCTAGCTTTGCCATGGCTTATACCCCCCGATACAATCCATATATTCATAAAAATAAGCACACAATGCAACGAAAACAGAATCTGTCAAAAACAGAACGGTCTGTAGTAATCTGGACTTGACCATACTTCTGTAACTCCAAAAATTCTTAAAAATGAGGAAAACGTAGGCAATTTGTATATCAATCTTGTGCAAAAAAATCAGAATTTTATCGTGCTTCTGTGATTATTAACAATTCTGCTACTGGGCGCAAAAGTTTCTGTTTTTCAACAAGATCAAATGAACTACCACCCAACATGATCCTAAAGGCTTTACTTGCCACAAAAAATAATTAAAACACAATAAACACAATCATAACAGTAGCATAATTGTGCAAACACTCAAAAACATAAAGAAAAAGGCAAAAATAAATTTTATTCATTGGGTTGCCTCCCAAAAAGCGCTATCGTTTTATGCCCCTAGCTAGGCATAATGCATAGATTCATGTATTGTCATCCTTAGTGTTTGCCCCATAGGTTGCCCTCATGATTGATTCATATGGTGGCTTAATTATTATTCTAGGGAAGTGTTCCATACCCTTTCTTAGTGGAAATTGAAATTTAATATTCCCTTCTTTCATATCAATCACAGCACCTATAGTTCGTAAAAATGGTCTACCAAGTATGATGGGACAAGACGGATTGCAATCAATATCAAGAACAATAAAATCTATGGGAACATAGTTCCTATTTGCAAGAATTAGAACATCATTAATTCTTCCCAAATGCTTTTTAATAGCAGAATCCGCCAAGTGCAAATTAAGAGAACACTCTTCAATATTGGTGAGACCAAGCACATCACATAGAGATTTCGGAATTGTGGAAACACTAGCACCCAAATCAAATAAAGCAAAGCACTCATAATTTTTAATCTTGAGTTTAATGGTAGGTTCCCATTCATCATATAATTTTCTAGGAATTGAAATCTCTAATTACATTTTTTCTTCTAAAGCTTTCATCATCGCTTCTACGATAAGTTTAGTAAAATCTTTATTTTGTTCATAGGCATTGGGTGAATTTATCATGGATTTCAACAAAGAAATACATTCAATCAAAGAGCAACTATCATAATTAAAGTCTTTGTAATCCAAAAGAGTGGGCACATCACTAGTTAAAGTTTTGACCTCTTCAAACCCACTTTTACCAATTTTTTCAACAAGATTTTCACCCTCCGAATTATGAGGACGCCCTCTAGCTAAAGTTGACTCTTCTTCAGTCCTCTTTTCATCAAGTTTAATGTTACTAAACAAGGAATCAATAGAAGAAACACTAATCATTTTAAGATCTTCATCATGGTTAAAAGCAATCGGTAGAAAACGCTCTTTCTAAAAATTCTCTTTTAGCTCTAAGCATAGCGGTTATTTTCTTACTTTCATCCACAGAAACATATAAAGCTTTAATTGATTCATTGACATCAAACTTAGGTGGAAATTTTTTAATCTTGAGGTTTTCTACATCATGGGAAATTCTATCAATGCTTCTAGACATATCATCAATCTTATTCAACTTTTCTTCTATCGTAGTATTGAAAACCTTTTGAGCATTGATAAATTCTTTAATATTACTCTCAAGATCAGAGGGATTCCTATTATTATTGTAAGAGGAATTACCATAGGAATTTCTATAATTATTAGAGGAATTTTCAAGAAAAGGCCTAGGATGAAAATTACCTCTATAAGCATTATTATTAAAATTGTTTTGCGAGACAAAATTCACATCTACGGGATCACTATTTCGCTTAATAAAAGTAGACAAAGGCACGTCATTAAGATCAATAGGAGCATTTTTACTAGCAACCAATTTCATAAGAGCATCAACTTTTTCACTCAAAGTACTAATTTCTTCAACCGAATTAACTTTTTTTACTAGTAGGTGCTCTTTCGGAATGCCATTGTGAATAATTTGCCATAATATTGTCTAGCAATTTAGTAGCTTCACCCAAAGTAATCTCCATAAAAGTACCACCCGCGGTGGAAACTAAAAGATTTCTAGAAACAAAATTCAATCCCGCATAAAAAATTTGTATGATCATCCAAAGATTTAAACCATGAGTAGAGCAATTTCTTAGCATCAATTTCATTCTTTCCCAAGATTGTGCAACATTTTCATGCTCAACTTGCTTAAAATTCATGATTAGAGTTCTAAGGGAAATGATTTTCGCGGGCAGAAAATACTTAGTATTGAATGCATCTTTGCACGTATCGCAAGAATCGATAGTATTGCGAGGCAAAGAAGAAAACCAATTTTTTGCACAATCCCTCAAGGAGAAAGGAAATAATTTCAACTTCAGAATATCATTGTCCACATTTTTTTTCTTTTGCATATCACACAATTCTATGAATGTGTTTAGATGGGACGCGACATCCTCATTAGGAGTACAGGAAAATTGATCTTTCATAACAAGATTCAACAAAGCGGCATTAATATCACAAGACTCCGCACTAGTGGCGGGAGGAGCAATCGGAGTACTAATAAAACCATTATTATTAGTATTGGAAAAATCACACAATTTGCTATTTTCTTGAGACATTGTGACTACGCAAACAGGATTGCAAGCAACCAATAGATCTGACGAGAAAAAGGCGAACGAAAAAGAAGGCGAAGAAAACGGCAAATTTTTGTGAAGTGGGGGAGATGAAAATGAGAGGCAAATGGCAAATAATGTAAATTGCAAGGAGATGAGATTTGTGATTAGGAACCTGATAGATGTTGATGATGTCTCCCCGGTAACAGCGCCAGAAATTCCTTTGACGTGGCTTAGACTGCGTCGGTATTTCCCCAAAGAGGAAGGAATGATGTAGCACAACTACGGTAAGTATTTCACTCAGTTATGTACCAAGCAACACTATGTAAACAGTACATGCACACAAAGAACAAATACTTTCAACCCGGCGCGAAAGAGGGGTTGTCAATCCCTCCATGGTAAAAAGATAGATTAAATTGTATGAGATTGGATAAATAGACCTAGCAAGAACACAAAATAAAATAAGTAAATAAAAAGCTCAGCAAGGTATTTTTGGGTTTTTGGAGTAATAGATCTGAAAACAGTATGATAAAAGATAGAACCGGGGGCCGTAGATTTTACTAGTGGCTTCTCTCGAGAAAATAGCATAAAGTGGGTAAACAAATTACTGTTGGGCAATTGATAGAAGAGCAAATAATTATGATGATATCCAAGGTAATGATCATGTATATAGGCATCACGTCCAAGATTAGTAGACCGAAATGATTCTGCATCGACTACTATTACTCCACACATCGACCGCTATCCAGCATGCATCTAGTGTATTAAGTTTATGGAGAAACGGAGTAATGCAATAGGAACGATGACATGATGTAGACAAGATATCTATTCATGTAGGAATTAGACCCTATCTTTTTATCCTTAATAGCAATGATACATACATGCCTTGCTACCCATTCTGTCACTGGCGAGGACACCGCAAGATCGAACCCATCACAAAGCACCTCTTCCCATTGCAAGAAAAATCAATCTAGTTGGCCAAACCAAACCAAAGTTTCGGAGAAGAAATACGAGGCTATAATAATCATGCATATAAGAGATCAAAGAAACTCAAATAATATTCATAGATAGATCTGATCATAAACTCGCACTTCATCGGATCCCGACAAACACACTGCAAAAAGTTATTACATCAAATAGATCTCCAAGAACATCGAGGAGAACATTGTATTGAGAATCAAAAAGAGGGAATAATCCATCTAGCTACTGCCTACGGACCCGTAGGTCTATGGTGAACTACTCACGCATCATCAGAGGAGCACCAATGAGGATGATGAACCCCTCCGTGATCGTGTTCCCCTCCAGCAAAGTGCCGGAATAGGGCTCTAGATTGGATCTCGTGGTTCTGGAACTTGCGGCGGCTCGAATTGTGTTTTGATTGCTCCCCTAGGGTTTCTGGAATATCTGAGTATTTGTAGAGCTGAGAGGCGGTGGAGGATACTTCCATGGGCCCCACCACCCATCAGGGCGCGCCAGGGGCCTTTGGGGCGCCCTGGTGGGTGGTGGGCCCCATGGTCCTCCCCCAGGTGCTTCCTTGGCTCCCAAGTTTCCTTCTGGTCCAAAAAAATCTTCAAAAAGTTTCGTGGCATTTGGACTTCGTTAGGTACTGATATTCCGCAAAGTAAAAAACAAGCAAAAAATAGCAACTGGCACTGGGCACTATGTCAATATGTTAGTCCCAAAAAATGATACAAAGTTGCTATAAAATGAAGGTAAAACATCCAAGAATGATAATATAACAGCATGGAACAATAAAAAATTATAGATACGTTGGAGACGTATCAGCAATCTCCACCGAGGCTTGTACCCGTCGATCATCTATCAATATTTTCATGCGGGCTCTCGTGTATGAGGGTTGATACGCTTCCATAACTCTTTACACTACTACATACCTCCAACCAATCCACTAGCACTACGACTGCATTATACTCGGGTTCAAGGCGGTAGGTCACCCCAAGCTCGCAGATCAATATTTTGGGGACGCCCAGCGCTTCCTCTTGTGTGTTTGCAACTGTTTCAGGATGAACTGGATGGTTTTTTCCAGCTTTGTTTTCCGTTCATCCTTGCAGTTCCACAGCTCCAATACGATGTAACGTCCACTGGTGTTGAACTCATTCATTTCAAGTAGCGCCTTCGTTACCAAGGTGTAGATTTCCTCACCAAGCTCTTCTTTTAACTTGCAAAGGTTGTCATCGTCCTCAGAGAGAATCTCCTAAACCGAAGAAGAGAAGGTATGCACCATCAGATGGAAACATGGCTCATGGGAATATTTTTACAAGTTAGTAAAAAGAAAGGCAATGCTTACAAAAGCAGAAGTGATTTCTGGATGTCATGTACAGAACTACTCAATATTCATATTATTATTAAAGCCTTCTAGTAGTCGATGACTCAAGGTTATAAGCTAACATAGCTAGCATTTTTTAAAAATGCTCTTATATTATGGGACGGAGGGAGTAGAAAACAAGGAACAATAGTAGAGAGGTTCTACAGACTACATGGTACCTACCACCATCTCTTTACAATCAAATTGATGACTCAAGGCTATATAAGCTAGGAAACTAGAAACAATAGCAGAGAAGCTCACAGTCTACATACCGTCTCTTTACCATCCACCACGACTACTCTAAAAGGATGCCAGCCTGAGTTTGTAATTCCAGCTTGCCATTTTAACCAAAGAATAGCAGAGTTAATTTGTGCATCCTCTTGTGCTACATATTTGCTGCAAGCACTCGCAAACGCTTTCACATCTAGCTCACCCATCCTTTTCGATGCCTATAAGTGAACGGCCATTTGTAAACTTGGGAAATTCCTGCGAAACATGCAGAAGCCAGTAGATCAATCCCAAGGAAATTAAATTAGTTAGTGATTAATTTAGTGATACATTTTGTGAATGCACAGGTGTCCTAGTAATCATTTATCAGGCAGATTTTTACTTGTTCACAAAGGAGGCATTACTTGCTCACTTACCTCTATCAGCATCTTCTGAGTGCGCTGCAACTCATCATTGCTTTGTATTTCCTTGGTAACCACTATCTTGTTGAGTGACTCCATTGCTTGCATGTCATTGTCTTGCTCGCCAAGCTACTTTGCTCTCGCATCAAGATGCTCTGATGTGGTTTTGATCATCTTTGATGTTGTATCGATCATCATGGATGCCGCATCGATCTTCTCTAACACCACGTCAATCTTCTCAGGCCTCGCTTCAGCCTTCTTCATGCTATGCTCTGAGCAAAGCTCTTGGCTTTCATTGACATCTACCAGTGGCGGCTCCAATGGCAGCTGGAAGACATCTGGCCTCTCCACCTAGGTGAGCCTCTGCAGGTAGGCACCGTAGTAGCACGACTTGGTGGTCATATTCTTCTCAAAAAAGGGTTTCATCTCCTCCCTCACCTGGTCCAGATTAGCACCGTCCAGTCAATTTCATGCGCCCAACCGCGCTGCAGAGACTAATCTAGTTGCACGATCATTAGTAATAACCAATGAACCACTTCGAACCTCAAACTAATCCACGAGAAGCAGGATTACATTATGTCAAAGTTCAAGGCGCACAAAGAGGTTTCATCAAAGCAATAGTAGGGCACCCAGCCTCCTGTACATCAATATTGGAGAGGGTCAGTGGCGCTTCCTCTTGTGTGACTTTCGATGTTTCAGGAGGAACCGAGGAACTTGATGGCCTTTTCCAGTCTTGCTTTCCGATCAACCTTATACGGTTCCACAAGGTATAGACTTCTTCACCATGCTCTTCTTTTCACTTGCGAAGGTTGTCATCATCCTCCAAGAGAATTTCCTAAAGCAAAGAAGATAAAGTATGCAGCATCAAATGGAATCATGGCAATAGTTGCAAGACCATAAAAGTTAATGTTTGTAAAAGTAGATGCAATGTGCAAAACTGCTCAATATTTGTATTTACTATAGCCTCCTAAAATTGATGACTTAAGGTTGTAAGCTAATTAATAGGGCTAGAAAAGTAGGAAAAAGGTTCACAAGTCTACATACCTTCTCTTTACCATCAACAATGACTACCCTAAAAGGATGCGAGTGTGAGTTTTTAATTTCAGCTTGCCATTTTGAACAAAGAATGGTAAAGTCAACTTGTACATCCGCTTGTGGTACATTTGTGCTGCAAGCATTCTTTAATGCTTTCAGATCCAGGTCACCCCATCCTTTTGATGCCTATATGTGCCCACACATTATTTGCTAACTTACTGAATTTCCGCAAAACAGGCAGCAGATTGGTCTCAAGGAAATTGAGTGATAGATATAATGAGACATATGAGGTTTTTACTGTTTGCCTTTCGTCCAAGAAACAACATACGTCTTTTCGTCGTTAACATTGCAAGCATATAAAATGCACGAATAGATAGAATGTCAAAAAATATAAGGGTATTATTTTTTATTTTTTTAACATCTTTTAAACTATTTAATTGCCCATAACATGAGCATATAGAGTCACAGGGGCCAAAACTCTCTCCCCGGTTATATACACTTGGCTTGATATATATTGCAGGAAATGTGCAATGCAATGCACCTGTGATTAATGCTTCGAGTGTGGTGCTTATTTCCTCATTCTATAATTTCGTTTGAAAATTTTCTCCTGGCGACTGGATTGGATTGAATTTAGGGTGTATCCAGGTTGATCGCTTAACTTGGTGTCTCTTTGTGTAACATGATGCTTTCAGAAGTTGAAGAAAATAGAAGGCTGTGTGGGGGGTGGCAGGAAATGATAGATTCGTCGATGAGAATATCACGTTCTTTTGGTGTTACCACTATTTTCAATTCTGTCAAATTGTATTCTTGAAATAGATCTGCAAAAAATCAAGTTGATAATGCATTGTCTCAACATGCCTAATATCTCTAACTTGGTTTCTATTACTTGCATGTTAGAATATTCCTATAAGAAGGATGTTTAATGAGACATGGCAGCTGCTAAGGATGAAAGAAGCGAAAAAGAGAATTGGTCTTTGTTGTTGTATGAATGGAAATCATATGTGTCATGTTCGACACACATTGATGAAAACACACTTGTGTATTTTTTTTCGTTATTCCATTGTCTTAGCCAAGCATGAGCAAAGGTGAGCACAACGAAAGAGGGAAAATCACATGAAACATTTTTTTAATGTTCTGGTTAGTCCAAAATTGGGATAGCTAAGAGAAACACATATGAGCACTACAAATTCATATAAAAGCAAATGGCAAGCATCATAAGTGGTCTGTTGTAGAGCTATGAAACTGAACCTAAAGCGATGGAGTGGACCAAGATAAACCAGGATAAATTTTGTCTTCTTATTGGTGTGGCATGAGGAATCCGATATATATGTACCGGGAAAAAACTAGAACTAGTGGATATATAGATGAAGCAGGACAAATAAAAGTAGAACGACTTTCTTATAGTTCCATGGCAATGCACAGGCATTCAACTAGTACACATGTTATGAAAAATCGCTCGGACAAAAGAGCAAACCTAATTAAATAGGTTTTGGGATTGGTACTAGCATCCATGCCAATCGTAACATCATCTAGCAAATTCTAGCTCGCGAACAAAATATGATCACGACTAATCTAGTTGCATGATCATTAGCAGTAACCAGTGAACCACTTCGAACCTCAAACTAATCCACCAGCAGCAGGATTATATTACGTCAAAGTTCAAGGCACACATAGAAGTTTCATAAAAGCAATAGTAGGGCACCCAGCTTCCTGCACATCAATATTGGAGAGGCTCAGCGGCGCTTCCTCTTGTGTGACTGCTGCCGACAATTTAGGAGGAAGTTGATGGCTTCTTCTAGTGTTGCTTTCCAGTCATCCTTACGGTTCCACAGCTCTGGTATGGTTTAGCGTCCGCTGGGATTGTACTCGTTGATTTCAAGCAGTGCCTTTGTTACCAAGGTATAGACTTCTTCACCATGCTCTTCTTTTAACTTGCGAAGCTTCTCATCATTCTCCAAGAGAATTTCCTAAACCAAATTAAAAAGATAAAGTATGCACCATCAGATGGAATCATGTCAATAGTTGCAAGACCACACAAAAAAGTTAATGTTTGCAAAAGCGGATATAATGTGCAAAACTGCTCAATATATTTGTATTTATACTATAGCCTCCTAAAACTGATGACTTAAGGTTATAAGCTAATAGAGCTAGAAAACTAGGAACAAAGTTCACAGTCTACATACCTTATCTTTACCATCAACAGTGACTATCCCAAAAGGATTCCACTCTGAGTTTTTAATTTCATCTTGCCATTGTGAACAAAGAATGACAGAGTCAACTTGTGCGTCCTCTTGTGGTACATTCGCGCTGCAGGCATTCTTAAATGCTTTCAGATCAAGCTCACCCATCCTTTTGATGCCTATATGTGCCCGCACATTATTTGTTAACTTCTTGAATTCCTGGGAAACATAGAGCAGATTGGTCTCAAGGAAATTTAGTGTTAGATATAATGAGACAGTTTGAACAAAGTTTTAAATAGCCTTTGAAGGGCCCTCCCGCTGAGATGTGCACTTTTAACATTAGATTAAAAAAGACATAATTGCTAGCTATTTTCCGCTATATAGCACTAAATTTGGAATCATATTGGTCATTACCTTGTTTTTCATGGCCGAACATGTCTATGTCCAGTACATGTGATGTATCATATGTGATATATGAAGCCTGATTGTATATATGCTTCTTTTTCCATCTTTTTCACGCTTGAAGCAAAAACGCCGAATGGGCTTAATTTAGACTATATATGCGTTGCTGTGTTACAGGAACTTAGAGACTATATATGGCACAAGTGTTTAAACAACTAAGAGAAAAACAATGTTTACGTGCATTTAGCAGTGAAAAATTGCGATCGATGTTCAGGAAGTTGAAACTGCAGAGGCTGTAGCACTAAAGAATGGGCTACACCAAGCTATCCAGTTGGGATGCAACCACATCATCGTCAATTCTGCCAGCCAAGTTGTGATACAAACTATGCAGAATAGAGGGGACGCTTACTCAGCGGCAGCACCAATATTCGCTGATTGTGTGTTGCTTGCTAAGGAGATAGCGGGGTTAACTTATGCTCACTGCCCTCGGGAGGCTAAGGAGGTTTCAATTTTTTAGTTAGATATGCTACTGGTCGTTCAATCAAATCGTGGTTAGACGAACTACCTATGTTTATGCAGCATAAAGCTTGTAAACGATTTACTGTTATTTGAGCAACAAATGTTATTTCCCAGTAAAAAAACTCTTTTTAAATAGAAATCTAACAACATGCTCATTCCATTCATAAATATAAAATGTTTTGGATATTTCAATATGGACTACATATGGACTGAAATGAGTGAACAAACACGCTAAAATGTGTCTATATATTCAATTTACAAAAATGTTAGAACATATTATATTTGTGAACGGATGGAGTAATCTTTATGACATACTTCTCCGTCCGGAATTACCTGTTGCAAAAATGGATAAAATTGGATGTATCTAGAACTAAAATACGTCACTAGTAGAAAAAGGCCCATTTGTCCCGGTTCCAGAGGCCCAATTGTCCCGGTTCTGGAACCGGGACTAAAGGGTCGGGACTAAAGCCCAATACCTTTAGTCCCGGTTCGCCTACGAACCGGGACAGATGGGGCTCCACGTGGCCGCTGCGGCTTGCTCAGGCAGGAGGGCCTTTTGTCCCGGTTGGTAGCACCAACCGGGACCAAAAAGCATCCACGCGTCAGCAGTTCAGGGGCTGGGGTTTTTGTTTTTTTTTAAGGGGGGGGGGGGGGGTTTTGGGGGTTTTGTAGGGTTAGTTTAGGGGTTTCATATATTGTGTTAGCTAGGTAATAGAGAGAAGTGACCTCTCTTATCTCCGTGCTTGGTCGACGCTACGTACTATACGTATAGAGAGAACTCGCGACACGCTAGCTAGTAAGGAAATGAAGGAAACCATTAAGTATGCAAGATCGTCATGAACATATATATACAGAGAGAAGTGATTGACCTCCTCCTTCTCCGAGAGATTGGTCGAACAACAAGTTTTCGTATATCTATCCGACGCTACTAGCTACATATATACAATATAAGATATCTTACAATCCCTAACATCTGATGTCAAGTTCCACATGGTATTCTCCGGCTTTATTAATGACGTGGTCAAGAAAGAATCCCCCCAATTCTTCTTGAATTGCTTTTATGCGATCTTGTGGTAGGAGTTCATCCTGCATCTGCCACATCTAATTTGAAGAAGGGGGTCAATACATATATATGAATGAAACTCAACACAAATGATCGTAATAAAATAAAATTGTGAATATTATTGCTTACGCACTTCATATTGTTTTTCAGAGTAGCCCCGCTCACAGGTCTTGTGGCGGATGAACTCGCAAATGTAGTATCCACAAAAATCAGTCCCGCCCTCCTGCCACAACCACTTTACAAGAAATAGAGGTCAATCAAACTGATAAGCAAGCATGCTAAATGGTATTGATGAAACTAGCTAGAATCAATGGGAGATGCGCGGAACTAACTAGTAGTACTTACTTTCGGGTGTGTAAATCGGAGCTCCCCCGGCAGTCCCGGAGCTTTAGCGGTGAACTCTTTCCAAACCCTGCCAGACAAAGAAAACAATTACTTGATATCAGGAAATGAACAAAGTTGCCGATATGGTGCGATAACGATCGATTGAACTTATTTCTCGAACATTTTAGTCATGGCCGCATACTCCTTGAGATCTTTTCGTCTCGAGTCTAAGACGGTTACTAGTCCCTGCTCAAGCTTAATCTCTAGGAGAATAAAGTGGAAGCTGCGCACGCATGCATAACTCATCAATTACATTACTATAACCTCGAGTAATAAGGGAAACCGAATATGCACAAGACAGTAACACTCACTTGAAGTTGCAAGGAAAGAGTATTTTATCTTCGTTTTGATTTCGAAGCAACGATTGTAGCAAGTTGGCCTCGGTTTCTTTGGCATTATATTTAACCGTCCATTCATCTATGAGATTTGTGTTAATGAACCCAATATCATAGATTTGTGCTTTTCTGCATTCGACGATCTTCAATCTGCATAATATAGTGAGGATAACTATATATACATGCAATGAAAGAGTTGAGCTATATATAGAGACTTAATTACAGAAGTAGTACTTACAGATAGTAGCAAGTGACGATTATTTTATCGAGGGCCTTTTGATTGAAAAACTGGAAGAACTCCTCAAATGGAACAGACAACAGATCAATTCCAACGAGGTCGTGCTCCTCTTTAACTCTCAGCGTCAAAGTATCCTTCCCGGACTCCTCTATGAAAAATGCTATGAAAAAAAAATTCATCATATAAAATAAATGCTATGAACAAAACAATTAATACATATATGAACAAAACAATTTTATGAACATCCATACATACATAGCCACATACATATATATATATATATATATATATATATATATATATATATACACACACACATTATATATGAACAAAACAATTTTCATCATATAAAAAATATCAACATATATACATTATATGTGAACTCCACCATTTCTCTAAAAAAATCTCTATGCAAATTTCTCTAAAAAGTTCTCTTCCATCTCATCTCATCTCCACGAAACATCTATCTAAAAAATACATACATACATATATGATCATCTAAAAACATCTAAAAACATGTAACAAAAAAATAGCATATATAACAAAAAAAAGCACGGCGGCGGGGGCAGGGCAGGGGCGCGGTGCTCACAGAGGGAGGCGTCGGGGCAAGGGCAGGGGCGCACGGCGGGCGGCGTCGGGGTGGGCAGGGGCGCACGGCGGGCGGCGTCGGGGCGGGCACGGGCGCACGGCGAGCGGCGTCGGGGCGGGCAGGGGCGCGGGGAGCGGCGCCGACGTCGGGGCAGTGGGCGTCGGCGGCGGCGACGGCGAGGTGGAGCAGCCCGACGGCGTCGGCGACGACGCGGTGGAGCAGCCCGACGGCGTCGGGGCAGGGCTCGGCGGTGACAGCGACGAGGGAGCAGCTGGGGGCGTCGGGGCGGAGAAGAAGTGATTTTTGCAGAAACTGCTAAGTGTTTTCTTATATACACGAAGCATTGGTCCCGGTTCGTGGCACGAACCGGGACCAATGCCCCCCTTTAGTCCCGGTTGGTGCCACCAACCGGGACCAAAGTTCTCTTTTCAGCAACCCAAAGGGCGGGAAAAGGAGACCTTTGGTCCCGGTTGGTGGCACCAACCGGGACTAAAAGGGGGGCATTGGTCCCGGTTTGTGCCACGAACCGGTACCAATGCAACCCTTTCGTCCCGGTTGGTGCCACCAACCGGGACCAAAGGCCTTGCCCGCGGCCAAAAGTTTAGTCCCACCTCGCTAGTTGAGAGGGGCGCGGAGTGGTTTATAAGCCCTACTGCCGCTGCCCTATCGAGCTCCTCTCAAATGCAGGCTTACGGGCCTAACCTCACACTCCGCTGCCTGTGGGCCTACTAGGCCTTCTACGGGCCTGAATCCTGACCCGTGGTTAAGTTTCTAGTCGTATTCTGGCCGTGGTGGCCCAGTAGGTAGCATTTTTTTCTATTTTTTTCCATTTTTTTTGTTTTGTTTTTTGCTTTATTTATTTTCTTTTGTTTTTTTCTTTATTTTTTAATTTTTTTTGCTTTTAGGTCACAAAAATTATAAACTTTCTGTTAGTTCCATTAGTTTTTAAATTTGAATATTTTAAATTTGAATTCTTTGAAATTTGTGTGAATCACTAGTTTGTGATTAACTTTACTATAAAAATAGGTTTTGGAGTGATTCTTTTTCCTGCTATTTATATTACTGTGTTTTATCATTATATTAAATTTGGTAATTTTTAGGTTATTTAAATGTTTGTTTTAATCAAGAACAGATTTGTATTTTAGTTTGCTATTAAGTTTCTAACAAAAAATTCTTTATGAAATTCTTTTTGCCATTAATGTTTTGATAATTTTATGAAAATAATTTGATAATTTTAGTTGCATAAATTTTATATAATTTTTGTTAAAAAATACTAGAGGTTTATAAAAGCTTTTAGTTGATTCCTTTTGCTTAGAGTTTTATAAAAGCTTTTAGTTGATTCTTTTTGTATTGAAGAATATTATAGTTTGTTTTAGTTGATCATAACAGAATATTTTAATTGATTATTTTAAGTTCATTCTTTTGCTATTAATTCATTCTTTTTGGGCTAAATGACCCTGAAATTGAAAAGCACTACAAATGAACTCTGAAAAGGTTGAAAGCTGGCATGGTATCATCATTTCACCCACATAGCATGTGCTAAAAAGTTGAGAGGGTTACGGTAAAAACTGGATGCACTTCGTGTACAAAACAGGCAATCTCTTTCGAAGTATCAGGGTTTCGAACGAAAACTTGTCTGTTACAAAGGGATTTCATTTTTTTGAACTTATTTGAACTCCAGACTTTTTGTGTGTTCAAAATGTACCATTCAAAGCCACATCATCAATTTTCAACCCTTTCTGACTTCATTTGTTATTTTTCATGCATTTACTGATTTTTTTGAGCTATATGACCCTGAAATTGAAAAGCACTACAAATGAACTCTAAAAAGGTTGAAAGTTGGCATGGTATCATCATTTCACCCACATAGTTTGTGCTTAAAAGTTGAGAGGGTTACAGCAAAAACTGGATGCACTTCGTGTACAAAACAGGCAATCTCTTTCGAAGTATCAAGGTTTCATACGGAAACTCGTCTGTTACAAAGGGATTTCATTTTTTTTTTGAACTTATTTGAACTCCAGACTTTTTGTGTGTTCAAAATGCACCATTCAAAGCCAATAATCATCATAGTCATTGCCACCAACACTATTTAATCATCATAGTCATAGTGTAGCTATCTAATCACCACCAACACTAGCTAATAATAATCATCATAGTCATTACCACCAACACTAGCTATTTAATCATCATAGTCATAGTGTAGCACATCATCATCTTCAAACTCATTCTAGCTAGCTACAAATGAACTCTGAAAAGGTTGAAAGTTGGCATGGTATCATCATTTCACCCACATAGCATGTGGTAAAAAGTTGAGAGGGTTACGGCAAAAACTAGATGCACTTCGTGTACAAAACGGACAATCTCTTTCGCAGTATCAGGGTTTCATACGAAAACTCGTCTGTTACAAAGGGATTTCATTTTTTTGAACTTATTTGATCTCCAGACTTTTTGTGTGTTCAAAATGCACCATTCAAAGCCACATCATCAATTTTCAACCATTTCTGACTTCATTTGTTATTTTTCATGCATTTACTGATTTTTTTGAGCTACATGACCCTGAAATTGAAAAGCACTACAAATGAACTCTGAAAAGGTTGAAAGTTGGCATGGTATCATCATTTCACCCACATAGCATGTGCTAAAAAGTTGAGAGGGTTACGGCAAAAACTGGATGCACTTAGTGGACAAAACAGACAATCTCTTTTGAAGTATCAGGGTTTCATACGGAAACTCATCTGTTACAAAAGACATTTCATTTCTTCACATGTAACTGCAGTGATATTCTAGATCAAAGGCATCATCATAATAGTTGTGGAGAGAAAGTCTTCACTTTTTATTCGCTTGTGTCCTTTGCTTATTGCGCCGTTACCATGGATAATCTTCATCGTTTAACAGGGTGCTTGGGTCAGCATTGACTTTGAAGGGGGAAATTTCATGAAACTTTTCATAATCTTCAGACATGTCTGTCTTGCCCTCCAATCCCACGATGTTTCTTTTTTCTGAAAGAACTATGTGACGCTTTGGCTCATCGTATGATGTACTCGCTTCCTTATCTTTTCTTTTTCTCGGTTTGGTAGACATGTCCTTCACATAGAGAACCTGCGCCACATCATTGGCTAGGACGAATGGTTCGTCTGTGTACCCAAGATTGTTCAGATCCACTGTTGTCATTCCGTACTGTGGGTCTACCTGTACCCCGCCTCCTGACATATTGACCCATTTGCACTTAAACAAAGGGACCTTAAAATCATGTCCGTAGTCAAGTTTCCATATGTCCACTATGTAACTATAATATGTGTCCTTTCCCCTCTTGGTTGCTGCCTCAAAGCGGACACCGCTGTTTTGGTTGGTGCTCTTTTGATCTCGGGCGATCGTGTAAAATGTATTCCCATTTATCTCGTATCCTTTGTAAGTCAATACAGTCGAAGATGGTCCCCTGGACAATGAGTACAGCTCATCAGAAACAGTATTGTCACCTCTGAGACGTGTTTCCAACCAACTGCCGAAAGTCCTGATGTGTTCACATGTAATCCAGTCGTCACACTGCTCCGGGTGTTTGGAGCGCAGAATGTTCTTGTGTTCATCGACATACGGGGTCACCAAGGTAGAGTTCTGTAGAACTGTGTAGTGTGCTTAAGACCAAGAATGTCCGTCCCTACATATTATTGAGTCCCCTCCTAGCGTGCCTTTTCCAGTCAGTCTCCCCTCATACCGCGATTGAGGGAGGCCAATCTTCTTAAGGCCAGGAATGAAGTCAACACAAAACCCAAAGACATCCTCTGTTTAATGGCCCATGGAGATGCTTCCTTCTGGCCTAGCGCGGTTACGGACATATTTCTTTAGGACTCCCATGAACCTCTCAACGGGGAACACATTGTGTAGAAATACAGGGCCCAGAATGACAATCTCGTCGACTAGATGAACTAGGACGTGCATCATGATATTGAAGAAGGATGGTGGGAACACCAGCTCGAAACTGACAAGACATTGCGCCACATCACTCCTTAGCCTTGGTAGGATTTGTGGATCGATCACCTTCTGAGAGATTGCATTGAGGAATGCACATAGCTTCACAATGGCTAATCGAACGTTTTCCGGTAGAAGCCCCCTCAATGCAACCGGAAGCAGTTGCGTCATAATCACGTGGCAGTAATGAGACTTTAGGTTCTGGAACTTTTTCTCTGGGATATTTATTATTCCCTTTATATTGGACGAGAAGCCAGACGGGACCTTCATACTGAGGAGGCATTCAAAGAAGATTTCCTTCTCTTCTTTGGTAAGAGCGTAGCTGGCAGGACCTTCATACTGCTTTGGAGGCGTGCCGTCTTTTTCGTGCAAACGTTGCAGGTCCTCCCGTGCCTCCGGTGTATCTTTTGTCTTCCCATACACGCCCAAGAAGCCTAGCAGGTTCACGCAAAGGTTCTTTGTCACGTGCATCACGTCGATTGAAGAGCGGACCTCTAGGTCTTTCCAGTAGGGTAGGTCCCAAAATATAGATTTCTTCTTCCACATGGGTGCGCGTCCCTCAGCGTCATTCGGAACAGATAGTCCGCCGGGACCCTTTCCAAAGATTACGTGTAAATCATTGACCATAGCAAGTACGTGATCATCGGTATGCATGGCGGGCTTCTTCCGGTGATCTGCCTCGCCTTTGAAATGTTTGTCTTTCTTTCGACATTGATGGTTGGTCGGAAGAAATCGACGATGCCCCAGGTACACATTCTTCCTGCATTTGTCCAGGTATATACTTTCGGTGTCAGCTAAACAGTGCGTGCATGCGTGGTATCCCTTGTTTGTCTGTCCTGAAAGGTTACTGAGAGCAGGCCAATCATTGATGGTTACAAACAGCAACGCATGCAGGTCAAATTCCTCCTATCTGTGCTCATCCCACACACGTACACCATTTCCATTCCACAGCTGTAAAAGTTCTTCAACTAATGGCCTTAGGTACACATCAATGTCGTTGCCGGGTTGCTTAGGGCCTTGGATGAGTACTGGCATCATAATGAACTTCCGCTTCATGCATAGCCAAGGAGGAGGGTTATAGATACATAGAGTCACGGGCTAGGTGTTGTGATTGCTGCTCTGCTCCCCAAAAGGATTAATGCCATCCGCGCTTAAACCAAACCATACGTTCCTTGCGTCACCTGCAAACTCCTCCCAGTACTTTCTCTCGATTTTTCTCCACTGCGACCAGTCAGCGGGTGCTCTCAACTTCCTGTCTTTCTTACGGTCCTCTCTATGCCATCGCATCAACTTGGCATGCTCTTTGTTTCTGAACAGACGTTTCAACCATGGTATTATAGGAGCATGCCACATCACCTTCGCAGGAACCCTCTTCCTGGGGGGCTCGCCGTCAACATCATCAGGGTCATCTCATCTGATCTTATACCGCAATGCACCGCATACCGGGCATGCGTTCAAATCCTCGTACGCACCGCGGTACAGGATGCAATCATTAGGGCATGCATGTATCTTCTGCACCTCCAATCCTAGAGGGCATACGACCTTCTTTGCTGTGTACGTACTGTCGGGCAATTCGTTATCCTTTCGAAGCTTCTTCTTCAATATTTTCAGTAGCTTCTCAAATCCTTTGTCAGGAACAGCATTCTCTGCCTTCCACTGCAGCAATTCCAGTACGGTACCGAGCTTTGTGTTGCCATCTTCGCAACTGGGGTACAACCCTTTTTGGTGATCCTCTAACATGCGATCGAACTTCAGCTTCTCCTTTTCACTTTCGCACTGTCTCTTTGCATCAACAATGACCCGGCGGAGATCATCATCAGGCACATCGTCTGGTTCCTCTTGATCTTCAGCTTCCCCCGTTGCAGCATCACCGTATTCAGGGGGCACATAGTTGTCATCATCCTCTTCTTCTTTGATGTCTTCCATCATAACCCCTCTTTCTCCATGCTTGGTCCAAACATTATAGTGTGGCATGAAACCCTTATAAAGCAGGTGGGTGTGAAGGATTTTCCGGTCAGAGTAAGACTTTGTATTCCCACATATAGGGCATGGACAACACATAAAACCATTCTGCTTGTTTGCCTCAGCCACTTCGAGAAAATTATGCACGCCCTTAATGTACTCGGAGGTGCGTCTGTCACCGTACATCCATTGCCGGTTCATCTGCGTGCATTATATATAATTAAGAGTGTCAAAAACCATTACAAAACATCATGAATAGATAAGTGACCAAATTAATAGAAGTTCATCATCACATTAAAACCAAAGTACATACGTAGTTCTCATTGAACAACATATAGCTCTCCAGAGCATCTAACTAAACCATACATTGAAACTATGTAAAACATTTCAATGCAACAACAAATGCGATCATAATCGCAACAAAGGTAACAATTGATCCAACGGCATAATGATACCAAGCCTCGGTATGAATGGCATATTTTCTATACTTTCTAATCTTGAAGCGCATTGCATTCATCTTGATCTTGTGATCATCGACGACATCCGCAACATGCAACTCCAATATCATCTTCTCCTCCTCAATTTTTTTCAATTTTTCCTTCAAGTAATTGTTTTCTTCTTCAACTAAATTTAACCTCTCGACAATAGGGTCAGTTGGAATTTCCGGTTCACATACCTCCTAGATAAAAAAATCTATGTCACGTTGGTCGGCATAATTGTCATAAACAATAAATGAACCAAATAGTTATAAAATATAATATATACCACATCCGAATCATAGACAGGACGAGGGCCGACGGGGGCGGATACCAAAACCATCGCACTATATAATAACAAACAATAATAAAAGTAAGAAAATTATACAAGTATCTATCTAAATCATACAAGTAAGAATTTTTCTCTTTTAGAAAGAAGACAAGAACAAGAGGCTCACCACGGTGGTGCCGGCGACGAGATCGGCGTGGGCGATCGACGGCGGTGAAGACGGGGACGGGACGTGACGGACCGCTAAACCTAGACAAATCTTGAGGAAAATGGAGCCTGGAGGTCGAGCTTGGAGAGAAGAAAGCTTAAGTAGTGTGGCTCCGGCATTTCATCGAACACCTCATGTGCATAGGAGGTGAGCTAGAGCACCACAAAGCCATCCCCTAGCCGGCCAGAAAAAACAGAGCAGTGGAGTGCTCTGCTTGCGGGCGAGGGGGTATATATAGGCACCTCATTGGTCCCGGTTGGTGGCTGGAACCGGGACTAAAGGACCTCCTTTGGTCCAGGTTCCAGCCATGAACCGGGACCAATGGATGTGGGTCAGGAGCGAGGCCCATTGGTCCCAGTTCGTGTCTGGAACCGGGACCAAAGGGTCCAGACGAACCGGGACCAATGCCCCACGAGGCCCGGCCGGCCCCCTGGGTGCACGAACCGGGACGTATGCCCCCATGGGTCCCGGTTCATCACTGAACCGGGACTAATGGGCTGGCCAGGCCTGGACCAAAGCCCTGTTTTCTACTAGTGTGTCTAGATACATTCATTTCTCCGACAAGTATTTTCGGGTTGAGAGAGTATCTCTTATTTTTTTTTTGGTCAAATTTTAACTTAATATACAAGGGGCTGATAAATACGGGCGGAGGGAGTATCTTATTTGATTTTACATGAATTATTTATTTATTTTTCCTGTTTTATTTTCATTTAATTTAAGTTTATATTTTCTTATTTTAATTTTGTTTTAGTCCTTTTTCACGTTGCGCACAACTACATATACATGTTCATCAGGTTGTGTGCAACTGAAGTCATACGTCCACGTATAAGTGTGTAACTGCATGTCCACCGACCATGCGCTATTGCAGTTGCACGCCCATCGGCTTTTATGTTCGTCTAGATTCTGTGTATCTCTTAGAATATTTTGTGTTCCTGATTATTAGGGCATTTAAACAATATCAATGTTTAATATATTCGGCAAGATTTGAAATTTGAATTCTAAGGCATACAAATACAGAACATTTTATCTAGTTTCATCATGTGCTAGGCATAAAAACATTTTGTCTAGTTCCATCGCCTGCTAGCATGCATTATCATGTTTCAGTGTGTTTCTGAACGGATCATAATGTACATAGTTCTAGACGAGTTTGTGCTTTATGAATTTATTATGTTTGAGTGTGCATTGTCATGTTTCATTGTGTTCAACTATGTATCTTCATATCTCATTGTGTGTCGCTTGAAAGCGCATCTCCATATTGCCCTAACTGTTTTGATACTTTATAACAAAACCATTTTAGAGCTCTAATTATTTCAATGATTAACTACTATGCACTATTTCATATTCGGGTCCTTGGCTACAAGCGAAAGATCATTGGTGACCCCCACAAACTAATTTTCTAGTTGTTGTCCTCATGAAGCTCAATGCTTATACTTTTTAGGTATTTTAATGAATCCAAGATTCACATTCAGTATAAGGACAACCATACTATGAAGAGGAGCACACTAGCAATTGCTTTGATTTGAACTCCAAGTACTACCCAATCTCAAAGTTATCCAAAATGTACTGCCTAGCCAATCTTCGTATGAGTTTCTCCTAGTCCTGGTACTTCCGAAGATTTTCTTTTGGGACTACCTAAACACTTAGGGTTGTTCATGTTGTTCGGAACCACTGTTCTTTTTGTTCTAGAACTGCCAACCCAAATATTCCACTTTGATAAACATTATGTTTGTATGGCACTTCCGAGCCATCTCGGTTTACCTTTATGTGGTCACAACATAAGTTCAGCACATCCACTTCTTTTCGTCTAGAACTTTCGAGTTATGACTCAGCACTTTTCTGCAGATTTCTCAAATCTTGCAATGGTTTTTTTTGTTTTGATGATCGTCTTCAGTTGTTCCATCTCCTTATCCACTTGGTTCAATATTAGCTCCGTCCAGCCAATACCATGTGTAGAGAAGATCCTGCATAGAGCTCAATGTGCCATCCACCCTCGACAACAACATGTGCTTCATGTTTGTGGAAGCCTTTACTGGCACCAAAATGTAAACCTTCATGAACTCTTTGGCGGCGGAGGTTACGACGGCGCTGAAAGGATAGGACCGCATAGGTCTTCCTATGAGGAAGAGCACCTTGGCTAATGAATCGAGGGAGAACTCGAAAAAAATCATAGACGGAGCTCCATCCAGGATTAGAGTATGGCTGGTAGTTGGCAATGAGCTCAGCCACGAGGTTTGGGCATGGGGTGCTGGAGGAGAGGTCATGGCGTACGAAGTCGAGGAGGCCGGGGGGCACAGAGGCCTTTGTAATGAGCGGTTGACGGGGCCACATGCGAGTCAAGTAGGCAGAGGTTGGGGCGGATCCTGCAGAGGCACGCCTCCCTAATTTCATGGTGGATTGATTTTGGGACTCTCAATGGCGCCTCCTTTCGGTAATGGCTAGGTCAGCATCTGTGGGAGCTGAGGGGAAGGGGCTTAGTGCGTTGCCACTCTGATGGTGGAGGAGAGGGGGCTAGTCCGATCTATGAATATGCCGCTTTGCCTTAGGTGTTGGGTGGCAATAATGCTAAACGTACGATGGTTTACAGATGATTACACGCTGACTAGGATCTTTTCAAACTAACTAACCTCTCCCCTGAGTTTCACGAGGGTGGGACCTCCTTCCCATGAATCTCCAGTCAAAACCCACCTGCCCGTAGAATCCCCTTTAACCCTCTGTATCTCTAGCATTACTCGTTGGGTGGTGCCCAGGTCCATCCTGCGACGCGTGGAAGGTCACAGCCCATCCTCTAGGTGGAAGATGTGCCAAGTGCTAGCCATGCATGTAATGGAGACTATGTCGCCTTTGTGACTTGTGAGGTACTTGGCACGCAGAGAGTTCATGGCTGCCTTAGACTGGTCATCATTTTACATAGCCAAGCGAAGATGATGGAAGCAAAATATATTGCATCATATATCATTTTTCTACATGTTCGAGTACTTTAGGTGTTTTCATCATACTTCTATCTATCTTTTTTTTGAAATTTCTGGCCAAAGTTAATTCTTGGTTGCAGTGAGCACCCTGTAAAAGAACATTAACTATTGATGCTTAATTAGTTAACTAAGAGTATCATCAAACTCAGGAAGTAGTTAATGGTCATTCTAGATTCGTTCTTCTGGAAATCAATTTTCCCTTTTTTTATTCATATTTAGAACAGTGTAAGCAGAACATAATTACAAAGGGGAAATTGAGTAAGACAAAAGAAAGGGATTACAACCCTTTTTTTATGGAGAAATTACAACCCTGGTTGGTGTAGATGCAATTCTGGGCTATGGGCTGGACATATGATCAATCCCTCACATGCAATGCATCTTCTTCGAGGCCCATTTCAGTGCTAGCCTTAGCCCATGCAGTGAGGCACTCCTCAAAACCTGCCCAGGTTTAGGTGAAAGTACCAAAAATCAACCCAGGTTTAGGCAAAAAAATCATTTTCTCAAAGAATCCAACGCGCCCGACCTCAAGCAGGAGTTAGGCAGGTTTCCTCATCTCAGGCCCAGTTTTCGGCTGGGTCATCTGCCATGCCCGTATGAGGCAGGTCTTAGTGCACACATGTGCGTTGGAGCAAAACAAACTCATGCCAGCGTAATTATGTTTTCGTGATGCTCGTAGCATACGAACATGCACTTGGAGTTTTTTTTTTACCTTTTTTTTCTGATCAGTGAACATCACGTACCCTAAAAAAAGATATTTTTGGAGTGGATACGGTGATTCTTTTGCAATGCTTACTCTACTCTCCATCTCCAATTGATAATCGTGTACTTATAAAAATTGTTCATCGTGTATTTAAAAGGTTAATTTGATAAATGCCACTCGAATTCTGGCGATTCCGAGAAATGCCACTGCAATTTCCAAACTTTGAAAAATGCCATTTCCAGTGGTATATCTCAAAGTCTGAGTGGCGTTTTTCAAAGTTTGCAAAACTTGCAGTGGCATTTTTCAAAGTTTGGAAATTGCAGTGGTGTTTCTCGGAATCGCCAGAATTCGAGTGGCATTTATCCAATTAACCCATATAAAAATTGTTCATCGTGTATCTATAAAATATTCATCTTTGTTTGTAGCAAAGGTCGTCGTCTATTAAAAAATATCTGCTGTGTATCTAGAAGTTGATCGTCAGATATTTAAAGAATGTTTATCACGGATTTTTAAGAATTTCATATTTTATAATTAATTGATTTTACAAAAATGCATATTTACTTATATACACCCAAATTTGGTTTTTTTTTTCTCGCATTTCTTTCTGTTTTGTTCATCGCATGTTTAAAAATTGTTCATTGTGTATATGAAAAATATTTGTCGCGTATTTTAAACATACTCATCCTGTATTCCAAAAAAAAGGTTCATGGTTTTTTCAGAAAATATCATCATGTATCTAAAAGATGTTCATCGCATATAATAAAATCTCATGGTTGTTACCTCATAATTCATCACGGAAGCACTGCGTTCCCCGTCACCGACTTCAGACGAGGAGATGATGAGGGCTAGTGGCGCAAACCGTAGCACCGACATCGATGTGGCATCTCTTGCTTATATGGGATGACATTGTGCTTGTAAATAATGTGAAGTGGCAGGAGGATGGGGCATGAGGTCAGTGGAATGCACGTTGAACGCAGCGAAGCTCCCAGAGACGAGCTTTTCCACTCACATGCAAACACAACGACAACTAGGCTTATAAGTCAAATAAAAGCCACCTGTTTGGTTGGGCTACTAGCTTATAAGCGTGGAAAGCCTGCTAAAATCCCAACCAAATACCGCCACAAACTATGTTGCATCATGCAAGTAGACATGGCTAGCTATTTATTGCGATTATTAATTGGGCTTCTCACGATGCATGTTAAGTGACCGAGTTGTTTAATAGTAGCTATATTATATTGATGACTAATTGCATATTGTGTTCTTGCTATAATCAGATAAAAGGTCCTGCTCTCTAGTATTTAGTATATAATATGCTTTGGGTGCAAAATTTTATAAATGAATTTGAGGACTAACTAGAAACAACAGGAGGAAGGCATGATTATAAATGTCCAAACACTCCCTACTATTACAACTCTAACATTTCGTAATACACATATTTGAAGTTAAGTTTAATATTAATGTTGCCTCACCCCATGTTACGCTTTTGTGTAAAACAGGACCTACTGATTTAGTGATATAGTTGGTCCTTGTTGAACTTTGTTTTGTTTCTTACACATTTGGGTAGGTTATATGACATAAACTACAGATTTGATTTGGCTTCAGATCTAGCATTACTAGTGCGTGATTACGATGGAAATGAATGATTTCTTAGTTGATATGCTAGCTCCCAGCTCATGTTTGAAGAAATCAACGAGCTTTAGAAGTATTAATAACCTACGTGAGTTTAGGTTGGTCTCCGGTGCAATTAATGGTTGTATGCATTGGAAAAATATGAACATGTGTTACCAAATAATCGTAGGATTCATGGTTGTTACCTCATAATTCTTCTCACGAGGTAGTCATTTCTTCATATGAACACTAGATTGATAAATGTTGCATTCATAGTAATGTTGTGCTAATTGAGTATATTTATTATTTATGAACTTGTAGGAATTAAGATTGCAGCTTTGATTTCGATAATGCTATTGGTGGTTGCTACTTGCTACTTTTACCACACCCATAAAGTCGGTATGCCGGATTGGTGTTCTACGTGAAATTAATGTGCACATTCTGTCCGTTCAGATTTTAGAAGCATGGAAATACAAATATGTCAGGTTTTGTTCTATATGTTTCCTTTAGTTATTCTCTTTATCTCAGTACCATTGTTTGTTTCACTATGTTGATGTGATTTTTTTCAGGAAACACCATGAATTATTTTGTACCAACCAAACATGCTCAATGATACCTTGCTTGTAAGATGATAGAAGCTTAGCACTATGTACCATGCATCTTTCCATGACTTGCAACATCTATTTATCTCATATTTGGTAGTGTTCCTAATAATGTAGAAGAATCTTATGGTTGTTGAGACAACAATTGGTTGAGATACTAATATTCCCGTACATTCATCTTTATCAAAAAAAAAAATTTATTCGCCCAATCTGATTAACAAACATAAAATAAGAAATGTTTATGCCAATTGACAATCATGTGTTTATGAGGCCTGTGTAAAGAAAATTGGTGCTCCAAAAAAAAGGTTTTTTACTTTTTGCCTTTTGTCCAAGAAACAACATATGTCTTTTCGTCGTTAACATTGCAAGCCTATAAAATCCATGAATAGACACAATGTCAAAAAATCAGTTTTTTTTTATTTAGTTTAACATTTTTATACTAAAATCTATCTCCCTGGTTATATACACTTGACTTCATATATATTGCAGGAAATATGCAATGCAGTGCACGTGTGATTAAATGTTTGGAGTGTGGTGCTTATTTCCTCATTCTATAATTACCTTTGCTAATTTTCTCCCGGCGATTGGATCGGATTTAAGGTGTATCCAGGTTGATCGTTGAACTTGCTGTCTCTTTGTGTAACATCAGCTTTCAGAAGTTGAAGAAAATGGAAGGCCATGTCTGTGTGTGTGTGTGTGTGGGGGGGGGGGGGGGGGGGGGGGGGGGTGGGGGGGTGGTGGGGTGGGGGGGGGTGGGGGGTGGGACTGGGGGGTGGGGGTGGGGGGGGTTGGCTGTTTTTTTTTTTTTTTTGTTATTCTTTTGTCCTTTGTTTTTTTTTTTTTTTTTTTTTTTTTATTTGTTTTTTTTTTAGTTTTATATTTTTTTTGTTTTTTTTTTTTTTTTTATTTTTTTTTTTTTCTTTTTTTTGTCTTTCTTTTTTTTTTTTTTTTTTTTCTTTTTTTTTTGGTTTTGTGGGTTGTTTTAGGCGGGTTGGTTTTGCTTTCTGGGGTTTGTTGTGTGTCGTTTTTGGTGGTTGTTTTGTTTTGGTTATTTTTTTTTATTTTCGGAGATTTTGGCGTTTTATTTTTTTGTGTTGATTTTTTTTTTTTTTTCGTTTTTTTTTTTGTTTTTTTTGTGGGTTGTTTTTTTTTTTTGTTTCTTTTTTGTTTTTTTTTTTTTTTTTTTTGTTTTTTTTTTGTTTTTTTTTTTTTTTTTTTGGGGGTATCACATTCTTTTCGTGTTACCACTATTTTCAATTCTGTCAAATTTATTGTTGAAATAGATCAGCAAAAAATCATGTAGATAATGCATTGTCTCAACACGTGACCAGCCTAATATCTCTTAACTTGATTTCCGTTACTTGCGTAATGTATGTATAATTATAATATTTTTGTTAAATTAGTGATATATCTGTTCATAATGTATGTATAATTATAATATTTCAAAGTATATGCATAAATATAAGAAAACACAGAAAATATATATTAAAAAAAGCTGAACCACATTAGCGATCAAACGCATAGGTTTTCTGCCTTGGAGAAAACATGTATTGTCAGGTGTGCCTGCCTGGGCTGGGCCTGGCATATCTTGTGAAGGTGAGAGGAGCCACTCGTTTACTAAGTGGCGAGATATATTCGTGCCCTAGCTTTTCCCGGGAGCTGCCTTTCTGCGGGAGCTATACCTCGCTTGTAGCAAGAATTATGTTCCCCTCACGCGAAGCTTTTCCCTGTCTGCTACAGTACCAACCCAGCCCATTTTTTTCGTTCCTTCACTGTTGTTGTGCTTTGCTCGTCCGCCTTTTTTTTTTCTATTTTGGTTGTCCATGTGTTTTTATTTGTTTCTTTCTTGATTTCCTTTCTTTTTTCTTTGGTGTTTCCTTTTTCGTTTTTCCTTTTTTCCTTGGTTTTCTTTGTTTCTTTATTGGTTTTTCTTTTTGTTTTTTGTTTTACATTTTTTTCTCTGGTTTTCTTTGTTTTCTTCGGTTTTCATTGTGTTCAATGGTTTTCATTGGTTTTTTAATTTTATTTTCTTCAACAAAAGCCTACTTTATTTACATATAATGTTCATTTTTGCATATTTCAAAAATATTTTGTGTGCATCCTTAACATTATTATAATATATAATTTGATATTTTCATACACGTGTACATTTTTCTTATACATATGAAACTATATTTTTATACATGTTCAACATTTTAAAAGTATACGGTTAACTTTTTTTTTAAATGTGTGTGTTTTGATATCTACACTTTACGTATACATCAAGAAAAAACTTATTGCAACAAGCCATTATCATTATTAGCCTCCCATGTGTTTTTGGATCGTAGCAACGCACAGACACTTATTGTAACAAGCGGGAATACATGGAGAGGAAAAAAAATCATTGATCCACCAGTACCCATGAGAAAGAATTGGTCTAGAAAGGGAACAGACTGGTATGCGAATAGAGGATCTACTACGATGAGGAAGTCACAACCTTCTTGGTGGACTCCTCATCCGGCTTGGAGGTGTCTTGAAGAATGAAAGAGTCGTTAAATAAATAAAATATAAGTAGTACTTTGCATAAATAGAAAACCTACGCAAGAGTAACTTGAATCTTTTCTAACTTATCAGGGAAAAGATAACATGAAAGAAAGATAGAAAGATCTGACGACTAGCTATAATGAAGTAGCTCTATGCAGTGTGACAGTATCAGGGCGGCTCAGCAGACCAGAAAGTGATACGAAAACATCATGGACTGTCCATCTATACTTGCCTATTACATGCACCATCAAATTTTACAAAAGATTAGAAGCATATAGTCTCCACGTATTCCTGCTTGTTATAGTAATTTCAGGTGTAGGATGAAGATTTATTTAGAGTGTAATAACCAATTGCAAAGAAAAAGAAAGATTGCTCAATTTAGAACTGAAAATGGAATCATAACCTGCAATTTTTATTGCACAAGGTGAGATGCAAATCAGTGAAGGAGAAACCATTATTCTACTCTTTTTGCAATGCTTATTGGAAGACGTGGGCATCATAGACAACACCATTAAAGAATAATCATGAAGTGATATCTCTGATAACTTTAACATAACTCACATTCACAAGTAACAGTTTTGACGCCCTAACCCAGCATCAAACACTACATCACATAGTAAGATTATTGTCCCTTGACATCCCTCATTGTGTGTTGTGTTGTCTAATTGCTCCAAATAAATTAACCGATGCATGCTTGGTGATGACCTGGAATAGGAACCCACGTTGTAGCATTAATTGGTCCCTCGTGAGAGCAAAGAGGAATGTAGCAGTCTTGACATTTCTCCTTGGTGCCGATATGGACGGCCTACAAACACAATCACTCAGATTAATCATTCAATTCTGCGTATCCATGCAAACAATGTTCATTCCCCATGTGTTTGATTTATCATCACGCTGCTATAACTCAAATATGACCACATCCACCCTCTTATCTAACATAGGTCGCGCACTATCGCCATTCGATTCCGAATGCCTGAGTTAGTCCAAGTACCTGAACTAGAGGCACACTGACGCACTGCACCTTGGCCAGCTTAGAGATGCCCGCCTCCCGCGTCACGCCTGCACCTCATCCTCTAGGCGGCGCTTCATCGCGGATACCAAACAGTACAGGACGCATCGCTCCCGTGCATAGTACACCACCGCGGAAGGCCTGCAAAGCTGGTTGACAACGATCCAAGCCGAAGGAGGAACATCGGGGGTGTGGAGGGGGAATGTGGTTGTTGGCTGCTGGGAGAGGCGGCGGCGGGACTAACCGTGGCTGCGTGCAGGATGGGGAAGAGAGTGGTTGTGAAGTGAAGTCAGAATTATGAGGTGGGGAAAGTGGGTGAGACCTTTTTTTCTCCCTGAAGCATAGAACAATTTTAGTTTGATAAATCAACACAATTTAATTATGTTGAATGATCATGTTATATTCTTAGCCCGTGGCAACGCACGGGCATTCTACTAGTGTATATGTATGTATGTATGTATGTACTGCGAAAAAACTAGAACTAGTGGATATAGGGATTATGCAGGACAAATAAAACTAGAACGACTTTCTTATAGTCCCGTGGCATTCAACTAGTACACATGTTATGTTATGATGAAGACTCGCTCGGATGAAAGAGTTGTTGGGAAACGTTGCATGGAAAACAAAAACAAAAAATGCACACGCAAGATCTATCCATGGAGATGCATAGCAACGAGAGGGGAGAGTGTGTCTATGTACCCTCGTAGACCGTAACCGGAAGCGTTTAGTAACGCAGTTGATGTAGTCGAACTTCTTCGCGATCCAACCGATCGAGTACCGAACGTACGGCACTTCCGCGTTCAGCACACGTTCAGCTCGGTGACGTCCTCGCCTTCTTGATCCAGCAAGACGGCGAAGTAGTGGATGAGTTCCGACACCACGACGGTGTAGTGACGGTGGTGGTGATGCTATCTCCGTAGGGCATCGCCTAAGCACTACGAAAATATGACCGAGGGACGAAACTGTGAGAGGGGTGCCACACACGGCTAAGAGATTGTCGTGGGCTATGTGTGGCGCCCCCTCCCACATATATATAGGTGGGGGGAGAGGGGAGGCAGCCAGGAGGCGCCCCAAGTGGGGCCGAATCCCACTTGGGCGCCTGCCCCTAGCCGCCCCCCCTCCCTACCATGCTTGTGTGCAGGAGGAAGGCAGGGGGAGGTGGCGCCCCCCCCTTTCCTTTCTCACATGAGGAGGAAAGGCAGGAGGGGCCAACCCTCCCCCTTTCCTTCCCCTAGGGCCGGCGGCCAGGGAGAGGGCGCGCCAGCCCCCTTGTGGGCTGGTGTGTCCCTTCCCTTGGTCCATTATGCCCATAGACCTCCCGGGGTGTCCGGAACCCCTTCCGGCGATCCGATGAGTACCCAGTGCACTCCGAAACTCTTTCGGTGTCCGAATAGTATCGTCCTATATATCAATCTTTACCTCCGGACCATTCCGGAGCTCCTCGTCATGTCCGTGATCTCATATGGGACTCCGAACAACATTCGGTCACCAAATCATATAACTCATATAACACTATATCTTCAACGAACGTTAAGCGTGCGAACCCTACGGGTTCGAGAACTATGTAGATATGACCGAGACACCTCTCAGGTCAATAACCAATAGCGGAACCTAGATGCCCACATTGGCTCCTACATATTCTATGAATATCTTTCTCAGTTGAACATTATGACAACATACGTAATTCCCTTTGTCTGTCGGTATGTTACTTGCCCGAGTTTCGATCGTCGGTATCTTCATACCTAGTTCAATCTCGTTACCGGCAAGTCTCTTTACTTGTTCCATAATACGTCATCTTGCAACTAACTCCTTAGTCACTTTGCTTGCAAGGCTTCTTATGATGTGTATTACCGAGAGGGCCCAGAGATACCTCTCCGATACACGGAGTGACAAATCCTAATCTTGATCTATGCCAACTCAACAAACACCTTCGGAGATACCTGTAGAGCATATTTATGATCACCTAGTTACATTGTGACATTTGATAGCACACAAGGTATTCCTCCGTTATCCGGGAGTTGCATAATCTCATAGTCGAAGGAATATGTATTTGACATTAAGAAAGCAATAGCAATAAACTGAACGATCATATGCTAAGCTAATGGATGGGTCTTGTCCATCACATCATTCTCCTAATGATGTGATCCCGTTATCAAATGACAACACATGTCAATGGTTAGGAAACCTTAACCATCTTTGATCAATGAGCTAGTCTAGTAGAGGCTTAATAGGGACATGGTATTTGTTTATGTATTCACACATGTATTTCAGTTTCCAATCAATACAATTATAGCATGAATAATAAACCTTTATCATGAATAAGGAAATATAAAATATCAACTTTATTATTGTCTCTAGGGCATATTTCCTTCAGTCTCCCACTTGCACTAAAGTCAATAATCTAGATTACATTGTAATGAATCTAAAACACATGGAGTCTTGGTGCTGATCATGTTTTGCTCGCGGAAGAGGCTTAGTCAACGGGTCTGCTACATTCAGATCCATATGTATTTTGCAAATCTCTATGTCTCCATCCTTGACCTTTTCACGAATGGAGTTGAAGCGTCTCTTGATGTGTTTGGTTCTCTTGTGAAACATGGATTCCTTCGCCAAGGCAATTGCTCTAGTGTTGTCACAAAAGATTTTCATTGGACCCGATGCACTGGGTATTACACCCAGATCGGATATGAACTTCTTCATCCAGACTCCTTCATGCGCTGCTTCCGAAGCAGCTATGTACTCCACTTCACACGTAGATCCCGCCACGATGCTCTGTTTTGGAACTGCACCAACTGACAGCTCCACCATTCAATATAAATACGTATCCGGTTTGTGAGTTAGAGTCACCCGGATCTGTGTCGAAGCTAGCATCAACGTAACCATTTACGATGAGCTCTTCGTCACCTCCATAAACGAGAAACATATCCTTGGTCCTTTTCAGGTACTTCAGGATGTTCTTGACCGATGTCCTGTGATCCACTCCTGGATTACTCTGGTACCTCCCTGCCAAACTTATGGCAAGGCACACATCAGGTCTAGTACACAGCATAGCATACATGACAGAACCTATGGCTGAGGCATAGGGAATGACTTTCATTTTCTCTCTATCTTCTGCAGTGGTCGGGCTTTGAGTCTGACTCAATTTCCCACCTTGTAACACAGGCAAGAACCCTTTCTTTGACTGATCCATATTGAACTTCTTCAAAACTATATCAAGGTATGTGCTTTGTGAAAGTTCTATTAAGCGTCTCGATCTATCCCTATAGATCTTGATGCCCGATATATAAGCAGCTTCACCGAGGTCTTTCATTGAAAAATTCGTATTCAAGTATCCTTTTATGCTATCCAGAAATTCTATATCATTTCCAATCAACAAAATGTCATCCACATATAATATTAGAAATGCTATAAAGCTCCCACTCACTTTCTTGTAAATACAAGCTTCACCATAAGTCTGTATGAAACCATATGCTTTGATCACCTCATCAAAGCATATATTCCAACTCCGAGATGCTTGCACCAGTCCATAGATGGATCGCTGGAACTTGCACACTTTGTTAGCACCTTTAGGATCGACAAAATCTTCTGGTTGCATCATATACAACTCTTCTTTGAGAAATCCATTAAGGAATGCAGTTTTGACGTCCATTTGCCAGATTTCATAATTATAAAACGCGGCAATTGCTAACATGATTCGGACAGACTTAAGCATCGCTACGGGTGAGAAAGTCTCATCGTAGTCAACCCCTTGAACTTGTTGAAAACCTTTTGCGACAAGTCGAGCTTTGTAGACAGTAACATTACCATCAACGTCAGTCTTCTTCTTGAAGATCCATTTATTCTCAATGGCTTGCCGATCATCGGGCAAGTCCACCAAAGTCCACACTTTGTTCTCATACATGGATCCTATCTCAGATTTCATGGCCTCAAGCCATTTATCGGAATCTGGGCTCATCATAGCTTCTTCATAGTTCGTAGGTTAGCCATGGTCTAATAACATAACTTTCAGGACAGGATTACTGTACCACTCTGGTGCGGAACGTGCTCTGGTCGACCTATGAGGTCCAGTAGTAACTTGATCTGAAGTTTCATGATCATCATCATTAGCTTCCTCTCTATTTGCTGTAGGCTTCACGGGAACGGTTTCTCTAATGTGCTACTTTCCCATTCGAGAGAAGGTACAATTAGCTCATCAAGTTCTACTTTTCTCCCACTCACTTCTTTCGAGAAAACTCCTTCTCTAGAAAGGATCCATTCTTGGCAACAAAGATCTTGCCTTCGGATCTGTGGTAGAAGGTGTACCCAATAGTTTCCTTAGGGTATCCTATGAAGACGCACTTCTCCGATTTAGGTTCGAGCTTATCAGGCTGAAGCCTTTTGACATAAGCGTCACATCCCCAAACTTTAAGAAACGACAGCTTAGGTTTCTTGCCAAACCACAGTTCATACGGTGTCGTCTTAACGGATTTAGATGGTGCCCTATTTAATGTGAATGCGGCTGTCTCTAATGCATAACCCCAAAACGATAGTGGTAAATCGGTAAGAGACATCATAGAACGCACCATATCTAATAAAGTACAGTTACGATGTTCGGACACACCATTACGCTGTGGTGTTCTAGGTGGCGTGAGTTGTGAAACAATTTCACATTGTTTTAAATGAAGGCCAAACTCGTAACTCAAATATTCGCCTCCGCGATCAGATCGTAGAAACTTTATTTTCTTGTTACGATGATTCTCCACTTCATTCTGAAATTCTTTGAGCTTTTTAAATATTTCAGATTTGTGCTTCATCCAGTAGATATACCCATACCTACTCAAATCATCTGTGAAGGTCAGAAAATAACGATACCCGCCGTGTGCTTCAACACTCATCGGACCGCATACATCGGTGTGTATTATTTCCAATAAGTCATTAGCTCGCTCCATTGTTCCGGAGAACAGAGTTTTAGTCATCTTGCCCACGAGGCATGTTTTGCAAGTATCAAATGATTCATAATCAAGTGATTCCAAAAGTCCATTCATATGGAGTTTCTTCACGCGCTTTACACCAATATGACCTAAACGGCAGTGCCACAAGTATGTTGAACTATCATTATCAACTTTGCATCTTTTGGCATCAATATTATGAATATGTGTATCACTACGATCGAGATTCAACAAGAATAGACCATTCATCAAGGGTGCATGACCATAAAAGATATTACTCATATAAATAGAACAACCATTATTCTCTGATTTAAATGAATAACCGTCTCGCAACAAACAAGATCTAGATATAATGTTCATGCTCAACGCTAGCACCAAATAACAATTATTGAGGTCTAAAATTAATCCCGAAGGTAGATGTAGAGGTAGCGTGCCGATGATGATCACATCGACCTTGGAACCATTCCCGACATGCATCGTCACCTCGTCTTTTGCCAATCTTCGTTTATTCCGTAGCTCCTGTTTCGAGTTACAAATATGAGCAACCGAACCAGTATCAAATATCCAGGCGCTACTATGAGCATTAGTAAGGTACACGTCAATAACATGTATATCAAATATACCTTTGTTCACTTTGCCATTCTTCTTATCCGTCAAGTATTTGGGGCAGTTCCGCTTCCAGTGACAATTCCCTTTGCAGTAGAAGCACTCAGTTTCAGGCTTGGGTCCAGCTTTAGGCTTCTTCCCGGGAGTGGCAACTTGCTTGCCATTCTTCTTGAAGTTTCCTTTCTTTCCCTTGCCATTTTTCTTGAAACTAGTGGTCTTGTTAACCATCAATACTTGATGCTCTTTCTTGATTTCTACCGCCACGGCCTTAAGCATTGCGAAGAGCTCTGGAATCATTTCCGTCATCCCTTGCATATTATAGTTCATCACGAAGCCTTTGTAGCTTGGTGGCAGTGATTGAAGAACTCTCTCAATAACACTATCAACTGAAAGATCAACTCTAAGCTGAGTCAAGTGGTTATGATACCCAGACATTTTGAGTATGTGTTCACTGACAGAACTGTTCTCCTCCATCTTGCAGCTATAGAACTTGTTGGAGACTTCATATCTCTCAACCCGGGCATTTACTTGAAATATTAACTTCAACTATTAGAACATCTCATATGCTCCATGACGTTCAAAACGTCTTTGAAATCGCGGTTCTAAGCCGTAAAGCATGGCACACTGAACTATTGAGTAGTCATCAGATCGAGCCTGCCAGACATTCATAACATCTGCAGTAGCTCCTGTAGCAGGTCTGTCACCTAGCGGTGCATCAAAGACATAATTCTTCTGTGCAGCAATGAGGATAATCCTCAAGTTACGGACCCAGATCGTGTAGTTGCTACCATCATATTTCAACTTAGCTTTCTCTATGAACGCATTAAAATTCAGGGGAACGATAGCTTGGGCCATTGATCTACAACATAGATATGCAAAACTAAAAAGACTAAGTTCATGATAAATTAAGTTCAATTAATCAAATTACTAATGAACTCCCACTTAAATAAACATCCCTCAAGTTATCTAAGTGATACATGATCCAAATCAACTAACCCATGTCTGATCATCACGTGAGATGGGGTAGTCAGCAATGGTGAACATCTCTATGTTGATCATATCTACTATATGACTCACGTTCGACCTTTGGGTCTCCAGTGTTCCGAGACCATGTCTGTACATGCTAGGCTCGTCAAGTTTAACCCAAGTATTAGGCATGTGCAAAACTGTCTTACACCCGTTGTATTTGAACGTACATTCTATCACACCCGATCATCACGAGGTGCTTCGAAACGATGAACTTTGGCAACGCTGCATACTCGGGGAGAACACTTTTATCTTGAAATTTAGTGAAGGGATCATCTTATAATGCTACCTCCGTTCTAAGCAAAATAAGGTGCATCAAGAATAAACATCAAATGCAATCAAAATATGTGACATGATATGGCCATCATCATCTTGTGCTTTTGATCTCCATCTCCAAAGCATCGTCATGATCTCCATCGTCACCGGCTCGATACCTTGATCTCCATCGTTGCGTCGGGGTCGTCTCGCCAACTATTGCGTCTATAACTATTGCTAACGCATAGCGATAAAGTAAAGCAATTACATGGCGTTTGCATTTCATACAATAATTAAGAGACAACCCTAAGGCTCCTGCCGGTTGTCAATATTACAAAACATGATCATCTCATACATCAACATATATCACATCATATCTTGACCATATCACATCACAACATGCCCTACAAAAACAAGTTAGACGTCCTCTACTTTGTTGTTGCAAGTTTTACGTGGCTGCCACGGGCTTCTAGCAAGAACCGTTCTTAACTACGCAAAAACCACACTGGTGATTATCAAGTTTGCTATTTTAACCTTCTTCAAGGACCGGCCGTAGTCAAATTCGATTCAACTAAAGTAGGAGAAACAGACACCCGCCAGCCACCTTTATGCAAAACAAGTTGCATGTCAGTCGGTGGAACCGGTCTCATGTGCGTGGACATGTAAGGTTGGTCCGGGCCGCTTCATCCCATAATACCGCCGAATCAAAATAAGACGTTGGTGGTAAGTAGTATGACTATCACCACCCACAACTCTTTGTGTTCTACTCGTGCATATCATCTACGCATAGACCTGGCTCGGATGCCACTGTTTGGGAAACGTTCCATGGAAAAAAATCTACGCACATGCAAGATCTATCCATGGAGATGCATAGCAATGAGAGGGGAGAGTGTGTCTACGTACCCTCGTAGACCATAAGCAGAAGCATTTAGTAACGCGGTTGATGTAGTCGAACTTCTTCGCGATCCAACCGATCGAGTACCGAATGTACGGCACCTCCGCGTTCAGCACACGTTCAGCTCGGTGACGTCCGCGCCTTCTTGATCCAGCAAGACGGCGAAGTAGTGGATGAGTTCCGGCAGCACGACGGTGTGGTAACGGTGGTGGTGATGCTATCTCCGCAGGGCTTCGCCTAAGCACTACGAAAATATGACCGAGGGACGAAACTGTGCAGAGGGGCGCCGCACACGGCTAATAAATTGTCGTGGGCTATGTGTGGTGTACCCTCCCACATATATATAGGCTGGGGAGAGGGGAGGCAGCCAGGAGGCGCCCCAAGTGGGGCCGAATCCCACTTGGGCTCCTGCCCCTAGCCGCCCCCCTGCCATGTTTGTGTGCAGGAGGAAGGCAAACGGAGGTGGCGCCCCCCCCCCCCCTTCCTTTCTCACATGAGGAGGAAAGGCAGGAGGGGCCAACCCTCCCCCTTTCCTTCCCCTAGGGCAGCGGCCAGGGAGAGGGCGCGCCAGCCCCCTTGTGGGCTGCTGTGTCCCTTCCCTTGGCCCATTAGGCCCATAGACCTCCCGGGGGTGTCCGGAACCCCTTCCGGCGATCCGATGACTACCCGGTGCACTCCGAAACTCTTTCGGTGTCCAAATAGTATCGTCCTATATATCAATCTTTACCTCCGGACCATTTCGGAGCTCCTCGTCATGTTCGTGATCTCATCCAGGACTCCGAACAACATTCGGTCACCAAATCATATAACTCATATAACACTATATCGTTAACGAACGTTAAGCGTGTGGACCCTACGGGTTCGAGAACTATGTAGACATGACCGAGACACCTCTCTGGTCAGTAACCAATAGCGGAACCTAGATGCCCATATTGGCTCCTACATATTCTAAGAAGATCTTTATCGGTCGAACCTTATGATAACATACGTAATTCCCTTTGTCTATCGGTATGTTACTTGCCCGAGATTCGATCGTCGGTATCTTCATACCTAGTTCAATATCGTTACCGGCAAGTCTCTTTACTCGTTCCATAATACGTCATCTTGCAACTAACTCCTTAGTCACTTTGCTTGCAAGGCTTCTTATGATGTGTATTACCGAGAGGGCCCAAAGATACCTCTCCGATACACGGAGTGAAAAATCCTAATCTCGATCTATGCCAGCTCAACAAACACCTTCGGAGATACCTGTAGAGCATCTTTATGATCACCCAGTTACCTTGTGATGTTTGATAGCACACAAGGTATTCCTCCGGTATCCGGGAGTTGCATAATCTCATAGTTGAAGGAATATGTATTTGACATTAAGAAAGCAATAGCAATGAACTGAACGATCATATGCTAAGCTAACAGATGGGTCTTGTCCATCACATCATTCTCCTAATGATGTGATCCCGTTATCAAATGACAACACTTGTCTATGGTTAGGAAACCTTAACCATCTTTGATCAACGAGCTAGTCTAGTAGAGGCTTACTAGGGACACGGTATTTGTTTATGTATTCACACATGTATTTCAGTTTCCAATCAATACAATTATAGCATGAATAATAAACCTTTATCATGAATAAGGAAATATAAAATAACAACTTTATTATTGCCTCTAGGGCATATTTCCTTCAAGAGTAAACCTAATTGAATAGGTTCTGGGATTGGTACTATCATCCATGCCGATAGTAACATCATCTAGCAAATTCTAGCTAGCGAACAAAAAATGTTCATGACTAATATAGTTGCATGATCATTAAGAAACCAGTGAACCACTTCGAACCTCAAACTAATCCATGAGCAGCAGGATTACATTACGTCAAAGTTCAAGGCGCACGTAGAAGTTTCATCAAAGCAATAGTAGGGCACCAAGCCTCCTGCACATCAATATTGGAGAGGCTCAGTGGCGTTATAAAGGCAAATGTCAAGCATCATAAGTGGTTATGTCACAATGGAGCTATATGGTCTGATGTAGAGTGATGAAACTGAAGCTAAAGCGATGGAGTGGACCAAGATAAATGAGAATAAAATATGTCTTCTTATTGGTGTGGCATGAGGAATCAGATATATATGTACCAGGAAAAAACTAGAACTAGTGGATATATGGATGAAGCAAGACAAATAAAAGTATAATGACTTTCTTATAGTTCCATGGCAATGCACATGCATTCAACTAGTACATATGTTATGAAAAATCGCTCGAACAAAAGATCAAACCTAATTAAATAGGTTTTGGGAATGATACTAGCATCCACGCCAATAGTAACATCATCTAGCAAATTCTAGCTCGCGAACAAAATATGATCACGACTAATCTAGTTGCATGATCATTAGCAATAACCAGTGAACCACTTCGAACCTCAAACTAATCCACCAGCAGCAGGATTACATTACATCAAAGTTCAAGGCACACATAGAAGTTTCATAAAGGCAATAGTAGGGCACCCAGCTTCCTGCACATCCATATTGGAGAGGCTCAGCGGCGCTTCCTCTTGTGTGACTACCGCCGGCAATTTAGGAGGAAGTTGATGGCTTCTTCTACTGTTGCTTTCCGGTCATCCTTACGGTTCCACAGCTCTGGTACGGTGTAGCGTCCGCTCGGGTTGTACTCGTTGATTTCAAGCAGTGCCTTTGTTACCAAGGTATAGACTTCTTCACCATGCTCTTCTTTTAACTTGCGAAGCTTTTCATCATTCTCCAAGAGAATTTCCTAAACCAAATTAAAAAGATAAAGTATGCACCATCAGATGGAATCATGTCAATAGTTGCAAGACCACACAAAAAAAGGTTAATGTTTGCAAAAGCAGATGTAATGTGCAAAACTGCTCAACATATTTGTATGTATACTATAGCCTCCTAAAACTGATGACTTAAGGTTATAAGCTATTAGAGCTAGAAAACTAGGAACAAAGTTCACAGTCTACATACCTTATCTTTACCATCAACAGTGACTATCCCAAAAGGATTCCACTCTGAGTTTTTAATTTCATCTTACCATTGTGAACAAAGAATGGCAGAGCCAACTTGTGCGTCCTCTTGAGGTACATTCGCGCTACAGGCATTCTTAAATTGCCAGGGAAGAGGCCATGGCGAGGCAGTGCTCGAGAATGACTTGGCTGGCCGAGGGGGATCGAAATACCGGTTTCTTCCAGGCTAAAGCAAAGGAAAGATACAGAACAAATAAAATCAAGTCGCTGCGAAGAGCTGATGGTACAGTGGCTAAAGATCAATGTGATTTAGAGGAAGAGGCTCTCAAACTGGGTTTTGCAGAGATATGGCTAAAGCCTACGATCGAGTAGTTATGAAGTGCGTCGAAACAGTCTCGTTCTCTGTTGGAGGGAAGTTATGTCTGTCAGGTGACGTCACACTGCATGCCAAGGTCCAATTCATTTCCCTGTCCGGCCTGCTTGTCTATTTTTTTGGGGGGCTGGTCTTGTCTTCCCTTTCATTTGTCCTTCTTGTCATTTCGGGCTGCACAACATTGTGATAAAAGGGCTGGCCACAAGCTGACGAGTTTCATGCTCGATCAACAAACACAGGAAGATTTGCATGTGTGTGTCACTAACAGAAGAGGATTGCCTAAAAAAAAAAAGAGGAAACTTTGAAAAATTACAGCTCCCAGATCGCAAATTAAAATAGTTTTGCTTAATATATTGTGGTCATTAAGCCACTACCAGAATAACCTTATATGCCTACGGCCTTATATATGCCGACGGCTGCCGTAGGCATAGAAGGATCTATGCCGACGGCTTCGGGAAAACCGTAGGCGTAGACAAGCCGTCGGCATACCTCCATCTATGCCGACGGGGGCCGTAGGCATAGAAACGCCGTCGGCATACTAACATCTATGCCTACGGCAGCCGTAGGCATAGTTTGGCCGTCGGCATAGAGGTGGCCTTGGTGGCCCTGGGACAGCCGGCGGGCTCACGGCGTCAAACGTATGCCGACGGCCCTAACATCGGCCCTCGGCATACCTCACTGTGCCACGTCATCGATCCGCGGCACCGTGGGCCCGGGGCTATGCCGACAGTTATGCTGTCGGCATAGCTCGGGGCCCACGGTACCGCGGATAGATGACGTGGCAGGGAGCTATGCCGACGGCATAACCGTCGGCATATCTACGTTTATTTTTTTTATTTTTTTCCCGTTTTTTAATAATAATTTTTTTTAAAAAAAATAATTAATTAAATTGAGCTATGCCGACGGCATAACCGTAGGCATATCTACGTATAATTTTTTTAAAAGATTACATCCGCGTCTACTGCCGCGTGGGGAAAAACGTGGACCGACAATCGCGGTACTACCGCTCCTCGGGAGTGGTACTACCGCGATAGGGGCGGATGTAAGAAATAACATCCGTCCCTTACTTCCGCACGTCAGCGGTACTACCGCTCTGAGGAGCGGTACTACTGCTCTGAAGAAAAACTTCCGATGCCGACGGCCAAACCTATGCCGACGGCCAAACCTGTGGGGGAGGGGTAGCAATGCCGCCAGGTGTTGCGGTGGGCCCTCCTACGGTTGTGGAAGCATGGTAGCAGGCGCAGGCACCCGTCACGCGGCTCCGGGGAGTGCCCCCCTCACGGGCGTCGCTGCCGCCGTGTCCCGGAGGGGGGAATGGCCACGCCGGGCCGACACGGAGGGAATCTTGGGGTGGGATGGGCCGGGACGGTGTTGGGGCCGGGTGTAGCTATGGGCTGGGCTATGACAACCAGGTGAAAAGGTCAACCGGTCAAACCCCATCCGGCGAAAGTCAAAGGGCTAGACCCAACGGTCGTCCGTGTCAGGGTTTGACACGCGAAGAGCAATCCGTGTAGAGGGAAGTGTTCAGATACTTCTCCATCACCAAAAATTATGAAAAATTACCATCAGTCCTATAGCACATGTGCCCACGTCGTGTAAAAAACTAATGATTTTGTCGCGCTCCGAGTATTTAATAATATTCACACCGCATCGTTACCGCAGAACGTCTACTACTGTGTCATCGCCGTCCGTGAGGGGGGCCACACCCCGGAGACGCTTGCCGCCTCTTCGGACATGCCACCACACCGTACGACATGTATGAGGGCCCGGTGCGACGCTTCGGTGGCATTGCTACCCCCAGGGCCCCCGTCCCATCTAACCCTGTAGTGTTTGACCACTGGATCTAGCCCTTTGACTTTGCACGGACAGGCTTTGACCAGTGGAACTCTCCACCCGGTTGTGTTAGGTCAGCCCATAGGAACACTTTGGAGCAACATCCGGGCGAAAGCCGCAGCAAGATCCCATCCGTGTAGACCCGACGCGTCCGTTTCCCCCCTCCAGGTGCCGGCGGCGGCGCCGTCCGTGAGGGGGGCCACACCCCAGAGACGCGTGCCGCCTCTTCGGACATGCGACCACACCGTACGACATGTATGAGGGCCCGGTGCGACGCTCCGGTGGCATTGCTACCCTCCCAGGGCCCCCGTCCCGCCGTGTAGACCTCACGGGCGTGGCTGCCGCCGTGTCCTGGAGGGGGGAAACGGCCACATCGGGCCGACACGGATGGAATCTTTGGGTGGGTTGGGCCGGGACGGTGTTGGGGGGTGCAGCTATGGGCTGGGCGATGACAACCAGGTGAAAAGGTCCACCGGTCAGACCCAGTCCGACGGAAGTCAAAGAGCTAGATCCGGCGGTCGTCTGTGTCAGGGTTAGACGGGACGGGGTACCGGAGGGGGGTAGCAATGCCGCCAGGTGTTGTGGTGGGCCCTCCTACGCTTGTGGAAGCGTGGTTGCAGGCGCAGGCACCCGACTCGCGGCTCCGGGGTGTGCCCCCCTCCACGGACGACAGTGTCGCCGTCACTTAGAGGGGGGAATCGTGCGGGTACGACTGAATATGTTTTTATTTTTTTAAGTACTTTACATCGGTGCCGAACTTGTCACCTGGATAGCTAGCTTATGTAAAATTAACAATTGTATTTTGTTAGGACATTTTTAAAATAAATTGATTTTAATGTAAAAAAATACAGCTATGCCGACGGCTAGGCCGTTGGCATAGCTCATACCTTATCCACTCGGCTCTGTCCGTAGCAGGTGGGACCAAGCCTATGCCGACGGCTAGGCCGTCGGCATAGGTCCAACCTTATCCTCGCTGCACGGCTCCTCTCCTCCACTCGTTTCTCTCCCCCAACCGCCGCCGCCACCCTCTCCACGCGTTCGTCCCCGCCCTAACCCACGTCGCGCCGCCGTCCTCCCCGACCCGCGCCGCTGTCCTGCCCGCCCCGCCGTCCTCCCCGCCATGCGCCGCCCCGACGTCCTCTCCGCCCTGCGCCGCCCCGTCCGCGCCCGCCCCCGTCTCTACCCACCCACCCGCGTCGTGCCGCCATCGTCCCCGCCCCGCGCCGCCGCCGTCCGCGCCCGCCCCGTGTCGCCACTGTCCGCGCCCGCACAGGCCCATCCCGTGCTGTCCCGCAAGGGCTCGACGCCGGCCGCGGGTCCGGCGCCCCCTTCCCGACCGGTTGGAGCAACCGGCCCTCCCTGTGCTGCTGCTCATCACCGCCCCCCCCCCCCAACCGCCGCCGCCCCTCTCCTCCGACCCAACCAGCCGGCCCTCTACGTGAGTTTTTTCTTTCTTTTTTTAGTGTTTTGCTACTGTTTTTAGGTGGATGAATGCATAGATGATGGAATGTATGTCATATTTGTTAGATGTAGTTAGTTTGCAAAATATAGATCAATGGATGTTATTAGAAATATGATTTTTTTTTCAAGTTTGAAGTGTGAATGTTGTTATGTGATGTGTGATTATATACTTTTTGCACGGTGGTATTTTGATCATGATGGTGTTTCTACAAAACAATGATGAAATATTTTTTGACACTTAATGGTCTTGCTAAAAAATACTTATTTGAGAAAAATGGTGATGTTCATAACTTGTTCATATGGATTTTTTTAGATGATGATGATTGTTAGATGAGGAGAGATAATGATGATTTTTTATGCTTCGATGATTTTGAGATGATGATGATGATCGATGATAGATGATTGTTAGATGATGATGTGGATGATAGATGATGATATTTTTTATGCTTCGATGATTTTTGAGATGATGATGATGATTGTGATGTTCTATGAGTTGTGATGTTCTAATTTTTTGTCACGATGGAATTTGCAGGCTTTGTGGTGTCGCATTTCATCGGAGTGACCGTTGTCCGACGCGTTGGTCCCCCTGAGCATCCCTCTGCTGTTCGACTACATCCTCTACAGCCGAGGGTGAGCTACAAGTCCATCTCCTCCATTTTTTCATATCACTAGATTTCATTCTCAAGTCAACTCGCATAACCTAGGCGTCTCCCGTCCGAAAGGGTTGCATCGATAAATATGCATTCAATTGCATATTTATCACCGCAGCTCTTTCGGATTGTCCAGTGTTTTCCACGGACAGCCCGAGGATGTGTAGATTGGGTATGTTCTCCATGTTCTACCCCATTCCGAGACAGGATTTCGGCGGCGCCTCCCCGTTGTTCTCCGGAGCACATTCTCTCGGCTATTTGCCGAGACGTGTATCTGGAGAACAGCGGGGAGGTGCTGCCGAAATTTTGTCTCGGAACGGGGTAGAGCATGGAGAACGTACTCAATCTACACATCCTCGGGTGGGATTAGGACCCATCTTTACCTATTAGAGATGTAGGTGGATTCAACGCGGTAGAAAATAAAAATTTGATGTGATTAATTTAAATGAATCCTTAATTTTGTTGTGTGGCTCCCAATAAAGCATAGGATGGCAGATAATCAGTGGATGTACAGTGGTTTTATCCGTCGGAATCGAGTAACACCAGAGTGGGTCATGAAAACCGATGTGTATTTGAAGGAAATATTCCGTCGTCCAATGAGAATTATCCCACCATGCCCCTGTGGGAAATGTGCCAGACGTCACCGTAGAAATCAAGAGGAAATGACTGAGCACCTTCGCACGTACGGATATATGCCAAACTTTGACATGCCACCGATAAACATTGACGAGCGGGACCGTGGTAGAGAGGAGGTGATGCGACACCTTCAGAGAATGAATCGGAGGAGCCGGAGGCAACCGCAAAGGCCTTCTTGGAGGTCTTGGCCTCGTCGAAGAAACCTCTTTATGCGGGTGCGAAAATATCTCAGTTGGATGCCATCTCGCAACTGATTGCAGTCAAGGCTGAGTATGGTTGTAGCCAGAAATGCTTCGAAGCGTTCTTGGGAGTATGGGGTAACAGCCTCCCTGAGGGTCATGAACTGCCGAAAAGCATGTACGCTACGAAGAAAATCATGAAGGCACTCTCTATGGATTATGAGAAAATACATGTATGTCCGAAGAATTGCCTTTTGTTTAGGCACGAGTATGCGGATGACAAGTACTGTAGGGAGTGTGGTTCGTCTCGGTACCTTGAGGTGGTCGGTGAGGATGGTGAGAAGAGGCAGCTAGCCATCCCCGCAAAGGTTCTTCGGTATCTCCATTTCATTGAAAGACTGCAGCGCCTTTTCCTCACGGAGGAGTCTGCCAAAATGATGAAGTGGCACAAGCAAGGTATAAGGTACCATCCGCATAAAATCGTACATCCATCGGAAGCAGAAGCATGGAAGTCGTTCGATGAAGAATACCCCGAGGAAGCTGCCGAGGCTGGGAATGTCAGAATTGGCAAATCAGGTGATGGGTTAAATCCATATGGTATGTCATCCAATCCATACAGCTGCTGGCCCGTGTTTGTAATTCCGCTCAATCTCCCTCCCGGTGCCCTAATGCAACGGAAGACCATGTTCTTGTCGCTCATCATTCCGGGGCCTGAATACCCGGGGAAGCAATTGGGTGTGTTTATGCAGCCGCTGGTGGATGATTTGCTCCATTCTTGGAACTTTCCGAGGTTGACATACGACCGGGATCTGCAGAGAAATTTCTTGATGAAAGTTTGGTTGCACTATTGCATGCATGACTTTCCCGGCTATGCTCTATTCTGCGGATGGTGTACAAGTGGGAAGATGCCCTGCCCAGTGTGCATGCAGGCTCTGCGAATGATTTGGCTGAGTAAGGGTGGCAAGTAGGTAGCCTTTGACCTGCATCGACAGTTCCTCCCTCCAGACCATCCAGACAGGGAAGACAAGAAGAACTTCACGAAAGGCGGGGTTGTCCATGAAGTAACCGAGATTCCTACGTTTTCAGGGGCAGATGTTCTTGCTCAACTAAAAGCTCTCAAGCCTAAAGGCAAAGGCAAAGGCAAAGGCAAAGGCAAAGGCAAAGGCAAAGGCAAAGGCTTCGAGGGATATGGTGAGACACACAACTGGACTCACATTACCCCCTTCTCGCAGCTTCCCTATTTCAAGGACCTCAAACTTCCTTACAACATCGATGTGATGCACACCGAAAAGAATGTCGCAGAGTCCCTTTTCCGCACGATCCTCAACATTCCTGATAAGACGAAGGATAACGTTAAAGCTAGAGCCGATCAACAGAAAATTTGCGATAGACCACGTCTAAACATGAAGCCTCCCACAGGCGGTCGAATAAACTAGTTCAAGCCAGATGCTGACTTCATCCTTAAAAAGCCAGAAAAGACAGAGGTACTGAAGTGGCTCAAACTCATAGTGAAGTTCACTGATGGTTATGCATCGAATATAAGTAAGGGAGTCAATCTTTCAACGGGCAAAGTGACCGGGCTCAAGAGTCATGACTACCATGTATGGATTGAGCGGATAATGCCGGTGATGGTTCGAGGCTATGTCCCCGAGCATGTCTGGCAAGTGCTTGCCGAGCTAAGCCATTTCTTCCGCACGCTCTGTGCTAAAGAAGTAAGTAAAGACGTGATTGAACAATTGCATAAGAAGGCACCGGAGTTGATAGTCAAGCTAGAGAAGATCTTTCCGTCAGGCTTCTTTACTCCGATGACACATCTCATTCTGCACCTCACGAATGAGGTATTGTTGGGGGGGGCCTGTGCAGAATCGTTGGCAGTACGGCCCTGAGAGACAGAACAAGCATCTCCGATAGAAATGTGGAAACAAAGCTAAGATTGAAGCTTCCATAGCTGAGTCAGTTATCCTAGAGGAGGTGTCAGACCTCAGGACATCATACTATCCACACCACGTTCCCCATCTGCATAACAAGGTGCCTCGATACAATATAGAAGAGCCCAAGTATCAACCCAGGCTCCATCTATTCAACGTGCAAGGTGGCAGGGCTGGGGCCTCGAAATCTTATAACATGCCACGACAAGAGTGGCAGGACCTCATGTTCTATATCTTGCACAACATCAAGGAAGTTGAGGAAGTGTGGATGAGGTAATACCACTACACAATTCCTTTATGTCTTCCACATCATCATGTTCTATGTTCACTTAGTCCCGGTCTAACACCGCTTTTCTTCTTTTAGTGATTTCGTTCAAGAGGAATGGACGGGAATGGATCCTCCTACTGAGGCGGAGGCACTTAATCTTCTTCGTCATGGAAACCCTGGACGTAAAAATTTTGTTGCTTGGTTCATGGAGAAAGTAATTTTCCACATTCCCCTATTAAATACCTAGTTCAACATTTATTACTTAACCGAACTAATGCACCCAACAATTTCAATTATACTTGTAGGGAAACGATCTGAACATATCTATGGATGACGAATTGAGATGGGTTTCTATGGGTTTTGACCCTGCCGTCATGACATGTAAAAAGTATGATGTGAATGGGTATCGCTTCCATACAAAGGAGCACCAGAACAGCCGGCCTGATCCCAAAACTATAAATACCGGAGTGTACACCCCCGGTCAAAATTCAGTAGACTACTACGGAAGGGTACAAAATATATACGAGATTACATTCCGCAAAGGGCGCGAAACCCTAAGTCTGCCTGTGTTCAAATGCCGATGTTTCGATCCGCGGGAGGGGCAGAGACATATGCCTTCCATTGGTTTGGTCGAAGTTAAACCATCAACCGTCTATGCAGGAGGCGATCTCTTCATTGCGGCTACCCAAGCTACACAAGTTTATTATCTGCCTTACCCATGCCAGAAAGAGTACCTAAAGGGTTGGGAAGTTGTGTTCAAGGTGTCGCCACATGGTAAGCTACCGGACCCGAATGAAGACGATTACTACAACATTAACCCCATGACATACGAGGGAGTGTTCTATCAAGAGCAACCTGATGATGATGTGGTTAGAAACGATGACGCTAGACCATTGGGTGATGATGATGTGGATCCAAATGACGACGATGCACGGAATGATGGTGAGACCATTGTCAATGAAAATGACATACTTATGCTAGAAAAGTTAAACGAAGACGCTGATGACGAGGAAGAGCCTCCACCTCCATCAGACAACGAAGATGATATGATTGATAGTGATGATGAGACCGACCGAGAAATAGGTTACAACAGTGATGATTCGTATGGGTTCTAGCAGATGTACGTTTCAAGTCTTTTTTCTATGGTTTAGGATTATGCCTTTTTATGCTTATTTTTTATTATGCTTTTTCCTTCATTATTAATGCTTTTTATTATGCTTTTTTCTTCATTATTAATGTACTAATTGTTTATTATCTTTTCAATGCAGGTTCGTGGAACATGGGCAAGGGGAAGGCCGACGGCGTGGGTTTCCTACGCAAGGTCGTCGGCATGCCTAGTCGGAGTGGTCGAGCACGTAATCCTACCCCCCGACTACTTGAAGATGACTCCTCACAGGGAGGTCTAGGGAGAGGTGCCTCTAGAGGAGGAGGGGGCGGGGGGAGAGCCCCTAGAGGGCGAGGGGGTGGGGGGAGAGCCACTACAGGGGGTCGCAGCCAGAAAGAGCGCACCCTCAGCGACTTAGGGGTGTTGTCTTCGAGGCCCTCCTCTAGTGAGGTACCCTCCTCTAGTGAGGTACCCTCTTACGAGGAGGAGGACGAGGAGGTTCAGGAGGAGGAGGTTCGGGATGGGGGCGAGGAGGAGGAGGTTCGGGATGGGGGCGAGGAGGAGGAGGAGGTCGGAGAGGGGGACGAGGATGAGGAGGAGGCAGGCGAGGAGGATGGTGGTGGCGGGGATGATGGTGCTGGCGGGGAGGGGGTTGGCAACAACAAGGGGTGGCTGCGTGGTAACGCAAAGCTCCCAAAGCAGATTCCTGCTACCGAGGACCAGAAATGGCTCATTGAACCCACGGGGAAAGAGTAAGTGCCACTTAATAATTTTTTCATTCTTTTGCTTGTCACATGCTTATATTTTTCTTTATTTTGCTTGTCACATGCTAATATTTCATTCTTTTGCAGCAACTGGATATATCCTAAAGGGGCTCGTATTCCCAACGGCCTCATCACTGTCTTGCTGAAAGTACACTGGCCGGGGCTATACTGTCCGGATACAGTCAGGCACCCGGACCGTCGGGTTTTGGCCACGAGCTGGGACCACTGGGAAGCGGCCCCCCACGCGGACCATGAGACCCATGCCAAGGCCGTGATCACTAATTTTTGGGTGAGTTCTCTTCAGAAGCACAAGTCCATTTTGGTTTCATGAATGATTTAACTCATGGCTTCTTCCATTCTGGTTTCATGAATGATTGTAGAAATACTATCGAGTTCTTCAGGAGCACAAGGCCACTGCCGACCAGATCGTGCTGCGCCAAGCCAAGAAGAAGGCCCGCCATATGCAGTACGAGGTGCGCTGGGTGGCCATCTCGACATACTATCACGACGCTCTTGGTGTGAAGATGACCAAGGAAGAAGCGCGAAGGATGGGCATTACCTTGGAGAGGCACGAGTACTTGGCGGTAAGTATAAAAGATTTTTCATTCCGATGTTTGTGGTACATTTCATCATTTCGTGTTGACATGCCATTATGCTTTCATTATGTAGGTGTGTCCAAATTGGTGTTATGAAAAAGACGAGTCCTGGGCGGCATTGGCGGATCTGTGGTGTGGTCAGGATGGAGCCTGGGCGGCTACGAGCATAAAAAACAAAGCTAACCGAGGGAAGGAGGGAGTACATGCTCAGGGAAACCGGAACCACTTTCTCCACAAGACACATCAAGTATGACTAACCTCATTAAACAATCTTCTTCTATTTACCGTCACTTTCTTATGTATGACTAACCTCTGTTTCGTGGTGCAGGAGGAGAAACTAAAGCGGCCGCTCTCACACATGGAGGCGTGGGAGATCGCCCATACGCGGAGGAACCCCAAGACTGGCGAGGCCAAGTACTACGGCAACACCGCGGAGAAGAAGCAGGCCTACTCTGAGGAGTATCTGAGGTTACATCCTGGCACACCTGACCCCATTAGTGCGGATCTGGACGAGAGGGTGGTGGTGGGCATGGGGCCCAAGAAGCACGGTCGGGAGCCGGTTCTGGATGCTGTGATCACTCCATCTATCTCGTACACACAGCTCCGAGCTACCGACCCGAGCCTGAGCCAGCGCACGAGCACGCCCATGACCAGTGCGCAGTCACAGTCCCTCTTTCAGGAGCGGCAATCTGTAAGTATTTTCCCTCTTATCTTCATTGCTCACTTTATTTCCCGCATTGAGATGTTTTATGAGTTCCATCATGTCATACCATAGGCCTACATGGAGTACACACGCCAGGAGACCATGGCGTGGCACACGAGCCTTTTTGCATTCCATGAGCAGAACAATCGCAGGATGCAGCACGCTCTTGAAGACATGGCGGCCGGACGGGTTCCTCAATTGCAAGCAGCACCACCTCCTCCACAACAACCAGAGCTGCTTACCTTTGAGGAGTTTGTGGCACAGCACCAGGGCCCCTCGCCGGTTAGTACATCCCCAAACTATTCACCCAAAGCATACCGTTTATTCAACACAATCTTATATCCCCTTAACATGTCTTTTCAACATCCAGGGAACCGGTGGATCTACCGTTAGTGGTGGTGCTGGTGTTGGCATCACTCATGGGTCACGGAGCATGGTCACTCCAATCCACAAAGGCGGTGGCGGTCTTGGCGGTAGCGCTGCCGGTAGCAGTGACGACCTGGGCTTCGGCGGACTTGGCGGTGACGACCTTGGCGGTGGTGGTGGATGTCCTGACGCTTAAGCCTTTGTGTTCTTTAGATGACTTGTGATTTTTTATGGTCCTTTAGATGACTTGTGTGCTTCTTTAGATACTTATATGCTCTTTGTGATGATGCTTATGTTTGTGATGATACTTATATTGTTGTGATGGTGTTGGTTGTGAGGATGCTACTTATATATGTTGTGTATGTCTATTTCATCATATGTATATCTGCTGTGAATTTGAATTGAAATCAAATAGAAAAAAGAAAAAAAATCAGACAGAAACTATGCCTACGGCTAAGCCGTCGGCATAGGGCTGCCACGAGCTACCAGTGGGCGACACGTGGCAGGCTATGCCGACGGCTTAGCCGTAGGCATAGTTTCTGGGACCTATGCCACGGCTAAGCCGTAGGCATAACCTGCCCCGGAACTACCAGCGAGCGCCACGTGTCGGAGCTATGCCGACGGCTTAGCCGTAGGCATGGGTTCAGAACTATGCCTACGCTAACCTAGGCATAGTTCTGAACCCATGCCTACGGCTAAGCCGTAGGCATAGCCCTGCCCCCAGGAACTACCACCGAGCGCCACGTGTCATGGCTATGCCGACGGCTTAGCCGTAGGCATAGGTCTGGACCTATGCCTACGGCTAAGCCGTCGGCATAGCTCTGCCATGTGGCTCCTCCTGTACGAACAGCATTTGACGACGGCGACGGCAGCCACCGTTAGGCGCTGAGCGTTGCCGACGGCCGGGGCCGTCGGCATAGATGTACGGGCGCCGTCGGCATAGAAATATATGCCGATGGCCTTTCTATGCCGACGGGCCTTGGGGTACGCCGACGCATATTTTGCCGACGGCCCTATGCCGACGGGGGCCGTCGGCATAGACCTACGCCGACGGGATTCAGGGCTATGCCGACGGCCTTGGCCGTCGGCATAGGGGCTCAGTGTGGTAGTGAGCCTGGCCTTTATAGTTGATTTTTCATTAAAGGCTTAAATTAAAAAAAATAAAGAAATTTAAAAAATGGAAACACAGGTAAACAGAAGAATGATATAAGAAGAAAAGTTAGTTGCACGGGCAATGTTTGCTGGGCGACTATATCAAAACAAATTATTGTGTATGACCGACGAAGATACAACTATAAGTGTTCAACAGTGTGAAACTGGGATCGAATATATATATTTTGGAGAGAAAAAAGGTGTGGTGTGCACCTTGGAATGATATTTTAAAAAACATTATGTGTTTTCATGAGGAAAAATGTCGGAGTTGGGTCGTGCGTTCCCAAATATAAAATAAAAAATGAGCCAAAATGAAAAAAAATGCTTGTATGCACGGACCCATGTCAGGGGAAATGATAGAAAACCCACCTATGTGATGCTAAGATAAAAACATCCCACCCGCTCACACCCAACCCCCTCCCCCTCTCTCCCCCGACCCGGTTGCGGTCGCTTCAAACCCCTTGCAGTTGTGCTTGAGTATGGTGAGTTGCAGTTGCAGCCGGGTTGCGGCGGTTGCAACTACTACAAGAAAAAGTAAAACAAACCACCCCCCCCCCAACACCCTCCCCCGAATCGGTTGCGGTCGCTTTATATATCGCTTGCAAAAACCTAAAAATAGCCAGCTGCCGCCCCTGTGATCAGGTTGCCGTCGCTTTATATCCCTTGTAGTTGTGCTTGAGTAGGATGAGTTGCAGTTGCAACCAGTTGGGGTTGCAACTATTATAAAAAAACTAAAAAAAAGCCAGTCGCCAATAGCCCCCGACCTGGCTGCGTTCGTTTTATGCCCCTTGTAGTTGCGCTTGCGTAGCGCGGGTTGCAGTTGCAGTCGGGGTTGCGACGGTTGCAACTACTACAGAAAACCTAGAAAACCGCCCATCGCTAACAACCCTCCCCCGACCCAGTTGCAGTCACTTTATGCCCCTTGCAGTTGCACTTGAGTAGGATGAGTTGCAGTTGCAGCCGAGTTGTGGCAGTTGCAACTACTACAAAAAATACAACCCACCACCGATAACCCCCCTCCCCGACAACCCTCACCCAACCCGGTTGCGGACGCTTTATACCGCTTGCAGTTGTGTTTGAGTAGAATGAGTTGCAGTTGCAACCGGGTTGCAACTACTACAGGAAACCCCAAAAAAAAAAACCACCGACGATAACCCCCGGACAAACCCTCCCCGACCCCAGTTGCGGTCACTTTATACCCCTTTTAGTTGCGTTTGAGTAGGATAAGTTGCAGTTGTACCGGGGTTGCCACGGTTGCAAGTACTTAAAAACCTAAGAAAGCATCCCACCGCCGATAACGCTTCCCCGACCCCTGTTGTGGTCGCTTGATACCCCTTGCAGTTGTGCTTGAGTAGGATGAGTTGCAGTTGCAACCGGGTTTGCGGCGGTTGCAACTACCACAAAAAAAAACCTAAAAAACATCCCGCCGCCGACAACCCCCCCTCCCCCGACCTCGGTTGCGGTCGCTTTACACTCCTTGTAGTTGCACTTGAGTAGGATGATTTGCAGTTGCAGCCGGGTTGAGGCGGTTGCATCCACTACAAAAAACCTAAAAAAAACATCCCGCCGCCAATCCCCGACAACCCTCCCCCGACCCCGGTTGCGGCCGCTTTATTCCCCTTGTAGTTGTGCTTGAGTAGGATGAGTTGGAATTTGTAGCCTGGTTTGCAGCGGTTGCAACTACTACAAAAACCATAAAAATTAAACCGCTACCGACAACCCCCGACACCGGTTGCGGTCACTTTATACCCCTTGCAGCTGCGCTTGAGTAGGATGAGTTGCAGTTGCAGCCAGATTGCGGCGGTTGCAACTACTACAAAAAAACTAAAAAAATCATTCCGCCGCCGACAACCCCCGGCAAACCCTGCCCCTACCCCAGTTGCGGTCGCTTTATACCCCTTGCAGTTGCGCTTGAGTAGGATGAGTTGCACTTGTTGTCAAGTTCCAGCAGGTGCAACTACAACAACCCACCCCCCCCCCCCCCCCCCCTAAAAATGAGCGTGCAATGCCGACAACCCCCCGACAACATCCCCCAACCCCAATTTAGATCGCCTTATACCCCTTGCAGTTGCGGTTGAGTAGGGCGAGTTGCAATTGCAGTCAAGTTGCGGCGGTTGCAACTACAAACAAACCCCGGCCCACCCCTTCCTAAAAAACCGTCCTTGCAGAAATAATAATAATGAAAGTAAAAATCGTAACTATAAAATTAATTGGTTGAACACTAGAAAAATTGTGTGATGGCTCTTGCGATTACGCATATTTTGACAGTGACAGCACGTGTCATCACACACAGAGCACAACCCGTATGAATATTAGTAAAATTATAAAAAAAGTTAAAAAAATTAAAAAAGTCAGACCTTTACGTATCACCATTCCCTCTTTCTCTCGAACAGAAGAAAACATAAGAACATGAAAAAGAAAAAGGCGACAAAAAACCGTTGTGTTGAGAATAAACAGCCTGGACACAACAAAAAAAACAGCGAATGGTAAAGGGGTTCTGCAGCTTTGAAGTGTCAAGTTCTCGTACAAAAAAAACTAGAACAATTAGTTTCCTATAAAAACAATTACACAAATTATACATGGTCAAACAAAAACAAACAACTGTAAAAAGAAAGAAAAAAAGGGGCAAAAAGGATGCAGCAACAAAAGTGACAAGGCATGTAGCATCGAATGCTACAAACATGCCTAGCCTGACAACCAAAAAGTTTAGCCCACCTCTTTAAAGAAAAAGTATAGCCCACCAGCCGGACGCTTGCCAGACTACGAAGAAAAAAAAAATACAAGGAAAATGGGCCGGACGCGCATCGCTGGTCACTTTGCACTAATCACGACGTGTTTGATCTAATGGTTGATAATGTGAATGAGACCAATTCAAATCTCAGCTAGCTGAGTTTTAGCAATCCCGAATTTTTAAACCAACCAGAGGCATAAGACAAGGTGACCCATTGTCCCCCTACTTATTCCTGATTTGTGCTCAAGGTTTATCATGCATGCTGAAAAACTATGGTGAGGCACATCTCCACTGGGGTATTCGTGTTGGAATCCATTGTCCTTGGGTCTTGCATCTTCTTTTTGCAGATGACTGCCTTGTGTTTACACACGCTACAGCTGAAGGTGCGCAAAGACTTCGGGATGTACTGGAGTTATACAGAATGGGCTCAGGGCAACTAGTTAATAAGCAGAAGTCAGCTGTATTTTTTAGTTCAAATTGTGCGAATGAGTCAAAACAAGTTTTCCATCAAGGCTTAGAAATCTTATCAGAAGCTTTGGGGGAGAAATATTTGGGGCTTCCTACAGCCCTAGGCAGATCAACTGACGAACAATTTGAACATATTCCCACTCACATAAAGAAATTGGTCACTGGTTGGGCTCCAAAGCTGATGAACAGTGCTGGTCGTGAGGTGTTGATCAAGTCTATTTGCCAGGCAATCCCGACTTATTCTATGAGCTGTTTTAAACTGTCCAAGAATATGTGTAAGAAAATTACCAATATCATAGCTCGCTATTGGTGGGGAGGAGATACTGAAAATAAAAAGATGCACTGGAAAAAATGGTCAGATCTAGCGATCCCAAAGTCCGAAGGAGGGATGGGCTTCAAGGATCTTCAAATGTTTAACAAGGCAATGCTATCTAAGCAAGCTTGGCGGTTGATAGCTTTTCCGGAGTCGTTGTGTGCAAAAGTATTAAAAGGAAAATATTACCACGACACTGATTTCATGTCTGCATCAAGGAAGCGAAATGCGTCACACACGTGGCGAGCTATTCTGTATGGTAGAGAAGCGATGGAGCATGGTCTCATCAAGAGAATTGCGGATGGCAGTGACACTAGGATTTGGGAGGATCCATGGGTTCCTCTTAATCCAAGTTACAAGCCATTGCTCAAACCGACTACTGCTATGGCTGTCCTAGTAGAGGAATTAATTGATCATGGATTAGGACAGTGGGATGAAGAGGCTCTTGCAGCGAATCTGATTCCACCCGATGCTGAGAAGGTCAGGAGGATCCTTATTGGAAAACTTGAAACGGATTCCTGGGCATGGCAGTTAGAGAAAAATAGAAACTTTTCTGTTCGTTCGTCCTACCGAGCTATTATGGCGGCGAGGGCAACGAATATTGCATCGAGCTCCTCTATAGAGAGTAACAATTATTGGAAAACTTTGTGGAAAATGCCAGTGCCACCAAAGGTGCGAAATTTCTGGTGGAGAGTGATTAAAAGGTTTATACCTTGTTTGCCGGTGCTCCATCAGAGACATATTGAGCCTAGGGAATTCTGTCTTGAATGTGGCAGGGAGGAGACTATTGTACATGCTATCTTCGAGTGCATTTGGGCCAAAAGATTCTGGAAAGAGATTAAGATTTTGGCAGGTGTTAAAATCCCGCAACTCATGCCTTCATGGTCGATTGATATCTTGTTCGAGGATTTTATACCTAGGTCTGAAGCTGCGATTATTATGTGTGGTGCGTGGTCTGTATGGTCCTCTAGAAATGCAAGGAAATATGATGAAAAAGGATACTCTGTTACAAGTTCTGTCAGATGGACTCTGGATGTAGCAATAGATTTAGCAATCAGTGGCAAGGAGAAGAAACAACATAAGAAATTGTTGAGGCATTGGTCTAAACCACCACCAGGGGTAATGAAGGTTAATGTTGATGCTAGCTTCATACAGGAGAATCATACTGGAGCAACGGGTGTTGGTATTCGAGGTCACACACGGGAGTTAGTTCGGGCACAGGCATTGTGGTATGACAATGCAGCGAGGGTCCTCGTAATGGAGGCATATGCAGTACGGGATGGTGTCCGTTTGGCTTGTGATCTTCGTATGCAACATGTGACCTTAGAAACTGATGCCCAGCTGGTCATAGACCTTTGGAATGGTAGAGAAGAGGGACGATCTGAGATTACTAGTATTCTGCAAGAAGTAAAGCAGATCAGTGAGGGATTTCAGAGTTTCCGTCTTAATTTTATTGGGAGAGAGGCAAATGGTCTAGCACATCTGTGTGCTGGGCAGGATAGCAGTAGTAGAAAGAGATGCTTCTGGTTAAATTGCATCCCAGGGTTTCTTGATGCTTGTTTAAGGAACGATTGTAATCCTCCTGTTAAAGCTTAATGAAGTGTTTTGTTGCGCAAAAAAAAAATGCTTTCAGATCAAGCTCACCCATTCTTTTGATGCCTATATGTGCCCGCACATTATTTGTTAACTTCTTGAATTCCTGGGAAACATAGAGCAGATTGGTCTCAAGGAAATTTAGTGATAGATATAATGAGACAGTTTGAACAAAGTTTTAAATAGCCTTTGAAGGGCCCTCCCGCTGAGATGTGCACTTTCAACATTAGATTAAAAAAGACATAATTGCTCGCTATTTTCCGCTATATAGTGGTAAATTTGGAATCATTTAACACCGCTAATCTACGTACTGTTGGGCTAAATTTTCTGCACTTTTCAAAATCACGTCGCACTGGTCCAAATTTATGCCTTATTTTCCCTTCTTGTTATATAATATATATGTCATGCATTGATGCAAATTAATCTTGGTTATTGAATTAGCTAGGATGCTTGGTCATTACCTTGTTTTTCATGGCCGAACATGTCTATGTCCAGTATATGTGATGTATCATATGTGATATATGAAGCCTGATTGTATATATGCTTCTTTTTCCATCTTTTTCACGCTTGAAGCAAAAACGCCGAATGGGGCTTAATTTAGACTATATATGCATGCTGTGTTACAGGAACTTATAGACTATATATGGCACAAGTGTTTAAACAACTAAGAGAAAAACAATGTTTACATAAATTTAGCAGTGAAGAATTGCGATCGATCCTACTACTCCCTCCGTTCCAAATTACTTTACCCATATTTATCTAGACATGAATGTATTTAGACACTAAACAAGTATAGATACATCCGTATTTAGACAAATTGAAGTCAATTAATTTGGAACGGAGGGAGTAGCTATCAGTCATAGTATATATTTATAAGCTTGCATCTAGCTAACTGGAGTGTTTGACAAAAAACTACCCCAACTGAGGTTCGCGTCCCACAGAACTACCATTTTAAAAAAAGTGACTGATAACTACCAAAAAATTGGAATCTCGTGACTGAAAACTACCACTTTCGGAAAATGGCCAGTTCAGACGATTTAAACGCGTTTATGACATGCGGGGCCTGTCTGTCAGGGCTGACTTGACGGGAAAGTCAACTCCGTTTATTTTTACCGTTAAGTCGACCGTTACGACAGGTGGACCCCACATGTCAGCAACACCTTCTTCCTCCTCTCTCTCTCTCTTCGGCATTTCAACAAACACCTTACCAGCAGTAGAGCAGCACACTGGTGGTAGCTCTTTGGACTGCAGCACGCCAGCGAGCTGCTGCCGCCTGGCGCGCGACCTGGCCGCCGCTGAGTCGCCGGCGCCATTACTCACGTGCTTGCGTTAGTGGTGGTAGTCCAAAGGCCGAACGTCGCGGGGTGGTGGTCGGTGATGGCCTCGGGAGAGCCATGGGGCGGCGCAGGCAGGAGGACGCTGGGGGGCGACGGAGCTGGATGGAGCCCGGGGCAAGGAGGAGGCCACCGACGACGCACTCGACAGCGAGGGCCAACAGCACATCAGCGGTAGGAGGGAGGCGATGGTGGCGGACGGCAAGGGAGGCAAGCAGCTCGGCCCTGGCGTCAGGTAGGGGTCGCGGAGGAGATGCAGATGGACTGCGGGCGAGGCAGGGAGGAGGCGCTTGGGGCCGGCCATGGCAGGCGGTGGACGGAGCAGAGGCCGAGGCGCCATGGCAGGGGAAGCTCACGCGCGTGAGAAGCGAAGGCAGGGAGGAAGAGAAAGGAGAGGTGGCAAGGGGCGACGGGGCTGAGGAGCTCGCCGGCGGAGAGAGGGAGGTCCGGCAGGTCTTCCACCGCGGCAGAGGTGCACATAAGGTGTTTGCTAAAATTCCAAAGAGAGAGAGAGATGAGGAGGAAGAAGGAGGTGATGCTGACGTGTGGTCTCCACCTGTCATAATAGTCAACTTAACGGTAAAAATAAACGGAGTTGACTTTCCCGCCACGTCAGCCCTGACAGACGGGCCCTGCATGTCATAAACACGTTTAAATCTTCTAAACTGGCCATTTTTTGAAAGTAGTAGTTTTTAGTCATGAGATTTCAATTTTTTGGTAGTTATCAGTCACTTTTTTTTAAAGTGGTAGTTTCGTGGGACGCGAACCTCAATTGTGGTAGTTTTTTGTCAAACACTCCGCTTACCTCTATCAGCATCTTCCGAGTGCGCTGCAGCTGGTCATTGCATTCTCTGTGCATGGTCGTCAGTGCATGGATCATCGCGTGCAGGCCATCGATATCGTCTTGCTCGGGCCTCGTGGCTTCAGGCTTGTGCATGTCGGGCTCTGAAGAACACTTTGGGTTACTTCCTTGGTGCTGCTGGGAGCGCAAGCGCAACGCCGCTAACGCATCCAACCATGGACTGCTCCGGTGGCAGCTCCAAGACATCTGGCCTCGCCACCCAGATGAGCCTCTGCATGTAGGTAGCAGAGTAGCACGGCTTGTAGGTCCTCCTCTTCTAAAAAATTTGCTCCATCTCCCTCGGACGTGGATTTTTAGAGCACTTGCACTCAGGCCCTGCTATCCTAACTCTTCAATATCACTTTAAGATCTGTGCGACACAACTAACTTTCTATATGAATTTTCTTTTTTTTGTTTCTCCCACATAGAACATATCTTAAAGTTCAAACCTATGCAGCGTGGCAAAGCTTTCTAACTAGAATCTAGGATAAATCTTTCAGAATTTTTTGTCCGACATAAATACTAAAAATATGATTTTTTAATCAAACAAAACGTATTTTGTATATTTATGTTTGACAAAAAAATCTGAAAGATTTATTTTAGATTCTACTTAGAAAGCTTTGCCATGCTGCATAGGTTTGAACTTCAAGATATGTTTTATGTGGGAGAAACAAAAAAGAGAAATGTATTTGCACGAATCTTAAAGCGGGAAATGAATGGTTAGATAAAGAGGGCCTGGTGCATGTGCTCTAACATATATTTTCGCATCTCCCTCTTCACTTGGGCCCAGATAAACCACGCCCAGGAGAAGTTATGTGCCCCGGCCGCAGAGGTCAAGTTCATCTGCAAATGCGTTAGCAGAGGCGATGCAGACGGATGAGGAGTAAACTTGTCAGTCGGTGAAGTGAACCAATATTGTTCACGAATAAAATTTCGTGCTTCTTTGGTATCGTGGCTATGTTCAAATGGTGTTCTTGTTAATATCCTCGTGTCCAGTATATTTGTCGGTCGTTTCAGATTGGATTATTGATTGAAGCTAGTAGTGATCGTCATGCTTTCAGAGATTTTTGTTGCTGAGAAGTTCAGAAAGATTTGACTCTGCATTGTTGCGGCTGACAAATTTCAAAAACTGGAAAGTACATCTCGACTGATGTAGCAGGATAGCCTACACCTGTCCTACCTCAGTGTTCTCCTCGTGATTGTCATCCTACCAGACGCCCACGGCGGCGGTGAACCCGACGGCGCTGGCGACCACCATGACAGCGAACACGAACAGAACGACCACGTCAAGCACGGTCCGACCAAAGAGGCGGGGACGCCTTGTTGAGTGGCGTGCCGGGCGCGATACCCCAGACATAGGCGAGCCCGGGCGCGAGAGCCGCCGCGGTATATTGCTTTTCAACGCAAGTCGCGTCTTCGGCGAAAAATAGTTCCTCTAACAGTTTCTTTTCCCAGGGTGTCATGTTAAGCACAACTAGTTGGCCGATATTCCGACGTGTGTCTTTTTAGCAATTCATTTTTTTTCTTGGTATCCATCAGTGCATATCGTTACGTGTCTCTTTACCTCTTCCACTCCTTTAGATCCATGGGCTGTGGTTGGATGATGAATGATGTGGGTCCATTTATTACAGCTATTGTTGATGTCAATCGTATCTACATAGGAAAAACATCACATATGTAGCAACATTAGATATGAATTATTAACATAGTTGCCTTCATACCAGCTAGGATGCTTTCGTGCCCTTGAGATGACATATAAATTGCTTGCCTCTGGTATGTGTCATTTATGCTCAGCCATGTACTATTTTCACCAGAGACCTCATTTTCCTTATTCCAAGTAGTGTCTACTTCGTAAAAAAAAAAAATCAAGGACCGAGTGGTTTAGTTGTATTATAAACATCAAACCAGTAAGTGAAATTGTGAATGTTGCTAAAGTGCAATTGTAATAACGGTCGTGCTGTGTAGCTGGGAGAGTGCTGACTCTCGTATTTTAACCAATGTTCCTTTCTTTTGTTGATAAGCTTCATGATGCTTCTTAAGTAGTTCATCTTTCTTTTGTTTATCCATCTGCGTATATCGCTCCCAAGCACGTTGCGTATTGCATTCTTTCACATCTATATGTTCCCCTCCATTACTGATGTCGAGGACACCTAATAAAATACACAATCTAGTTAGTTGTTGATCATATTATAGACTTACACATTATATCATCATTGTTACTTGTGTTGATGGAGTTGGACAAGTTTTTTAAAAGAGTACGTTCACTGGATCGTGTAGGAGAATCCATCAGCAAGGAAAAAAAAGTAGAGTTAATCAAATGATTCTAGCGTGTGGGAGACTCCATCCCGACCATTAACTATACAAAATTAATTTATAATTTAAATTTTATCAAAAAAACCATAAATACATTAACATTATATAGAGGTAGTGTTCTAAAACGCCATAATTTGAACCCCAGAACACTATAGTAGTGTCTTAAAACATACCATTAACTATACAAAATTAATTTGTAATTTAAATTTTATCAAAAAAACCATAAATACATTAACATTATATAGAAGTAGTGTTCTAAAACGCCATAATTTGAACTCTAGAACACTATAGTAGTGTCTTAAAACATCTTATATTAGTTAACATATAAAACTTATATTTTTTTGTAAAAATTAATCATTGGTTTTATTTTATTTTTAAAATGTAAAAATCAACATTTTGATTTTCAAAATATGAAATTTATATAAAGCCTTCAAGGTAGTAAAATGGTTTGTATATTATTATAAATTTATTATGTTAAATTAATATAACATTTCATCTCTAAAAAATTAATATCATATTGTGATAAACATCTCTTGTTGGGTATATGTCATTCAGAAATAAATAAATATTACTCCAAGACAATTTCACATTTTTATAAAGCCTAAAAGTAATAAAAATACACCGGAAAAAAACAAACTTCATATCACAGAATTCCTCTGAACTGTGGCAATTGAGGCCTATGAAATTGTCAAGCCTAGTTTGACAACGTGTGTACAAAATTGTAGCAGCAGTTCCATGCATGTAATCAGTGTCATGAAGTTATATTCCTTCTCCGGAGGAAGGTGTCTGCGGAGATGAATAATACCCTCCTTGCTCCCTATACTGTTGATGATGTACGTAAGGCGTTATTTGCCATTGGTGGTTTAAAAGCCCCGGGACCAGATGGACTTGTTGCTAATTTTTAGAAAAGATTTTGGCTCATGTTAGGGAATAATCTGGTCGAGGAGGTTCTTCAAGTTGTTAGTACTTGCACTATTCTGTCTGGATGGAATGATACGATGATTGTGATGAGTCCAAAGGTTAATTCCCCGAAGAAAGTAACCCAGAAAAAGATGTACGCCTAGTCATGGATGGGTGGAAGGATTTACTTTGTGTGTACCAAATGGCAGTTGGAGACAGGGTGATCTTCATGATCCACCATGGAGGTGATGATATTCTCCTCTTTATCACACACCTGCTTGCTCAATCTGCTTAATCTGAATTTTTTTTATGAACAATACTTTCGTCTTGCTGCGGTACTTCTTGTTCATGCTCCACCACTCTTGCTGTCATGTGACATAATTTTGGTAATGATGCGTTGATGTATGAAATATTTGTTCTATGTCTAATCTAATTATGCACCATAGAAGCAAGGTGTCACTAGTAGAAAACAGGGCATCTGTCCCGGTTCGAGAGGGCCTTTATTCCCGGTTCTGCAACCGGGACAATATGATCGGGACTAATGCCCACCAGTTTTAGTCCTGGTTGGCTTTCGAACTGGGACTAAAGGAGCTCCATGTGGCCGTTGTGGGGCGCCCAGGCAGGAGGACCTTCAGTCCCAGTTGGTAACACCGACCGGGACAAAAAGGCAGCCATGCGTCAGCAGTTGCCAGACGCTGGGGTTTTTTTTAAAGGAGGGGTTTAGGGGTTTTGGAGGGTTTAGGGGTTTTCATATTGTGTTTCCCCCTTTTATTTTTGTGTTTACCCTTCACTTCTTTTACATTTAGGGTTTCATTTTTATTTAATGTTTTCCATTCAACTCGACGCTAGCTACTACATATAGCAATGAAGGAACCATTACACAAGATCGTCATGAACATATATAGAGAGAAGTGATCTCTCTTTCTCCGTGCTTGGTCGAAAAACAAGTTTTCGTATATCTATCCGACGCTACTACATATATACAATATAACATCTCTTACGATCCCTGACATCATCTACCAAAATCTTGCAATTCCTGATGGTATTCTCTGTCTTTAGGTATGACATGGTCAACAAAGAATCCCGCCAATTCCTCTTGAATTGCTCGTATGCGATCATGTGGTAGGAGTTCGGTCCGCTTCTCCCAGATCTAATTTAAAGAAGGGGGTCAATACATATATATGAATGAAGCTCAACACAATTGATGGTAATAAAATAAAATTGTGAATATTGTTTATGTACTGCAAATTGTTGGTCAGGTAAGCCCCGCTCAGAGGTCGAGTGACGAATGCACTTGCAAATGTACATAGTATGCACATAAATTATTCCCGAGTGCCTGCCACAAGCACTTTACGATAATAGAGTTCAATCAAACTGATAAGCAAGCATGCTAATGGTATTGATGAAACTAGGATCAATGAGAGATGCACGGAACTATCTAGTACTACTTTACTTTGTGGTGTGTAAATCGCAGCTCCTTCTCTAGACCCGGAACCATTCCGGTGAACTTTTTCCAAACCCTGCCCGGCAAAGAAAATGATTACTTGATATCAGGAAATGAACGAAAGTTGCCGATATGGTGCGATAATGATTGAACTTACTTCTGGAGCATTTCACTCATGTCCGCCCACAGCTTAGGCTCTTTACGTCTCGAGTCTAAGACAGTTACTACTCCCGCGTCAAGCTTAATGGATAGCAGAATAAAGTGGAAGCTGTGGACGCATAACTCATCAACTACACTTCACCTCGAGTAAGCGAAACCGAATATGCACAAGACAGTAACACTCACCTGAAGTTGTAAGGAAAGAGTATTTCTCTTTTGTTTTGATGTCGAAGGAACACGTTTAGCAAGTTTCCCTCAGTATCTTTGACTCTGTTTTGTACCGTAAATTCATTTACGGTATTTGGGCTAATGAACCCAATGTCATAGATTTGTCCTATTTTTCATTCGACGATCTTCAATCTGCATAATATAGTGAGGATAATTATATATACATGCTTTGACGAGCTGAGCTAGAGACTTAATTACAGAAATAATACTTATAGATAGTAGCAAGTCACGAGAGTTTTGTCGATGGCGTCTTGATTGAATAACTGAAATAATTCCACAAATTCAACGTACATCAGGTTGACTCCAATGAAGTCGTGCTCATCTTTAATTCCTAGCAAGATATTGTCGGTCCCATCCTTGCTGCAGGTTTCCAAGTACCAGTTATGTAATCTTCGCATCATCGTTGGTAGATGCGAGAGCTGATCAGGTTTGACGAGAGGCTTCCCGTGCTCGTATCTAAAGGGCGCTACTACCTCAGCCATTTCAAACTGTACATCATCGCCCACGTAATCACCAAGAGTGGTACCGGGCGCTAGCCCCGGATGATTAGCGATATCGGTAAACACCATGAGCGGGGGGCACGATTGCTTCTCCTGTTCGCAGAGCTGGGGAATTGTTTTCCCACTTCGTCTTACAGCACTGGTAGCACTTCCCGACCGCTGTGCTTCATCATATGTCTTTTCAATACAGTGGTCATAGTGTGATAGCAGCGGAGGCGGTGGTGGTCGCCTAAGGGCATCCAGAGAGCGCTTCGCTTTTACCGGATCTATTATTTCCTTTGGAGGTGGACGCTTCCGTTCAAAATGGGCCTTCACTTCGGCAACCACGATGTCCATGTTTTCCTCGTCAGTCCTCTCATGTGGTAACTTGGCAGGAGCCTTGACGCTTGGACCAGCTCTAAATTTCTTCCCTGTTGTACTGCTAGCCGCCGGAGCGACGGCAGCTCTCTTCCGCCATTGCTGAGGCGGCGGAGTCCGCTGACGCGGCGGAGGAGGCGGAGTTCGCTAATGCGGTGGAGACGGCTGAGGAGGAGGAGGATTCTGCTGAGGGGCCTCCTCAGCCGGAGTCCGCTGACGCGGCGGAGACGGCGCCTGAGGCGGCGGAGACAGCTGACGCGCCGGAGACGACTGAGGCAGCTGAGATAGCAGAGCTGGACTGTGAGGAGTCTGCTGAGGGGCCTCCTCCGGCTGAGTCTGCTGAGGCGGCGTCCAGTTTGGAAGTAGGATGTTTTCCTTTCTCCATAGACAGGTTGTCCTTAAGGCATTTTTCCAGATGAATCTGCCCTTCACCTGTAGGGTAGTCAAGCTTCAGCCCCTCAAATCCGTTCATTATTTCATCCACCCCGACAATAGCAAAGCCATGTGGAATCGGACGGCAATGGAAAGTTCCCTCGGGTCGAGGAGGTAAGACATAGCCGACCGCCACCTTCAAGGTTAGGTTATGGCATTTCGCTATTAGCTCACAATGTTTATTCTCCGTGATACCATCCACGGGGTAGCGAGGAGCCGTGGTATCAGGCTAAACGAGCACAGTGGAAGCCACGCTGCTTTTCCGCTGAGATGGTGGGGTAGCTTCGTGGGCAGTGTCGAATGAAGGATCTTCGTGCCGCTGAGATGGTGGGCCGGTAGCTCGCTGGCTCTCAAGTTCCTCTAGTTTCGCTATTCTTTCTTCCATCATCTTCATCTGGTCTGCTTCCTATTTCTTCTTTCTCCCTCGGCTTCTATAAGTGGCACTGCTATCCGAAAACCCATAGTTCCACGGAACGGAGCCTGATGTGCCTCGTGTTCGTCCAGGGTGTTCAGGATTCCCGAGGGCCTTTGACAGCTCATCCTTCTCTCTGTCGGGATGGAACCTCCCTTCCTGCACAGCCTTGATTGCTTCCTTAATCTTTGTGACGGGTGTTTCAAGTTGAGCTTTCATGAAAACACACTTCCCTGTTTCTGGGTCCAAAGTTCCCCCAACCCCGAAGAACCATGTCCTTGACCGATCGGGCCAGTTTAATGTCTCTGGTTGGACTCCTTTAGCAAGCAGGTCGTTCTCAAGGTTGTCCCACGTAGGCCGGGCTTTGCTATAGCCACCTGACCCCATAACATGGTGATACTGCTTCTTTGCAACATTTAGCTTATTTGTCTGTAACCTTTGCTTAGCTTTCTCAGATTTCTTGTATGCCACAAATGCGGGCCAGTGATCTTTTATCTTCGCATATTGACCGGTGAATTCTGGAGTCTCGTCTTTGTCGACAAACTTCTTAAATGTTTTCTTCTAGTTCTTGAATAGTTCTACCATTTTCTTAAGAGCCCACGTCTTGACCTTTCGCTGTATAACTGGGTTATTCGGATCCTCCTCTGGCGATAGGCTGAAATTTGTCATCAGCGAGTTCCAAAGATCATCTTTTTGTCTATCGTGGACATAAGAAACTTCACCGTCCTTCCTCTTATTCCATTCTTGGATGCTGATCGGGATGATGTCCCTAGCAAGAACTCCACACTGATGTACAAATTTGTGTTTGCTCCGCTTGGGAGCAATCGGTTGGCCATCTGGAGCGACTTCTTCGATCGTGAACCTTTCATCTTGGCCCAACTTTTTCTTTGGGCCTCGTCTCCTTACAGAAGTTTGGCTCGATCCGGAGGGCTAAAAGAATGAAGAAGCGTTAATATATGTACATACAAAACAATTAATGCATCTAGTCAGCATAGGCTTAATTAATATATATATATATATATATATATATACGTCGCTGAACTTTGCAACAGTTAAGGCTCCAACACCGGCAGAGCCGTCATATCCTCCCTCCTCCATTGGATCACCGGAGCCGTCATGATCTCCTTCCTCCTCCATTCGATCACCGGAGCCTTCATCCTCTCTTTCCTCACCATCGGTGTCGTTGAGAAACGACAAGGTGATATCACCTCCGTCGCGGATTACATGCCCCCAACAACTCTTCTTTTTCCAAGTCTCTGTCCATAGTTTCTGCAAATATTACAACATGGCAATATACAACCATGAGAGATGGATCAGTGGCAAACATAGACCTAATCACAACAAGGAATCATATGCATATGAGCAATGAATAAGTGGCAAACATCATGCAAAGTTCACAAATTTTATAACAATCAGTTTCAGATGATCGTCGAGGACTCCTTCCCCCTCATGTCTGATGAGTCGTCCTATCTTTCGAGAGAGGATACTTTCCGGACCGCCTCTCTCATGGTCGTCGAGGATACTTTGCGGACCCCCCCTCATGTCGAAGTTATCAGGGATATGTTGAATTCCCGAGAGAGTTACGAACAATTGCTACGCAGGAGATTGAACTATCCATTCTACCCCATTGACCTATGCCGCCTACCGAATAAATCGATATTATTGTTGTAGCATTATATATAAGACCCCCACCCGCCATCTTCGACAAACGGGTAGGGGCGGGAGGGCGTAGGAGATCGACAACGCTCTTTCTTCTAGGGTTTGGGTGGCCTCGCGAGTTGGTCGGGCGAGCGGACCGGGAGTAAATTTTGAATATATGAGTTGTTACTCCCTCTCTCCATAATTAACCTTAGTAAATTTCATTTTTATCGGGCGCATTTAGTAAAGTTGCCTCTCCCCGATTTAGGCAAAGTAAAACTTAGTAAATTTTAACAAAGTCTATGGAAAAACAATATTCATCATATGAACATTGTAACTTAGTAAATTTTAACCAAGTCTATAGTAAAACTTAGTAACTTAGTAAATTTTAACTAATTTCTATGAACAAAAAAATTCTATGAACAAAAAAAATCATCATATGAACATTTTCTATACATCCATCCATCCATACATACATACATACATACATGGACAAAAAAATTCTATGAACAAAAAAATGTTCATAGCAGGGGCGGCGGCGGCTAGCAGAGCAGGGGCGGTGGCGGCGGCTAAGCAGAGCAGGGGTGCCGGCAGCTAGCAGAGTAGGGGCGGCCGTGGCGGCAGCGCAGGGGAAGGGGGAGCTCACTGGGGGCTTTGGCGTCGGGGCAGGGAGCGGCAACGGGCGTCGGGGCAGGGCTCGGCGGCGTCGGGGCAGGGAGCGGCGGCCGGCGTCGGGGGCGAGGGACGGCGTCAGGGCAGGGAAGGCGACGAGGAGCGGGCGGAGCAGCCTGGCGGCGTCGTGGTGTTCGGCATCGGGGGAAGAAGAAACGGAGATTGGAAAATGCTAAGTGCTGCTTATATACCCCACCCTTTAGTCCCGGTTGGTGGCTCCAACTGGGACGAAAGGCCCTTTCGTCCCGGTTGGAGCCACCAACCGGGACTAAAGGTCAATTTCAGCAGCCCAAAGGGCGGGAAGCACAGACCTTTAGTCCCGGTTGGTAGCTCGAACCGGGACGAAAGGGGGGGGGGGGTCTTTAGTCCCGGTTGGAGCCACCAACCGGGACTAAAGGGCTGGTGCTGCCACAGCTAAAAGTTTAGTCCCACCTCGCTAGTTGAGAGGAGCTCGGAGTGGTTTATAAGCGCTGTTGCGGCTACCCTCTTGAGCTCCTCTCTAATGCAGGCAGTACATGCCTATCTCTCGCCCTGTTGGGCCTACTTGCACTGCGGGCCTGCATCCTGGCCCATTTGTAGGGTTTCTAGTCGTATGCAGGCCGTGGTGGCTTAGTAGGCGGGCATTTTTTAATTTTTTGCATACTTTATGTTTTTAAATTTTTTATGTTATTTTTTGCATATGTTATTTTTAGTTATATAATTTTAGTTGCGTAAATTTTATATAATTTTAGTTGCATAAGTTTTCTTTTTTATTGATTCTTTTTAGTTGATTCATTTTGCTATTAGAATTTTATAAAAGCTTTTTAGTTTGCTATTAAAGTTTGTAACAAAAAATAATTTATGAAAATTCTTTTTGCTATTAAAGTTTTTAACAAAAAAATATTTTGATAATTTTAGTTAATACTATTTTGATTCTTTTTAGTTGATTCTTTTTGCTATTGAAGAATATTATTGTTTTGTTTTAGTTGATCATAAAAATATATTTTAATTGATTCTTTTTAGTTCATTCTTTTTGCTATTAGAGTTTATTTTGAGCTAAATGACCCTGAAATTAAAAAACACTATAAATGAACTCTGAAAAGGTTGAAACTTGGCATGGTATCATAATTTCACCCACATAGCATGTGCTAAAAAGTTTAGAGGGTTACGGGAAAAACTGGATGCACTTCGTGTACAAACTGGACAACCTCTTTCGAAGTATCAGGGTTTCGGACGAACACTCATCTATTACAAAAGGGATTTCATTTTTTAACATATTTTAACTCCAGACTTTTTGTGTGTTCAATATGCACCATTCAAAGGCACATCATCAATTTTCAACCCTTTTCTGACTTCATTTGCTATTTTTCATGCATTTAATGATTTATTTTGAGCTAAATGACCCTGAAATTGAAAAACACTACAAATGAACTCTGAAAAGGTTGAAACTTGGCATGGTATCATAATTTCACCCACATAGCATGTGCTAAAAAGTTGAGAGGGTTACGGGAAAAACTGGATGCACTTCGTGTACAAACTGGACAATCTCTTTCAAAGTATCAGGGTTTCAGACGAAAACTCATCTATTACAAAAGGGATTTCATCTATCTTCACTTTTTCTTCACTAGAGAGAAAGTCTTCACTTTTTCTTCGCGTGTGTCCCTTGCTTATTGCGCCGTAACCATGGATAATCTTCATTGTTTAACAGGATGCTTGGGTCAGCCTTCACTTTGAAGGGAGGAATTTCATGAAACTTTTCATAATCTTCAGACATGCCCTCCACTCCCACGATGTTACTTTTCCCTGAAAGAACTATGTGGCGCTTTGGCTCATCGTATGATGTATTCGCTTCCTTATCTTTTTTTTTCTCGGTTTGGTAGACATGTCCTTCACATAGAAAACCTGTGCCACATCATTGGCTAGGTCGAATGGTTCTTCTGTGTACCCAAGATTGTTGAGATCCACTATTGTCATTCTGTACTGTGGGTCTACCTATACCCTGCCTCCTGACAGATTGACCCATTTGCACCGAAACAAAGGGACCTTAAATTCATGTCCATAGTCAAGTTCCCATATCTCCTCTATGTAACCATAATATGTGTCATTTCCCCTATTGGTTGCTGCATCAAAGCGGACACCACTGTATTGATTGGTGCTCTTTTTATCTTGGGTGATCGTGTAAAATATATTCCCATTTATCTCGTACCCTTGGTAAGTCAATACAGTCGAAGATGGTGTCTTGGCCAACAAGTACAGCTCATCTCCAACAATGTTGTTACCCATGAGGTGTGTTTGCAACCAACCGCCGAAAGTCCTGATGTGTTCAAGTGTAATCCAGTCGTCAGACTGCTTGGGTGTTTGGAGCGTAGAATATTCTTATGTTCATTGATATACGGGGTCACCAAGGTAGAATTCTATAGAACTGTGTAGTGTGCTTGAGCCCAAGAATGCCCGTCCCTACATATTATTGAATCCGCTCCTAGCGTGCCTTTTCTAGTCAGTCTCCCCTCATACCGCGATTGAGGGAGACCAATCGGCTTAAGGTCAGGAATAAAGTCAACACAAAACCCAATGACCTCCTCTGTTTGATGGCCCGTGGAGATGCTTCCTTCTGGCCTAGCACGGTTACGAACATATTTCTTTAAGACTCCCATGAACCTCTCAAAGGGGAACATATTGTGTAGAAATACAGGACCCAGAATGGCAATCTCGTCGACTAGGTGAACTAGGACGTGCGTCATAATATTGAAGAAGGATGGTGGGAACACCAACTCGAAACTGACAAGCCATTGGAGCAAATCATTCTGTAACCTTGGTAGGATTTCTGGATCGATTACCTTCTGAGAAATTGCATTGAGGAATGCACATAGCTTCACAATAGCTAATCGAACATTTTCTGGTAGAAGCCCCCTCAATGCAACCGGAAGTAGTTGCGTCATAATCACGTGGCAGTCATGAGACTTTAGGTTCTGGAATTTTTTTCTCTGCCATATTTATTATTCCCTTTATATTCGACGAGAAGCCAGACGTGACCTTGATACTGAGAAGGCATTCAAAGAAGATTTCCTTCTCTGCTTTGGTAAGAGCGTAGCTGGCAAGACCTTGATACTACTTTGGATGCATGCTGTCTTTTTCGTTCACACGTTGCTTGTCCTCCCGTGCCTCCGGTGTATCTTTTGTCTTCCCGTACACGCCCAAGAAGCCTAGCATGTTCACACAAACATTCTTCGTCACATGCATCATGTCGATTGCAGAGCGGACCTCTAGGTCTTTCCAATAGGGTAGGTCCCAAAATATAGATTTCTTCTTCCACATGGGTGCGCGTCCCTCAGCGTCATTCACAACAGATTGTCTTCTAGGACCCTTTCCAAAGATTACTTGTAAATCCTTGACCATATCAAGGATATCAGCACCAGTACGGAGGACGGGCTTCTTCTAGTGATCTGCCTCACCTTTGAAATGCTTGCCTTTTTTTCTTAAGGAATGTTTGGTTGGAAGAAATCGACGATGTCCCAGGTACACATTCTTCTTGTATTTGTCCAAATATATACTTTCAGTCTCATCTAAACACTGTGTGCATGCGTTGTATCCCCTGTTTGTCTATCCTGAAAGGTTACTAAGAGCAGACCAATCATTGATGGTTACAAACAGCAATGCTCGTAGGTCAAATTCCTGTTGTTTGTGCTCATCCCACACACGTAGACCTTTTTTATTCCACAGCTATAAAAGTTCTTCAACTAATGGCCTTATGTACACATCAATGTCGTTGCCGAGTTGCTTAGGGCCTTGGATGAGCACTGGCATCATAATGAACTTCCGCTTCATGGACAACCAAGGACGAAGGTTATAGATACATAGAGTCACGGGCCAGGTGCTATGATTGCTGCTCTGCTCCCCAAAAGGATTAATGCCATCCGCACTTAAACCAAACCATACGTTCCTTGCGTCATCTACAAAGTCCCGCCACTTTCTCTCAATTTTTCTCCACTGCGACCCGTCAGCGGGTACTCTCAACTTTCCATCTTTCTTACGGTCTTCTTTGTGCCATCGCAACAACTTGGCATGCTCTTTGTTTCTGAACAGACGTTTCTACCGTGGTATTATAGGAGCATACCACATTTGGCAGGAACCCTCTTCCTGGGGCGCTAGCCCTCAACATCACCAGGGTCATCTCGTCTGATCTTATACCACAATGCACCGCATACCGGGCATGCGTTCAAATCCTCGTACTCACCGCGGTAGAGGATGCAGTCATTAGGGCATACATGTATCTTCTGCACCTCCAATCCTAGAGGGCAGAGAACCTTCTTTGCTTCGTACGTACTGTCAGGCAATTCGTTATCTTTTGGAAGCTTCTTCTTCATAATTTACAGTAGCTTCCCAAATCTGTTGTCAGATACACCATTGTCTGCCTTCCATTGCAGTAATTCCAGTGTGGTACCGAGCTTTGTGTTGCCATCTTCGCAATTTGGGTACAACCCTTTTTTGTGATCCTCTAACATGCAATCAAACTTCAACTTCTCGCTTTCACTTTCGCATTCTCTCTGTGCATCAACAATGACCCGGCGAAGATCATCATCGGGCACATCGTCTGGTGCCTCTTGATCTTTAGCTTCCCCCGTTGCAGTATCACCGTATTCAGGGAACATAGGATAGTTGTCATCATCCTCTTCTTCTTCGTTGTCTTCCATCATAACCCCTCTTTCCCCGTGCTTGGTCCAAACATTATAGTGTGGCATGAAACCCTTCTCAAGCATGTGCAAATGAAGGGTTTTTGAGTTAGAGTAATCCTTCGTATTCCCACAGACAGGGCATGGACAATACATAAAACCATTCTACTTGTTTGCCTCAGCCACTTCGAGAAATTTATGCAGGCCCTCAATGTACTCGGAGGTGCGTCGGTCACCATACATCCATTGCCGGTTCATCTGCGTGCATTATATAATTAAGTGTATCAAAACCCAATACAGAACATCATGAATAGAGAAGTGACCAAATTAATACAAGTTCATCATCACATTAAAACCAAAGTACAGTAGTGATCAAATGTTATTACTGAAAAAATAAATACATAAAGTTCATACATAATTCTCATAGAACAACATACAACTCTCTAGAGCATCTAATTAAAACATACATTGAAACTAACATACAACTATGTAAAACATTTAAATGCAACAACAAATGCGATCATAATCGCAACTAAGGTAACAATTGATCCAACAGCATAATGATACCAAGCCTCATTATCAATGGCATATTTTCTAATCTTTCTAATCTTCAATCGCATTGCATCCATCTTGATCTTGTGATCATCGACGACATCGGCAACATGCAACTCCAATTTCATATTCTCCTCCTCAATTCTTTTCAATTTTTCTTTCAAATACTCATTTTCTTTTTCAACTAAATTTAACCTCTCGACAATAGGGTCGGTTGGAATTTCTGGTTCACATACCTCCCAGATAAAAACATGTATGTCACGTTGGTCGGCATAATTGTCATAAACACTAAAAGAAACAAATAGTTATAAAAGATAGCATACCACATCCGAATCATAGACCGGACGAGGGCCGACGGGGCCGGATACCAAAACTATGGCACTATATAATAACAAACAATAATAAAAATAAGAAATTTATACAAGTATCTATCTAAATCATACAAGTAATAATTTTTTCTTTTAAAAATAAGATAAGAACAAGAGGCTCACCATGGTGGTGCCGGCGACGAGATCGACGAGGGCGATCGACGGCGGTGAGGACGGGACGGACCGCCAAACCTAGACAAATCTTGGAGAAAATGGAGCTTGGAGGTCGAGCTTGGAGAGGAGAAAGCTTAAGTGTGGCTCGGGCATTTCATTGAACACCTCATGTGCATAGGAGGTGAGAGCAGAGCAGCACACACCTCCCACACGTCGGCCGGCCAAAAAACAGAGGAGTGAGCAGGCAGGGTCGAGCATATATATAGGCATCTCTTTAGTTGGCTAGAACTGGGACAGAAGACTGACCTTTAGTCCCGGTTCCAGCCACCAACCGAGACTAAAGGGGTCAGACGAACCAGGACTAGTGCCTGCCGAGGCCCGACCGGCGCCCTGGGCGCTCGAACGGGGACTGGTGCACCCATTAGTCCTGGCTCGTTACTTGACCGGGTCTAAAGCTCTGATCTGGCCAGGACCAAAGCCCTGTTTTCTACTAGTGTGTCCGTTTATAGATGTGACATCGAACATCATTGCTATGTTGTACCCATACACTAATTAAGTAATGTTAAGTACTTTTTAATGGTGTATGCTTCTGTCATGAGATCCTAGTGCACAGTGACAAGCATCATTTTATGGTATGGTTAGGAAGTTAGATGTTTCTTAGAAAAAATGACCATGATACAAAAATGTTAAATACTAAAGCAATATAAAAATCTCAGACCACGGGATTGACATAACCAATGTGAGCATGTACTAAAAGGAATCACTGGATTTTAATTTGAGTTACTCAAGACAGAAGGAAAACAAACGTGGCTTCAATAATATGTCTAAAACTCTACCAATGCAGAAAAAACCGAAGAACAAGCATTTCATCCGCTTAGCATATTTGTTTTTTCTTAAATTACCTTCAACTAACCCCTCTATCCTTTCAGGTGACGCTTACAATCATCAGAGAAAATGGAAATTAAATGTGGCAGCCAAAAGCATCCCCTAAATTAGTGCAGTACGTCACCAAAGTTGGTGAGGGAGCTACCTGGGAGTAAATCAACTAATTACGATTTTGTCATGGAAAATGATCTTTGGCGACGTTATTTCCCATCACCAAGATTTTTGCTACTAATAATTGTAGGTTTTGTAGTGAAATATGACATCAATCTTAACCATGGCATCCGTAAAAAAAATCAAGGCATTGCTTACGTATCATGCAAACAAAAATACCATATGTACACATCCATCTCACACTAGTAGAAAACAGGGCTTTGGTCCAGGCCGGGTAAGCCCATTAATCCCGGTTCACTCACGAACCGGAACCGGGACCCATGGGGGCATCGGTCCCGGTTCGTGAGGCCAGGGGGGCGGCCGAGCCTCGTGGGCCATTGGTCCCAGTTCGTCTGGCCCCATTGGTCCCGGTTCCAGACACGAAACGGGACCAATGGGCCTCGCTCCTGGCCCACAACCATTGGTCCCGGTTGGTGGCTAGAACCGGGACCAAATGGGGTCCTTTAGTCCCGGTTCTAGCCACAAACCGGGACCAAAGAGATGCCTATATAGACCCCGCGAGCAGAGCAGTGGAGTGCTCTATTTTTTTGGCCGGCCGTGGGAGAGCTTTGTGGTGCTATAGCTCACCTCCTATGCACATGAGGTGTTCGATGAAATGCCCGAGCAACACTTAAGCTTTCTCCTCTCGAAGCTCCTTGTCCAAGCTCCATTTTCCTCAAGATTTGTCTAGGTTTGGCGGTCCGTCCTGTCCCGTCCCCGCGCCGATCTCGTCGCCGGCACCACCGTGGTGAGCCTCTTGTTCTTATCTTCTTTCTAAAAGAAAAAAGTTCTTACTTGTATGATTTAGATAGATACTTGTGTCATTTTCTTACTTTTATTATTGTTTGTTATTATATAGTGCGATGGTTTTGGTATCCGCCTCCGTCGGCCCTCGTCCTGTCTATGATTCGGATGTGGTACATATATTATCTTTTATAACTATTAGTTTCATTTAGTGTTTATGACAATTATGCCAACCAACGTGACATAGATTTTTTTATCTAGGAGGTATGTGAACCGGAAATTCCAACCGACCCTATAGTCGAGAGGTTAAATTTAGTCAAAGAAGAAAACAATTACTTGAAGGAAAAATTGAAAAAAATTGAGGAGGAGAAGATGATATTGGAGTTGCATGTTGTGGATGTCGTCGATGATCACAAGATCAAGATGGATGCAATGCGCTTGAAGATTAGAAAGTATAGAAAATATGCCATTCATACTGAGGCTTGGTATCATTATGCCGTTGGATCAATTGTTACCTTAGTTGCGATTATGATCGCATTTGTTGTTGCATTGAAATGTTTTATATAGTTTCAATGTATGGTTTAATTAGATGCTCTGGAGAGCTATATGTTGTTCAATGAGAACTATGTACGTACTTTGGTTTTAATGTGATGATGAACTTCTATTAATTAATTTGGTCACTTCTGTATTCACGATATTCTGTAATGGTTTTTGACACACTTAATTATATATAATGCACGCAGATGAGCCGGCAATGGATGTACGGTGACAGACGCACCTCCAAGTACATTAAGGGCGTGCATAATTTTCTCGAAGTGGCTGAGTCAAACAAGCAGAATGGTTTTAGGTGTTGTCCATGCCCTATATGTGGGAATACGAAGTCTTACTCTGACTCGAAAACCCTTCACACCCAACTGCTTTATAAGGGTTTCATGCCACACTATAATGTTTGGACCAAGCATGGAGAAAGAGGGGTTACGATGGAAGACAGCGAAGAAGAAGAGGATGATGACAACTATGTGCCCCCTGAATACGGTGATGCTGCAACAGGGAAAGCTGAAGATCAAGAGGAACCAGACGATATGCCCGATGATGATCTTCGCCGGGTCATTGTTGATGCAAAGAGACAATGCGAAAGTGAAAAGGAGAAGTTGAAGTTCGATCGCATGTTAGAGGATCACAAAAAATGGTTGTACCCCAATTGCGAAGATGGCAACACAAAGCTCAGTACCACACTGGAATTGCTGCAGTGGAAGGCAGAGAATGGTGTACCTGACAAAGGATTTGAGAAGCTACTGAAAATATTGAAGAAGAAGCTTCCAAAGGATAACGAATTACCCGACAGTACGTACGCAGCAAAGAAGGTTGTATGCCATTGGAGGTGCAGAAGATACATGCATGCCCTAATGACTGCATCCTCTACCGCGGTGCGTACAAGGATTTGAACGCATGCCCGGTATGCGGTGCATTGCGGTATAAGATCAGACGAGATGACCCTGGTGATGTTGACGGCGAGCGCCCCAGGAAGATGTTTCCTGCCAAGGTGATGTGGTATGCTCCTATAATACCACGGTTGAAACGTCTGTTCAGAAACAAAGGGCATGCCAAGTTGATGCGATGGCACAGAGAGGACCGTAAGAAAGACGGGGAGTTGAGAGCACCCACTGACGGGTCGCAGTGGAGAAAAATCGAGAGAAAGTACTGGGAGGACTTTGCAGGTGACGCAAGGAATGTATGGTTTGGTTTAAGCGCGGATGGCATTAATCCTTTTGGGGAGTAGAGTAGCAATCACAGCACGTGACCCGTGACTCTATGTATCTATAACCTTCCTCCTTGGCTATGCATGAAGCAGAAGTTCATTATGATGCCAGTTCTCATCCAAGGTCCTAAGCAACCCGGCAACGACATTGATGTGTACCTAAGGCCATTAGTTGAAGAACTTTTATAGCTGTGGAATGGAAATGGTGTACGTGTGTGGGATGAGCACAAACAGCAGGAATTTGACCTGCATGCGTTGCTGTTTGTAACCATCAATGATTGGCCTGCTCTCAGTAACCTTTCAGGATAGACAAACAAGAGATACCACGCATGCACGCACTGTTTAGATGACACTGAAAGTATATACCTGGACAAATGCAGGAAGAATGTGTACCTGGGGCACCGTCGATTTCTTCCGACCAAGCATCAATGTCGAAAGAAAGGCAAGCATTTCAAAGGCGAGGCAGATCACCGGAAGAAGCCCGCCATCCGTACCGGTGATCACGTACTTTCTATGGTCAATGATTTACATGTAATCTTTGGAAAGGGTCCCGGCGGACTATCTGTTCCGAATGACGCTGAGGGACGCGCACCCATGTGGAAGAAGAAATCTATATTTTGGGCCTACCCTACTGGAAAGACCTAGAGGTCCGCTCTTCAATCGACGTGATGCACGTGATGAAGAATCTTTGCGTGAACCTGCTAGGCTTCTTGGGCGTGTATGGGAAGACAAAAGATACACCGGAGGCACGGGAGGACCAGCAACGTGTGCACGAAAAAGACAGCATGCCTCCAAAGCAGTATGAAGGTCCTGCCAGCTACGCTCTTACCAAAGAAAAGAAGGAAATCTTCTTTGAATGCCTGCTCAGTATGAAGGTCCCGTCTAGCTTCTCGTCGAATATAAATGGAATAATAAATATGCCAGAGAAAAAGTTCCAGAACCTAAAGTTTCATGACTGCCACGTGATTTTGACGCAACTGCTTCCGGTTGCATTGAGGGGGCTTCTATCGGAAAACATTCGATTAGCCATTGTGAAGCTATGTGCATTCCTCAATGCAATCTCTCAGAAGGTGATCGATCCAGAAATCCTACCAAAGTTAAGGAGTGATGTGCCGCAATGTCTTGACAGTTTCGAGCTGGTGTTCCCACCATCCTTCTTCAATATCATGAGGCACGTACTAGTTCATCTATTCGACGAGATTGTCGTTCTGGGCCCTATATTTCTACACAATATGTTCCCCTTTAAGAGGTTCATGGGAGTCCTAAAGAAATATGTCCGTAACCGCGCTAGGCCAGAAGGAAGCATCTCCATGGGCCATCAAATAGAGGATGTCTTTGGGTTTTGTGTTGACTTCATTCCTGACCTTAAGAAGATTGGTCTCCCTCAATCGCGGTATGAGGGAAGACTGACTGGAAAAGGCACACTAGGAGGGGACTCAATAATATGTAGGGACGGGCATTCTTGGTCTCAAGCACACTACACAGTTCTATAGAATTCTACCTTGGTGACCCCGTATGTCGATGAACACAAGAACATTCTGTGCTCCAAACACCCAGAGCAGTGTGACGACTGGATTACATGTGAACACATCAGGACTTTCGGCAGTTGGTTGCAAACACGTCTCAGGGGTGACAACACTGTTTCTGATGAGCTGTACTCGTTGGCCAGGGGACCATCTTCGACTGTATTGACTTACAAAGGGTACGAGATAAATGGGAATACATTTTACACGATCGCCCAAGATCAAAAGAGCACCAACCAAAATAGCAGTGTCCACTTTGATGCAGCAACCAAGAGGGGAAAGGACACATATTATGATTACATAGTGGACATATGGGAACTTGACCATGGACATGATTTTAAGGTCCCTTTGTTTCAGTGCAAATGGGTCAATCTGTCAGGAGGCAGGGTACAGGTAGACCCACAGTAAGGAATGACAACAGTGGATCTGAACAATCTTGGGTACACAGACGAACCATTCGTCCTAGCCAATGATGTGGCGCAGGTTTTCTATGGAAGGACATGTCTACCAAACCGAGAAAAAGAAAAGATAAGGAAGCGAATACATCATACGATGAGCCAAAGCGCCACATAGTTCTTTCAGGAAAAAGAGACATCGTGGGATTGGAGGGCAAGACAGACATGTCTGAAGATTATGAAAAGTTTCATGAAATTCCTCCCTTCAAAGTCAAGGCTGACCCAAGCACCCTGTTAAACGATGAAGATTATCCATGGTTACGGCGCAATAAGCAAAGGACACAAGCGAAGAAAAAGTAAAGACTTTCTCTCCACAACTATTATGATGATGCCTTTGATCTATAATATCACTGCAGTTACATGTGAAGAAATGAAATGCCTTTTGTAACAGATGAGTTTCCATCCGAAACCCTGATACTTCGAAAGAGATTGTCCGTTTTGTACACGAAGTGCATCCAGTTTTTGCCGTAACCCTCTCAACTTTTTATAACATGTTGTGTGGGTGAAATGATGATACCATGCCAACTTTCAACCTTTTCAGAGTTCATTTGTAGTGCTTTTCAATTTCAGGGTCATATAGCTCAAAAAAATCAGTAAATGCATGAAAAATAACAAATGAAGTCAGAAAGGGTTAAAAATTGATGATGTGGCTTTGAATGGTGCATTTTGAACACACAAAAAGTCTAGAGTTCAAATAAGTTCAAAAAAATGAAATCCCTTTGTAACAGATGAGTTTTCGTCCGAAACCATGATACTTCGAAAGAGATTGTCCATTTTGTACACGAAGTGCATCTAGCTTTTGCCGTAATCCTCTCAACTTTTTAGCACATGCTATGTGGGTGAAATGATGATACCATGCCAACTTTCAACCTTTTCAGAGTTCATTTGTAGTGTTTTTCAATTTCAGGGTCATTTATCTCAAAAAAATCAGTAAATGCATGAAAAATACCAAATGAAGTCAGAAAGGGTTGAAAATTGATGATGTGGATTTGAATGATGCATTTTGAACACACAAAAAGTCTGGAGTTCAAATAAGTTCAAAAAAATGAAATCCCTTTGTAACAGATGAGTTTTCGTCTGAAACCCTGATACTTCGAAAGAGATTGTCCATTTTGTACATGAAATGCATCCAGCTTTTGTCGTAACCCTCTCAACTTTTTAGCACATGCTATGTGGGTGAAATGATGATACCATGCCAACTTTCAATCTTTTCACAGTTCATTTGAAGTGCTTTTTAATTTCAGGGTCATTTAGCTCAAAGATTGAACTAATAGCAAAAAGAATGAACTAAAAAACTTTTATGAAACTCTAATAGCAAAAAGAATGAACTAAAAATAATCAATTAAAATATTCTATTATGATCAACTAAAACAAAACTATAATACTCTTCAATAGCAAAAAGAATCAACTAAAAAGCTTTTATAAAACTCTAATAGCAAAAGGAATCAACCAAAAAGATTTTATAAACCTCTAGTATTTTTTAAACTAAATTTTTATAAAATTTATGCAACTTAAATTATCATATTATTTTTTGTTCAAAACATTAATAGCAAAAATAATTTTCATAAAGAATTTTTTTGTTAGAAACTTTAATATCAAACTAAAATAACAAAATATGTTTTTGATTAAAACAGACATTTAAAATAATCTAAATCGAAATGAAACACTCAAAAACTCTAAAAAATTAAGTAAAGCATAAAACAAAAAAAGTACAGAAAAAAATTAAAAAAATGCCGCCTATAGGGCCACCATGGCCTGCATACGACTAGAAACCCAACTAGCATGTTGGGCCAGGATGCAGGCCCGCGGCGGGCCCAGTAGGCTCACAGGCATAGCAGTGTTATATTAGGCCCGTAGGCCTGCAGTTCAGAGGAGTTCGAGATGGAAGAGGCAGCGGAGCTTATAAACAGGTGCGGGGCGCTCCCAACTAGCGAGGTGGGACTAAACTGCCACCACCACGCCGCTGTGCAAGGCTATTGGTCCCGGTTGCTGGCACAAACCGGGACCAATGCCACCCTTTGGTCCCGGTTCGTGGCACCAACCGGGACCAATGCCCACCTTTAGTCCCGGTTGGTGCCACCAACCGGGACCAAAGGTCTTTGTTTCCCGCCCTTTAGGCTACTGAAAACTGACCTTTGGTCCCGGTTGGTGCCACGAACCGGGACCAATGCTTCGTCTTTATAAGCAGCACTTGTGAAAATTTCCATTCAGTTCTTCGATCTCTCCGACGATGCCGCCAGGCTGCCCCTGCCCCGCTGTCGCCGTCGCTGCCCCCGACGCCGTCGTCGCCACTGCCCCATCGTTGGCGTCGCCGTCACCGCCCCCAACGCCGTCGCCGCACCCCTGCCTCCGGACGGAGGAGGGAGCTGTTACAAAGTCCGGCGAGGTATATATATTAATTAAGCCTGTGCTGACTAGCTAATTGATGCATTAATTGTTTTGGTATGTACATATATTAACTCTCCTTTCTTCTTTTATAGCCCTCCGGATCGAGCCAAACTTCGGTAAAGAGACTAGGCCCGAAGAAAAGGTTGCGCCAGGATGAAAGGTTCACGATCACAGCAATCGCGTACGATGGCTAACTGATTGAACCCAGGCGGACCAAGGAAGCATTTTCTGCTCAGTGCGGAGCTATTGTTAGGGACAGCATCCCGATCAGCATCCAGCTATGGAATAAGCCTAAGAACGAAGACCCTCAAGTTTCTTATGTCTCCGATAGACAGAAAGATGATCTTTGGAGCTCGCTGAAGGCAAATTTCACCCTACCGCCAGAGGAGGATCCGAATAAGCCAGTTATAGAGTCACTGGTCAAGGCGTGTGCTCTTAAGAAGATGGCAGATCTATTCAGGAGGTGGAAGAATGAGTTGAAATCAACGTTTGTCGACAACGGGAAGACTCCAGAATTCACTGGCCGATTTGAGAAGATAAGAGATCACTCGCCCGCATTTGTGGCCTACAAGACATCGGACAAGAGTAAGAAAATGTCAGAGATAAACAAGGTAAATGCTGCAAAGAAGCTGTATTACCATCGCACGGGGTCAGGCGGCTACCTCAAAGCCCGGCCATTGTGGGACAAAGCTGAGAATGACCTGATTGCTAAAGGGGTCGAACCAGAGACATTGAACTGGCCAAACCGTTCAAGGGCTTGGTTCTTCGGGGTTGGGGGAACTTTGGACCCTGAAACAGGGAAGTGCCATTGGACGGACGAGCAACTTGCAATACCCGTCAAGAAGCTTCAGAAGTATATCGCCGCAGCGCAGGCAGGGACGTTCATTCCCGACAGAGAGAAGGACGAGCTGACTGAGGCCCTCGGGAATCCTGAGCACCCTGGACGAACACGAGGCACGCCAGGCTCCGTTGCATGGAAGGTTGGGTTTTGCCAGCGCAGGCGGTTACAAAACCCGGGAGAGGAAGAGGAAACAGGTGCTGAGCGAAATGCAGAATCTCAATGCAAGAGTACTAAAGCTAGAGGAACAAGTTGAGAGCCAACGAGCTGCCGACCAACCATCTCAGCGGCACGAAGCTACCCCAGAAGCTACCCCGCCATCTCAGCGGAGAAGCAGCGTGGCTTCCATGGAGCTCGTTTAGCAGCCTGACTTCATGGCTCCTAGCTACCCCGTGGATGCTATCACGGAGGCTCAACATTGCCAGCTTATGACGAAATGTCAGAACCTCACCTTGAAGGCGGTTGTCGGCTCTGTTGCACCTCCTCAACCTGACGGAACTTTTCACTGCTGTCCGATTCCACATGGCTATGCTGTTGTGACGGTGGATGAAGTAATGGAGGGATTTGACGAGCTCGAGCTTGACCACCCTACAGGTGAAGGGGAGACTCAGCTGGTTTATGCTCTGAGGACTACATGTCTATGGAGGAAGGAGTACATCAAGCTTCCGAACTGGACGCCTCCGCCTCCTCTTCCTCCTCCGGCGAGTCAGGGCACTCCTCCTCCTCCTCCTCCTTCTCCGCCTCCTCCTCCTTCTCCGCCTCCTCCGGCGCGTGAGGGCACTACGCCTCCTCCGACGTGTCGGAGCACTCTGCCTCCTCCTCCGCCTCGTCAACAACGGCAGAAGAGAGCCGCCGCCGCTCCGGCGGCTAGCAGTACAAACAGAGGCAGGAAGCAATTCAGATACGGTCCATCTCTCAAGCCTCTGGAAAAGTTACCATATGAGAGGACCGACGAGGAAACCGCGAAAATCAGTGCTGCCAAAGTGCATGAACATTTTGCACGGAAACCTCCACCTCCGAAGGAGATGATAGATCCGGTGAAACTGAAGCGCACTATCGATGCCCTGAAGCGACCACCACTGTCTCCGCCGCAATCCAACTATGAGCGCATTATTGAAAGGACATATAAGGAAGCGGAGCGGTCGGGAAGTACTTGCACAGTCATGCAAGGTTAGTAGAACGAAGAAGTGGGAAAAAAATTCCCCAGCTCGGCGAACAGGTGAACCAATCGTGCCCCCCGCTCAAGGTGTCTAGCGATATCGTCGCTAATCAGCCGGGGATGGTGCCCGGTACCAATCCTGCTGATTACCTGAGCGATGATGTAGAGTTTGAAATAATGGAGGTGGAAGAATTCAGATACCAGTACGGGCAGCCTCTCGTCAAACCTGATCATCCTCCTCTAACAACGATGATGCAAAGATTCCATGAATGGTACATGAAAACCTGCAGCGAGTCTCGGAAGGATACTTTGACGTTGAGAATTAAAGAGGAGCACGACCTCGTTGGAATGGATCAGTTGTCTGTTGAATTTGACGAGTTATTCCAATTATACAATCAAAAGGCCCTCGACAAAACACTCGTGACTTGCTACTGTCTGTAAGTACTACTTCTGTAATTAAGTCCCTATATCTAGCTCAGCTCTTTCATTGCATCTATATATAATTATCCTCACTAAATTATGTAGATTGAAGATCGTCGAATGCAGAAATGCACAAATCTATGACATTGGGTTCATTAACCCAAATATCATACATGAATGGACGGTTCAAAAGAATGTCACAGAAACCGAGGACAACTTGCTACAATCGTTGCTTAAAAATCAAAACAAAGAGAAAATACTCTTTCCTTACAACTTCAAGTGAGTGTCACTGTCTTGTGCATATTCGGTTTCCCTTATTACTCGAGGTTATAGTAATGTAATTGATGAGTTTTGCATGCGTGCGCAGGTTCCACTTTATTCTGCTAGAGATTAAGCTTGAGCGGGGAGTAGTAACCGTCTTAGACTCGAGACGAAAAGATCTCCAGGAGTATGCGGACATGACTGAAATGCTACAGAAGTAAGTTCAATCAATCATTATCGCACCATATCGGCAACTTTGTTCATTTCCTGATATCAAGTAATTATTTTCTTTGTCTGGCAGGGTTTGGAAAAAGTTCACCGGAATTGTTCCGGTACTGCCGAGGGAGCTGCGATTTACACACCCAAAAGTAAGTACTACTAGCTAGTTCCGCGCATCTCCCATTGATTCTAGTTTCATCAATACCATTTATAATGCTTGATTATCAGTTTGATTGAACTCTATTTCTCGTAAAGTGCTTGTGGTAGGAAGCTGGGAATGATTTTTGTGGATACTACGTTTGCGAGTTCATCTACAACGCGACGACCTCTAAGCGGGGCTACTCTGAAAAACAATATGAAGTGCGTAAGCAATAATATTCACAATTTTATTTTATTACCATCATTTGTGTTGAGTTTCATTCATATATATGTATTGACCCCCTTCTTCAAATTAGTTGTGGCAGATGCGGGATGAACTCCTACCACATGATCGCATACGAGCAATTCAAGAGGAATTGGAGGGATTTTTTCTTGACCACGTCAAAAGTAAAGCCGGAGAATACCATGTGGAATTTGACATTAGATGTTAGGGATTGTACGTAAGAGATCTTATATTGTATATATGTAGCTAGTAGCGTCGGATAGATATACGAAAACTTGTTGTTTGACCAATCTCTCGGAGAAAGAGAGGTCGATCACTTCTCTCTGTATATATTCATGACGATCTTGTGTACTTAATGGTTCCTTCATTTGCTTACTAGCTAGCATGTCGAGTTCTCTCTATACGTATAGTAGCTAGCGTCGACCAAGCACGGAGAAAGAGAGAACACTTCTCTCTATTAGCTAGCTAACACAATATGAAACCCCTAAATTAACCCTCCAAAACCCCCTAAACCACCCCCCCCCCTTCAAAAAACAAAAACAAAAACCCCAGCTCCTGCCAAATGCTGACGCGTGGAGGCCTTTTGGTCCCGGTTGGTGTTACCAACCGGGACTAAAGGTCCTCCTGCCTGGGCTCCCTGCAGCGGCCACGTGGAGCCCCTTCTGTCCCGGTTCAAAAGCGAATCGGGACTAAAGGTTTTGGGCTTTAGTCCCGACCCTTTAGTCCCGGTTCCAGAACTGGGGCTAATGGGCCTCTGGAACCGGGACAAATGGGCCATTTTCTACAAGTGGATGGTATTATAAAGAGGATTTTCATACTCAATCCATCTCATGGCATCTGTAAAACCCATTTATGTGGCATCGAAAACACTAGGCTACCTTGATTGGCTCAACATGAAGGTTGTTGGAGAAGAAAGGGAGATCCTCCTCGCTAGGAGGATGTGGGGAGGCGAAGAGAGAGCTGGGGGAGAGGGTTGGTCACGGTTGACGGAGGATGGCTCAAGCCTAGTCGACAGATGAGGAGATGACAACTGGAGGAGAGGGGGTCATAGTCGTTGGTCGGCATGGGCGGATAAGGAGATAACAAATGTGGCAGACGTGCAAGGTCGCTAGAGGGCGGGCAGAGCACCGGCATTCCCTGCCACCAATGCCGGACGAGGAGAGGATGGGGACTAGCGGCGCAAACCCGAGCGTCGATGTCGATGTTGCATATCTTGTTCGCGGGGTTGGGGGATAATGGCTTGGGATGAAAAAATGGATAACTTCTCTATTATATGGGATGACATTTTGCTTGTAAATAATGTGAAGTGGTAAGGGTAGGGGGCGCCATTTCGGTGGAATGCAGGTCGAACGCAACGAAGCTCCCAGGGACGAGCTTTTCCTCTCATGTGCAAAGGAGAGACAGCTAGGCTTATAAGCCAAATAAAAGTCGCCTTTTCGTTGTGCTACTAGCTTATCAGCGTGGAAAGCCAGCTAAAATCCCAACCAAAGACCCCCATGAACTATGTTGCATCACACAAGTAGACAAGGCCAGCTATTTATTGCAGTTATTAATTGGGCTTCTCTTGATGCATGCTAAGTGACTGAGTTGTTTAATAGTACGTACTCCCTCCGTCTGGTGAAAAGTGTACATTTGGCTTTAAAATTTGTCCACAAAAGAGTGTACATCTATCTTCCCAATGCACATTAAAGTAGGAAAAAATGTTTGTCTCTCATCACACGGTAATCAAGACCAATAGCATTCTACACATGTTCTCCTTTATTTTTACATGCACTTAGGTCATTGGGGGTAGGATAATTAAAGAAGAGAGAGATGGTGGCTTGCACCTTTCCAATGCATTTTTTACTCCAATCCATAATCTGTTCTAAAATTTCTATATGTACACTCTTCACCGGACGGAGGGAGTATATTATCTTGCTGTCTAAATGCATATCGTGTTCTTGCTATAATCCGATAAAAGATCCCGCTTTCTAATATTTATTATATATTATGCTTTGTGTGCAAAAAAATATGAATGGATTTGAGGACTAACTAGAACCAACATGAGGAAGGCTTGATTATAAATGTCCAAACACTCCCTATTATTACAAGTCCAATATTTCTTATTACTCATATTTGAAGTTAAGATTAATATTTATGTTGTCTCACCCCATGATACGTAATTGTGTAAAACAGGACCTACTAATTTAGTTATTTAGCTGCTCTTTGCTGAACTTTGTTTTGTTTCTTGCACATTTAGGGATGTTATGACATAAATTATAGATTCTATTTACCTTCAGATTTAACACTACTAATGCTTGATTACAATGGATCTGAGGTTTTTACTGTTTTCCTTTTGTCCAAGAAACAACACACGTCTTTTCGTCATTAACATTGCAAGCATATAAAATCCACGAATAGATACATGTAAAAAAAGGGGGGGGGGGGGGGGGGGAGGGAAGGGGGTGGGGGTTTAAACAATTTTTTATACTATTTCATTGTCCATACCATGAGCATATAGAGTCACCGGGGCAAAACTCTCTCCCCGGCTATATACACTTGGCTTGATATATATTGCGGGAAATGTGCAATTAATACAGTGCACGTGTGATAAAACTTTTTGAGTGTGGTGCTTATTTCCTCATTCTATAATTTCCTTTGAAATTTTTCTCCTAGCGATTGGATTGGATTTAAGGTGTATCCAGGTTGATCGCTTAATTTGGTGTCTCTTTGTGTAACATGATGCTTTCAGAAGAAGTCGAAGAAAATAGCTAGAAGGCGATGGGGAGGGGGAATGTGGAAAATGATAGATTTGTCAATGAGAATATCACATTCTTTTGGTGTTACCACTATTTTTCATTCTGTCAAACTGTATTGGTGAAACAGATCAGCAAAAAATCAAGTTCACAATGCATTGTCTCAACATGCCTAATATCTCTAACTTGATTTTTGTTACTTGCATGTCAGAATATTCTTGTAAGAGGCAAAAAAAAGAATTGGTGTTTGTTGGTGTATGAATGGAAATCATATGTGTCATGTTTGACACGCATTGATGAAAACACAACTGTGTTTTTTTGTTATTCCATTGTCTTAGCCAAGCATGAGCAAAGGTGAGCACAACGAAAGAGGGAAAATCATATGAAACGTTTTTTTAATGGTCTGGATAGTCCAAAATTGGAATAGCTAAGAGAAACACATATGAGCACTACAAATTCATATAAAAGCAAATGGCAAGCATCATAAGTGGTTATGTCACAATGGAGTTATATGGTCTGATGTAGAGCGATGAAACTGAACCTAAAGCGACGGAGTGGACCAAGATAAATGAGGATAAAAATTTAAAAAACTAGAACTAGTGAATATATGGATGAAGCAAGACAAACAAAAGTAGAACGACTTTCTTATAGTTCCATGGCAATGCTCGGGCATTCAACTAGTACACATGTTATGAAAACTCTCTCGGACGAAAGAGCAAACCTAATTAAATAGGTATTGGGATTGGTACTAGCATCCACACAAGTAGTAACATCATCTAGCAAATTCGAGCTAGCAAACAAAAGATGATAGCGACTAATCTAGTTGCATGATCATTAGTAATAACCAGTGAACCACTTCGAACCTCAAACTAATCCACCAGCAGCAGGATTACAGTACGTCAAAGTTCAAGGCGCACGTAGAAGATTCATAAAAGCAATAGTAGAGCACCCAGCCTCCTGCACATCAATATTGGAGAGGCTCAGCGGCGCTTCCTCTTGTGTGACTGCCGCTGATGATTCAGGAGGAACTGCATGGCTTCTTCTAGTGTTGCTTTCCGGTCATCCTTACGGTTCCACAGCTCTGGTACGGTGTAGCGTCTGCTGGGGTTGTACTCGTTGATTTCAAGCAGTGCCTTTGTTACCAAGGTATAGACTTCTTCACCATATTCTTCTTTTAACTTGCGAAGCTTGTCATCATTCTCCAAGAGAATTTCCTAAACCAAATTAAAAAGATAAAGTATGTGCCATCAGATGGATACATGGCGATAGTTGCAAGACCACAAAAAAAAAGTTAATGTTTGCAAAAGCGGAAGTAATGTGCAAAACAGCTGGATATATTTGTATTTATACTATAGCCTCCTAAAACTGTTGACTTAAGGTTATAAGCTAATAGAGCTAGAAAACTAGGAACAAAGTTCACAGTCTACATACCTTATCTTTACCATCAACAGTGACTATCCCAAAAGGATGCCACTCTGAGTTTTTAGTTTCATCTTGCCATTGTGAACAAAGAATGGCATCTTGTGTCGTCCTCTTGTGGTACATTTGTGCTGCAGGCATTCTTAAATGCTTTCAGATCTAGCTCACCCATCCTTTTGATGCCTATATGTGCCCGTACATTATTTCATAAGTTGTTAAATTTCTGCCAAACATGCAGCAGTAGATTGGTCTCAAGGAAATTCAGTGATAGATATAATGATACACAGCTTGAACAAAGTGTTAAATAGCCTGCCACTCCTGGAATCGACATATACGCCGAGTGCCACGGACACTTGGCAAAGGGCCAAAACCCGCCGGCAAAGCCTTTGCCGAGTGCTGCACTCGGCAATAGCCACCCGGCTTACACCCCTCAGGCAAACAGAAATTTGCCGGGAGCCAGGACACGGGCACTCGGCAAAGTGTTTGCCGAGAGCCAAACAGTAGCACTCGGCAAAATAAAGTAGCTAACGGACAACAGACGGCGACGGCGGTTGCCACGTGGCGCTTCTTTGCCGAGAGTCACTCTCGGCAAAGAGAGGCAATAGGAGTGCGCCATGTGTCATGTCCTGACATATGGGTCCGCGTAAACACGCCGAGGGGTCTCGGCAAAGGAAGCCAATAGGAGTACGCCACATGTCAGGTTCTGACATGTGGGTCCGCGTTCACACGCCGAGTGCCATCTTTGCTGAGAGCCACCCTCGGCAAAGAGAGCCAATACGAGTGCGCCACGTGTCAGCTCCTGACATGTGGGTCCGAGTTAACAAGCCGAGTGCCATCTTTGCCGAGAGCCACTCTCGGCAAAGGGAGCCAATAGGAGTGCGCCATGTGTCAGCTCCTGACGTGTGGGTCCGCGTTAACACGCCGAGGGCCATCTTTGCCGAGAGCCACCCTCGGCTAAGAGAGCCAATACGAGTGCGCCACGTGTCAGCTCCTGACATGTGTGTCCGCGTTAACACGCCGAGGGCCATCTTTGCCGAGAGCCACTCTCGGCAAAGAGAGCCAATACCAGAGCGCCACGTGTCAGCTCCTGACATGTGGGTCCGCGTTAACACGCCGAGGGCCATCTTTGCCGAGAGCCACTCTCGGCAAAGAGAGCCAATAGCAGTGCGCCATGTGTTAGCTCCTGACATGTGGGTCCGCGTTAACACGCCGAGGGCCATCTTTGCCAAGAGCCACTCTCGGCAAAGAGAGCCAGTAGGAGTGCGCCACGTGTCAGCTCCTGACATGTGTGTCCGCGTTAACACGCCGAGGGCCATCTTTGCCGAGAGCCACTCTCGGCAAAAAGAGCCAGTAGGAGTGCACCACATGTCAGCTCCTGACATGTGGGTCTGCGTTAACACGCCAAGGGCCAGCTTTGCCGAGAGCCACTCTCGGCAAAGAGATCCAGTAGGAGTGCGCCACGTGTCAGCTCCTGACATGTGGGTCCGCGTTAACACGCCGAGGGCCATCTTTGCCGAGAGTCCCTCTCGGCAAACCTTGTACTCTTACCGAGAGGACTCTCGGTAAAGTTGTCAGGGGCGCTACAGGTTGACACCCTTTGCCGAGAGCCCTCTCGGTAAAAGTTCCAGTTTCACCATCTTTGCCGAGAGACACTCTCGGTATTGTTGTGCGCAGCAGCCTTTTTTTGGCATTTTTGTTTCTTTCCTGCAGCAAAACATATACAGCAGCAGCATATAGTTCCTTACACATAGAACATGTCACATATAGGCATCATTGAACAAAGAAAGCATTGATTCTCAAGAACATCCCACATAAAAGCAATAGCGCATAAAAGGTGCAATAGTTGTCAAGCACACTCGACTACCACAAGTTTGCAAGTCTCAAGATCACACAAGATGCAATAGTTCTCAAGCACATACAAGGAACAGTTTCAAACACAACATAACATGAAGTTCACGTGGTTTTGGAGATCGGAGTGGTATCATCAACATCTTGTGTGGCGTTTGCTTCCTCAACTCCACCAACTTGAGGTGGAACTACTGGAACATTGTTCGACCCTTGTGATGGATTGAGCTGTGATGAATTGACCCAATAATGAGATGAACGCATATGGTAATGCCAAAAATGGTGATAGAAATAGTTTGAACGAAACTCACAATGTTCCACTCTGGTGTCGGTGGCATCTCTGGCACTGGTTTGCCTTGCATGGAATAAAGATTGGCCACCATATGTTGTAAAGACTTCACTAGATCATCTTGTGCCTTCAGCTTAGCCAGGTCTTCATCTCGTTCTTTCTGGGTGTCAATCAGTCGAGTCTACAATATGGCAATGCAAATGTCATTCGTGTTGAAATGCAAACATGCAGGACCATGAAGGATCAATGAAGAAGCGCTGGCCTGAATATCCTCAATAATGGTCATGGTATGTGCTACGTGACGCTCTATGGTAGGAGTAGAGCCAGTACTCATAGCACGGAGCGTGTTGACTCTCGGAAGGGAGGAGGTTATGACAGAATCGAGGTGAACCGCCATCCGGCCATTCGGTCTACTGCCTGCCACGGCAATGGCCACAAGAGGGTCAAACGGCAACACGTGAGGATCAGCCTCTTGCCCGTACATCTCCTTCAATTTTTTGGTGTAGTTCTCCCCATCTAACCAGGCTTTAGAGCTGATCCAGTCCCTCTTCGGGTGGAGAGGGTCCTTGTCCTTGTCGTCTTTGGTACGTTTGATGGTCCACGCCTCGAAGTAAGAGATATCCTCGCCAGTGTCTTCTTTCTACAAAAGAAAACGATCCAAACAATCAAGGAATGCTCACAAATGAAAGAGAACATGATGAAAAGAAAAGGATGTTGTTGCGTACATGTTTGCAGACGACACCTGGGATGGTGAGGTTGCCTTGACGGTGTCCTGGACAACCCATCAACTTACACCGTTCCCCTATTGCCTTGTGTTCATTCTGCCACCCTGGATCTGTCCACTGTTCGACGATCTTCTCCCAGCACGGACGTTTGTCAGCGCACCACCGAGGAATCACCTGTAAAGTAAACAAATACATCTTAGTAAGGAATCTTATTTGCGGTAATGTAGGGAATAGCAAGGACCAATCGTCACTTGCCTTGAAGTAATTATCCCGTGAAAGATGCTTCACTCGAGCGTCGTTTTTGGAAATCTTCTGGTTGAGATAGTCCGCGTGATACTTGACCACTAACCGGACGTGCTCCTCATAGTGCATGTCGTGGACTAGTTTCTTGGCAATATTCTCAATCACCACATTTGCACGATCCTTCTGACCCTCTACGCATGTATAGAAATCCTACAAACATGCATACATGTGAGAAGGGTAAAATCATGACTATGGCAAATTTAAACCTTTTGGTATTGACATTCAGGTGTTTGAAAGGACTTACCCAGAAATCGTTGACCACTCGCAAGGCTCTATTATCATAAACCCTCTGACGCATATCCAGGAAATCCGGAGCGAGTTTGTAGTGATCCCATGACGAGGCTGGCTCAATGATACCGTTTGGCAAAGTGACCAGTCCAGGATAATTTAACCTACAAAGACCCTCAATGATGCCACTCGGCGACCATGGCAGACGCCTCTCACCACCTTTTACTAAGCTCCTGCTTTACGAAGAGTGAATTCATATTATATGTGATGAAATGACAAAGGTACAATTTATATGGGATGAGTCGAGATAACCACTTACTTCTCTCCCACTGGTTTAATCAACATGTCTCTATGCACATATGGACGTCTTGGAAGCTTAGAAGGACCATGCAGCCACACTTTCCCTGTGGAAGTAGTGCTGATAGTCAAACCGCTCGGTTGTGAGCCACTCAACTCGTGCTGCTCCATCACTCGTGAGGGTCCATCCCCACCCTCAGAAACCTGACGAACAACCAGCCTCCTCTCGACGGCGGCGTCCTCCACCACCTCCTCCTCATCCTCATCCTCCACCACCACCTCCTTCTCATCCTCCTCCTCCTCACTCGCATCCTCCCCATCCTCTGTTTCCTCCTCCAGCCATCGAGCATCTTCCTCCTGAGCACGGCGAAGCACTGCATCAGAGGGTCCAGGAGAAGAAAGAGGTGCTCTACTCGGGGCCGCTCTACGTCCTCCTCCTCCCCCAACTCGTCCTCCTCACCCCCCCTCCTCGTCTGTCCCGGCCTCCATGATCACCTGTCCTCCTTCGCTATCTCCCATCCGCCCTCCTCTTCCCGCCGTATGCCCTTCTTCCTCCTCCGCCTTGCCCCCCTTCTGCCGCGTCTTCCACCACGTCCTCCTCCTTCCTCCTCGCTTCCTACCAGTCCCCGTCTTCCGCGGAATCGTTCCCTCCCGCCGCGGGTCTGGGCGACTGGAGGCCTACTTACGTCTCGCTCTTCCCCCTCCTCCTCCTGCCTCATCTAATCCCCCTCCTCGTCCCCCTACTCGTCCTCTCGTCCCCCTCCTCCTCCTGTGCCTCATCTACTCCCCCTCCGTCCCCCTACTCATCCGCCTCGTCCCCCTCCTCCTGCCTCATCTCTCCCCCCTCCTCTCCCCCTCCCTCGTCCCTCTCCTCCTCCTGCCTCATCTACTCCCCCTCCTCGTCTGCCTCCTACTCCTCCCCCGCGTCCTACTCGAGCTCGTTTTGCCCGGTTTTTCTGACTGGTGTCTAGACCCGCTGGTCATTTGGCCTTCTTGGTGGCTGTGGCAACCGACGCAGGAGCGGCCGCCACTTTCACCGGTCGAGCTGCCACATCTTTCAAACTTTCCTTTGGATTCTTGTACAGAGCTGCCACATCTTTCAAACTTTCCTTTGGATTCTTGTTGCCACCTGTCGTGTTTCAATCACCTGATACAAAGAAGAACAAACCAGTTAGTACAGATGATACAACTTGATGTAAATACAATAAATATATCACATATGAAGAAAAAATGGAGTTGTCACAATAATATATATAGTTGTTACACACACGAATAAATAGAGTTGTTGCACACACGAATACATAGAGTTGTTGCACACACGAATACATAGAGTTGTTACACACACGAATACATAGAGTTGTGACACGCATACATAGAGTTCTCACACGATTACATGGAGTTGTTAGAAATAAGGGTCAATATTAGGTGCAACATTTGGATCAGGGCTGTCATCATCGCTATCACGCCCGTTCATACATTCATCCTTGAAGTCTTCAGGGGGGCCCTCATCATCATCTAGCCCCATGTGCCATCGCATAAGTAATGCCAAATCTCGAGGGTCAGAAACATCCTCGTATTCGTCCTCCGCATTATCTACTTCCATGTCATGCATGGCCTCATGTTCCATAGCATCATCTTCGTGATGCACGCCATCATCTTCCTCCGCATCATCTTCATCTTCGTGATTGTCTGCTTCTTGATAGAACTCTCCCTCGTATGTGTTAGGGTTTATGTGGTAATCGTCCTTGTTTGGGGTAGGTACCTTGATACGCAGGGGTACCTTGTACACGACATCCCATTTCAAGAGATCGATATGTTCCGTAGATGTGCACGCGTACGAGAGATAAAACACTTGTGTAGCCTGTTGAGCCATAATATAGACATCATTTCCTGCATATTTCAATGCTCGTTAAACTTTGACCCAACCAATACTAGGGATCCGTCTCACTTTCTCAGGATTGAGCCAACTGCATCTGAATACGATGGGCTTCACACCTTGTAAACCATATTATTACAGCTCATAAATTTCTTCGATGGTTCCATAGTAGTGACGTCCATCTGTCCCTAGACAATAGACCCCACTATTGATTGACCTTCGATTGGGCCTCTCACGCGTGTGTTTATCAGTGTGGAAGCGATACCCATTCATGTCGTCAGCCTTAAATGACTTGGCATCGTATTCAAAACCTTTGGCTACTTCTCTCACTTTCGTGTCCATATCAACCTCCTGATATACCTACAAGATTAATAGAAGATTGTCAAGTTCATTACTGGAAGCATTGTAGGCAAGTAAGAACAACTTGAAGTTTACATAAAGTTAGGAAAGTTACTTTTCTTGAGAACCAAGAAATGAAACCGCCATCAGCATTGTTATCTTCAAGAAGGTTTGCTGATTCTTCGTCGCTAGGGGGCCGTGGTAGCTTCTAGAATTCGTTCTGGAATTCCCTAGCAATGAGAAGAATTCGAGTTAGGACCCAAGACTAGTGAGTAGTTGTCAATGAAGGTGTTCTACACATACTTTATGTACGGCTGCACTTCTTCCATGTTGGTCAAGACATAGATCATAAGAGTCGACCACTCGGTAGGTGAAAAGGTCTTGCGCTTCGGTCCACTTGCTTTGCCACCTTGGCCTTCGAAGAGGCTAAGGTCGGAAACATTACTGGTGGGTTCTTCATTGTAACAAGGAGCTGGATTTAACCTAGTCTGAATACTGTCATGATAGTACTTTGTCGTGGTCATTGCCACCTCCTCGTTCAAGTATGCCTCGGCTATGGAGGCTTCGATGCGGGCTTTATTCTTACATTTTCCATGAAGATGCTTGAACTCCCGTTTAGGTGCATACTGCCATCGGAACTGTACAGATCCTCCCATTCTAGCCTCATACGCGAGATGTAAAATCATATGTTGCATCAGATTAAAGAAACCTGGCGAAAATATCTTCTCTAACTTGCAGAGCAACTCAGGTGCTTGTTCCTCCAACTTTGCAACCACTTCATAATCTAATTCTTTGGCACAAAGCTGGCAGAAGAAGTAGCTCAACTCCGCCAGCACTCGCCAAATATCCTCTCTGACATACCCTCGAATCATCACAGGCATTATCTGCTCAAGCCATACATGGTAGTCATGACTCTTGAGGCCTCCTATTCGCTTTGTATCCATATTAACTCCCCTCATGATATTAGCTGCATATCCATCAGGGAAGTACAACTTGTTCACAATCCATTGGAGAATTTCCTTCCTTTGGGGTATTGAAGGGGTGAAAGGGGCTTGTGGCTTCTTCCAAGAATTACCTTTTGCACGAGGCACCAATTTTAATTTTGGCATGTTGCATAGCTGGGCTTGATCGATCCTAGCCTTAATGTTATCCTTTAAATTCTCGGTGTCGAGGAATGTGCCGAGTAAGGCCTCCACAATATTCTTTTCAGTGTGCATTACATCAATGTTGTGTGGAAGGAGAAGATCTTTAAAGTAAGGGAGCCTCCATAAGCTTGGAATGTGAGTCCACCGGTGTGTCTCTCCATATCCCACAAAACCTTGCCATCGAGATTTTTCTCGGGAGAATCTAACTCATCCTTAAGCTGGGCACCGGTCATAATAGGTGGTGGCGGGTCATCAACAACAACACCTTCCCGGAAGTTCACAGTGTCTTGTCTGTATGGGTGATCAAGACGAAGGAACTGCCGATGTTGGTCAAAGCATACATACTTGCGACCCTTAGCCAGCCAAATGAAAGTCACACGCTGTCGGCAGACTGGGCAAGGCCACTTCCCCTTTACACACCAACCACAAAATATCGCACGTGCTGGTAGGTCATGTAGCGTTGTGTGGTACCAGATGTGCATATTGAAGTGCTTCTTTGAAACAACATCGTATGTCCTTCCCCATTGTTCCAAGCAACGAGTAAGTCATCCACCAATGGCTCCATGTACACACTCATATGCTTCCCCGGATAGTTAGGCCCTGGAATTATCAGCGTCAGGAACATGTGATGTCATTGCATGCAAATGCCAGGGGGCAGATTCAGGGGGATAACATATACTGGCCAATAGCTGTATATGGCAACCATCAAACCAAATGGATTGAACCCATCGGTTGTTATCCCAACAGCTACACTCTTCCAGTCATCTGTTTTCTTATAAATTTCAACAAATTTCTTCCATGCTTCACCATCCCGTGGATGTTGCATCTTTTTTGTATTGTACATCTTCCCTTCGGCGGCCCATCTCATATATTGGGCAGTTTCCTCGGTCATATAAAGCCTCTGGATCCTTTCTGTGAATGAAAGATATTGAAGGATATTAACGGCAATTGTGAGCTGCATCTTGCTACCATCATCATCAATTACCTCAATATACCTAGAGTATTTGCACTTGACACAGTAGTTCGTATCTTTATGTTCATTTCTAAATAACATGCATCCGTTTGGACAAGCATGTATTTGCTCATACGGCATCTTAAGTGAACCGAGGATTTTGTTGGACTCGTACAAGTTCTTTGGCAATATGTTTTCTTTAGGCAGCAGGCTAGCAATAACTGACAATAACTCATTGAAGCAAATTATGCTCATGCAATGGCTTGCCTTCAGGGCCATTAGGCGTGCAATGCCATCTAGTTGAGTAACCTCTGTATGGGCGTGGAGGGGTTTTTGTGCGGCAAACAAAGCTGCATGATACTCTTCTGGGCTTTCCGGTGGCTCCTCGGAGTGCGGGTCCTCCCGCGGATCTGCACGGCAGATGTCATCTAACAGGTTTTCAATCCGAGTATCATATTTGCCGGTGCGCTGTCGCATCACCTCCGCCCTGGACTGTTCTGTCTCACCGTGAAAGATCCACCGGTAATAGCCTGGCGTAAACCCATATTTGCCTAAGTGTTTACTCATAGTAATCTGATCTCTTTCAGTCTGGTTATCACACTCCATGCATGGGCACCAAATTCCACGAACTGGCGTTTCTCCAGCAAATACTAATTCCAGGAAATCATTGGTCTTCGACCTCCACTCAGGGGTCATACCCTCCATGCTGGGATGTCCGGTGCACATCGACTCACGATCTTCCATCCTCTGATATAGAGTGAAACACACACATAATGTTTTTATGTAACAAGTGGTTCCATCAAGTTTTACGACATGCACTGAGCTATCTAATAGGTAAAGATAGGTCCTAATCCCACCCGAGGATGTGAGGCTGGGTCCGCTTCCATGCCGTACTCCGGCCCGAGACAAAATTTCGGCAGCACCTCCCCGCTGTTCTCCAAATACATGTCTCGGCAATAAGCCGAGAGAATGTGCATCCAGATAACAATAAGGAGACACCATCGAAATTCTGTCTCGGATCGAAGTACAGCATGAAAACGACTAGCCTACACATCCTCGGGCTGTCCATGGAAAATGTGGACAATTCGAAAGAGTTGAGGTTATAAATATGCAAAGACTTGCATATTTATATATACAACCCTTTCGAATGGGAGACACCTAGGTTACGCGACTATTTAGATGATCTACAAATAATGGAAAGCTACACATGAACGGGAAGAGATTACCCTTGAAGCGTGCAATGGAATTCACTCTCTCTATTGTCAAAATAGATGCATATCCTACACGAAAGAATGAAGTTGTGTCAATCATATGTCAAACACACACACATCAATAACACTCACTCACACACACATCAACATCACCCCCCACCCCCACACACACAAACAACACTAACAGATCCATACCACACACATACACCACTCAACTCACACATGCACACACACACATCAAAGCACCCCTCTCCCACACACACACTCACATACATCATTCATTATATATGCACATACACACCTAAATATAAAAAAAACATATTTGAGGGACTCACCCAACGAGCGGGGGCGGGGGACGGGGAGGAGGTGGAGAATCCGGTGGCAGGCGGCAGCAACGTGGAGCTCGGCGGACGTGGCCGTGGCGGTGAGGGGCGGCGGGTATGGTGGACCTCGGCGGACGAGGCGGGGCGCTGAGGGACGGGCCGGTGGTGGAGACGGCGGACGGGGTGGCGGCAGCGACGGTGGAGCTCGGCGGCAAAGGAAGGCAGCGGTGAGGGGTGGCGGCTGGTGGAGATGGCGGACGGGGCGGGGCGGTGGTGAAGACGGCGAACATGGGGCGGTGGCGCCGGAGCTCGACGAACGGGGTAGGCGGACGGGGGGGCGGTGGCGCCGGAGGTCGGCGGATGGGGAGGTGACGCAGGGGGGCGGCCGCGGAGGGCGGCGGGGAACAGGGTGTGGGAACGAGAGAGTGAGGGCGCGAGAGTTAAAATTTTGGATAAGTCCCCGCGGGAACCATTCCCGAGAGTCGATTTAGTGCAACACTCGGTAAAAGTCTTACCCTAGATCTAGACGGCGCTTTTCCGAGAGGCCTCTCGGTAAAGAAGATCTAGGTTTTACCATTTATCGAGAGCTGCTCACGGCAAGCCTACTATTACCGAGGGTGGCGCTCGGCACAGTGTGTAGTCAAAATTATTTGTTGTAGCTTCCATGCATGTATCCCTGCAAAAAAACATATATAAAAGCAATATAATTATCACAAATGTTGCACTGCATTTATATCAAGAAATTTATTTCTCCATTAGGGTTTCATCGCCGGAAATTCTTGGAAAATCGTACGATGCCGGAATTACTCGAGAGATGGCACGGTGTCATCACATGGCCCCTGTAGGGTGTGGTAAAAAATTTGGTGCATTTCGAATAAGCCTCCCCTCAGGCCGCTTGTAAACCGCACCATTGCCCATTTAGTCTCTGGGTATTGAGAGGGAATGTGTTCGGTTTGTGCAGGAAATGCGGGGCCTGTTGCTCCGGTGGCCTCGAAACTTCTTGTGCTCTCAAAGGAGGCCATCGCATGACATGTGCCACGCCCCCCGCATTTTGCAGGCACGCGTGCAATATTCGAGATATTTATTGCTCTGCTAGGGTTTCATCGCCGAAAATTCCAGATCTGCAAGGCACCACATGAAATCATGCTCGGAAGCGGTATGGGAAATCCTGTGTGATGTCATTGCGGCGTGCCAAGGCCCTGCGCAGACGAGGGAGGGGCATGCAATGGCACCGGGGAGGCGAAAGTACCTTAGTGGCATGCCTGATGCAACCGTTTAAATTCTCGAAAAATCATACGATGCCAGAATTACTCGAGAGCTAGCACGGTGTCATCACATGGCCCCTGTAGGGTGTGGTAAATTTTTTGGCACGTTTCGAATAAGCCTCACGTCAGGCCGATTGTAAACTGACCATCACCCAGCTAGTCTCTGGTTATCGAGAGGGAATGTGTCCGGTTTGTGGAGGAAGTGCGGGGCATATGCATGGGGCCTTGCGCATGTAGGTGTGGTCCCCCTCCCCCCCTCGGGCGGTTCTAGAGACCGAGCACCCATCGGGTGGCCCCAGTGGTCTAGGGCGTTGACCGGCACCGAGAGAGGGTAGCCCACGGTGAACAACTGCTTCTTCGTGTTACGGCGGGTCGTCGTGAGATGCCAGACCAAGTCTAAGCCCATTCTGTCACAGGATCACCCAACGAAGACTCGGTCTCGCGGACGAATGCAGCCGGTCCTCGACGTTCCCACCCGTCTGTGTGGTTCGTGAGGCATGTGTCATGTTAAGGACGTGCGTAGGTTATTCCAACAACACACCACCCATTTGCATGCATATACATGGGGCCTTGCGCATGCAGGTGTGGTCCCCCCTCCCCCCTCGGACGGTTTCCAGACCGAGGACCCATCTGGTTGCCCTGGCGGTCTAGAGCATTGACCGACACCGAGAGAGGGTAGCCCACGGTGAATACTTGCTTCTCCGTGTGGCGGCTGGTCACCGTTCTCATGTTTTTTATTGTATAGTCTTTAAAGTTGAGTTTTGAACAAATCTAGCCAAAACATATATATAAGTCATCAAAAAGTCCTTTTCATAGAAAAAGTTCATCAAAAGCCATCGCATTTTCAAAGTCTAGTCATAAAAATATTTAAAATATCAGATACAAAAAGAGAGTGCGAAACAAAAACACAAAATAGAAGGAAAATAAAGAATTAGAGCAATGGTTACCGAGGGTCGACTACCGGCTCTCGGCAATGCCCACCTTTACCGAGAGTTGCTCTCGGCAAAGAGAGTGCCAAACCGTTTCTCCCCTCCCTTTGTGTGCATTCTCGATAATATGTCTTATACTTTTTTTTTGTTTTCTTCCATGCTTGGCAAACCACCTTACCACATTATAGTTACCGTCTTGTTTTCTGCTTTTCAGATGGCCCTCGGGCGGTTCTACAGACCGAGCACCCATCCGGTGGCCCCGGCGGTCTAGGGCGTTGACCGGCACCGAGAGGGGGTAGGCCACGGTGAACAATTGCTTCTTCGTGTTACGGCAGGTTGTCGCGAGATGACACACCAAGTCTAAGCTTGTTCTGTCACATGATCGCCCACCGAAGACTCGGTCTCGCGGACGAACGCAGCCGGTGCTCGACGTTCCCTCCCGTCTGTGTGGTTCGTGAGGCATGTGTCATGTCAAGGACGTGCGTAGGTCATTCCAACAACACACCACCCATTTGCATGCATATGCATGGGGCCTTGCGCATGCAGGTGTGGTCCCCCCCCTCCCCCCTCGGACGGTTTCCAGACCGAGGACCCATCTGGTGTCCCCGGCGGTCTAGGGCGTTGACCGGCACCGAGAGAGGGTAGCCCACGGTGAATACTTGCTTCTTCGTGTTACGGCAGGTCACCGTTCTCATGTTTTTTACTTTGTAGTCTTTAAAGTTGAGTTTTGAACAAATCTAGCCAAAACATATATATAAGTCATCAAAAAGTCCTTTTCATCGAAAAAGTTCTTCAAAAGTCATGGCATTTTCAAAGTCTAGTCATAAAAATATTTGAAATATCAGATACAAAAAGGGAGTGCCAAACAAAAACACAAAATAGAAGGAAAATAAAGAATTAGAGCAGTGGTTACCGAGGGTTGGCTACCGGCTCTCGGCAATGCCCACCTTTACCGAGAGTTGCTCTCGGCAAAGAGAGTGCCAAACCATTTCTCCCATCCCTTTGTGTGCATTCTCGATAATATGTCTTATAGTTTTTTTGTTGTTTTCTTCCATGCTTGGCAAACGACCTTACCACATTATAGTTACCGTCTTGTTTTCTGCTTTTCAGATGGCCCTCGGGCGGTTCTACAGACCGAGCACCCATCCGGTGGCCCCGGCGATCTGGGGCATTGACCGGCACCGAGAGGGGGTAGGCCACTGTGAACAACTACTTCTTCGTGTTACGGCAGGTCATCGCGTGATGACAGACCAAGTCTAAGCCCGTTCTGTCACATGATCGCCCACCGAAGACTCGGTCTCGCGGACGAACGCAGCCGGTCCTCGACGTTCCCGCCCATCTGTGTGGTTCGTGAGTCTTGTGTCATGTCAAGGACGTGCGTAGATTATTCCAACAACACACCACCCATTTGCATGCATATGAATGGGGCCTTGCGCATGCAGGTGTGGTCCCCCCTCCCCTCTCAGGCGGTTCTACAGACCGAGCACCCATCCGGTGGACCCGGCGGTCTAGGGCGTTGACCAGCACCGAGAGGGTGTCGCCCACGATGAACAACTGCTTCTTCGTGTTACGGCAGGTCGTCGCGAGATGACAGACCAAGTCTAAGCCCGTTCTGTCACATGATCGCCCACCGAAGACTCGGTCTCGCGGATGAACGCAGCCGGTCCTCGACATTCCCGCCCGTCTGTGTGGTTTCTGAGGCATGTGTCATGTCAAGGACATGCGTAGGTTATTCCAACAACACACCACCCATTTGCATGCATATGCATGGGGCCTTGCGCATGCAGGTGTGGTCCCCCCTCGCCCCCCTCGGGCGGTTCTACAGACCGAGGACCCATCTGGTGGCCCCGGTGGTCTAGGGCGTTGACCGGCACCAAGAGAGGGTAGCCCACGGTGAATACTTGCTTCTTCATGTTACGGCAGGTCACCGTTCTCATGTTTTTTACTTTATAGTCTTTAAAGTTGAGTTTTGAACAAATCTAGCCAAAACATATATATAAGTCATCAAAAAGTCCTTTTCATAGAAAAACTTAATCAAAAGTCATGGAATTTTCAAAGTCTAGTCATAAAAACATTTGAAATATCAGATACAAAAAGAGAGTGCCAAACAGAATCACAAAATAGAAGGAAAATAAAGATATAGAGCAGTGGTTACCGAGGGTCGACTATCGGCTCTCGGCAATGCCCACCTTTAGTGAGAGTTGCTCTCGGCAAAGAGAGTGCCAAACCGTTTCTCCCCTCCCTTTGTGTTAATTCTCGATAATATGTCTTATACTTTTTTTGTTGTTTTCTTCCATCCTTGGCAAACCACCTTACCACATTATAGTTACCGTCTTGTTTTCTGCTTTTCAGATGGCCCTCGGGCGGTTCTACAGACCGAGCACCCATCCGGTGGCCCCGGCGGTCTAGGGCGTTGACCGGCACCGAGAGGGGGTAGGCCACGGTGAACAACTGCTTCTTCGTGTTACGGCAGGTCGTTGTCTGTTGCCCAATCACCTGATCAAAGAAGAACAAACCAGGTAGTCTACAGATGTACAACTTGATTTGTAATACAATAAATATAATGTCCAATGCAGAGAAAAATGGGGTGTGTTCACAATAAATATATGTTACACAGACGATATTTGTCCATTGACACACACGAATACAATAGAGTTGCTTGCACACACGAATACATAGAGTTGGTTCACACACGACTACATGAGTTTGTGTACACGCAATACATAGAGTTGGCCCTCCTATTCTGCCACTATTACATGGAGTTGGTTAGAAATAAGGTCAATATTAGGTGCAACATTTGGATCGGACTGTCATCACGCTATCACGCCCGTTCATTACACTTCATCCTTGAAGTCTTCGTGGGGCCCTCATCTCAATCTAGCCCCCATGTGCCATCGCTAAGTAATGCCAAATCTCGCAGGTCAGAAACAATCCTCCGTATTCGTCCTCCGCATTATCTCTACGTTCCATCGAGTCATGCATGCTCATGTTCCATAGCATCATCTCGTGATGCACGCCTCATCTTTCTCTTCCTCGCCATCATCTTCATCTTCGTGATTGTCTGCTTCTTGATAGAACTCTCCCTCGATTGTAGGGTTTAATGTGGTACGTCCTTGTTTGGGGTAGGGTACCTGGACGCAGGGGTACCTTGTTACACCGACCCTCCCATTTCAAGAGATCGATATGTTCCGTAGATGTGCACGCGTACGAGAGATAAAACACTTTTGGTGTAGCTGTTGAGCCATAATAGATACACATTTTCCTGCATATTGTCAAATGCTCGTTAAACTTTGAGCCCACACCAATACAGGGATCCGTCCTCACTTGTTCTCAGGATTGAGCCAACTGCATGTCTGAATATCGATTGGCTCAACACCTTGTAAACCATTTATTACAGCCTCATAATTCTAATTCTTGATGGTTCCACTAGTATGACGTCCATCTGGTCCCTAGACAATAGACCCCACTATTGATGACCTTCGATTTGCCCTCACGCGTGTGTTTTATCATGTGTGAAGCGATACCCGCATTCATTGTCGTCACAGCCCTTAAATGACTTGGCACGTATTAAAACTTTGCTACTTCTCTCACTTTACGGTCCATATCAACCTCCTGATATACCTACAGATTAATAGAGATTGTCCAAGTTCATATTAGCTGGAAGCATTGTAGGCAAGTAAGAACAACTGAAGTTTAATAAAGTTAGGAAAGTTCACTTTTCTTGAGAACCAAGAAAAACCGCCATCACAGTGTTATCTTTCAGAAGGTTTTGCTGATTTGTCTTCCGTCGCTAGGGGGAGCCGTGGTAGCTTCTAGAATTCGTTCTGGAATCCCTAGCAATGAGAAAATTCGGTTTAGGACCCAGACTAGTTAGTAGTTTTCATGAGGTGTTTCTAACCATACTTAATGTACCGTGCAACTTCTTTCCATGTTGGTCAGACATAGATCATAAGAGTCGACCACTCGGTAGGTGAAAAGGTCTTGCGCCGGTCCACGTTTGCTTTGCCACCTTGGCCTTCGAGGGGAGAAGGCTAGGAGGGTCGGAAACATTACTGGTTGGGTTCTTCTTCATTGAACAAGGAGCTGATTTAACCTAGTCTGAATACTTTCCCATGAGAAAATTTTGTAAAAAACTTTGTCCGTGGTCATATGGCCACCGTCCTCTTTCAAGTATCCCTCGGCTATGGAGGCTTCGATGCGGGCTTTATTCTTTACATTTTCCATGAAGAGGCCTTGAACTCCCGTGTTAGGGGTGTCAATACTGCCATCGGAAACTGTATCAATCCTCCCATTCCTATCTAGCCTCTACGCGGTGTAAAAATCATATTTGGCATCAGATTAACGAAACCTGGCAAAATATCTCTCTACTTGCAGAGCAACCGTCAGGTTCTTGTCCTCCAACTTTGCAAACCACTTCCTAATCTATTCTTTGCACAAAGCTGGCAGAAGAAGTGCTCAACGCGCCGCCAGCACTCGCCAAATATCCTCTCTCCTGACATACCCTCGAATCATCACAGGCTTATCTGCCTCAAGAGCCATACATGTAGTCATGACTCTGAGCTCCTATGCGCTGGCTATCCATATAACTCCCTCTCATGATTTAAGCTGCATATCCATCAGGGCAGTACCACTGTTTCACATTCCATTGGGAGAATTTCCTTCCTTTGGGGATTGAAGGGGTAAAGGGCTTGTGGCTTCTTCCCACAAATTAACCTTTTGCGAAACGAGCAACCAATTTTTAATTTTGGCATGTTGCATATCGCTGGGCTTGAATCGAATCCTGAGCCTTAATGTTATCCTTTTAAATTCTCGGTGTCGAGTAATGTGTCGAGTAAAAGGCCTCCACCAATATTCTTTTCAGTGTGCATTACATCAATGTGTGTGGAAGGAGAAGAACTTTAAAGTAAGGGAGCCTCCATAAGCTTGGAATGGGAGTCCACCTGTGTCTCTCCATATCCCACAAAACCTTGCCATCGAGTTTTTTCTTGGCAGAATCTAACTCATCCTTAAGCTGGGCACCGGTCATAATAGGTGGTTGGCGGTCATCAACAACAACACCTTCCCTCCCGGAAGTTCACAGTGTCTTTCTGTATGGGTGATCAAGACGAAGGAACTGGGCCGATGTTGGTCAAAGCATACATACTTGCGACCCTTAGCCCACCAAATGAAAGTCACACCCTTCGCAGACTGGGCAAGGCCACTTCCCCTTTACACACCACCACAAAATATCGCACTGTGCTGGTATTCATGTAGCGTTGTGTGGTACCATGATGTGCATATTGAAGTGCTTCTTTGAAACAACATCGTATGTCCTTCCCCATTGTTCCCAAGCAACGAGTAAGTCATCCACCAATGGCTCCATGTACACACTCATATGCTTCCCCGGATTAGCGGAAGTATGGGCCCTGGAATTATCAGTCGTCAGGAACATGTGATGTCATGCATGCAAATGCCAGGGGGCAGATTCAGGGGATAACATATACTGGCCAATAGCTGTATATGGCAACCATAACCAAATGGATTGAACCCATCGGTTGTTATCCCAACAGCTACACTCTTCCAGTCATCTGTTTTCTTATAAATTTCAACAAATTTCTTCCATGCTTCACCATCCCGTGGATGTTGCAATCTTTTTTGTATTGTACACATCTTCCCTTCGGCGGTCGGGCCATCTCATATATTGGGCAGTTTCCTCTCCTCGTCATATAAGCCTCTGGATCCTTTCTGTGAATGAAAGATATTGAAGGATATAACGGCAATTGTGAGCTGCATCTTGCTACCATCATCATCAATTACCTCAATATACCTAGAGTATTTGCACTTGACACAGTAGTTTCGTATCTTTATGTTCATTTCTATTAATAACATGCATCCGTTTGGACAAGCAGTATTTGCTCCATACGGCATCTTAAGTGAACCGAGGATTTTGTTGGCTCGTACAAGTTCCTTTGGCATATGTTGTTTTTTAGGCAGCAGGCTAGCAAACTGACAATAACTCTTAGCAAATTATGCTCATGCATGGCTTGCCTTCAGGGCCCTTAGGCTGTGCAATGCCATCTAGTTGATAACCTCTGTATGGGCGTGGAGGGGTTTTTGTGCGGCAAACAAAGCTGCATGATACTCTTCTGGGCTTTTCCGGTGGCTCCTCGGAGTGCGGTCCTCCCGCGGATCTGCACGGCAGATGTCATCTAACAGGTTTTCAATCCGAGTATCATATTGCCGGTGCGCTGTCGCAATCAACCTCCGCCCTGGACTGTTCTGTCTCACCGTGAAAGATCCCCGTAATAGCCTGGCGTAAACCCATATTTGCCTAAGTGTTTACTCATAGTAATCTGATCTCTTTCAGTCTGGTTATCACACTCCATGCATGGCACCAAATTCACCACGAACTGGCGTTTCTCTCCAGCAAATACTAATTCCAGGAAATCATTGGTCTTCGACCTCCACTCAGGGGTCATACCCTCCATGCTGGATGTCCGGTGCACATCGACTCACGATCTTCCATCCTCTGATAATGAGTGAAACACACACATAATTTTTTTATGTAACAAGTGGTTCCATCAAGTTTTACGACATGCACTGAGCTATCTAATAGGTAAAGATAGGTCCTAATCCCACCCGAGGATGTGAGGCTGGGTCCGCTTCCATGCCGTACTCCGGCCCGAGACAAATTTCGGCAGCACCTCCCCGCTGTTCTCCAAATACATGTCTCGGCAATAACCGAGAGAATGTGCATCCAGATAACAATAAGGAGACACCATCGAAATTCTGCTCTCGGATCGAAGTACACATGAAACACTACTGCCTACACATCCTCGGCTGTCCATGAAAATGTGGACAATTCGAAAGAGTTGAGGTTTAAATATGCAAAGACTTGCATATTTATATATACAACCCTTTCGAATGGGAGACACCTAGGTTACGCGACTATTTAGATGATCTACAAATAATGGAAAGCTACACATAACGGGAAGAGATTACCCTTGAAGCGTGCAATGGAATTCACTCTCTCTATTGTCAAATAGATGCATATCCTACACCGAAAGAATGAAAGTTGTGTCAATCATATGTCAACACACCACATCAATACACCACTCACACACACATCAACATCACCCCCCCCCCCATCACCCCACCCCCCCCCCCCACACACAAACACACTCACAGATCCACACACCATCACACCTCACTCACTCTGCACACACACACATCACAGCACCCCTCTCCCACACACAACACCTCACATACATCATTCATTATATATGCACATACACACCTAAATATAAAAAAACATATTTGAGGACTCCCCAACGAGGCAGTGGGGACGGCGGAGGAGGTGAGGCACTCCCGGTGGCGGCGGCAACAACGTGAGCTCGCGGACGTGGCCGTGGCGGTGAGGGGCGGCGGGTATGGTGGACCTCGGCGGACGAGGCGGGGCCGCTGAGGGACGGGCCGGTGGGAGACGGCGGACGGGGTGGCGGCAAGCGACGGTGGAGCTCGGCGGCAAGGATGCAGCGGTGAGGGGTGGCGGCTGGTGGAGATGGGCGGACGGGGCGGGGCGGTGGTGAAGTACGGCGTAACAGGGGCGTGGCGCCGAGCTCGACGAACGGGGTAGGCGGAGGGGGGGCGGTGGCGTCCGGAGGTCGGCGGATGGGGAGGTGACTGCAGGGGGGCTTTGGGCCGCGAGGGCGGCGGGGAACAGGGGTGGGAACGAGAGAGTGAGGGCGCGAGAGTTAAATATTTTGGATAAGTCCCCGCGGGAAACCATTCCCTAGATCGATTTAGTCAACACTCGGTAAAAGTCTTACCCTAGATCTAGACGCGCTTTTCCCGAGGCCTCTCGGTAAGAAGATCTAGTTTTTACCATTATATCGAGAGCTGCCACGGCAAGCCTACTATTACCGAGGGTGGCGCTCGGCACGATGTGTCGTCAAAATTATTTGTTGTAGCTTCCATGCATGTATCCCTGCAAAAAAAACATAATAAAAGCAATATAATTATCACAAATGTTGCACTGCATTTATATCAAGAAATTTAATTTCTCCATTAGGTTTCATCGCCGGAAATTCTTGAAAATCGTAACGATGCCGGAATTACTCGGAGATGGCACGGTGTCATCACTAGGCCCCTGTAGGTGTGGTAAAAAAATTTGGTGCATTTCGAATAAGACCTCCCCTCAGGCCGCTTGTAAACCGCACCATTGCCCATTTAGTCTCTGGGTATTGAAGGGAATGTGTTCGGTTTGTGGCAGAAATGCGGGGCCTGTTGCTCCGGTGGCCTCGAAACTTCTTGGCTCTCAAAGGAGGCCATCGCATGACATTGCCACCCCCCCCGCTTTTTGAGGCACGCGGTGCATATTCGAGATATTTATTGCTCGCTAGGGTTTCATCGCCGAAATTCCAGATCTGTAAGGCACCACATGAAATCATGCTCGGAAGCGGTAATGGGAAATCCTGTGTGATGTCCATGCGGCGTGCGCAAGGTGGGCCCTCTGCCACGAGGTGGGCATCATGGGCCACCGGGTTGAGGCGTAAGTACCTTAGTGGCATGCTGATGCAACCGTTTACAATTCCGAAAATCATACATGCCAGAATTACCACCGAGAGCTACACGGTGTCATCACATGGCCCCTGTAGGGTGTGGTAATTTTTTTGGCACGTTTCGAATAAGCCTCACGTCAGGCCGATTTTCAACCTGACCATCACCCAGCTAGTCTCTGGTTATCTAGAGGGAATGTGGTCCGGTTTGTAGGAGGACGCTTTTCGATATGGGCCTTTCCCTGTAGTGTGGTCACCCCCCTCGGGTCGGGTTGTAGGCCCTGAGCCTAACCCCATCGGGTGGCCCCAGTGGTCTAGGGGGCGTTGACCGGCACCGAGAGAGGGTAGCCACGGTGAACAACCTGCTTCTTCGTGTTACGCGGTGTCGTCGGAGATGCCAGACCAATCAAGCCCATGTCTTTACAGGATCACCCAACGAGACTCGTTCTCTCGCGGACGAATGCAGCCGGTCCTCGACGTTCCCACCCTTCTGTGTGGTTCTGAGGCATGTGTCATGTTAAGGACGTGCGTAGGTTATTCAACAACACACCACCCATTTGCATGCATATCATGGGCCTTGCGCATGCAGGTGTGGTCCCCCCTCCCCCCTCGACGGTTTCTCAGACCGAGGACCCATCTGGTGGCCCCTGGCGGTCTAGAGTTGACCGACACACAGAGAGGGTAGCCCACGTGGAATACTTGCTTCTCCGTGTGGCGGCGGTCACCGTTCTCATGTTTTTTATTTATAGTCTTTAAGTTGAGTTTTGAACAAATCTAGCCAAAACATATTATATGTCATCAAAAAGTCCTTTTCATAGAAAAGTTCATCAAAAGCCATCGCATTTTCAAGTCTAGTCATAAATATTTAAAATATCAGATACAAAAAGAAGTGGCGAAACAAAAACACAAAAAGAAGGAAAATAAAGAATTAGAGTAGAGCATGGTTACCGAGGGTCGACTACCGGCTCTCGGCAATGCCCACCTTTACCGAGAGTTGCTCTCGCAAAGAGAGTGCCAACCGTTTCTCCCCTCCCTTTGTGTGCATTCTCGATAATATGTCTTATACTTTTTTTTTTGTTTTCTTCCATGCTTGGCAAACCACCTTACCACATTATAGTTAACCGTCTTTTTTGCTCTTTCTCTGCTTTCAGATGGCCCTCGGGCGTTCTAGAACAGACCGACCCATCCGGTGGCCCCGGCGGTCTAGGGCGTTGACCGGCACCAGAGGGGTAGGCCACGGTGAACAATTGCTTCTTCGTTCGTGTTACGGCAGGTGTCCGCGAGATGACACACCAAGTCTAAGCTTGTTCTGTCACATGATCGCCCCACCGAAGACTCGGTCTCGCGGACGAACGCAGCCGGTGCCTCGACGTTCCCTCCGTCTGTGTGGTTCGTGAGGCATGTGTCATGTCAAGGACGTGCGTAGGTCATTCCAACAACACACCACCCATTTGCATGCATATGCATGGGGCCTTGCGCATGCAGGTGTGGTCCCCCCCTCCCCCCTCGGACGGTTTCCAGACCGAGGACCCATCTGGTGTCCCCGGCGGTCAAGGGCTGTTGACCGGCACCGAGAGAGGGCCCCCACGGTGAATACTGCTTCTTCGTGTTACGACGGCAGGTCACCGTTCTCATGTTTTTTACTTTGTAGTCTTTAAGTTGAGTTTTGAACAAATCTACCAAAACATATATATAGTCATCAAAAAGTCCTTTTCATCATCGAAAAAGTTCTTCAAAAGTCATGGCATTTTCAAAGTCTAGTCATAAAAATATTTTGAAATATCAGATACAAAAGGGAGTGCCAAACAAAACACAAAATAGAAGGAAATAAAGAATTAGAGCAGTGGTTACCGAGGTTGGCTACCGGCTCTCGGCAATGCCCACCTTTACCGAGAGTTGCTCTCGGCAAGAGAGTGCCAAACCATTTCTCCCATCCCTTTGTGTGCATCTCGATAATATGTCTTATAGTTTTTTTTGTTGTTTTCTTCCATGCTTGGCAAACGACCTTACCACATTATAGTTACCGTCTTGTTTTCTGCTTTTCGATGGCCTCATGGCCTCGGCGGTTCTACAAGACCGAGCACCCATCCGGTGGCCCCGGTCTGGGGCATTGACCGGCACCGAGAGGGGGTAGGCCACTGTGAACAACTACTTCTTCTCGTGTTACGGCAGGTCATCGCGTGATGACAGACCAAGTCTAAGCCCGTTCTGTCACATATCGCCCACCGAAGACTCGGTCTGCTGCGAACAACGCAGCCGGTCCTCGACGTTCCCGCCCCATCTTGTGTGGTTCGTGAGTCTTGTGTCATGTCAAGGACGTGCGTAGATTATTCCAACAACACACCACCCATTTGCATGCATATGAATGGGGCCTTGCGCATGCAGGTTGTGGTCCCCCCTCCCCTCTCACGGTTCTACAGACCGAGCACCCATCCGGTGGACCCGGCGGTCTGGGCGTTGACCAGCACCGAGAGGGTGTCGCCCACGATGAACAACTGCTTCTTCGTGTTACGGCAGGTCGTCGCGAGATGACAGACCAAGTCTAGCCTTTCTGTCTGTCACATGATCGCCCACGCAAGACTCGGTCTTCGCGGATGAACGCAGCCGGTCCTCGACATTCCCGCCCGTCTGTGTGGTTTCTGAGCATGTTCATGTCAAGGACATGCGTAGGTTATCCAACACACACCCACCCATTTGCATGCATATGCATGGGGCCTTGCGCATGCAGGTGGTCCCCCCTCGCCCCCCTCGGCGGGTTCTACAGACCGAGGACCCATCTGGTGGCCCCGGTGGTCTAGGGCTTGACCGGCACCAAGAGAGGTACGCCACGTAATACTTCTTCTTCATGTTACGGCAGGTCACCGTTCTCATGTTTTTTACTTATAGTCTTTAAAGTTGAGTTTGAACAAATCTAGCCAAAACATATATATAATTCATCAAAAGTCCTTTTCATAGAAAAACTTATCAAAGTCATGGAATTTTCAAAGTCTAGTCATAAAAACATTTGAAATATCAGATACAAAAAGAGAGTGCCAAACAGAATCACAAATAGAAGAAAATAGATATAGAGCAGTGGTTACCGAGGGTCGACTATCGGCTCTCGGCAATGCCCACCTTTAGTGAGAGTTGTCTCCGGCAAAGAGAGTGCCAACCGTTTCTCCCCTCCCTTTTGTGAATTCTCGATAATATGTCTTATACTTTTTTGTTGTTTTCTTCCATCCTTGGCAAACCACCTTACCACATTATAGTTACCGTCTTGTTTTCTGCTTTTCAATGGCCCTCGGGCGGTTCTAACAGACCGAGCACCCATCCGTGGCCCCGCGGTCTAGGGCGTTGACCGCCACCGAGAGGGGGTAGGCCACGGTGAACAACTGCTTCTTCGTGTTACGGCAGGTCTCGTGGAATGACATAACCAAGTCTAAGCCCGTTCTGTCACATGATTGCCCCCGAAGACTCAGTCTCGCGGACGAACGCAGCCGTCCTTGACGTTCCCGCCGTCTGTTTGGTTCGTGAGGCATGTGTCACGTCAAGGACGTGCGTAGTTATTCCAACAACACACCACCCATTTGCATGCATATGCATGGGGCCTTGCGCATGCAGGTGTGGTCCCCACGCCCCCCTTGGGCGGTTCTATAAGAGAAGCACCGATCCGGTGGCCCCGGCGGTCTGGGCATTTACCCGCGCCGGAGGGGGTAGGCCACGGTGAACAACTGCTTCTTCGTGTTACGGCAGTCATCGCGAGATGACAGACCAAGTCTAAGCCCGTTCTGTCACATGATCGCCCCCCAAAGACTCGGTCTTGCGGACGAACGCAGCCGGTGCTCGACGTTCCCACCCGTCTGTGTGGTTTGTGAGGCATGTGTCATGTCAAGGACGTGCGACGTCATTCCAACAACACACCCACCCCTTTGCATGCATATGCATGGGCCTTGCGCATGCAGGTGTGGTCCCCCCCTCCCCCCTGGACGGTTTCCAGACCGAGGACCCATCTGGTGTCCACGGCGGTCTAGGGCGTTGACCGGCACGAGAGAGGGTAGCCCACGGTGAATACTTGCTTCTTCGTGTTACGGCAGGTCACCGTTCTCATGTTTTTTACTTTGTAGTCTTTAAAGTTGAGTTTTGAACAATCTATCTAGCCAAACATATATATAAGTCATCAAAAAGTCCTTTTCATCGAAAAGTTCTTCAAAAGTCATGGCATTTTCAAAGTCTAGTCATAAAAATATTTGAAATATCAGATACAAAAGGATGCCAAACAAAACACAAAATAGAAGGAAAATAAAGAATTGAGCAGTGGTTACCGAGGGTTGGCTACCGGCTCTCGGCAATGCCCACCTTACCGAGAGTTGCTCTCGGCAAAGAAGTGCCAACCCTTTCTCCCATCCCTTTGTGTGCATTCTCGATAATATGTCTATACTTTTTTTGTTGTTTTCTTCCATGCTTGGCAAACGACCTTACCACATTATAGTTACCGTCTTTTTTTCTGCTTTTCAGATGGCCCTCAGGCGGTTCTATAGACCGAGCACCCATCGTGGCCCCGGTTGATCTGGGCATTGACAGGCACCGAGAGGGGTTAGGCCACTGTGAACAACGACTTCTTCGTGTTACGGCAGATCATCGCGTGATGACAGACCAAGTCTAAGCCCGTTCTGTCACTGATCGCCCACCGAAGACTCGGTCTCGCGGACGAACGCACCGGTCCTCGACGTTCCGCCCATCTGTGTGGTTCGTGAGTCATGTGTCATGTCAAGGACTGCGTAGATTATTCCAACAACACACCACCCACATTTTGCATGCATATGTGGGCCTTGCGCATGCAGGTGTGGTCCCCCCTCCCCCTCTCAGGCGGTTCTACAGACCGACACCCATCCGGTGGACCCCGACCGGTCGGCCTAAGAGGGCTGTTGACCAGCCCGAAGGGG